>OW026519.1:15416489-16616489 GCA_932274085.1 Protocalliphora azurea
TCATATTTAAAACTGCAATATAGCGCTCTTTAACAGAACAAACTTTCTAAAAGATTAACCCATTGGTTTCATATCTATTAGCTGAATTATATGCACTAATTTTTTCGTACGCACTTCTTACTTGTTTATTACATTTACATATGTATGTACAATTCATTACACATATTCAAATGTTCGTACACTTGTGTGTATATGCAAATAAATAACCAGCGGTACAAATGTTAAGGCCTCTCTCATGCAGGCCTACAACAAGGTAAATTTACACCTTCTTTAAGATGAAATAATGCCTTCAAGAGTGCCTCATCCTTGCTTTTAAAATATCCGATAGAACTAACGACTTTTATTATAACAGAAGGAGGGTAAGAAGTTGTACTTTTTTCAATATATTTCGTTTTAGGCAACAACAATTCTATGTATAAAAAATACAGCGTCTTAATTTCCTCCTCTTAGAAGAGAAGAAAGACTACAATAGTTTTTTGCTTTAAGAAAAATACAGTCATTCAGAAACCGTTACAAAAACAATATCAACATACAAAGCAGAAATTCCAAAAATAATTATAATAATAAGAAGAATTCATTTGGTTTTTTTAATGCTTAGAAAAACACTACCAACTAGGTTGTGTTTTTCTAAGTCAATTTAATTTTTATTTAGTTATTTAGTTTTACTATATGCATTTAATTAAACGCTGAATTGTGTATATTACACTTGTGTACTCTTGAAAAAATAATTAGCAAAAACTTAAATTTTTTTCAGGAGAGATAAACAATTTAAAAAAAAGTCAACAGTTTCTATGAAAATATAAATTTTTGGATAAATTTTCCTATCTCAACTTAACATATTTTATCTAAAGTTCAGATATGTTTTTAATACTGACTTTTTTTTAAGTTTTAAATTTTTTACAATAATTTAAAATAAAAATTTGATATTTTATATAAATAGAAAAATATTTTATTAAATAATGCAAAAGATCAGCTGACAGTTTTTTTCAGAAGGTTTTTTTTTATTCAAGAGGTCTTTTAGAAGGGCCAAAGCGGGTCGCAAATGTGTAAGGCCTTGCTCTCAAAGCTCTTCTGGCTATAAAAGAGGCCTTCTAGAAGTTCTCTTTACTCCTTCTTTTTACTACTGGGTACAAAACTTGCATATAGAATTGTATTTTAAAGTTTAAAATTAACATACAAACATATTTATAGAATGTGTTATTCTTCGATTCTCTTTATAAATATATACGTTCGCAAAACAAACCACGAGCCAATAGAATGAGTCGCAGGTTTAAACTTTGTCTGTTATATTGCAAGTGTTCGAATGCAAATATTAGATGTGGCAAGAGAGCAAAAAAGCAAAACAGAAGTTTAAAATACACATGACAAGTAAGCAATATTACAACTGCATAGATTTAATAAACAGGCTGGCAAATATTTACTAGTTGTGTATAAACCAAAATAACTTATTGCTCGATACAAATCAAATAAGTACCTCAAAGCCCAATATTATGTCTGCAATGTTGAAAAAAGTTAAGGTCAGTAACATAAAATAGCGAGTTTCTAAAATTAGAGAAATAGCGTATAATTCATAATGGTTGACGTTAGAAAAGTGAATATTTCAATTTCATAAGAACTGATAATGAGCTTTTATAATAAATACATATCATTAGATAATGGGTGGTATAATTATCCCCACAATCGTCCTAAAATTCGTGTAGCGTATAAAAAAACATTAAATCACACGTAGAATGCGTTATAACTTCTAAGAAGTATGCTTCAGCAAAATTGTAAGAAATTTTATGAAGGATGCTGGAATAGTTTGCATATGTGGTAAAATGTATTGATTTGTAAAAACTACAAATCTTACTCTACAAAATATTAAAAATCGTTGATAACAGGCTAGCACTATATTAAGAGAAGAGCCTTTAAAAAAAAACCCATGCACACATTTTTATTTTGATTGTTTATAACATTAGAACAAGTTATTATAAGCTAAAAAAAATATCTCAAAAATTTCTTTATTCTGAATAAAAAGGCTTAAATAGTTTTTTTTTTTTTTTTTTTGCAAAATGTTTTATTAGACACTTATATTACAATAAAGATTTTAGTTAATTTTAAGACCTATTTTAGGATAAAAGTCAAAATCAGCTGGCCAATTTATGATCGATCGATCCAATTTTTACGCACATATAATTTTTTTAGCCTCATCTATAAGAAACTGCCGGTGGAGCATGAAAAATAAAAAAAATAAAAAATTATTCACTGGTACTCTAATGTTATTTTTCTCATTGAATATATCAGAAGTGATGCAAAACTACTTTATTCATAAATATTTGGCCTCAAATCAACTATTCATGGAAGGGCCAAAGAAGTAAAAGACATTAAAATAGCTAAATTTTTTTTGTTCAATTGAGAACCTTTTCTAGTTGTTGTCTTTTGATTTCATTAACATTAACATTTTTCCCACACTATGAAACCATTCATGAAATAACAAGAACGCACGATTTCATTATTTTTTTTTTTTTTTTCTATCTTTAATTTTGTAAAACCTAAAAGTTGTAAAAAGTAAGCATATAATTTTAAGCACTGATATCATTGGGTTCAGCTAATGGATTTTGTTGATTTAAGATGCATTTGAATTATACTGTTCTCTTCTGGGAAGATGTAAATAATTACGAATCCATTCTCCTTATTCATATAAACCACTTTATTTCGTTTAAAAAAAATTCCTGGAAAATTTAAAAATGTGTGGAAACCGAATGGTCTTAAATATTAAAAAAAGGTAAAATTCATGATTGAATTTATTACGTTTATTTGAAATATGAAGCTATTTAAGACATAATTTCTATTTTCATAGTATTTTGGAAATAGAATAAGTACATAATTCAACATATTCCTTCTTGGAAAATATGCATAACTTGAGATATTATTTAAACAAAATATAAATTTTATAAAAGGAAAATCAACACCTTTACTTTTATAATATATTTTTCGATAGTCAATACACATATCGGTTTGAAAAATATACCAATTAATTGTCGTACGAATTGTTGATATATTTCCACGGTAAATAATTCAAAATTGTATACCTACGACCTTTGATTTCAATTTAAAACCTAAAAAACGGTCTCGTCAGAAGTAGTAAAAATCAATCATGCAGGTTTTCCTTTTTGCCAAAGTAATTAGTTATATTCCACTATACTACAGCATTTTTTACATATGAACTAAACCACATACATACGAAAATAGAGACATCTTGTGATATGACTGTGTACTCAGATTTTCATTTCGTGTTTGAGTAACCTTTTAAAATAACTTTTAAATTTCAGAGTTAACAATTCTTTTTTATAAATCATTTTAAAATGTATTATTTACTCAGCAATGATGATATGGATATCCAATGATAGGATATGATTTAGAAATTCCAGCAAACATTTTTTTTGTAACCCCTGGAGCATCTGTGATATAAAAAATGTCCTTCTATTCTTAAATATTAGGCGCCGTCCCGAAAATTATTTAAACATATATAAATACTATAAAAATATTAGCATCAAAATAAAATTTGACTTAATTATTTTGCATTTGAGTATAAATCATGCTACAAAAATTTCGCATAGATTGGTCTTTAATTGACGATATTTATCATATAACACCAATTGCAGAATCTCACTTTAACATAAATTGTATATAAGTAGTAATTTTGTTTTCAACAATTAAAATTTACAAAACAATAAATTGCGCTACCAAATATCAAAAGAATTGGTCCATAATTGAACATAGTTTCCACTTAAGATTCACTGCAGAAAATCACTTTAAGCGCCCAAATTTCATATAAATGCCAGATTTTTAATTAAATTTGAGATTAATAAATTTTATGTTACACCTCACACCTTTTGTTCATATTAGTTACTCTTAAACAAAATTAAATATAATATAAAAATCATATCCTAGTGTCCTGTCGCAGATTATAAATGCAAGTAATGAATTTAGAATTAAATAAATAGAAACAATCAACTTATATATATATTTTGAAATCTTCCGAATTATGTTGCCATGTTCACTTAAAGTAAAAATTACTAAAAATTTTAATTCATTGTCTTCAGAAATACTCGTAGCTATATAGGTTTTGCATACTCGAAGGCTCAATAAACTGAAAATTAAATTGCACAAAAAACTTTTATTTGTGTTTACAGTGTTCTACATGAAATTTAATATTGTTTCAATTATTATTCATTAACCTGTATACTTTGCACTTGTGCTAACAAATATCTAACATGTTGTACATATGCTTACAGCTAGAAGTTCTAATACAAATGCACATATTAACAACAATTCTTTAACATATAGCTATCAAATGCACATTTACATATGAAAAGAAAAACCTAACATGCATAACTAGTTACACAAATCTATAGCCCCACCATGACACTCAATTTTGGCGTGTTAATTAAAGATTTAAATTAAACTGTGTTGGAATGATACTTTCATTTAAATTATAAGGTTTCAAGGATGCTAAAAATAAAAAAATATAAAAACTAAATAAATGAATTTTAAATCTTTAAGTAAAAATTTATTAAAATATTTTCTTAAATTTCTTAATACACGCAGAGAAAAAACATGATCTGGTATGGTTTATACAAAAATATTATGTTTTCAATAACAAAATATTAACGAAAACAAATTAGTTATTTTTCGTTAATTTCAATAACATTGTTATTGCTTAAGCTTTATTACATTATGATAACGATAATAATTTTAATATGGTTAACTCAGCAATATTATATTATTTTTTAAATTTTTACTGAAACTTAGATATGAAAACAATGCAAGATTATTATTTGTATAAAACTTTTGCAAATAAATGTTAAATGCTTACTATTTATATATGAAAATAATATGGTTAAAGAGACCAATGTTTATTTCTTTTTGAACTAAATTTTGTTTTGCTTTTGCAAACATATATATTATTATTTATCAGCAAGATAAGTTTTACTACAACCATATAATATAATAATAAAATATTGCTCTTAAATTATGGTTACCACAAACATATTTTTTCTCTGCGTGTAAATATTAGTAACCTTTTAATAAATAAAAATAAAATAGTAAAAAAATTTGTGCTTCTTTTTTTTCATCCTCATTAAAAATTCTTAACATTACTTATTTCCTCAAATTTTAAATTTCACGAAACCACATTTGTGAGTTTAATTACGTTCCTTTTTGTTATATTTCCTACATTAAAGAAAATTCTCGGTTAACCTACATATACGTATAAATTTAAACAAAAATATAAAATTTCACTACTTTTATACTCATATTGTTATTGTTTAAAACATTTGGGCAACGCGGTATTTGCGGTTGAATTTCATGTTGTTGCAACTTTTAGCCATAATATTAGCACGTTTAGAAGAGTTGCATATTAGAACATTTCTTTGTAATAATCATATGCATTATTTACGTGTGTATAAATGGGTGTGTACATAAAGTGCAAATGGTAGTTACTGGAAATATTCATATGCTTATATGAACAAAATTTTCTGTATAGTCGTAAGAAAATACTATAAGTTTGACGCTTGTTTTTCATTAGACATCCTAAAAGTCCTACAAAACTTTGGTTGTATGCAGAAAACATTTAAAATTTGTAAAATAATTCTCTTTAAGTATATCTATGGTTTTTCGTGTAAGGTGTTTCAAAAGTTGGTAATTTAGGATTACTGTTAGTTTGATTATTCAAATTTATATATATATATATATATATATATATATATATCATCAGAATATTGTATACTAAATACAATTTTTGCCACAAAAGTTTTATGTTTAAAAAATGTTTTTGTAACTTCCATTAAGCATTTGACATTTAAAAATGTAATTATCTCTCACTATAGAATCAACTTTTTCCATTTTTTCTATTCTAACTTACCATATAGTTAAAACAAATGGTTACAAAATAGAAAAAGAAAAGCTTATAAAATATATGTTTTTTATAAACTATCAGAGAATGGTATTTTCAAGTTGCACGTCAGGTACAATTCATTCAGACCATGATTTAAAAAGATTCAGCCACCATCAACTGCTATCAAAATAATTTTTGAACGTTTAGATTGAAGTAAAAAGAAATGAATTTACATTTTTGGCAAAATTTTATTTTTATTTTACCCATTAAAAAAAATTTATTAATATTCATCTAGAACACTATAAATTATTAATAGTTTTGGCTATATTTGTATTCTAAGTAACTAAGTTGTTTCACCCATCCGGCTCGCGTCGAAAGTAAGACATCGAAATAAAATTTATTTTACTAAAAATTGAATTTTTATTGTAAGAAACTTAGTGTGGATTCATACAAGGAAATTTTTCTTTCTGAAATTCTGATTTCGTATGAGAGAAGTAGAGCGAGAGGGAATATGAAAAAGTACTAACTTGACTGTACTTCGAAATTCGTTTTGATTTTCATTTTCGTGCTGCAAAACAGAAAAAAATCAAGGAAATTACAGCAAGAATTGCTGGAGTAAAAGTGTGTGCGTGAACGTATGTGCAAGATCAAAAGATAAAACAGAAAATTTCAGAAAGAAAACTTGCTGTGTATTGACTTAGACCAAGTATTAAAAATCATCAAATTTGGTTGAGTATAAAGGAAGTCCAAACCAAAATATGAGACTACCTCAAAATTAATTCGAATTTTAAAGTGTAGGGAAATCTCAGAATCTTCCCCATATGCAGATTAATGTTGCAGTAACCATCCCAATAACCCTAACAGGTTTTATAAGCAGATAAGACTAAAATGATAATTTTCCTTTCTTTCTTTTTTTCGCCTTCTTATACTTTTCCTTTTTTGATTCTGTTTTTTTGCTTTTTTCTGCTACTTACTGATTTATGCTTTATGTTTACTTTACGATTTTGAAAAGGAAATTTATTTGAAAAATTTTTGTCTGTATTATAAATCTGAGATAAAAAGGAAATTGTCCAACTGTTTGAGTTTATATAAAACTTAAATTCTTGCTGCAAATCGTGTATGACATAAAATAAGTACAAATTAATACAGGAAAGCACATGACCGACTTAATGGAATATTTTGAATAAATCTGGGATATTTACAATATAAACAAACTTTTTGATTTTGATGACGAACTTAATAGTATATGAATTTATATGAATTCCCTCAAATAAAGTAAATCAGCACTTATCTACCTGATGCTTCAAGAACTACGTTACCTTTGTATGACTGGCTATCTTTTTGGCCCATTTTTCAAAATGGAACGAAATGCCGACTTTTTATACTATGTGCTAAATGACGAGAAATTAAATTGTTTGAAATATCTTCCAAAGGAGAAATTAATTATTTTGAGATTATTTCAAAATATAGTGATGTCGATATATCTCAAATGAATGTTAGGAGTCTCTTAAATATAAAAAATATATTTATTTAAATAATGTAGCACAAAACATTAAAAAAATTTCTCTATAGCTACAACTTTGCAATAATAATAAAAATTTTTATAAGCAAAATATTTTGTTATTAATAAAATTTTATTTACTAATTTTTCTTAAAATTCAAGAGTTTTTGCTTCTATCAAATAAACTAATTTTAAGGAGATTTTTAGGTATTGAAGTTGGACTTTTTTAAGTCCCCTTTTAGGACCCTTTTTGAAAATTATCATTGGTAACGCTGGTTAGGAAGCTCTAATTCATTATTATAAATCATTGAAAAAACTTTTTTTTTATACCTTTTTGCTTCAATATCGTAGAAAAAAGTAAGTTTTTTCAGTGATTTATTGGAATAAATGAGAGCTTCCTGACCCAAGTTACCGTTAAGAATTTTTAATAAGTATACGGAAATTTATAAAAATAATTAACAATTTTTAAAAAATTTTAATGGTAACGTTGGTCCGAAAGCTCTAATTTATTCCAATAAATCATTGAAAAAGCTGTTCTTCTTTTTTTTTTTTTTGATACTTTTTTGATTCAATATCGTGGAAAAAAATAAGTTTTTTCAATGATTTATTGGAATAAATAAGAGCATCCAGACCAGCGTTACTGATAAGAATTTTCAAGAAGTGTTAATTATTTTTATTAATTAATTTTTCTTTTTGCAGTAAAAAAAAATATTATAAATAAATTATTTTGTTATTAATAAAAATAAATTTAGGAGTTTCTCTTAAAATACAACATTTTTTTTTTTTTAGCAAACAAACAAACGTTATAATATCACCAGCATATTTTGTTGTTTGGCAGGCCAAATAGCCGATTAAAAATTTTTCTGCACAATACAGATCGTGGTGCAATTGTTTAGTTTCAAGCACTTAGTTTTTTTATAACTCTAATAAAAAAAAATAAATAATAAATAAATAACTCCTTTAAAATTATATAAAGTTAACTCTAATTAATACTCTAAATAGGCAGAGCCATAGCTGAGTAATTTGTCTATTTCCCTTGGATTTTTTTGAACAAATATTTTATTTTTTACTTAATTGTCACTACAAAATATTTTCTTTGCGTATATTTTCTTCTTAGGATTAATTTTATTTTCCATAGTTGTAAGAAATAATGTACACCGAATACCGATTTTCAAGGATTTTCAGAGTGCAAATAAGAAAGTAATTTACATTTCTCGCAATTTAGAAGATAATGATCCAAAATATCCATTCTTTTATTTCTCTTCATTTCTTTTGTAAATATATATTACATTTTTAGAAGTATTGCCTTATACATTACACATTAATTTTTTTATTAAAATTTTTTTCTTTTATTTGTATAAAGATAATTGCCTAATATTTTCGGAATTATAAAAGAACACCTAATTTTGCATTTCCCTTCTCCCAAGTACAACTTGCCATTTGCTGGCAGCGTTTTTAACTTTTGTTTACTTATTTTCCAAATATTACAAACAACCTTCTGTGTATGTATTAATATATCTACATAAGGGTAAAGTTCTGTTTCATTTCCTGTTGGCAAAAACTTTTAGAATATTGCAAGGATATGAATATCAACCAACATATGTTTATGAGGAAGAGTGTGTTCAAGTGTTATATCTTAAATACATTAAAAGATTGGCTATTAGATTTCCAATTAGTGGTTTAAATGAAAACAAACTTATTTTCTTAAGTGTTCAATAAGCTATAAAAAAGAGTTTTATAACAGTATACTAACACATGAATTCAAATTTAAATTAAAAAGATAATTATTAAAATTAATATATTTAAAGAGATAAACTGACATACAAATATTGTCCCCAAAATTGATAAAACTATGATGAAATAGCAGCTTATGAAATCTAATAATACATATTAAACAAACTCAGTTTTTGTAAATTTTTATCACATATGTGTAAAGTCTCTTATGCATACATACATACAAAAATGGTATATCAAAATTAAATAGTTTTCACTAAATTTTTTTTTTTTTTATTTCATTTTAAACAAATATTAAATATTCTATCTACACTACTTTACTTTTAAATATTGTCTAACTATTTTAAACTTCCTTTTAAAGTGTGTAATTAAATTAAATTTCTTTTCCAGAAGTTTTTACTTTTTTTAATTACAATCTACACTTCATTTAATTGTAACATCAGAGGAAAAAAACTGTGCTGTGCTATCTACAAAATCAACAACAAAATATAACTTATACTCATTAAAATGCACATACTGTGTACAAAATAAAAGTGTAACTATACTAACAAAAACCTAACTCAAATACATAGTTACATACATATGTAAAGTTATATTTACTACCACACACATTCATTATGAAACAAGTGAGAATAATATTTCGTCTGTGCCGAATTTAAAATACCCTACACCAATCACACATCTTATTTTTATATCTGCAATAAATTGTACAATACAATATAATTGTATAATACACTATAATTGTACAGTACATAATTCTGTGACAAAATAGATTTTGAATGGAATAATTTAAAAAAAATCGAACCAATAGTTTTCCCAATTTCTGAAAGTTGTTTATAAAAAATTTTTAATTTCGTTTTTAGTAGAAACTTTAAATATTATATCTGTAATATAAGAAATGTAATTTAAGATTTCTTAACGAAATGTTCGGTGCATGGCGAGATTATAATATTACCATTATTCGGGATAGAATTAATCCTAAAAGACACAAAACTTCAATTTTTTTTAATTGAAAAATTGTTTTTTTTTTTTTTTTTTTTTTAAATTTTGTGCCCGTAAATCAACATCTACTGCTTTCAACACTGCATTATTTTGTTAATTTCACTTTTAGGATTTTACAATACAGTCGAACACGTTTATAACTAACACCGGTTATAACGAATTATGGTTAGGTTACATTAGATGGGCAGCTGTAAATGTAAACTATACAGCTCAATTGGGTCCTATTAATCCTGTTGTGTTACACGAACTATGGTAATAAAATTTCCATACAAATAGCTATGTTTATAACGAAACGGTTATAGAGAAATTTTTTTTAAAATGAACACATTTTTATGGTCCCAAGAAGAACATTTCATATAAAAAACTATGTTTACAATGAACTCCCACAAATAAAAATTTTAGAAATTTGCACATTTCAAAATATTCTAAAAAAGTAAAAATTAAGAGAAATAACTTATTTATTTCAATTTAAATTATCGGGCGAATAAAGCAAGAATTTTTTTTACATTTATTTTACATTTATCGCAAATAGCTAAAAATATAATTGAAATTATAAGAGGATTAAAAATTTAGATACTAGAAAATCGCTGTTTCTCAAAGTGTAGAGATCTTAAAACATGCTAATTTCCAAACCACGGTAATAAAATGAAACATTGAATAAGCACAAGAAACATATTTAATTTCAATTTTCTCTTGTCAAATGAATGATGAATGAAAAAAAATATTCTTCCTGATATATTAAAATCATTAATATTTAAAAAGCATAAATGCAGCCCATTTTTAAAGGAAATAAAAACGCTGTAATTACTAATATTAGTATCGTAATAAAATACGTATATTTTGCTAATATATATATATATATATATATATATATATATATATATATATATATTAGCAAAATATATATATATATATATATATATATATGTTGCAAGATTTCTTCGGTGGCAAGCAATTGAACTTATCCATTAACCCCGATGAAGCTGTAGCCTATGGTGCTGCAGTTCTCAGATTCAAGATGTTCTTTTGGTTGACGTAATACCCTTGTCTTTGGGTATTGAAACTGCTGGCGGTGTTATGACTAAATTGATCGAACGTAATGCTCGTATTCACTGCAAACAACAACAGACTTTCACCACCTGCCGGTTCGTTATACCGGAAATTTACCGGTATAACGAACTAAATTTATCAGGGATCGAGTTTGTTATCACCGACTGCATATAAACCATAATTAGCATTTATTTAGAAAAGATAGTATTTTTATCCAAAAAGTTAAAAAAAAATATGATTTTTACAAATAATAATGACATGAAATATGTCAGTTATTTGGAAATTTTTCACATTCCGATCCTCGGGATTTTTAGTCTGGAATCCCAGATACTACCAAAATTTTTATTTTTACTAATCTAAAAATCAAAATTTAAAAAAAAAAATCATTAATTGATCATAATCAAGCGAATATAGGATTAGATGATTACATTGCTTTGCATTCAGTTCGATAGTTAAGTCTTAAGAGTTTACTAAAATTCAAGAAAAATAATTTCTGAGGTAAGAAATGCTAAAATGATAAAACTATTTAAGTATTCGAAAATTTGGCATTTGGAATTCTCTACATTTAAAACCACTGCTATTAGGTCACGAAACTTAGAAAACCTCGACAATGTTAGATGAATGCGTCACGATGTTTTTTAATAAAACACTTTTTCATTTTTTACCTTTCACCTTGGACAATTTTTGCACATTAATTTTTTATATTTAAAACAAAACTAAAAAAAAAAAAATATTTTTATGTTTTTATGAATCGTTCGTGGTTAAAGTGATTAAAAAATATATTTATATATTTTCAAAGATATATTTTTTATTTATGATTTCTAAAAAATTGCCTGATACTCAAATAATAAAAAATATTTAGTTTTTTGAAAATGCTTAGATATAGTAGATAATTCAATATTTTGTTTAAATTTTTCGATATATTTCAAATTAAAAAAAAATAATAGTAGATAATTCAATATTTTGTTTAAATTTTTCGATATATTTCAAATTAAAAAAAAATAATAAAAAACGCATAATAAAGCAAAATAACTTAAAATAAGAAAACAAAATTCTATAAAGGAAATTATATTAAAATTAAAAAGTGTAATATCGTAATTCGACTGCGACGAATCTGTACATCGTTTTTACCAAGGAAAAGTATAAGTAAGATAGATTTTTTCCTGCCTTATAAAAACATATATATTTATTTACAAAGTCGTATACATATTTTTAGGGAAAATTCGATGTTCTCAATCTATAGGCCAAATTTTTCATGCAATATCTTTACGGTAAGTACAAAAAGTGGTGACATTCTTTCTTTTATTTATATAAAATTTTTCCTAAGTAACTATATATATATTTACATTTTTCTGAAAATTATTTTTATATGAATTTGTAAGGAGGAAAAAAAACTCAGAAAACTTGAATCATTCAAGAACCAGTGAGTTTTGAATGTGAATGGTTTTCACATTCAAAAAGCATTGATTACGTTTTCGTTAGTGCAAGTGCTGCACAAACATTACGCATACAAGGTGGCCTTTTATAGCCAATATTTGAACGTTTTGCGACCAAAGTAGAGGTCTCGGTAAGCTACCAACTAAAACCCTTACGTTGAAATAAGTTCACAATGGACGAAAACATTGCCGTGAAAAAGTTCAGAAGAACCTGAGGCAGTCGATTCCAATCACTGCATCTTCACATGAGTCGACCTTTGAAAACCAATTTTCTCTAGCCACATCGAGGGAAAATATAACTTAAACCTGTCAACTTATACAATTTTTTGTTTGATTTTTTCCAAAATACATGTAGTCATATATATATATATATATATATATATATATATATATATATATATTATTTTTCATGCTTATATAAATCAATTTTGGATTTCTTTACTAATCATTTCTGAAATATGTAAAAAAAAAAATATTTTGCTAACAAAACTTTGGTGGTATTTAAAAAATACCAATTTTTATACTAATTTCAAAGTGCTGAATTTGAACTTATTTACGATTGCACGAATTGAGATAATCAAAACTTGTTTTCAGCATATTGTTTCGAAATATATTGGAATATCATATACATTTTGTGACTTATTCCAGAAAAACGAAATAAATTCGTGGCAAAAAAAAGAGATAAATTAAAATGAACTCAGCTTTCCTTTATTTCGCCAAACGCTTTACAGAAATATAAAAATCTTTGAAATCATACTTAATTTGTAGAAAATAGTCAGGTTTGACATCCTATAGCTTATCCCAGCCAAAAGAGTCCAAAAAATGAGATTTTAAAAAATAAATTCGCCAGGAAAAGAGGATTTTTTGAAGAAAGAGGCCAACTGTTTCATTACCTAAAAATCTCCTTAAAATCCGTTTATTTCATGAAAAGAAAAACATATAATAAAATAAAAACCTAAAATAAAGATTTGTTCGTAAAAATAGATAACATAATACACTCTTTTTAATAATTAAACTTCTATACTTTTATCCGAGGCCTTCACTCGGACTCCAGTCTTATAAATCCCCGTTTAAAAAATTTTAGACGGAAAGAATTTATTCACAATGTTTTGATCTTAAGTCTGTTGGACAATTTAATTTTCATTAGTGATAATTTAGAATAATGACTTTCCGCTGAGTAAATAATATAAGGCAAAATAAAAATATAAATTAAGTATACATCGAATCTGTTTTTTAGTTTTCCCAATCCAGTCTGAAAAGATGTTTTAAATAGTTGTTCATAAATATTACCATTAATTTTAATTTTTATAGTTTAAGTTCATTTATATTTTCTTCGGGGTCTTTTTTTATATCATTACATTGTGAAACAATCTAAAAATAAATAATTTCTTCGGTAGAATTAATGTATAATTGATCGAGATATTTCAAACAACTTATTTTCTCGTCATTTAGTACATAGTTTTAAAAAGTCGCTATTTAGTTCCACTTTAAAAAAGGGTCCAAAAAAATGGCTAATTGGTTGAAAAAGGCGCAATTGGCGATTAAAGTTAATTATAACTTGGTGAATACAAGACAATTTTTCTGAAAGTTTAGATCCTCCTCTACAACTTTCTGATACATTCAAATTCGATCCTAATAGTAGTTTAGGTGATACAGCTTTATTACAGAAATTTTTGCGATCGACCCCACTGTCCAGAGCTTTGCGTAATTACGAATTTTGAATACTCAGATAGTTTACTAATAAATAATAAATAAAAGGTTTAAATAAGAATTGATAAAATTATAGAATCTCTGAAATGGGATGAGGCAGAAAACATTTAATTTAGTTAGTTTTATGGATTACTCGAGATATTGTTCTATAACTTCTTTTTCACTTAATCGATATTTCAGAATTATAAGGTGGTTGGGAAAACAGTGAATAATATGGATACAGCCGGATGTAGGTAAATCTAACCAGAATCTCGTATCGACCAAGTATATGAGTGAACACTTTGCTGGATCTAAAATTATTATTATTATTATTATTATTATTATTATTATTATTATTATTCTAGCATTACGTACAGAATGACAAACCTAATATACCATCTTTTACTGCAAGTGGCGTTTGGATGGTATAAAAATCTATAGAAATATACATATTTAGTTACATCTGTACAGTATGTAGAGATAGTAAGTTAGTATGCAAGTAAAAGCATACATTTAAAGCAATACTTGATCTCATAACAAAGTTAGTACAAAATAAAAATGAAAAAGATGCAAAAGGGAAAAAATATTGGAAATTGGTAAAACATTTTTTATATTGTTTGTGATGTAAAACGTATGTAATTTTGTAATTGAATGAGATTATTTTTGTGTTGAGTTGAGGAAAAACTTTGGTTGTGATGTTAGAAATTTAATTTTTAAGTCAATAAGTTTTTCTAAAGTAATTTTTCCTAAAATCATACACATAAGTCGGTTTTTAATTTTCCCAAGCCATATACAAATATCATTTGTATTTAGCTTAATGCCCGTAGGCATTTGGGTATAAAAGTCACAATTTCTCAAAAATCTTTACATTAATTTCCGATAAATCAAAATTAACAAAAATGAAGTATACATATCGAGTCCTAACAGCAGAAATGTCTTAAGCGACAATATTCACGAAATTCGTAAATCTATAAATCAGAATACCAAGTACCGATTTACCGCGAAAACAATTTTATTGAGTAATTAAAATGTAGTATTAAAAGTTTTGGTAATTAAGCCAACCAATGTAAAACTTGCAATTCTAGTGGTTGATTTAGAAACCAACTCGCATTTATAAGAAATCTAATCAGGCTAATCAGCAACACATCTCAGCAAGCGCTGTTCTTCCTCCTAATATAAACTACCCCGGTAAAATATAATGGACAAAAAATAACATTGATTTAGTACCAAATACCAGAAAATTTCCCGATATGTTCCAACTATCTTTCGTATGCCTCAGTGCTTAATCATTCATCATATAAAATATTGCAATAAAAGCGAAAGGCAACCCATTTTTCTGATTACCTAAAAGTAAACCAAACGATATTATATTGACATGGCAATGATATCATGTAGGTGATAAAAAGTATAAAAAGTGACAATCGTTTCTGAATTTATGTTGAATTTATGGTGAAAAACTGGAATATTATTATTATATTCTTTCGCAGTAATACGATCCAATATTTTTAGTACATAATCACAATTGAGGAATCATTAAACCTACATTATATTAAACCAGAGCCACTAGAAAAATAAATTTAAAATTCTAAAAATTAAAAATTTTATAAGAGCAATAAAAAGCATTTTAAAACAAATACCAGTGAAGCACAAAAGATTTTTTATCACCGCACAGTAGGGCAGAATCTAAAATTTTGGAAATAAATCTGCAACTTTTAAACGGTTCGATGGATCTATACAAAATTTTACATATCCGTATCAGAGGAGCGTACAGCTTTAATTGTGGAAGGAGCACCCCTCAGAAGCAGAGCCATTGGCCCTCAAAATAAGGTACCTAAAGCATAGAAATTTTTAGCCGCTTGTCAAGTTTTTGTTTCTTATCCGAGGCGTGTGAAAACCACTCCAACATATGCTATTTATCCCTTATAATTTTCAAGTTATTTGCATTTTAAATTTCTGCTGTGTTGATTTTTCAAAATCTTATTTCAGTTTTTTAAATATAAATTTAAATTGTAATTGTAATTGCAATTGTGATTCTTGGGACATACAACACATGTGGTTTTTATAGAACAAATTAAAAAAAAATCCTTTCCTTATAACTTTCGTCGGTTTTTTTTTGAGAATTGTGGAGTTCCTATTGCAAAAATCGGAAATTAGTTTACACTTTATCATTTTAAAGGATAAAGTCTACAATCTCCGAAAACTTCATTAAGATACCTTTACAAACAAAGATTTTATTATTAATATAATATTTATAGTTTATTCAAAAATCTTTTTTAATCTTAATTTAATTCCAAAAATCCGAAAAATTTTGAGAAAGTGTGTATACAAAACCATTGAAATCAAAATCTTTTATAGAGCCAAACTTACGCTGCTTTAAAATTTAACATGTTGTGATAATTTCATTAAACACTGCAATGTTAGTTAGAAAAAGAGTCCATAGTTTTTAAGATTTTTAGATTTTTTCTGTAACTATACAAATTTTACCTGTAATAAAATCTTTATTAATTAGGATATCTTAACGATATATTTGGTGATTATTGACTTTGGCATTTAAAATGACAAAGTTAAAAAAATTTGATATTTGTAAAAGGAATCCTACAACTCCCAAAAAACCGACGAAATTTCCAGAAACGTGATTTTTGTTTTTAATTTTGCCCATAGAGTTTACATTTGTTGTAAAGTCGCACTAATTCACTAATTCTCTTCTAAAGAAAATGTTTCTTAAGTGGTATATAATGAAATGTATTCCTTTGAAGAAAGTCATTCAGTAGAAAATATCCATTTTCATAATAGTGTTTGTTGGTCGTTCCTATTTTCACCCAGTTTGTAACAAAATTTTGAATTTAGTCTGATTGTTCAAAAATTATTATTATTTTTTTTTCTGAATATCTTTTAAAACTTTAGCTTAAATTTATTTTTATTTTTTGAATTTAAAATAATAACAGGAAAGAAATAACATTTTCACATAACTACTAGTTAATAATGAACTTACCTGGTGGCATAAAACGTCGACTACCCACAGGAGCCTCTGCATAAGGTAAACCAAGATATTGATCAACAGCACGTAAACCAGACGAGGGTTGAAAATTACGTTTAATACCCATAAGGCGACCCTGTTTGATAAAAATCTCTCTAGTATATTGCAATTTTTCGGGTATAATATGACGACGTTCCATAGGAGTTGAGTGAGTATAAAACAAGTTGTGTTTTTCTCTGTTTGTTGCTGTTTCATTTGCTGTTGCATTTGCTGTTATTACACCGGAAATATGTGAAACATTATAAGGTGGTGTCGGCTGGGATGTTGTTGTTGATGCGGTAGAGGTAGTTGATGATGTTTGCAATAATATAGCCGCACGTTTAATGGTCGTAGAAGTGGCCGTCGAAACATACTCTTCATTAAATTCTGGTTGTAATTTAATGTGACTAATATTCGCTTTAAGAAAATTGTGCAGATTTTCTTTAAGGTCATATATCATGGTATCTTGTTTGCTATTATCGCTTCTATATTTGTGTTTTTTGTTTTTGTTGTTCGAGAAGTTTTTTATTTCTGTTGAAACTATTTCTGAGGAATCATCTGTTGGGCTAGACTCTGCACCGCCAGTATCATTTAATTTTTGTATTGTTTCTTCATGTTGCTTCAGCAATTGTTGCATGAATAATTTTATAGGTGTAGCTGCTGTCGGTGATATGTTTGTTTTTATATAATTCTTCTTTTGTTTAACATTGATGGCTTTTGCCAATATATTTCTTTCAACATTCTTTTCCGAGTTCTCTTTCACATCATCACTATCGACAACATCACCTATTACTTCTTTTGTTGTTCCCTTTGGAAACCATTGCTGCTGTTTCTGCTGTTGTCGTCGTTTTATAAGTGTTAATGTTGCTGATATTGCAGCTGCTTTATGTAGTTGCTGAAATTGCTCTAGCTGCTGTTGTTGTTTAACTATAGCAGAACTTGTACATTGTAATTGATTGTGATGAATGCTGACAAATGTCAACCAAAATATAAAAAATATTGTTGAATGTTTCATAGCTGTCGATCTTTTGGTCGTTCTCTTTAGTTCATATCGTTGTTCTTTCATTCAGTCTTATTGCTTTCTGTCTGCTATTATGTTTTAAATAGCCTTGGTTTTTTTTAGTAAAACAAAATTTTAGTTATTTCTGTGTGTTTTATGAATTTTTCTTTTTTCCTTTTAAATTCCTTTCATTTCAGTTTTAGTTTATTTAAGATATTTTTGTAAATTTCTTTAAAATAATTTACAGTTTATTTTAAATTGATTTTCTTTTAAATTTTTATTTTATTTTTATCAATTTAGTCTTCTAAGATTAAATGCAAATATTATTTTAATTGAAAAATTCAATCTATAAAAAAATGCAATGTTTGTTAATGTTAATAGTTGCTACACATTTTTTATTTTGTTCTTTAATGAATTACAAAAATCGGGAAATTATTTAAAATCCTTATAAAATTGGCACTAAATATTGTAAGATTTGAATAAATATAGGCACTACAAAATAAGTAATTAAATGTTCATAATGAATTGATATTAAAAGCGAAAAAATTTAATCCTGAATATTTTTAAACCAACTAATTCTGAAACTAATTAGGTATTGTTATAGCTTTAAATTCAGTTATTTCGTATTCAAATATTGATGTTGAACTTTGACATCGCCAAGAAATGGGTCCTGCTTAAAGGATTGGGAGAAGAAGCCTCCTTCTCTTTTGGTATATGTTCTCTGAAAATAGATTGCAGGAGATTGAGTCATATCCTTTCCCTAGCATTCTCTGCAATGAAGGGTAAATTTTATCTGCCTCTGCTATATTACTTTATTATAAACACTTAAAAAATGAACAAGAGGAAACATTAAAAAAAGAAACATTTTTATTTAACTTCCTAAATGCCTGCATAGTTAAAATCTCTTGTAGTTGAAAATATAAGCACAGTTCAAAATGACTCACACTTTTTCTTTCATACATATTTCCAACTAAATATTTTAAATTTAGTCCATTACCACTATAAGCCTTTGCCAAAAAAATAAGTAAAATAAATTAAACCAAACAAAGAATCTATTTAGATATATTCAAAGAAAACTTATTCTCAATCTAGATATGTATGTTAGTGCAATTTAAAAATACATTTAATTTATTTATATTTGAATAACATAGTGCAATATTATAGAAAATGAGGAGTCGGGCAAGTGAAAAAAATCTATAAAATAAAATAGTTCACTAACCCCAAAAAAGAATATTTTATGCTAATAAAACATGTAAAGTAAGAGCCAAAACAAAAATAAAAAATAAAGAGTGAACAAAATTGTAGATAAGAATCAAATAGAAAGAAATAAAAATTAGCTATATAAGACACGATCGAATATTAAGTAAACTATGTAGACAACAATTTCAATATGTAGTTATGAAGGTTACTCATGTATATTGTTATGAAAAATAGTTTTATATATTTAAATTGAAAATCTTAGAAATTTCAAATAAAATGGTAACCTATAAAAATTTAATATAATTTACAGAAAGCTCTAAATTTTTTTATACCGGTTATATAAAAATGATAAAGAAAATTTTTGTGAAAAATATTATGAACGTATGTTGTGTGGTTGTATAGAGCTTTTTGTTAACTTGTTTATATATTGGTGAGAAACTATACCAATGCCGTTATTTGTAGTATATAAGTTATTAACAGAAAGTTATTTTGGTTCTTAAAATTACCAAGTCAAATAAGAGTTCGAGGTCGAAGTGAATTTTTTCGTCTTATACATGATACTAATCCCGTGTACGCAACGCAAGTTGTTTGCTGTTAAATTTAAACTACTTTGTGTGTCATTATCGGTTTCGGAATTATAGAGCATTTAATACATATAGACCCCGATATATTTCCACACGACATACATATTTTTATTAAAATTTCAATTGTTTATTTCCACCTCTATGAAAACGATAATAACGGCTTTGAAAAAAAAAATCGTTTAGTGATTAAAACAATGCTTATTTAATAACATACAGATTTATTAAAATAACTTGTTTTAAAATTGAATTTTTAACTATGGTAACACTGAAAAGCAAAAAATTCTATGAATTTGTAGAAAATTACCATTACAAATATTTATTTTGCGTAAGTATATATATATATATATATATATATATTTGTACTTACGCAAAATAAATATTTGAAATTTCATTAAAAATACCAAACAATAGTTTAAAAAATCCTTCAAAAATATTATACTTTGTGGAGCATAAAAATATTGACGTCACTTTTCGATACGTTCTATACACCAATGCAAGAGGATTTCAAATTGTAAACATGTCCCAAATTTCATCACGCTACCATATTTCCTTCTACTTTCTTTCCAATATATTATACATTTTCTCTTTATATAAATAACAATTTGACCCCAGGAATGGTAAATTTTACTCATTAAGCCGAATTATTTTAATAGTACATAAAATTGCATTATTTGGGCATACAAAAAAATGTAATTACAATCATTTACGTAGTCTCTAGAATAACGACAGCAACAACACACTGACATTACTAAATTCTTCTAATCACATTTAATAGTATAACAAATGGAATGACAAGTCGTATTGATTTGGCGATTCATTGGTGGTGAGGTATAACAATCGCATGTATTATATTTATTCCAAAATAATCAAAAGAACAAATCAGCAGTGTTGCCTAGAGCTTCATAAAAGAAGATATTAAATTATTCTTGAAAAAATTGGCTAAAAACTAATGCCAATATATATATATATATATATATATATATATATATATATATATTTAAATACATGATTTCGCAGTAGTTTTTAATATTTTTGAAACATTTTGGAGATATTTTCAAAATGTTTACAGCTTTTCAAATAATTAAAAATTCCTGAATCTCAGTCAAACATAACAGTTTTCTAAGGAACATTTTAGTCCCTTAAAATTCATATAAAATTTTTCCTCTATTTGCAACACCAAGATTTGGCAAAAATCAAAAACAGGTTCCAAACAATACTAAGCATTCCGTCCATCCTCTCTTTAGTTGTAATTTATCATTAAAAAGAAAAAAAAAAACAATTTATTAAAAATAGTAAAAGACGTATTTATATAATATTTCTAAATCTAAAACCAATAAATATTAAACTGAATAAATACTTAAAACATGTGCATGTATGAATTAATATACAGTAATGATTAAGCGGATAATTCCGTAAAAATAAAAACAGAAATTATTTTCTTCGTTGTTGAAGTATTAATATTTTAACTTTTTAAGGCAAATTTAAAAATCAGAAAAGTTTAGAAAAACGTTTAGATTCTAAAAACAAAATTTCAACGCTAAAAGAAAAATAAAAATTATAAATTTTGCCTCAGAAAAGCTAAACTGGCAACACTGGATAGCACCTACAAACAAGCTTGTAGTATAATTTTGTTTATTTTATTTTTATATTTTTACTGCAGCTTTCTCATATGCATATATATATATATCGCTCAATTACTTCATGAACGTCATAACACAAACGATTTTCAAGTAAACGCATTCAAAGTTTTCAAATGATTATCGCTTTTCTGTAGAAATATGAAATCGTAATGGTTAGTATTTCTTTAAAGAAATAATTTTTATTGAATACATTTAGAATGGAAAATCAAATCGAAGTTATTATTTATGTGTTTTTCCTGAACAAAAACTATTTCTATTTGGATTATGATGTTATTGCTGCAAATATATATTAATTTGTATGTCATATATTAAATTACGTCATTGTTGTTAATAAAAATATGTATTTGTTGTTGATTTGCTTCACTACATATTAATTTAAAATATTATGAATAAAAAGAACATGTTTTATTTTCACTGACTAACAAATTTTATAAAGGCAGAAAAAATAACTAAGAATTAATTTAAACATAAGATACTCAATTTCATAGTCTTTTATCATATGATGTCAAATAAAAAAATTTTTACCCAGGAAAAATTTTATAATTTCTTTTAAATTCACTAGTTCTAGACCTGGTGTAATAAGATCTACTTCAGATCCTTTAGTAACATCCTTAGAACTAGTGCATCCTTAGAACTAGTGTTGTCAAAACCAATTATGACACTAATGGAGTATGATTTTGGGAACTAGTCTTTGAGAACTATTTCTACATTAATTATTTACATTACTTTTCGGAACAAAATACTATATCCTAAATCACTTTACATAACAGTTTAAAAAACTTACAAAAAAAACTTAAAAAACACGAAAAATAAGAGTTTAACAAAACTACATTGATTATAATGAATAACAAAATTAAACAATTTTTTTTATTTTAATGACTTATTCTAGAGCCGCATGGGTGACATTTTGGACCAAAAATCATTTTCGTGCATTCTGCAACTAGTTGTAGAGCTAACAAATTTTTTTTTTCCAGTTAGGACTGACTTGAATTATTATCTTTGAACTTTTATCATTTTTACTTGTGACAACTTGAAATCTAAATAAACAAATTCTTAAAACATAGATTCTTGCCGGTAAAAGGATCCTTACTTTTCTACGCTGATCTAATTATCGAAATAAATTAGTCAGTAGTATAATTTAGAATACTTAAAGTATTCGATTCCCTCTTGAATAAAGAATACATTGAATTACCTTTATTTTGTGAATGATTTTATATTGAATTTTATTTTATTTTATATTTTGTAATTAATTTTATATAAAACTATAGGAATAAAATATGACTTCATCAGCGTTCAACCTCAACCCAATAGCAAAAATTATAATCATAATGCTAAATACAGTTCCATCTGCAAAAGCTTTAGAAGAAAACTTCAACTTTTCATAAAAATTGTTATACTGTCCATTCTAGGCAAACCAGTCCATACCAAACAAATTTTTATCAAGACAAACGTCAATTTTTTGTATGAATTACAAATAATTTTCTATCTTTATCAGTTACAGGGGAAAACGTGTCTCATAATAAAGCATGCAAAAAGTACCCACAATAATAAAAATGGCGTATTTTGTCAAGCCAAAATAGTCAGAGATCGAGTTTTGGAGCTATATAATACTAAAAAATTCTCACATTTACACCAGGTAATTAATTTTATATAAAATATTGACGTTTGTCTTCATCACAAATAACGCCATAACCGGAGATACTCAAGTGGACGGTTATATTTTTTTTTCTTAAAAAACTTCACATTTATTATATAGTACTACGAAGATTTAGTTTTAAGTATAATAATGTAAAACATTTCAACAACACAGTCATAATTCACAACATATTATATATGAAATTAAGTTGCTTTCAAATACCGTTATCTTGTCACGAATATTGTCAGAATACAAAATATGTCGATTTTTAGAAAACTAAACTATTTTCTCACAATAACGAGAGTGTCATGCATAGAATATAACTAGGTGTTTATGTGAGAGCCACTTCAAACTATTTTTTCAAAAAATTACTCATTTTTTTCAAAACACAAAAACAAAATATATATAAACACATGAACTTTGTTGTTGCATAAATTAGATTTTTGACAATTAGGTTTTTGTCCCTCACATAAACTTCTAGTTGTATTCTATAGATTCATGTCTAAGATATGCCAATATTATTGTTAAAAAAAAAAAAAAAAATAATATATGATATCAAATGACAACATATTCGCTTCACAAACGGAGGTCATAAAAGACATAAAAGATAAAGCTTAATATAAAGTACATTTCTACCTCATTAATTCAAAAATCTGGTTTTTTGAGTTATGACGTTCTTGAAGTAAATGAGCGAAATGATGTATATGCATATGAGTATGTTGTATATACATATATACATGCATACATATATTTTCATATGTCGTACTAGCAAATGCAAGTGCAAGTAATACATATCTGATAGTATGTATCTTTAAATGTAAAAATACATATTTATGTGCATGAATGCCTGTATCTGTATATAAATAGAAATGCCTGCTTGTTGTTAAATTTGGAGTTTTTGTGTGTGTTTTGTAGTATTTTAAAAATAGCTAAAAGAAAATATTTTACAAAAGAAGAGAGAAAAAAAAAATAATAATAAAAGCAATACGCACATGAAGAGGGTGATTCTCAGCTGTTGTTTTATTTTATTTTTATTTTTATTTATATTTAATACCCTACTTTACGCTTTTATGACAGAAGTATTTTCATTAAATCTTATCCACATTATTGATCCCAATTTAATGGCCATTTAATGGATGCTGTTTGACAAATTTATGTTTTATCACTAGAAAAATGCATTGTTTTAGATTATTTTAAAATATTTTTGTTTTTATTTAATGGAATTTTACATTAAACGATTTTTGTTATAATTGCTAATGTGTAAACAAGTTTTCTCTGACAAGTTGTAAAAATAATTTGGAAATGCTTTATAAATATTTTTTTAATACAATTAAGATTTTCCAAATGGGGTATATAAATCAAATAATATTAGAAGATTAAAGAAAAAAATATTGTTTGATGGGCAATATGAATTGTAGAAGAATTTAAGATTTTATATACTAAATCGAGATCAATAAAAATTGGTGTTTAGAACTAAACCTGAATTAAAAAAAATTTTTCTTATTTCCTCTCCAAAAATAAACAAATTTTAAGTTCATATTAGGGTAATCAATTATTCGAGTTTTTGGAGAAACCGGTTTTCTCTTAGTTCGAATTTTTAAAGAAATCGGTTGCATTCTTTAAAATTCCGAAAAATTGTTTTTTCGAAAGTAAATATTTCCATCAAAAGACTGTATTTCTTTAAAAAAATTAACAAATTCTATAATTCTATAGAATTTATTATATATAATTATTTTAAAAAACAAATTTTACTTAAGGTAAGAAAATAATCATCAGAAATGAGATTACATTTTATATAGTACGTACAAAAACTATGGTTTAATATGAAAAAAGCATGTCTCATTTTTATCGAAATCGATTTTGCAGATAGACCTTCTGCAAAGCAAAGCCTTTAAAGAATTAAATAAGCTATTATTACAAATATTGAATTAAAAAAAAACCCTTAAAAATTTAAATTGTTTGTAAGTTGTTACAAAAGGAAAAATTAATTTCTTCGATATCTGTAGTTCAATCAAAATCATTATTACTTTAATATTTGTGTAAACTTATAGAATTAGTATCAATTTAACCTTAAACTAAATTTCTAAACAGGGGAAGTTTTTCTGGTTTTCCGTTTGAAAATGAACCGTTTCCACATTTCACAAGTATTTCAAAAAAATTTAAATTTTTTAACTTTTGCAAAAATTTGCTTACATAACTTATTTGTATAAATTATTATGTACGTTTTTTTTTAGTAACTGTAAAAAATAAATAAGCTTTTCTAACATATTTTTTAGGTTTTTATAAAGAATGGAAAACTATTAGTCTTTGAAAGTTAGAAAAATTCATATTTATATTATAAAACACCTGCATTGGTTTGAATATTTCTATGCATATTATATAATTTTGTGAACTTTTTATTTTAACTTGCCCTGTTTATAAAACATAACAAGAAATTGTTCTTTATGAACATTGATCAATTAGCAAATTTTTCCTAAATTTTCATTGAAATATTAGTATTTAGTCATATGTTTTTTGAAATAAAATGTTATTTTTAAAATTGGTTTTTGTATTTAAAAAAAATCAAAAAACCGATTTTTAAACCGGTTGTAAAACCAAGTCGATTACCATAGTTCATATGCAATACTAAGTAAATCAAAAACAATAATAACGCCGTTTTATAAAACGGAAAAAGTTGTATATGCTTTTAAAGAGATCAAGTGTTTGTTGTAGAACATGACGAGTAGATTTTTAGAACTTTCAGTATACCCTAAAAATCTGGAGTCATCGACATTAGACGATTTTATCGGTTCAAACTTTTGAAAACTTCAAATCAATTTTGTTGAAATCGGTGATGGTGAGGTTCTGAGCATATTCGAAAATTGTTATTTTCTACCTATAGAAGCTTCTATTTAGACTATCCTGTACATTTAAAGCTCTAGCAATGTTAAAAATCTTTAATGTGTAATAAATCATAGTTAAACTAAACCGATTTGCAATTCGTTTAAAGTGATATTTGGCCTCTGATGTTCACTCACTTTTATTATCTAGATTTGTATATAGAATTTTTCCCATTTACATACATCTTTGACTTTTGGCTCAGTTTCCTCTAGTTATTTTTTCTGTTTTGTTGTTCAGTTATTTTTTATTTTTTTATTTTTATGAATAGTTTTCTGATTTAGTTTTATTGTCATCGTTTAATTTCTTTTTTATTTTTATTCCCCTTCTTGCTTCTTATCTACTAAATTAATGCTAAAGTGTATTGTAGTGTGTGTGCTCTTATTTATACTATATTGTGTGTATATTTTCATAGCTAATTAAGATATTTAAAATGCTAAATAAAACAACACATTGCGTTGAAATGTTTTTAGCATAAAATCATAAAAAGATACACGATTTTATTTTAAATATATATATTTTGAAATTTTAATGTAATGCTGAAATTTTTTAAAGAATTTATGTTAAAACATTTGCTTATTATTTATATGACCCAGTAATTTATTGAATAATATTTTATATCAAAAGACGCACAGTGGATTTAAGCAGGAAATTTTCGTATAAAGTATGTTTTATTTATGAGCAGTGATGTCAGATAAAAATTTTATAAAATTATTCCTTTGCATTTAAAAAAATTGCCTTTTTTCCCCTTTTTCTCAAAAAATTGTTCCTTCCAATTTTCCTCTTGAATAAAATCGTTGTTTTTAATAAGAAATATTTTATAGTTACGTATATGAAACTGCATGCAGACTCAGAAACACTGAAATAATTATTAATTTTGAATAAAAAGTGTCAACTATTAAAACGGTGCCATGTTTTTATCAAATCTAAAATAAAAGTATGTAAGAGTGTTTCACTTTATAAGGGTTTCGAAATATATATATATATATATATATATATATATATATATATATATTAACCGAAAAAATCCTTTAGTTACGGAACTATTCATGGGGTTTGAGATAAATCTTGTAGTCCATTACTATTTATGGTGAAGAATATAAACAAACTTATAGCACAATTGCATAAGTCATTAATTTATCCAAAATACAATTTTTTCCTCTTTGCTTAAAAATTTCTACAAAAATTCCCTCATTCTGATATCACTGTTTCTAGGAAACATTAGATTATATGAAAATTGTTTGTTAACATGGTCATAATTATCATATTGTATTTGAAAATTCCATTACATCGTGATCCGATTTTATCATATTATGACCTGAATTTCTCACATTACGTTCAAGTTTTATCATATTGTGATTCGATTTTATCATGTTAATATTAAACAAATTGTCAAAATTTATCATAAAGTTCACTAAATTTTTCTTATTTTGATCAAATATTATAATCGAGTCACTCTGAATACAATAAAAACTAGTCCAATTATATTTATTCACATATAAACTAAATAAGAATTACATTTTTGTCACGAAAGTAAAAGATTTAGCATAAAATGGTTGAGTTAAATAGAATATAGAAGTAAATCAAACATTCAATAGTTGTAGAAAACAGAATAACTGTGTAAAAAAAACAAATTATGATTTTTTCAACCACAATATTCCTATGTATAAAAAGTGAACTTATTATATTTATTTGTAACATTTTATAGTATAGATATAATAATATTATTGCATGGTTATCATACTTTATTATTGATGAAAGTATAATATGTATGAATCAATTTAAAATTTAATTTGGGTAACCGTAAAATAATAAAACTAAAATATAAAAATTTTTATCATGAGCACAATATTATTGTACTAACTATAAATTGTTTCCGATTATTGCTGCGAACATAATATTGTTCTGGTAATCATGCTGCGTGCGGTTTTATTGACCTTGTTATTGACTTTTGAAAAATCAAATAAATTTATTCTAAACAGATTTAAAATGGGGTTCTGGAGTTTTTGTTGAAAAAAAAGTCAAAAAGTTAAAATCGCCTTTTTTTCTTTGAAAATTGTCGATAAATCGAATTTCTTGTTACAAAATGGTAGAAAAATAGTTATGAATAAGCAGAATAAATGGAAAAAGGATTTATTTAAAGGGGAGCAGTTTTTTTAACTTTTTCTATTAACGACATCACCACACTTTCTAACAGTAGTAAAAATAAAATATATGTTTGTGAAACCAGCACTTTCATTGAATTGATTATTTTTTTTTTTTTTTTTTATAAATTGTTTATTGAGTCCAATACATTTATTTCAAAATACTAGATAAAAAGTATTTATTAATCATACAAAATTATTTACATATTATTTGTTCATTAATTAATTTTATTTATTTGCACCATCATACATGTGTTTTTCAATATGATACAAGAATTTTTTTTATTAACTAAGCTCCTTAATAGTAGTTAATCAATACCATATATTGCTTGAAACACACCAAACATTGCGTTTTTATGGTAATCAGTAAGTCCAATATTTAGGTCCTCCTAAACTATACTAACACAACATTTTTCCTTTCTAATAACACTGTGCCAATCTATATATAAGCTATCAACTACAAACAAAACATAAAAACGTAAAAATTATATCTAAAAATAAATGATGAAAGTGAGGCAAAAAAAAAAAAAAAATAAACAAAAAATGAGAAAAACACAAATTGCTTATTTATTTCATTAAATGAAAAGTAAAATTTTCTATTCGTAAAAAAACAAAATTTAACAAAATTGGCATATTATTTATCCTTCAGAGTTTGTGTATTTTCTTTCATTTCTTCTTTATGATTGAGATTTTGTTTACTTCTACAAAAGAGTATCTCTAGTCAATAAGTATGTAATTTTGGTTTTACAGCTTTCAATCGAAGTGTGTTTATTTTAATTTACTTAAACATTTTTTTTTTATTCCAATACGTATAAATGATTTATTTTAACATACAAAAACATATGTTAAACAATTTTAGGTTTTTACTTTTTTTTCTTAATTTATACAATATATTTACAATAAATAATGGACAGTACAAAAAACAATCATTGTTGTTTTTATGATGATACTTATTGATGTTTTTTCTTTTTTTACTGGTGCGAATAATTGTATTTATACTGTTTACAAACATGTTTGTAGATTTTTTTGTTTAACTACAATTGGTCTAATAGGTAGTTGATTTAATACTTGTACAGAAACATATAATTTATATTTTTAACCCATTAATAACTTCAGTTTTTTGGTTATCAATAATTTATTACATTATGAATGAAATAAAAAATGAACATAATAGGAAGATATTCTACCAAATTTAATCATTTACGAGTATTAATAAAAGTGGAGACAAATTACAAATGATTTTGTTATAAAAAGGGTTTTATTCTTTTTTATTATTTTTAAATTCGATTTTGCTTGACTTTATTCGTTCTAAAAGCATTGGTAACAGTATGCGACAAATTTTGGATCATCAAATATTGTCCTAATGATTTCTATGCGAAATGAAAGTAATAAAATCTTGAAAGTGTTTTGTAAAGTTATTGCAAAACACTAGGATTTTATGGACTCTTAAAGTTAAGATATTTTGAAACACTTTTTTTCATTATGTGTGTAAATAGAAATCATTTAAATCAGTAAATTTATGGGTACTAATTGTCTTATAGAGTACAAAGCTTCACTTAGATATTATGTATGTTTTTTTTTATTAAATACCACTCTCTTTTTATTCTCACCTTTCATAACAAGATTATATGCAATATAAGAGCAGTCATATTAATCAACCGATTTAAATGATATTTTGCAGATACATACATCACATAAGCATTCTTCGAAAGGAAATATAGGATATATAATTAATAAAAATGTCACGCCTACTTTTTGTAAACGATTCCTTTTTAAGGATAAAATAAAATTTAGCACATATATCTAGTATTTTTTGGAGAAAATTATGGGCTAAAATATTGCTGGATGACATGCCCAGTTTTTAGCCTATTTTCAGTAAAAAGCAATTTTGTTACTTTCTTGACACTACTAAGATAATTCACATAGAATTTGGCATACACAATCAGTAGAAAATACAATTTAATCCGTATGGGTGCCACGCCTCTTTTTTACCCATTTTTATTATACCTTAATAATCATTAAAATTTTTATAAAATTTGAAATTTGCTTACTAAAAAGCAAAGCAATCCTTTCTTAAAAAAGTGGGAGAATTCAGTAAATACTTCCTTCAAGGATATACATATGTGACATATTTCATTTTATTTTGTTCAGTAGGCAAAAATGGTCGCAAAAAGGAGTCGCATCCCGCAAAATTCTAGTATAATAATGCTAGTAGTCTATAAAACAAAAACATATTATAAAGTTTGAATTAAATAATTTAAGTGATTTTTATTTCGAATTTTGTTGAAAAATGGGCTCCAAAAAATTCGAACTTCAAGAGGTCATAAAAGTGAAATTCGTCCTAACTCTGAAAAACCCTTTGGGGTTTTTATTATACTGTTGGTACGATTTCTTTCTGCATTGGAATTATTGAAGCAATTTTGTCTTGTTACGCTGTGTTATTAACTTTCTTGGATATATCAATTATCTCAGTGGCTCTGTTTTGAAAGAGACAAAGTATATTTTGGCCTCTGTTGGCCTCTTTGCGAACATGTGCATATAATACGCAAACACTTTCTGAGTCTAAACGCATTTATATGTTTTGTCTTTTTTGCCTACGGAGGGATACAATTGTTTTTCTATGACTCTATTTAACAATATGATTTTTTTTTATTATTTTTAATGAATTTTTAAAATTTGTAGTTATAATATGTGTTATCATGATAGTAGCATTCATATGGCTTTTACGCATGTTATTATACCGTGCAACAATTTTCCAACAAATTTTTTCGAACAAGAAAACAAAATAAATAAAATACATAATAAAACTACGTAGTAAGTTTTTCTCCAGGACATAAAATTTTCTCTCGAAATGAGTTTAAAATTTCGAAAAACGTACAAATTTAGAAAAAAGTTATAAAGTATACACGAAAATTATTTCAACTTAATATGGATGTCAAATGAAAGAAAAGAGTACCTGCAATAAATAATTTTATTTAAATATTGCAGCACAAAATGTAATGTGAATATCCTAAAGTATATAATTAAATAGTAAATATAATATTAAAGTGTTAGATTTTAAAATTTAAATTTTATTAACTTGCTATACTCCAAGATTTTTATAAAAGATAATATTATATTGTAAGGATTCATAGCTTTAATTTAACATCCATTTTTGCTTAATATAATCTTCTCAAATATTTTATAATGTTCTGAAAAACTGCGCAACTTTGGGAACTTTGAAATCCTTTTGTGATGAAGTTTAATATCCTGGGGAAAAACTAGGTACATGTTTTTAACACGAATAGTTTCTAGTTTTATCCATATAACGACTTTTTCACGTATTAGAATGATTTCTGCAGGATGATATATACTTGAGAATAAATATTAAATGGTAAAATTTTCAAAAGGATATTTTCTTAAGTTTTTGTACTGCAACATTTAAATAAAAAATATTATTAAATTGCAGAGATTCTTAGCTTTTATCTGATACCAATACTGGATTAATATAATATTCGCAAATATTTTATATATATATATATATATATATATATATATATATATATATATATATATTTTAATGTGAATCCTTCGAAACTTTCAAGTTTTTTTAATAAAAAAATTTACGTCCGGTAAAAAAACTGAGTACACAGTGTGTGAAAATGACTGTCACGCGGTGTCAATAGGCTTTCGACTTTCGTTAAATTTGTAGTGATTTTTAAAAGTAAACTTGTATGGGAGCTTTTTTCATTTATGTGCCAATCTTCGTGAAATTTAACACACTTATTTAGCTTATATAAAACATATTTGTTGAATTTTATTTAAATGACATCATTATCTCGACAAAGAAAGCGATTTTAAGTTGAACGTAAATATTTTGAGGTTAGTATTGCACCAATTTATTTATGCGTTACAAACATCAGCATAAACGCTAATTACCCCTACCTCATATAGTGTGGTATGTTATAAAAATGTTCATTCAAACAACATATATTATTTTATTTTTAAAATTTGCAACAAAAATTTGCTTTAAGCACACTCTTTCTTTTCTTAATCTGATATCTCAAAGACTTCCTTTTTTTAAAGGGCCTGAATTATGATACTAAAACATGTTAGTTTAGTTAATGCTAAGTTTTGTTCAGGCCTACCTCAGTATGCAGTACATCCAATCATAAACATGTTGTTAATAAATCTGTATCTCCTAAACTACTAGACGGATCAAATGGGAGGACCCTGGATGAGGAGTCACCGCGTAATAATACGAGATAAGCTAAAGGGTATTAAATTGAAATATTTTAATATTTCTGTAAGGTGAGGTAAGGAAAAATCTCTAAAAATTGGTCGCTGAAGCTACTTAATGATTTTTTGAGCAATCAAATATTGGTATTTATTTTATAAAATAAATTCAAAGTTAAAGTAAGCATTTAATACTAATATGTTTCTTTATGCCGTTTAAAAAAGTGTTTTGAAAAATTTATTGCTTTCATAATATCTGCACCCTTGCATTCTTTTCTGGACGGCAGCGAAGCAGCTTAAAGACAAATAGATCTAATATATTTTACAATAAAACAGCATCAATAAGTTCGAAAAAAAAATCGTGACATTTTTTCATAGATCGATAAAGATTAAAGTTTTTTAAAAAATTTACCATTTTTGGCCAATGCAAAATGTAGGGTGCAAATCTAAATCAATTTAGAATGCCTTTCTGAGGTCTTGTTTTTTTAGAAAATATAAAAAAAATTATTTTTCATACTAATTTCAGAGAGCTGAATTTGAACATTTTTCACGACTAGCCAAATTGAGATATTTAAAAAAAATTTCAGCATATTATTTGATGTTACAGAATATTTTTAAAGAATTTTTCACTCATATACATGTGGACTTATTCCCGAAAATACTTCAAAATTCATAATTCAAGCATAAATATTTTTTTAACTGTAAGAGATAAATTACGTGGGCAGCGTTAGGGTCAAGAATTTTTAAAAGGTGTTCAAAAAAGGGGGTTTCAAAAAATAAAGTCGCCAAGTAAGATGATTTTCTGAAAAAAGAGGCCAACTGCTCCAATACATAAAAATCTCCTTAAAATTAGTTTATTCGATAAAAACAAAAATATAAAATAAAGACTTGTTCATAAAAATAATTAACATAAAATCTCTTTTTACTAAATAAACTTCTATACTTTTGTACGATGTTTTCACTCGGACTACAGTTCTACAAATCTCCATTTTACAAATATAGGACTAAAAGCATGGATTCACAAATGTTGACTTTAAGTCTGTTTTGGATAATTTATTTTTGATTAATGATAATTTAGAAAAAAGACGTTTCGCCGAGTCATTGCTATGAGCTAAAGTATAAAGTATGAAATTAGGATACAAGTATTCATCAAATCTATTATTTAATTTTCCCATCCGGTTCAAAAACATACGAGATTTGATGTTTTAAACAGTTGTTAATAAACTTTACCATTATCTTTAATTTTTAAATGTTTTACTTCATTTATAAATTCTTCGTCGTCTTTTTTTACACTATATTTTGAAACAATATTAAGATAATTAATTTCTTCGTTGGAATAAATATATGTAGTGGGTCGAGATATTTCAAACAACTTAGATTCTCGTCCTTTAGCACAAAGTCTTAAAAAGTGGCCATTTAATTCCACTAAAGGGACCTAAAAGTGGCCAATTGCCGACTAAAGTCGCCAAACGGTAACGCTATATGTGAGTAAGCATATTTTCTTTTTTATCTTGCCAAGCACTTTACATTTTTGAAATCAGATTTGATTTGTAGAAGCTATATATTTGTTTTTTTTAACTTTTTCATACACGAAGTGGTTTTCCTCAACAACTCTCCCAAACATTTCAATTCACTCCAAAGTGGTTTAGGAGATACAGATTAGTTTATGAGATACTGATTTATTATCAAAATTTTTACGATCGACTCCATTGTACGTCACATTACTTAAAGGATAGATAATTAATTGCACTAAAAATATTTAAATAATCCTTATAAATATATATGTCCAATTCGATCACATTCTGTTTGTCATTATGGGTTATTTTGCGCAAAAGGGGACAATTATTTGTTTAAAATTTGTTTTGGAATATTTAATTGAGCGTAATTATTGTTTGACCAGCAAAAGTATCACTAATTGAAATTTTCAACTTTATATAATTTACTAATAATGCATGTAAGTAATTAATAACAGGCAGTTGCAGTAAATAATAGTGGTTACATGTTTTTATGTAGAATTTTCATTGTGTAGAGAATAAAAACTAAATGATTTTAAATTAAAATACGATTGAATAAATATTTGTTCGGACATGTTTTAATTTTTTTCGCATTCAAATACAACAAAAAAAATTATTTAAATATAAAAATAACAGAAATAGAAATTTAATAAAATTTGCTTATTTTTTTAAATGTATAAAAATACATTATTGTAAAAACTAAATAATTGGTAAGAGAAATGCAAAACAAATAAGAAATAAAACATAAAATAAAACAGATTAATTCAAAATTTTAATTTTTATAAATTGTTTATTGAATCTATTAAATTTGTTTTAAAATAATAGATTACCACATATTATTTATTCATTAATTAATTTTATTTATTTGTACCATCTTGTGTTGTGCAAGATAATACATGATATTATTTTAATAGTACTTAATCAATATCTTATGTTGCCAGAATCACACCAAATAGAGAGGTATAATGAAGGTGGAAAACAAAAGTTAGAAAAGAAATATATTCAAAATCAAACAGGTTATGAATTTTGCAAAAAGCATATATTAATATAATTTGAAAACAAAATAAGGTTTAAGAATAAGGAAAAGGATTGTTTCTATTTAATGATTGTAGACATAATAATATTTTTTATATTAATAAAATTTTGTTTCTGGTCGAAATATTCAAAAATATAAAATTTTTGTAGCAACTATATTAAAATTTTGATTGAATGTAAACATTGAATGATAAAAATGAAACATTTTTATTGTAAACACAGTATTATTAAAATTGAAGAAAATTAACAATGACAACATAATATTGTTGTAGTGTAAATGGGGTAACCATGTTTGGATAAGATGAGATAATAATATAATCGGACACAATATGAAATCATGACATCAATTATTATTTATGACATCAATTATTATTTATAATTTTATTTATAATTTTGTTGCACTCAGATTATAGGCACTGCAACTATATTTTTTCTCTGTATGTTTTAATAAAAGTTTCTACATATTATTAAAGAATCTCATTGAATTTATTTATTTTTTATCGTATAATTTTGTGTAAGATAAAAAAATTGTTGAACATGCATTTATGTACTTATTTTAAGTATAATTTTAGGCAGCTTAAATGCAATTTTACACACAAAAACTTTAAATTTTATTGAAACTCATATGGTTTTTAAAAATTTTTAAACACAGAAAGAGTAAATAAAAATATTTTTTTTGTAATTTTTTTTAACACAAAATGTGTATATATTTGCATTTCCATCTGTAAAATGCAGTGAAATTAAATGAAAATTTCTTAGAGTGTAGGATAAAACTAATTCTTGTGTGTTTAACGAAATTGTTTTTTACAATAAATGTCTTTAAAAACAAACAAACAAATCGAAGAAGAGCACCTAGCAGATAAAAGTTGTGTTGTCAAAAGTTGTCTTAGTATTCTATGGTTGAATAAATTACTTCTTTTTATTGAATTTAAAATTATGATATCTTGATGATTTTTACAATTATAAACAAATAATACTCTACTTTAATTCAAAATCTCATTTTAAATTCGATTTAATATTCATTATACAATTTATTTACAATATTTTTAATTGAAAGCATATATTCTACTATATCACCCATTGTATAGCAAATTGACGTCAAATTATTGACCAAAAAATCAAACTATATATAACTAATAAATATTTTTATACGAAATGCTAAAAACAAATAAATTAAATTATTTTTGGTCATTAAATTTGCACATACATATTCATTTTAGTTTTTATTAAAAGCTGATTGTTTTTTCGTTTATTTATTTTTCAATATTGTTATTATATCAAATTTATTATGAAAAAATTTAATTTTAATTCAATTTATTTTTTGTGCGAAATGACAGTGAGTGACAAGACAACGGTATATTTGAGTAAACATTAAATTTTTCTATAATGGATGAATAATTTAAAATGTGTATAATATAAATAGGGCAAATTTTAATCTTTTTCATTCTGCTTTTAGCCTCGGAATTAAAAAAAAAAAATAAATAAATTTTATAATTTGTTTATTTAGATATTTAGAAATAAGAAAGAACGCCTGAAATTTGCCCGTGTTGAAAAAATGTTTTATGGTTCGATGAAACCGAGCTAATTTGCTTGGTACTGACGATGAATCCTACGTCTGATATCCGCAAACTCGTTCCACTGTCCAAAATAAATGAAGGCTAGGGTTAATCATAGTGGCGGATATACCATATAATGGGAATGCTTTTCCGTAAACGACGCGGGTCTAAAATATTCGAGTGATTGTAAAAAAGTAATGAAATATACTTTGTTATATATATATGTATATAAAAACAATTTAGATTTTTGGGGCATCATTGGAATTGTATTGTCTAATACAATAATATCTAATCATTCAATGTTTTAGTAACAAAATTTAATATTTTAGTATCAACGGTCCGAATTTTTATGGCAAATAAATGGTAAGTTAAAAAATTAACTGTCACAAAAAGCATAAATTTGTAAAAAAAAGCATAAATTCGTGTAAAATAGCGACTAAACTTCTAAGACTCTTTTATTCGTTTATTACTGCGGTTTGCAAAAATTTATATTATTTTTCATAAATTCATTGATATTTAAATATAATATATAATTACATACGACTTATATTCAAAAATTGTTGATTTAATCTTTTGGGTACCAAATGTATTAAAGTGACCCTTTTAACTTTAAACTGTTAATTACCTAAAATTTTTAAAATTATCAGAATAGTACCCTAAACCCTAACAAATGTTTAAGATTTTTCGATAATAGGTCCCTATTATATTTTTTATATGTATTTTATAAATGGTCCAGCTCACTTAAATGAAAAGTTGCATACATAATATTTTGGGATTATTATAAGAACATAGTAATCTTCATATCTAGAGGGGTACATTTGCAACTTTTTTTCGTAAGACACTTTAATGTATATATGTGTGTTAAATATTAAATACTTTGGTCATTAATTTTAATATATTTTTTTGGCTTGTGCTGACCTAGAAAAAAAAAATTAAATATTTTTGGTTTCTTATTTTTCTCGAACACTTGACATTTTAAAAAATAATACACGTTTACTACCGAAAAATATAGTATAATATTTGGCGTCAACTTTTTGATAAATTGTTAATAAATACACTCACATAAACACAATAGGTTTGTTTACGTACTTTTCGGGTAAAATGGGGTAAAATGAGAGAAAGCTAATTTTTCTCCCACAAAAATACAACAATGTACAAAAGTACGGAACCACAAAAATATAAATTGTTTATCCAGAAGTAAAACATAAAACTGTTTTAAAAATTCGTTTTTAATTTTTTTAAATGAAGTTTTTCTGTTAGTAACAAAAGCAAATAATTTTTTATTAATTTTCGTTAAAATTTTTTATCGTATAATTTTTTAATTATTTGACAATTTACATAATCTACCCGAAGAAATATTCTGGGCTGTTTCGTGCAAAAATAAGAAGAACATTATTCACTCAAAAAAGCTAATAATTGTTCAATTTTCGAGTAAGGGAAGGCTTTTCGATAACATTTGGATCCCGCGTGGTCTCAATTTAGAGTACGGTAAAAAAGCTAGTATCTAAAAAACATTATAAAATATCAATTTTTTTATGATTTTATAACGTTAAAAGATTTTGTTTACCAAAATTTGTTGATTTCTATTTATTTATTATTACAACACTATTTCTTATTTATTCCTGTTAGCAGTTGTAATTTACACTTTTAGCTTGTAAAAAATGTAAATTTACACAAATAAACATTTCACAACAATCAATTAATTTTATATATGTTGTTTTTTTATAAAATTCTATTTATTTTTTTTACGTAAAAACATTGTTTAACAAATGGGTTCTTCTTTTTCTTTATTTTATAATTTTCTATTATTTAATTTTAGATATATTCACCATGCGCGTGATTTTTTAAATGTGCTCTATTTTTTGGATAGAAATTCCATCAGAGATAAAAATGGTAATAAATTACACTGAATATCAACAATTGACATTTACTTTTTGCCTTCATTTTTAAGTGATGTTTTATGATTTTTTTTGTTTATTTTCTTTTCATCTTTTTTTGTGTTTCATTTGAAATACGTGTGTATTTTTTCACTTTTTATTATTTAACATAGATTTATTAATGCTCACATTTATTTATTTTTATTTTGTTGTTTAAAAATATCGTAAAAATTTTGTGTAATGTTAATGAAGCATCTTTTTTTCTGCTTCTTATGTATTTTTTTCTTTTTTCAGATTTTAAAATTATTTTTGTTTTTAATGTACGCTTTTAATATTATTCCGTGCTCACTGTTTAACGATCGCGCGTTTCTCCCCAACTGAAAGGTGATGTGCACAGCACGGAGACGTTTTGCAATGAAAGTCTTGTCGAATGTAGAGTAAATTTTAAAAGAAATGGGTATTTTCTTTTAATAATTTTTATTTTATTTCTCGTTATTCTCATTCAGTTGAAAATAGAGAATATTGGAAATAATTTTGAATTTTCGATGATTTTTAAAGATACAAGAGTAAAATTTAAATACTTATAACTCCGATATCTAAATAAAAAACACTTTTTACATTTATTTCTGATCTGGAAAAAATAAAGGATCTAATCCTTTTAAAGAAATGAATATACTTTTATACACTAAGTTCTATGAAATTATAAAAATTACAATATTTACACTCTTCATTCCAATTCATATTTGAGGAAATTGAAAGTACCATACATACTTCCAATCTTTTTGAAAAAAGTAAGTTTTTCTAAAAACAGTGGAAGACTCTATAATTTCTTTACTAATGGCGATATTTTACCAAACTGTATTAAACTACCCAAAAATACTTCTTTTTATGGTAGACCCATTGAGGAAAAAATAACAGACATAATTTTTGAAAAAAAAAAAAAAAAAAAAAAAGAAAAGGAAGTTTTCACCTGTTGTATAATATTCATGATTTACATGTTATGACTACTCTGCGAAAAATTTTGGCGCTTCAATTTTTTAAAATGTACTTATCTTCTGTCTTGTGAAATATTAGTAAAAAATTAAATAAATCAATCCAAGTTTTTCTTTAATTTTTATTCAATTTCGATCAGTAGAAAAGTTAACTATAATAAATTATATTTTATATAAAGAGTTTAAATTAAAAATAGTGAATTCATTTAAAAATTGGAGGTAAAAATAAAGGTTGAGAAAAAGAATAATAATTTTTTATTGTATGCACATATATTTAATATTGTTGGGAATTTCCGGGTTTCCGGGAATTTAACAAAAATTTTTCCGATTACCGGGAATGAAAAAAAGGTTGCGGTACGGAAACTCTACTTCTGAATTAAAACTATTGAACATGTTGGATTCAATTTCTACCAACAGATTTTTTTAATATTAACATATTAAAGGCCAAGGTAATATCTAGGGGAGATATGTACGCAAAACGTTTGTTTTACTATTGTTTATACTTGATGTGTAAAAGTTAAAATTTCTTGAAAATATATATTATTTTATTTTTTTGGGAGTATATTTAATTGGGGGCAGTATCATGAAATTCATACATTATATAAGTATTTCGAAAATAAAGCATCATGAGAACAACAATTGCCAAATGACATAATTGTTTTTTCCTAAAAATATCACAACAAATTTTCTGATATTTACCATTAATATTCCCCACTTTTTTATTATTTTAAATCGCCTTTCATCATTTATTTAAATAATAAAAAAAAACTGCAACTCCTTAAACAACAGCCTATAATTCAACTCTACTTAATCAGGTGCGATCGGATATTAATGAGTTAAGATGCCTCTCGAAGTTTATATTGCATGCTTAACTTTGGATTTTGTTAAACACATGCATTGCTTGTAGCGATCGTTAGCATATCAAAAACTGCTTGCACAATTCCTAATGACATGCTAATTTAGCAATTTTACTAATTAAGTAAAAGATATAATTATTACATAATTCTTCTGAAAATCCAAAAAAATATTTCAGATATCACCAACAAATTCCTCAATCTACATACCAAAATTTTCATCCTTTTCTGCAATAAATTTTTCCAAATTTTGGGTTAAGACCCAAATCTGGCAGTGCTGGCCTAATCTAAAAACGTAAAAATAATAATAATAATAATAATAATAATAATAATGTTTGCAAAAAGTAAATTAGAGGATTTTTGTTAATTTTGAAACTTTTGGTGATAAAAATTAAAATAATTAAATCAAAACACTCTAAATAAGTTAAAAATTACCTCATTGGAGATTTCCAAAGTGTTATGACCTACTAAGAATATTGAAGCATTTTAACAGGGCAAAATCGACGGTACGATACGTTACAAATAAATTAAAAATGTCGGAAACGATGCAATGAATCGACTATGGAGATCGATAAAGTTTACCAACTATTAATAACGACACATTAATTTTTAGAAGTCAAAACGATCATAATAAGACCGCTTCTAGTGATCTTAAATCATTGAACATTAAAATAACCACACATACGATCACTGCAAAAAGCCATTTATTTCCAAGAAAATAAAATATCTGGACTGAATTTGGGAGGAAGCACCTCCATCTCCACCTCCTCTCTATACTCTCTATACTATCAGGGTACTATAAAGTATACAAGAAACATTTAATATCTTGGGGTGCTTTTCGGGAAAAAGGCTAGGACCGGTACGTCCTAGACTTCTTCTCAATAGTATAATGAATGAGAAAGTGAAATAATGTTTTTGCATACCAGATATAAAATACACCTCTTGGATATTCAAACGTAATAAAGACCCAAAAAAAATTGTTGCAAAAGTGGTAACCGACTTGAAAAAGTTCACACAGTCCCATGTTTTTAAAACTTTTTAAAATTTATGGAAAATAGTAAATCAGAAGAGCAATGGAGAAGAGTATTCAGGGAAGGTTCCGAAAGACTTTCCTATGCAATTCTTGGTGCTTGAACAACAATGCTTAAAAGTTTCTCTGAAGTGGCCAAAAGCAAAGGCATTGTCACAGAATATTATGATCAACAGTTTGTTCAATTAGTTTTGAGTCTATTTAATTCTTATTCATTTTTTGTTATGAATACAAAAAATATATTTCAATATTTTTCTTAAAAACCAAGAAAAAGTTGCGTTATACTCAAATTAATTAAAAGGTAATATTTGTTCAGTATATTTTGGCTGACACTGAAAATATCGAGCCCTAACCGCGAAAATGTCTTAAGTGCAGAACACAAAGATTTAAAGGAGAAAAGTTATTATATGCATATATGAAAAATGTCACTTAAGATAAAATTGCTTTCGCTATAAATCTGAAATGGATATGATGATTTCGATGCGCCGAATAAGAGTCTTTTTTCTTTTTTTTTTCTATAACGTATAGACTTTTTATGGTTTTTATGACTAATATGACCCTTATAATAAGGCTGTCACACTTATATAGCTCTGTCCGCTATCAAATTCTTCTAACAGATGTTTCATATGTATAGATATCTTTCAGAAAATTAGAAAGTCTTTATATGTTTAATTTGAAGAGAGAGTAGTGACGATATACGACTTGTAGTCAAAATATACTATATAAAAATGAAACACATACCGGGGTATGCTGGATTTAAATATAAGGGTTACCGTTCGAAAAATACGTATAACTTTTATTATAAGAAATTTTATTTTTTTTCCGAATATTATAATAAACAGCACTACTGAAAAATATATAGATTTTCAAGTTAATATGATAATTAAAACTCAAAATTTTATATTTCAAAAATGAAAAACATACCCGGCTGTGCAGTTGTTAACATAAAAAAGAGGAAATCTTTTTTTTTTTTTTTTTTTTGCAGTGAAAGCGATAACTCTAATATAAATGCCTATATATCAGTTCAATTCTTACATAGACATATTTCTTACATAGACATTATTTGCATTATTATTATTATTATTATTATTATTATTATTATTTGCATTTTGTAGAAAAATGTATACTTAATTAATTGTAATTAAACTTAATAAATTGTGAAGAAATTAAGTTTGTTTAAATCTTGTTAAAAAAAATTGACAAAAATATAATTGAATTTATACGGTTGGAAAGCTTAATTCTTCTACTTCTCAAATTCTTCTACTCTTAAAACTAAGAAATCAAAACCTGGGTTAGTGATATATTAAAATAGGAAGCTACCAAATGCACGGAAATTCCGCAGAAGTTAATGCGATGAAACGCAATGAAATTGGCTTTGATAAGAATAGGGTCTCATATATATTTTTAATACACCACTATTGTTTCTTTCATAACTACGTAAGTAAAAACCACAGACATTAATTCCAAGGAGTTCGAAAATCATCTTAGTTTGTACTTTAAAATTTTAAAGAACTCCAAATAAAAATTCCTTACTATATATTCATTCTTTAAAAACTTCTGCGTAGTTAAATTTGACTACAATACACTACTAATTATTACTCAATTTCTCATCTAAAATAGCCTTTTAAGTAAAAAGCAGTGTTTGTCATTAAAAAGTAATAACATTTTTTGAGCCGTATACTCATTACGACCTTATAGACTTGCTATCTACTTAATTAAGTTTACATACATAATTCGTTTAAACTTTGCTCTTAAACTTTATTGTTATAATTAGCCTATTTTACGCCTTTTAAACTTTAAACTTTAATCCATATTATTTTTGTCATGTTTCTGTCTTGCTTAAAATAAATTCTACGTTCTGTTCTTGCCATAATCTTAATTTTTTGCAGCTTTTTTCCATATTTTTAGTCTTAAAAACAAAAAGAAATTAAAAAGTTTTTCAAGTCACGGAATTATGCAAATAAGAGGTACTACAAAAATATACTAAAACACACATATTACGGCCTTAAGACACACTTTTATTTCATAAACTCTTAATTTGTATTTACTTAAAAATTTTGTTTTTAATTTAAGTGTTTACTTTTTTTTTTTTTTTGTCATTATAATTTCTAAAAAACTTCTCACTTAAACAGGTATATTTTCTGATTAAAGATTTATTTCATTGCTTTTATATATGCAGTCATTTAATTTAAAAAGTTTTTCTTTTTTGTCATTTCATTTAATATAAGTATATTTTGTCTTAACTATAAAATCCCGTTTTTTTTAGAAACAAATCCTCTAAAAACGAAAACTTTATGATGTTTTTATTTTATCACCTTTTTGCTTTTTTTCTTTGTTTGCCATCCAAAATCTAAAAGACTAAAAGTTTTACTTAGATTATTATGCCATGTGTAGCAATGAAACGAGCAAAAATCCTAAAAAAGTTTAAATTGTCACAAGAGTATTAGGAAAAAAATTCTACGAAAAAATAAAATAAAATGGAATAAAATAGAAGGAGTTAAAACCAGTTGAATATTTTATTAACTTTAAATTGTTTTATAGTAGTTACAATTTTGATCGAAAAACTTTTTGCACACTATTCGATAAAAGAAACATTTGATTAGGAAATTTGCTATAGTTCTTTTTCATAAATATTTTGTTTCTTCTGCGATGAAATTTATTTTTCTTATTCACAAAATTTTATTAATTATTTGACATTATAACAGACGCCACTGCAGTTGTAAATCTTACACTTAATTACAAAATAAACATTCTGTACTTATGTTCGGACCATAAATTTAACTAACAAAATGTTTCCATTGGGTGTGTGAGTACTATCACAAATTTTACTTATGTTTAGAAAATATATACCCTGCCAACATTTTCTATCCAAATTTGCACTAAAGAGTAACCTCAAGTTGTTCTTAACAGCCGAATATGATATCATTTTCTTCTCCAAGAAGAATCACCATGCGGGAAGAAATGTGCAGCAGTTTTAACACTTTTTTAATGACACTATTAAGTGCTTTTTTATATGTCCAATTGGAGTCATTTTGAGGAACAGAAAAAGTCACTATTTCTGTCGAAATTCTAACTTAATACTATCAACATTAGTATTCAAACTTTGACTAAATAGTATCCATATTGATTTTAAAATGGTAAAAGAAAAAAAAAATATTTTCTTATCAAAAAAGAGTCATTGTTCGGGCAAAACTGTATCGCGGTTTTGATACTTTTTAATGACACTATTAAGTGCTTTTTTTGTGTGACGAATTTGAGTCATCTAAAGTTATTCAAAATCGGTTTTAGTTGTGTTTAGGAAAATCTAGCTTTAAATATTCAATTTAAGAAAATAATTTTTAAATGTAAAATTAAACCAAATTGCTGATAAAAAATAAGTATTGAAATCAGGAACGAATCCACGGTGGTAGGAAATTTACCACAACAAACCATACCATAACAAACCTATACATAAAATTTTCATATATAGGAAATAATACACTCTGCTACAACGAAAAATCACTCGAAAAATGACATAGCTTACGTTATAGGCCTTCTTGCAAAATAGGAGTCCATAATATACTTTTAAGGGTTTTGAATTATAATCTCCAGAAAAATTTGAATTTATAGGCGAAAATATGAAAAGTCCTATTTTTGGGATTTTCAGTTCTTTTATTTTGTTGTGTGAAATGTGAGATTCCTTCTACAAAAATCTTAAAGTTTTTTACAATTTCTCATTTTAAACAATCAACGAAAATTTCGTTACGATATCCTAACTAACAAAGATTTTATTACAGATATAATCTTTATAGTTTCTCCAAAAACCATGTTCTTTTTTCTTAAATAAATTACGTTACTTAGCTAACATAATTCTTCATTATGTAGATAAAAATTTAAGTCAATATCTTTTACAGAATAGAATTTACGCTACTTTAAAGTTTAATAAGATGTAAAATATTTGAAATCGGATAGGAAACAAAAAATTGGCAAGCGATGAAATAATTTCTATGTCAATTTTGAGCCCTATTTGTCCCATATGCTCATATGGGGGCATATGGAGCCCCCATCCAAATTAAAAATTATACGCTCCTCTGCTACTTCTGTGTGAAGTCTTCTGTAAATCCAGCCAGGCGGTTAAAAGTTAAAGATTTTTTATTCCAAAAAAAGAAATCGGAAAAATAATTGTGTCAAAACGTGGTGGAGAAGCAGATTCGATTGCTTGCCTTTGAAAGCAACACACCAACTAAGTACCTCGTCTTCTTCACATTTTTTGTTTTTTACTTTCAGAAGGTCAAAAATCGAAATTAATGTTATTTGTTTTTGTAAAATTTTTTACGTCTTGAGAATGGGAGACAGTTTTTGGTAACTTTATATTTATCCAAAAACTAATTTTTAAGTGACTTTTTCAACATTTTAGTTGGTAAGAAATGTAAAATAAGTAGATCAAAAATCCAAATTAATGTTATTTGTTTTTGTAAAATTGTTTACTAACAGGAAAATAACGTCTTATGAACACTAATGGGAGACAGTTTTTGGTAACTTTATATTTATCCAAAAACTAATTTTTAAGTGACTTTTTCAACATTTTAGTTGGTAAGAAATGTAAAATAAGTAGATCAAAAATCGAAATTAATGTTATTTGTTTTTGTAAAATTGTTTACTAACAGGAAAATAACATCTTGAGAATACTAGAAAGAGTCATTTTTCTGATAGTGGATAAAACTATCACCTAATTGCTGGCAGGGTATACACATACATTGTACAATTACATTTATGTATGATGATATACAGTAACCCTGCTAACATTTTCTATCGAAATTTCAACGAAAGCGATACCTCATATAGTCAATAACAGTCGAATATGACATCATTTTCTTATCGTAGAAGAACCACCTTCTGGGAATAAATGTGCCGCAGTTCCAATACTTTTTTGATTACACTATTTAGTGCATTCTTTGGGTGTCGAAATACTATCATTTAGAATTATAAAAAGGTACATCAAGAATTTATGGAAATATAATCACTTTTGTGTAATAATATGGAATATTTCTAGTAAATATTATTAATTATAATTGAGCCAAATACCATACCTTATATTTAAGCACACTGTAATAAATAACTCACTATAATTTTAACCTATAACTTTAATAAGAAATATCACTAATTAAAAATTAATAATTTTTTATTTTAAACTTTTTTTAACACTATGTAATGCGGTTTATTTTTCCAGTCGAGGTATGAAACTGGAAACTGGTAAAATATAGAAGAAAAACGGTTTTCTTATTAAAAACACTGGTGCTTGTTCGGTTTTTTTACTTCGCTCTTGAGAAGAATTTGGAAGTTCTCAAGTTCGATAAATATACAAAAATAATTACTTCGGACTCAAAAGAATGCGGGAGCTTTGGGTTTGGCTAACTATGAATGCGAAGTACTAAAGTAACTACTTCGGACTCAAAAGAATTGGGAGGCTTTGAGTTCGGCTAACTACGAATGAAAAGTACGAAAATAACTACTTCGAACTCAAAGGAATTCAGAGGCTTTGAGTTCGGCTAACTACGAATGCAAACTACTTCGGACTCAAAAGAATTCGGAGGCTTTGAGTTCGACTAACTAATAACCGCAAAATAGATAAACTACGGTTAGTAACAAGTATGGCACGTGTCTATGTTAAAAAGCGGATATCGGGTTATATCCTGACGTTACTTCGGGGTCATGCAGAAGTGCTGTGCGAACAACAATATCAGCTCCCCTTTTGTCACAAAACTTTAACTATATAAGTCAGAAATAAAATAAACTAAATGGAAATTGTAATACGTACTATCAAGTATAACACAACAAAATGGAATTAGATAAACAATACTGTACATTAAAGAGGTTAAGAAAATAGCAGCATTGTACATTAGTATGGTTAAGTTAAATAGAGTTTGTATAAAAGTGGATTTGTAACTTTACAATTATAAGCAATAACGCTGATCACTTTTAAAGTTATACATTCAATGAGCGAAATTATGTCATGCTTGCTCTTTTTCTTTGCTTTGGAATGTAAACAGTCGTCCGAGTGAAGTTTTTTAAATAAAAATTCGATACTAATGTGTTTTGTTACTGTAAATTTGTATACTTTCCACTTTTAAATATCCAAGAGTGTAAAAAAACCTTTTTTAGTGGATGGATAAAAAATGTAAATAACAACATTTGTAGTATCTATAGAATCAACTTTTGAGTACAGTTTATGAATATTAGTTGAATAAAGTAAACCTAATTCGTAGAAATTATGTATAAAAAAATTAATAATTTCGTTTCACTTAGATTTATCTGTATTTTTTATATCTTATGGTAAAAATTTTGTTTTTTTACGAGTCATATATAAACGTACATAAATTTTAAAATAGGCAATCATTTATAACATCTTAGTCAAATTTTAACTTCCAACGATGATTGGAACAGGACTCTACATGACCGTTTATGTTGATGGTCTCAGAACAACATTTTTTCCCACCGATATTAATTGTAAAAAACATTTTTCATTCAAATAAACTTTTTTTTTTTAAATTTACGAAATAGGCTTTTGTAATTTTTATTGGGATATCGTTTGAGGTATATTTATTTATAACTTATATTGAAGGCAAAAAGAATTTTGAGGATTTATTCAGGAATCATCAATACGTACCATACACTTTGGTTATTTTCGTAAAATATTGGGACACCCTAATATACATCTACACACATATATATTTGTCATTCCATATACAATGTTAAGACAAAATAATTTGAGACCCTATATAGCGTTAGTATTTGGCAACTTTAATCACCACCTGACCACTTGTTTAGACTTATTTCAAATGGAAATAAATGGCGATTTTTTAAGATTATGTGCCAAATGTCGGGAAACTAAGTTCTTTGAAATATCTCAACCATTTATAGATTAATTCCAAAGAAGATATAAATTATTTGATAAAATTTATGAACAACTATTTAAAACATCAAATGCTGTATCTTTTTGAACCGCATTGGGAAAATTAAAAAATAAATTTGATAAATGCTTATATCCCAATTTATATCTTATTTTGGCACATAGTAGTGCCTCAGCGGAACGTTTTTTTCTAAATTATCCAATTATCCACTTCGTTTATTAAAACGTGGAATGAAACAGAAACATTGCCAATGTTGGCTAATTACGTCATACAAGTTACAGAATCATTTAAAAAATAAAAGCGTTTAAAAACTTAATACAGGATAGTCGGTTTATTTTTATTCGCGACAACAGAATATAACATTCTCATTTTAAATATTATTTGCATAAATTACTTGTAACAGTAACACTATTTTCAGAAAGATATGCAATCCCAGCAATCATTTAAAATCAATGATGAATTTATTATAGCAATATTTATATATAAATATATATATATAGATATATATATATATATATATATATATAGATATACGTTTTGTTTGAACAATAGAAAAAATATATGCAAATCTATTTTAATGTGCTATCTCAATATATATATATATATATATATATATATATATATAGATAATATATATAATATTATATTATATACATAAATATATATTTATATATATATATATATATATATATATATAAATATATATATACATATATATATATAGACCTGTGCTAAACACAATTGATCAGTATGAAATGATCTTTGAACGAAAATCGAACATTATATGTGACCAAACACTGGTCCATGACTAGCTAAAAAGAGATTGGGAAGTTTTTAATAAAAAACGATATATATTTTCTTGGTGATCTTGAAACATTTTTTTAGGAATTTTGTATTTCTATAATTAAAAAATTCATATATTCCGCCAAAATACGAAAAAATTCCTGAAAGAATCTGCGAGGTAAGTTATCGTGGGAATCCCTGTCATAGAGTATGCGTATGCTGAATATTAACAAAATCTGAAGAACTAAGGAAATTGTTTGGGCGTTCTCGCATGCTCTTCCGAAAATAACTTTAACGCACATATATAATGGTGTAGGGCCAGCATTGGCCGACTATAATTTCGTACTATTTTTTTCAACTAAAATTGACTTCTAATAATTATATAGAAATTTTGTAATTTGCTGACGTTCAGCGCACATGAAATAATTGATGAAATTTAAACAAAACTTTCATAAATTCTATATTTATTGTTAATAATTACCACATTTGCTTCATAAATTATTTTCATAATCTAAGACATATTTTGCAACGTGTTAAAAAAATGTCATTCTAAAGTATAATATTCTTTTTATAATTTTTTGAGTTTTATTATATACAAAAATAAAATATGTATTATCTAAAAAATTGTTAGATTTATTTTAAATCCATTTCAATAATTTGAATATTATTATTTTTTCAAAAATCACTGAGCAATACAATTAGCAAACAAAAAATATTAATTTTAATCGCCAGATTCGTTTTCTATCAGAAAACATTTAAAATTAGCTAAATGTCATATGTAGTGGTTTTGTTGATAGCCCACTTGAGCAGTCCGTCCATACTGCACAAACATAGAAAATAAACATTTTAAAAATACACCTAAATGTTCGAAAAATAAAAAATTGTACATAACGAGTATTACATTTTATTATTTACATCATTATTTAAAAAAAGTGTAAAGGCGGTATTAGAACATTTTATATGATACACAAAAAATTTCTAATTAACAATTCCAAACATTTTTGAGACTTCATTTAAAATAGAAAAATATCTTTTTTTTTATATTTAATAAAAAATAATCTATCTCTTTATACTCTACACTACCATAGGGTTTGTGGTATTATATGTCTTGTTGATATTTGTAATGCAAGAAAACAATTTTCCGATCCTCAGTGGGTCCTCACCGTAAAGTATACCGTTCAACTTACAATCACTTTCTGAATCAATTGGTTGACCGTCGATCTGAATTAAGTTCCAAACAAATAAATTTTGTATAAACTAAAAGTATAGTGCCAAATTTTAAGTGGTTCGTTCCATAATTGGCTATAGATCTCAAGGCCATTTTCCGAAAATTACTTTAAAGCAAATAAATATCATTTAAGTGTTAATAACAAGTTAATATTATGCATTTAAAAAAATATAAATCACACTATCAAATTTTGCAAGAATCGATAAAATAATGGCTAGAGGTCAGAAAATCTCGAAAATGCGTTCGACGCACATAATTAATTTTGCAAACAAATACATCTTCAATAATTATTAATAATTATAATATGTTACCAGTAACCAACACTACCTTAGAATAAATACCTTCTCTCTTTAATGTTGTTCACTAAACTAACGTTGCTATATATGCAAATATATATAACTTTTAAGATGTTTTTTTAAATAAATTTCTTTAGTTATTCTTTTCTATTTATATTACATATTTGTAAATTTGTACTAAATTGGTTGAAATCTTATTTAATATTTAAAAAAGAAACGTAACTAATTAAATTTTATTCAATTTTACTTAGTAAAATGACAACATAAGGTTAGAACACGGATATATAAATAAAAATTGAAGTTAATTAAACTATTCTAAGGAAGTCTAAACAAGAAAAAATTTATTAGTTTAAATAATACTAGTTTCCTAAAACGTATTGATATAAAGCTTGCTTTTGAATAAATAACTGAGGAAAACAAACATGAAATCATGAAGAAAAGGTTAGATTAGAACAGGTAAACAAGTTACTATCAAGTCAGACCATTAAATGACCTACTCTATGTTATATTTTGTATAACTGTAAGTTTCCGCCAAGTTCCCCTATTAAATATTTATACATAAATTTATTTACTATACTATTAATCATATTCACCTCGCTAAAGTATGTAGGATAGAAAAGGGCGCATACGCCACTTTTTTGTTTAAAGTGCTCTCCTCTCATAAACTTTAAATTTTCATTTGTAATAAAGATTTAAATATGTTGGATTAAATGTGAGTCTTTTTGATTCTAACTATTTCCTGGACAATAAGTTATTTCCGGCCTACCAGCAGTCTGGCAATTGCTCCCCGGGCGGAGTATCAATGTATCAATTATAATTTTTTCACACTTTAAATGACTTTATTAAAACATTTGCTATAAATTCTTGTTCACCGCTTTCAAGCTTATAACACTGAATAAAATTTTTATTAAATCCCAAAAAATTATAAGAATTATCACATGAAATACAATCAGCGAAATATTTGGGACAGTATTGCAAAAAACTATCAATCACGTCTATTATACTAAAATTTATTAAAATTATATTAAAATTTGATGAATTAAGGAATTGCTATAAAGAAAATGAAAATAAATTAATGAGAAAAAAGTATTACTTAATTTTTATGATAATTGGAAACAGCAGACGTGATTCTATGGCGAATACTCCTCTTTCTACCCTATGTATATTTTGGTTCAATTTCCGTCAGCATGTTGAAAAACCAGTTTTTTCGGTTTAATTACTGTAAAATATTTATTTTATATCCGCTTTTTTAACACAATCAAGAGAGATATAGTCATTCTAGCTCAACCATATGATATTCTGTAATAATGTGTTTGGGAAATTTATGAAGGGCTTTTTGTAATTTTTGTCTGGTCTTTGTGTTAAGTGTGAAATAAAACATACAGACTGCGTTGATACTAATATTTTTATGAATTAATTCAGTTCAAGGCTGTTCCCGAAAATGTGCCTTATATGGGAAATATGGTGAATTATGGACCGATGCTCGTGAAATTTGCCGATAATTATTTGAATAATACGAATAATTTTAAACTGTTTAAAAAATCAACAAATACGATAAAAAAGTTAATTTCTTCGAAAAGGAGGCAAAAGGAGTTCTAGGTTTTCTCAAGCGCTGGGGAAGAGGGTTTAATAATCCTTACATTTAAAAGTAATTATTCTCATCTCTTATAGGACCAATCCTGGAATATGGTTGAACCAAAATATACATAGGGTAGAAAGAGGAGTATTCGCCATAGAATCACGTCTGCTGTTTCCAATTATCATAAAAATTAAGTAATACTTTTTTCGGCATTAATTTATTTTCATTTTCTTTATAGCAATTCCTTAATTCATCAAATTTTAATATAATTTTAATAAATTTTAGTATAATAGACGTGATTGATAGTTTTTTGCAATACTGTCCCAAATATTTTGTTGATTGTATTTCATGTGATAATTCTTATAATTTTTTGGGATTTAATAAAAATTTTATTCAGTGTTATAAGCTTGAAAGCGGTGAACAAGAATTTATAGCAAATGTTTTAATAAAGTCATTTAAAGTGTGAAAAAATTATAATTGATACATTGATACTCCGCCCGGGGAGCAATTGCCAGACTGCTGGTAGGCCGGAAATAACTTATTGTCCAGGAAATAGTTAGAATCAAAAAGACTCACATTTAATCCAACATATTTAAATCTTTATTACAAATGAAAATTTAAAGTTTATGAGAAGAGAGCACTTTAAACAAAAAAGTGGCGTATGCGCCGTTTTCTATCCTACATACTTTAGCCAGGTGAATATGATTAATAGTATAGTAAATAAATTTATGTATAAATATTTAATAGGGGAACTTGGCGGAAACTTACAGTTTTACAAAATGTAACATAGAGTAGGTCATTTAATGGTCTGACTTGATAGTAAATTGCTTACCTGTTCTAATCTAACCTTTTCGTCTTCATGATTTCATGTTTGTTTTCGTCAGTTATTTATTCAAAAGCAAGCTTTATATAAATACGTTTTAGGAAACTAGTATTATTTAAACTTATAAATTTTTTCTTGTTTAGACTTCCTTAGAATAGTTTAATTAACTTCAATTTTTATTTATATATCCGTGTTCTAACCTTATGTTGTCATTTTACTAAGTAAAATTGAATAAAATTTAATTAGTTACGTTTCTTTTTTAAATATTAAATAAGATTTCAACCAATTTAGTGCAAATTTACAAATATGTAATATAAATAGAAAAGAATAACTAAAGAAATTTATTTAAAAAAACATCTTAAAAGTTATATATATTTGCATATATAGCAACGTTAGTTTAGTGAACAACATTAAAGAGAGAAGGTATTTATTCTAAGGTAGTGTTGGTTACTGGTAACATATTATAATTATTAATAATTATTAAAAATGTATTTGTTTGTAAAATTAATTATGTGCGTCGAACGCATTTTCGAGATTTTCTGACCTCTAGCCATTATTTTATCGATTCTTGCAAAATTTGATAGTGTGATTTATATTTTTTTAAATGCATAATATTAACTTGTTATTAACACTTAAATGATATTTATTTGCTTTAAATTAATTTTCGGAAAATGGCCTTGAGATCTATAGCCAATTATGGAACGATCCACTTAAAATTTTGGCACTATACTTTTAGTTTATACAAAATTTATTTGTTTGGAACTTAATTCAGATGGACGGTCAACCAATTGATTCAGAAAGTGATTGTAAGTTGAACGGTATACTTTACGGTGGGGACCCACTGAGGGTCGGAAAATTGTTTTCTTGCATTACAAATATCAACAAGACGTATAATACCACAAACCCTATGGTAGTGTAGAGTATAAAGTGATAGATTATTTTTTATCAAATATAAAAAAAGATATTTTTCTATTTTAAATGAACTCTCAAAAATGTTTGGAATTGTTAATTAGAAATTTTTTGTGTATCATATAAAATGTTCTAATACCGCCTTTACACTTTTTTTAAATAATGATGTAAATAATAAAATGTAATACTCGTTATGTACAATTTTTTATTTTTCGAACATTTAGGTGTATTTTTAAAATGATTATTTTCTATGTTTGTGCAGTATGGGCTCAAGTGGGCCATCAACAAAGCCACTACATATGACATTTAGCTAATTTTAAATGTTTTCTGATAGAAAACGAATTAGCACAAATCTGGCGATTAAAATTAATATCTTTTGTTTGCTAATTGCATTGCCCAGTGATTTTTGAAAAAATAATAATATTCAAATTATTGAAATGGATATAAAATAAATCTAACAATTTTTTAGATAATACATATTTTGTTTTTGTGTATAATAAAACTCAAAAAATTAGAAAAAGAATATTATACTTTAGAATGAAATTTTTTTAGCACGTTGCAAAATATGTGTTAGATTATTTTTTATTATTAACAATAAATATAGAATTTATGAAAGTTTTGTTTAAATTTCATCAATTATTTCATGTGCACTGAACGTCAGCAAATTACAAAATTTCTATATAATTATTAGAAGTCATTTTTAGTTGAAAAAATAGTACGAAATTATAGTCGGCCAAGGCTAGCCCTACACCATTATATATGTGCGTTAAAGTTATTTTCGGAAGAGTATGGGAGAACGCGCAAACAATTTCCTTAGTTCTTCAGATTTTACTAATATACAGCATACACATACTTCCCACGATAACTTACCTCGCAGACCCTTTCAGGAATTTTTTTCATATTTCGGCGGAATATTTGATTTTTTTAATTATACAAATACAAAATTCCTAAAAAAATGTTTCAAGATCACCAAGAAAATATATATCATTTTTTATTAAAAACTTTCCAATATCTTTTTAACTAGTCATGGACACGTGTTTGGTCACATATTTTGTTCCTTTTTCATTCAGAGATCTTTTCATACTGATCAATTGTGTTTAGCACAGGTCTCTTTTGATAGCTTCACCCTGGTTTAGCAACGCATAATAGATACCATTAAATACAGAGCACTGCTTGGGTTACTTGTATTTTTTAGGGTTATCCGCACTTTCGATTATCATAGTGGTTCCCCTTTTCATCGCTCGTAACACTTCGATGCTTTTGAATAAATTCAACTGCTTTTAAAACCGAAAAATTGTTGCTTGATCTACTACCAAAATAGTGAGCATTTCACGCATTTGATATGTGTCATGACCGAACAAAGCCTCCAATTCTTCATTTTTATACTTCCTTCGTACACTGAAATCGCCGCTTTTCAATCAACGAGTTATTTCAACTAAAACCCCAAAATTCGATGGCTTCTTAAAAACAAAATAATAATGATAATAATATAGTACAACTTCTCAATCATAAAACTTTTCCTCGAGAAACACCCACGAGCACTAGACAATATACATAATAATTTAGTGACTTCATTAAATCTTTTAATACCTCAAATTCTTTGAACCTCTTCGACCTCTTTCCAACAAAAAACAAATGAATTTTAAATACTATGGAAAAAATATGCAACCTTAAACACCAAGCTTTAAACACAATAATTTAAAAATAATATTACCACTTAAAAGTGCACTCATAATGCGTATGCAGTTTTTGGGATGAATTATTGAAAAATTTCTACCCTTTAAATTTTTGTTTTCTTCTGAATTCTTTTGAATAAAAATTATAATTTTTACTCAAAATTGCAATATAAATTGTTCCGGGATAAAATGGTCAACTATTATAATAAATAAATAAATAAAAAATATTCCTACAGATTTTTTCATACAAAAATAATATTTTATATGACTTTTGTGGTTTTCATATTATTTTGTAAATTAAAATTACATATTACTGAATCAGAATACACAGAGAAAAAAAAATCATATATTTAAAATTTTTTTTCGTAAATATTATGAATCGAACATGACTTTTTTCCCAAACATTTTTCATAAAAAATAAAATTTTGTTCATAGATATTATTAAAATAATTTTGTGAAGTTTGCAAAAATGCTGCTATAATTTTAATTTGGTTTTATTAGATTAGATTTAAATTCTAAATAAAAATACTTATGCATGAAAATGTTAACAATAAATCCCTTGAGGTGGCAATTTTCCAATAAAAAGTTGTTATAAGGTAAGGTGCTTAAATTTGCTTCTATTCTATAGCACATGCATCATTGTAATAAAAAGCACATTTGCTATGTTCTTCTTCTGTCCCCAAAAAGTACCTAAAAATTATTAAAAACCAAAAATTCTGTAAAGAAAATTTCAAACATACATTTACAAATTGAAAATATAAACAGTTTGTTTAAGTCTTCCTGACTTTTGATTCATTTCAAAAAATGTAAAAAGTGTTATTATTTAAGACATTATTCTTAAATATTATGAATCAAAATCAATGAAAATAAGCTCTTATATTTCTACACAAACTCTTTTCTGTATAAACAAAAAAAAAAAAAATTAAAAAAATCAAAATATTATGAAAAATTTTAAATTTAAAAAAAACTGGTGACTTTTCTAAAAGAATATTAAAAGTAGTAGATTACCTTGTCCCATAACAATTATTATTAAATTTTTTGGTAAAGATATTGCTTTTAAATATATTATAAGAAACTTAAAATAGAGGGAGCAGACATTTTTCAAAAATACATTGTAAAACGGCAATTGCATTACGAGTGCATTTTTAAATATATAATTTACCTTTGAATTTTTACCTTTAAAGGGGTCCCGTAGGCCTTCATTAGATCAATAAAATCTATCTATCTATCTATTTATCTAATTATCTATCTATCTATCTTCATCGTATAGAGAACTTAACATTTAAAGTCAAGTACTTTGCGGCATTTTTTAACTTTTATAAAATTTAAAATCGTGAACGAATTCGCGTACCAAATATAAACAAAACCTGATGATTTTGTTCTTTCTCGTCTAGTGAACGATATATAATACCATGTTGATATTAAAAGTTATATGCGATTTCAGGAAGTGGGTTTGAGTTGTGGTCAATTTGGACCGATCCTCACAAAAATTGACATTTCTCTTTATAATCTAAATTTATATAGCTTCTATATAAGCTAAAGTCATTTTTTTAAGAGAGGTTTATATGAAAGAGAAGAGAAGTCATGAAATTTGGAATTACCAATTGTACTTATATGTTGAATTTTATTAAAATGTTACTATACTATATTAAGATATACAATACTGTATCTAAGCATTAAACCCCTATTCGGGGTGAACATTTGGTTACAGCTTAAGTGAACTAATATACCGATGATAACCATTTTCATTAGTCTATAACTATTTCTGTTGAATTTCATCAAGATGTCTTTGCAGTTATGTCCTGTACTTTGCCACACAGCTTACGTGGACAGCCAGCCTAACGTACATCTTTAAATCAGCTTGGCTTGGCCGAATCTGTTATAACTACCATCAACAACTTTCTGTGCTACCTTATATGGGAGGAAATTTGTTGTATCACGCCCATTTTTAATTTTATAGTTTGCATCGATACTCAAACTATTTGTATAAAATTTCATGGTTGTGCATACTTTTTTGTAAGAGATATCGGCGGAAGTGTATGTGCTGGAGTTACGGCAGACACCCTCTTTTTCTAGTTCCTGGCTCATAAATTTTTTGTCTATGAATCAATTTAACCGATTTTCAATATCAAACAAACCTTGTGAAAGGCAAATATATGAGTTAAATCCCTTCCTCATAAGTGGTGAGCTCTATACTCTATGGTTAGACGGACAGGCGGACATAGCTAGAACGACACAATATCTTATCGGAATATATATACTTTATGGGGTCTTAAATGATTTTTTCTACATGTTACACATGGAATGACAATATCAATATATCCAGTTTTGATGACGGGTATAAAAAATTATCTTGTTTAATATTTTAGGATATTTATATAGCTACACACAGAAAAAGATTGATACGAAAATGGTTACAAATATTAATATTTAAGAGAATATACTTAAATAACATTACAATAATTGCATTACAATTTTTAAACTATCAGGCCAGGATCCTACATATATATTAGCTGGAAAACTTTCTGAAGTAAGTAAAATATTGTAAAATATATCCCTTTAGTGACATTGATTTTTCTAATAATTACATACATTTTCATTAGCATCGTTAGGTGCCAAGTTACTAGTTGTTAAGTTCGGACCTCCTTTTCTTTGCCTAATTATTCGCCATTATCTCCTGCTACGTCTGAGTATTCTGTAACAGTCCATTTTCCAATAAGATGAGAAATGTAAATTTTTCAATATTTTTAAATTATTAAATTCCGTAAAAATGTTGTTAGCAATATTTTGTATAAATAAGTTTTCTTTCAAATTTTACTTTCAATTGGTCTACAACTGACCACAAGTCCGTATAGGACCCTCCCGAAAATCTCAAAAATCACGTAGACGGAAAAGAAAATGTTATATGATATATGATATCATCGGAAAAACAAATATACCAGTAATTTTAGTTGTTCAAAAATAGCTAATAGGAACAATAAAAATACCTCACAATAAAAAAATCTCATAGAAATAAAAGGTCGAACTTTATTAACAAATTTAAATATAATTTCCTTTTTCGTTCTTATTAACTTTTTTGAAAAAATTATGAAATATGGAAATAATTTTTTATTAGCTATCGCTATCATTCATTTTAACGAGATAATTTTTTCTAAGATTTGTTCTGGAATCATCAGCTTAAATGGCCGTGGAACATCCTGATCTAATCATCGTAATGGTGTCCCCTTTCATAATTTTAGTTACATTTAAATGTGCGATACACTTTTGTTTTCTTCATACAATGTTGTTCCACTCTAATGTACATCTATACAGAAATCATGCTGCATTTTTTTTTTTTTTTTTTTAATACGCAGAAAAATAAAAATTCTTCCTTACAAACAACTTTGTTTGCTTTTTTTTTTTTTTTTTAAATAACTACTTCATTGATTAAGAAATTATGTCTTGATTTACATCTATATTTACAAACACTTTGTCATTTTTTATATTAGTATTGTGCTAATAGAAGAGAAAAGGGAAAAACAAATTTGATTGTGCTCTCTTTGAGATCTTTTTCGCATTGCATGTTTTATATACATATATATATATATATATAAATATATATATATATATATATATATATATATATATATATATACATATATATATAAACATATATATACATATACCCTGCCAACATTTTCTATCCAAATTTGCACTAAAGAGTAACCTCAAGTTGTTTTTAACAGTCGAATATGATATCAATTTCTTATCCAAGAAGAGTCACCGTGCGGGAAGAAGTGTGCAGCAGTTCTAATACTTTTTTAATGACACTATTAAGTGCTTTTTTTATGTGTCAAATTGGAGTCATTTTGAGGAGCAGAAAAAGTCACTATTTCTGTCGAAATTTTAACTTAATACTATCAACATTACTATCCAAACTTTGACTAAATAGTATCCATATTTATTTTAAAATAGTAAAAGACAAAGAAGTTATTTTCCTATCGAAGAGGAGTCATCTTTCGGGCAAAACTGAATCGCAGTTTGGATACTTTTTTAATGACACTTTTGACTGCTTTTTTTGTGTGACGAATAAAGTCATTTAGGGTTAGGATTAGGGAAAATTAAAACAACTTACCTTAGTAAAAAAAATCATAGATATATTTTGATAAATTGTAACAGAATATTTTTGATTTCGAAGAGCCTAGCAACTTTAAAAATTTAGTTGAAAGGTTTGATGAACATGCATATATGGGTTCACTTTCACAAAAAAATTCATTATAAACAACATTCACTTTATATATACATATATATATATATTATTTTTATCTCAATTTATCACACTTTTTTTTAATTTTTTCTTAAACTTTTTAAAAAATCGATTGCTTGCCTTTGAAAGTAACACGCCAACTAAGTGCCATCGACTTCTTCACATTTTTTGCTTTTAATTTAATGATTTTTTTATTTTCGGAAGGTCGAAAATCGAAATTAATGTTATTTGTTTTTGTAAAATTTTTTACTATCAGGAAAATAACATTTTGAGAACACTCATGGGAGACAGTTTTTGGTTATTTTATATTTATCCAAAAACTAACTTTTTAGTGACTTTTTCGATATTTTAGTTAGTGAGAAATATAGAATAAGTAGATCAAAAATCGAAACTAATGTTATTTGTTTTTATAAAATTGTTTACTAACAGTAAAATAACATCTTGAGAATACTAGATAGAGTCGTATTTCTGATAGTGGATAAAACTATCACCTAATTGCTGGCAGGGTAGATACATACTTACGTACGTACATGTATAAATATGTAAATGGGAATTGAATTTAAATTAAGAGAATTTAAAATAAGAGGAAAGCTGAAAATTGGTAATATTTGTGAAAAGAAAAAGAAATAAATCCGTGTATAATAAATTATATTTGTTTCAATTTATTATTTTCATAAAATAGTGTAGCATCGATGAGGATACCATTTCGGTAGATTCCAAAGTTGAAAATTGGTGAAGGATGATTTTAAAGGAAAACATATTTCGAGTAAGATAATATTCAAAATAAATGTATATTAAATGCACGAAAACCTATATTTATACTTTTATATTTATTACTTTTTTACGATTACTATTTCATTGCGTGAGGCATCAAGGGAAACCCAAGTGGTACGTTGTACACCAAGTATATGAACTGCTTAAACTGCTGGTTTGGTGAGATTTTAATAATAGATATTTAATTAAAGCAAACAAACAATAAATTTGAAAAAAAAGAAAATGTTTTTTAATTTATGTTTATATATAAAGTATGTATGAAAATTCTAAAAACAAATGCTTTACGGATCAACTTAGTTATGAATTTGAGCTGAAACCAAACTTATAATTCATAATTCAATATTTTTTACTCTCAAAGCAAGTGCAAGTTTCGAGCTTCAAATAAGTTTCTAGTTCTTGAAACAATCGCAATTGGGATTGAATATATAAGTGCATTTTGGGATTAAATGTTATCTGATTATTCTGAAACCAATGCTATTTATGTTCACTTTAAGTATAGATTTAGGGTTAAACAAAGGAAAGATTTTTAAAAACAAGAAAATTTTTATTAGTTCAATCAAATGTATGCCTAAATAGAGCTAAAATTAAAAATTTTGTCACCATTTTGGTATCAAATATTTTTCAATTGGTTAAAGAAAATGCGTACTTACCGTATTTTTGACACCGCTCCGGATTGATTTAAATACAGATTACTCAACATATTTTTTAGTGTATTTATATATACATATATGTCGCATTTTTTCCATGAAAATATGGCAGAACTGTCCTGAGGAAAATTTGTGTTAATTGTTCCAAAAGTACTTGTCGCAGGAATTGAAAATCCTATAATTGTTTAATATGGAACGCTTTAAATATCTTTTTGATTTCATTATCAAAACTTAAATCTCAATGTTAATGTTAAATAAAACCATTAATTTATTTTACTTATATATTCATATTTTTGTTATGATTGCAAATAATTACACTTCATAGTGTTAAAAAGCTAAGTGTTAAAGAAAATATTATTACATTTTGTAACATTTTATTTGCATAATTTTAAAGAAAAATGCTAAATAATATTACCAAGCTACTAATTATTCTATAATTAAATTACAAGTGCAAATTTTCTAGATTTCCCATAGTCTTTTAAAACTACATGAATATTTCGAAAAATAGTTTTTGTTATTTTCTCTTCACTTTCCTCATATATATTTTAAGTACTTTAATAATGCAAATGCAAAGAAATATTAATAAGAATGGTATACAAAATGCTTTTACTGCACTATTGCACTTTATATTTTATTCGCTTTATGTTATTTTCGTGTTATAATGGAAAGATTTTATGCAAATGTTAATGGTGTTAGATATAAAATTAGCTTCACTAATAAATTCAAATTAAAAATATAAGAGAAGTTTAATGATTTGAATATAAAAATGAAAAATAAAAGTAGTATGAAAAAATTAGTTTAATGGTATTTAAAAAAGAGATTTTATTAAGTGTTTTCCCTTTTTTTTAACTAAGAATATTTCAGCAAAGACAACATTAAATTAAAATGCTTCTTGTAGTTTTAATTATTTTTTGAAATTTTTTTTTGTGGTTTTGTATAAGAGTAACTTTTTGATATTAATAGGTTATTTAATTTTTTAATATGAGAGAAGAAAATTGGAAAAATGTAAAATAGTTGCAATACATATTTTGTCAGTATGGGAAAGGGCAACATTTAATTTTTTGTATGAAAACCATATATATGGATTAATATGTAATGTTGTATACAATATTATATATTAATCCTTTGATAACTTTTGAACTAAACCAAATATTTGAAAATAGATTAAAATTGAAAACGGACATTTCGTTAGCCCACCGACCATTTACAATTTACTTTTGCTAATAATTTTATCATAAAACTTTATATGGAAAGCATAATAATAATAATATTTCTAATTAAAATGTACTAATATATTTCCCATATTTCTCGACTTTTAACTCATCCAAAAACAGATGTACTCAACTTTTGTATTTCTTGTTAAATTAATTACAGAACTCAAATGGTTTAATAATAAAAACTGTTCCACTTTACCAAATTAAAACTAATTCAGAAATACACGTGCATTTTTAAAATGCTAGGACGTTTTAGTGAAATAATGCAAAAAGTACAACAATATGAAAAAAAGTACCAAAATATATTTTCTTGGGTTTTGTTTGAGCTTTGATATTTTAGAGTAGAACTTTTAATTCTCGTTGAGTTTATAAGTTTACATTCTAATATATCTTTAGTTTTTTCTTAAGTAATAGTGAAAGGGTTTCAAATGAGCTAGGGTAAGTAACTGGCGAAATGTGCGTAGGAAGTGGCTTCCTCCCAACAAATAAATTGTTAATTTATTCAAAGTGAAGATTGGGATAATTAGCAAACTATTAGAATTATCAAATAAACAGTATTTATTTATAGTTTAAAAAAATTAAAAAAAAAATAATAATAATAATAAGTAAATATATAAAACATAACATTAATATTATAATAATAATAATAATAATAATAATAATAATAATAATAATACTAATAATAATAACAATTGAAAATGTTATATTCGGTTTGGCCGCATCTATATACCCACAATCTGAAACTTTTTAAAATTTTATTTCATATGGGAGGTGGTTGGTAAAGCGGGCGGACCACGCCAATTTTTGTTTTCCGAGTTTGCATTGGCCCTTGAATTATTTGCACAAAATTTTGTTGATATTTCACCTTATTTGAGAGGAGGGCGGTAAAGTGGCCGGTTCATGACCATTTTTGGTTTCCGAGTTTATGTTAGTCCTCAAACTATCTGTAAGCTTTTGTTTACGCGCCAATTTTTTAAATTTTATTTTATATGTGGGAGACGGTTAAGTGGGCGGGCCAGGTCCATTTTTTATTTCCAAGTTTACATTACTCTTTGAACTATTTGTACAGATATTCGTTGAAGTTTCACTTTATATGGGAGGTGGGCGGATCACGCTCTTTTTTTATTTTCGACTTTGCATCGATCCTCGAATTATTTGTACAAAATTTCGCTGTCATAAATGCTTCTGCTTAAGAGATATCAGCCTAAAAGTATGAACTGAAGTTGGAGCGGATATACTGTGGAATGGCAAACCTAATATACTCCATTTTTTTGAAGGTGGGTGTAAAAATAAAAGTTTAGTGGAGCACACTTTTATCCAACTTCAATAAAATACCATCTAATAATCTTTTGAACCCTACAACTGTTATGTAGGATTATTGTCTAACGTTTCGAATAAATGTAATACAATTATTTTTTAAATCAACTATTTTTGTGTAAAATGGGAAATGTTGGGGTAAAGTGAAACATAGTAAAAATGGCAAATTTTAAAGATATGATGAAATGATGATTACATATAGGTAATAGCTGATAGAACTAAAAAAAACAGAATAAAAATTGGCAGTTATTTCTAGTATTTAGAATAGTCTAATTCATAGGTGTAAGAAATTGCTATACTTTTTGCACACTTTAAGGGCACAGACCATTTGCATGAAATATATCATACCGCCTTAATTATATATTTTTACAGCATTCACTATTTCGATGATTCTTAAACCCAGATTTTCCTCTTAAAATAGCTAATGTAACTGTACATGTTGGTTCTAGAAAGTTTTAATCTTAACGTGTGTTAGGTTTATATTTTTACATCATATTTGCTTGTGTTCAAAAAGCACTAAAATTAGAGATTACATTTTAATTAGAATATTTAAGTTTAAGTTAAAAAAAAAAAAACTTAAAATGCTAATCCAGAGAAAAAACATGGTTACAGCAATTTTACCAAAGTAATATTATGTTCTCATTGTTAATATTCATTAATTTTAAGAATGCTATATTCAGTGTTTTTGTTTCAGTTTTATCATCCAATGTGTACTTAATCAAAATATTAATATAGAAGACTACAAAAATTTTATGTTTTTGAATATTTTTACCAGAAACAAAATTTTCTTAATATAAAGAAGTAAGAAAGATATATCCGGTCAAGCCCGACAATATGATACCTCACAACATTGTGCAGGGGTCCTATATTTTGTTTAGGGTTCTTAAATTAGACATGTGGACAATTGTGGACCGATACTTTTACTAAGTGTAAAATAAAATATATGAATACAGAATATTACGTTAATACTAACATTTATATGAATTTATGCACTTTAGGGTAATTCCCGAAAGTGGGCTTTCATGGGAGCTATTATATTATCACTATGATTTTTACTTATATAAAATTTATTTGTGTCGAATATAAACCTGATACTAACATTTGTATGTGATTTATGCACGTTAAAGTGATTTTCGGAAGAGGGTTTTATATGGGAGCTATTGTCAATTATGGATCGATCTTCATGAAATTTGGCAAAAAAGATTGAAATTTATACAAAACTTCCTTATACCGAATTTCATTGAAATGTTGCTATATTTAATGCATTTATGATCGTTAAACCCCATTCCGGGAGGACATTTGTATGGAGGCTAGGTGAAATAATAGACGATCATATCTAATTTCAATAGGCTTCGTCCTTGTATCATGAAAGTCCTATGAGTCAAATTTCATTTAATTATCTTGAAAATTGCGACCTGTACTTTGTGCAAAAGGTTTACATGTACAGCCAGCATTAGATCGATTCCAAAAGTGATTCTGAGTCGATTGGTATACTTTAAGGTGGGTGTTGGATGATTTTTTCTGTATGTTAAAAACATCAGCACAAAACGCATAATACCCCAACCACCTATGGTGGTGTCAGGTATAAAAATATCATTATTTCTGCAACCATAAAATATTATCAATCTTTTTCTTTATTCATAAAACATATTTCGTTTTTAAACCATATTAATATTATTATTCCCATAACAATAAAAATACACACAAATACACATGGTTTTATAAATATGGCTGAAAAATTCTTAACTTGTTTGTTTTTGAATATATTGTTTTTTAATATTTGTTATCCACCTTCATTATAACTCGAATTTAGCTTATATATTAATTAATATAAATAGGCAAGGTTTTGTAATATTTGGTGTGATTCCAGCAATATAAGATATTTATTAACTTTAGTTTAGTTTATAAAAAGTAGCTTGCATTATATTGCGCAATATATGATGGTACAATATATGACTCAATAAATAATTTATAAAAATAATTTTAAATTAATGTGTCTTATTTTAATATATGATAAGATGGGATCATTATATGATAAAATGGAATACTAATATGATGGAATGGGATTACATTGTAGTAAGTGTTGTCATTTTAGAATTTAAAAAATCATACCATTTTTGGATTCAGAAAATATTTCTGAACAATGTTTTGAAAATATTTTTACTCAAATTTAAGTTCATAGTATAAAAACTCTTCTTCGGAAACCAGATTTAAAAGTAACGGCGAAATAACCATTGATGCCTTTTAGCAAAATCAACCTTTTATGTCATCCCAGTGGCTTCAATACCCAATTCTGGACAAACTATTTATAAAAAATCGATATTTTTCTCTTATCTTTAAGACAACATATTGTCTAATAATTGTTAAAAAAATCACCATTAACTGCATTATTAATAAATTAAGCGTTGTTAAATTTACTGATGATAAAAACGGAACATAGGCGGAAAATGGGTTAATATAGTATGTACACTTCATTAACCATAACTTTTTTATTTAATTTTAAAATATTATAGCAATAATACACCCAAAAGCTTGGAAATGATTAAAATTACGAAAAATTATTCGAATGCATTGAATATTTTTTCAGGCTGCCAGAAAAATGACCCAAAGAAAAATCGTCCGAATCAAATATAGAAAAATTACCAAAATGAAAATTTACCCAAAAGAAATAAAAAAAAAAAAAATTAAAAAAATTTAAAAATGGAAATTTTGCCCAAAATAGTGTAAAAATTCCCAAATATTTACGAAAAATCACCCTTATGCAATATCCATTATGACACTTTCTGGTATGAAAATTAATACACTATATGATAAAAATTCTGGACAAAATCAGCCATATTCAGAATGAAAATAATTTTAACTTTGACCTGGGTAGGATTCTAGTCTAGATTAAAATGGTTTCCTAGACAGCCGGTATTCGGACCTTCGTTTAAGTTTTCAACTCTGGCGTATTTCAAACTCCGGCTTCGCTAAATCAAACTTTTCTGAAAAAAAATGATTTTTTAGTTTACTTTCTCTTGCAAAGTTGTAAAAAAATAAAAAGCAGTAATAATTAAAGAGAAAGTCACCCAAAAAATCAATGTTATGAAAAAGGAATTTAGCCCAAAATTTTCATATAAAATATGACTAAAATTTTTATTGGAATTTTATGGACGATTTTCTATGTTCTACTTATAGAATTATTATAATATCTTTAAAATATATTAAAATCATATGAGAATGAGAAAAGATAAGTTTTTAAATTAAAAATAATGTTATCTTTTTTTGGCTTTTAATATATAAAATTAAATTTTTTGTATGACTCTCCAGGAAACATTGATTTGAGTAAAAAGTTTTCAGTTTTTGTAGAAATTTCATTTAATTTAAAATAAAACATATTTATATCGCTAACTAATTTTAATAATAATAAATCAGATTAGAATAATCTTCTAGATATAAATATTACTAAAAACATTAAAGACTATTGAAACTACTTACTATGCTCAAAGCCTTTAATTCTTCCCTTTTTTAAGATAAAAAAAACACTAAAAAAGAGTCGTAATGAATTCCTTTGCTTTAAACACAAGTTATTCTAATGTCATGTAGCATTTAAGAGCTTTATAATATTGACATTTCACAAAAAGGCAACGATAACGAGTTCCTTAGATTATAAAAAATAACTACTTGCCTTTAACTGTTGAATTGAAGTTGTCCATAGAAATTTTCTACTTAAATACTCAAATTCTTAAACCAGATTTGAAGCAATTTTTTGCAATCATTTATTTTCAAAATATCTGTTATATACATGTAATACGTATGTACATACTTATACATTTTAATGCTTTTACAGATTCAAAGAAGAACAGACTTAGACAACAGCATCGTGCGTGACGTAGTTTGTGTTGATGTTAAACTCACGTACTTCTAATACAATAAAATAATGATGTAAATATAAATATAAACAAAAACATTCGGCATGTCTTTCTGTTTTTTTTTTTTTCACCCCAATTGCTTTGTGGAAAAGTTTAACACGAACTGAGTTTTTATACCCTATATTAACATAAGAAATATGTATTTGATATGATTTTTGCTACACTTTGAATTATTAGGTCACCGACCCATTTATATGTATTTTAACACTAGAAATATATAATATATACATTATGGTGGTTCAACATTGTGTGAAGAAAACCAATGTGCATCCCACATTTTAACGTACATAAAATTATGAAGGGACACATCATTTAAAACATTATGGCCAAATATCAATTTCCGATGATTGGAATAGTCGGCGTTACCGTTTGGCGAATTTAAGCGTCAGCTGCCCTTTTTCAATAACCAGGTCACTTTTTTGGCCCTTTTTCAAAATGGTACTAAATGGCGACTTTTTAAGACTATGTGCTAAATGACGAGAAACAATCTATTATATATTAATTCCAACAAAGAAGTTACTGTTATGACTGTTTCATAATATAGTGATGTAATAAAAGACCGCGAAGAATTTATAAATGAACTGACTGTTAAAAACTAAAACAGATGATAAAGTTTTTGAATAACTATTTAAAACATCAAATGCCGCATCTTTCTAAAATGGATTGAGGAAATTAAAAAATAGATGTGAAGAATACTTACATCCTAATTTATTTTTTTACTTTGGCTTACAGCAATGCTTCGGCGTAACGTCTTCTTTCTAAATTATCACTAACGAAAATAAACTGTCCAACAGACTTAAGGTCTACACTTGGAAATCCATGCTTTCAGTATTAAATTTTTTAGACGGAAATTTGAAGTCCGAGTGAAGACCTCGTCCAAAAGTACAGAACTTTAATTAATAAAAAGAGAATTTTATGTTAACAATTTTTATGAAGAAATATTAAATTTTGCAATAGCAAAAATTATTATAAATAACTTATATTATTATTAATAAAACTGAATTTAGTAGTTTTTCTTAAAATGCAAAATTTTTTTTTTTTTTTTATCGGTAAACCAATTTTGAGCATTTTTATAGGTATTGAAGCAATGGACCTCTTTTTTCAAAAACTCCTCTTGTTGACGACTTCATTTTTCAAAATCCTCTTTTTAAAACACTTTCTAAAAGTTATCAAAGTTAACGCCGGGAACACCGTTGTTGATTCCAGAACAAATCTTAAAAACTTATGTTCTCACCAAAATTATGGATACATACATCAAAACAATAGCTAATAAAAACCCTTATTTATAAAAAAATTTATGTGAACGAAGAAAAAGACATTTTCTTACAAAATTTTTAATAAAATTTTATTTTTTATTTCTTTATAACGTCTTCTAAATTATGTCCGTTTTCATAATTTTAGGTAGAATTTGGACCACCCTAATATACATATGCTTATAAGAAATTAAGAAAGTATTAAATAGTAGAGAACGAATTTCGGGATTCCCGAGAAATTTGCATCTTTTGTCTCCAGCTTTCATCGGAAATTTCAGCCGGAAATTTTAAAAGCACTTATATGGAAGGAAACAATATAATCTAATGTGTCAGTCTTGGTGACTCCTAATATTATTGTTTTACCTAACAATACAATCTAATGTCTCCTAATTTTCCTCTACAAGCGCCAGTCAAGAATTATGCAAACTTGCACGTTTATTTTAACTTTTACATTTACGGTCACAAAAACAAAATTAATAATAATTTTGGAAATAAATAAAAAGACAATAAATAATTCCCTAGAATTTTTACTAAATTTAACCTTTAGTTTTTTGAAACTGCAGTTGTTTGTGATGACTACAAACAAATCTGATAAAATATTTTATTTTGCATTTCCTTTCGCATAGACGGTACCAGTAATTTTGGCCCAAATGAAAAAGCGGTAAACAATTCATCAGAATTGCTTACCGACAAGATTGACTTCAAAATTAGTGTATAAACAAATGTAAAATTTATTTAGCAACAGTAATAATAATAATAATAATAATAATAATAATAATAATAATAATTTAAGCGGTGAAAATAAGTAAATTATATTTTTGTTAAAAAATATATCTGTCTTTCTTAAAAAATATATGTATCTCAAACGATTGTTAATTACAATGGCAATATACCTCCATTTGTTATTCTGCAATACTCGAAAAGCCACAAATTTTCTAATCGAAAAACTGTAGAAAATTAAAATTTTGAAAATTTTAGCTTTTCAGGTCTTGTTTGCTGTTTTACTCCACCAAGTTTTGTTAATATAATTGCATCAGAAATTATTTAAAAGAAATCAGAATTAAAAATAATATATTTGAGGTTTAAGGTCGGTTTCATAAAGGTAAACTTAAAAAGAGAATTCTCCATATATCATTAATATTGAACATAATATCAACAACATAAATAGTCAACATAAATCGTTCTCTCTCATATTTTAGGTATGTTTAAATATGCGATACCCTTTGATTGTTATCATATAAGGTTGCACTAACAATTTTATACCTTTTGAACTCACTTTTAAACCATTCAAGGTGGTATAACAATAACAAGCCCGGATTTCTTTATATAGCCCTCATTGTTAAATTAAACAAAAGCTTAGACAGCAATGGAAAATAAGCAACAATTTTAGTTATTTTCTTTACATTCATTGACAAAGGCGGTTATCAGCCACTATTTTTAGAATTATTAAATTGTAAATTTTTAGTGAATTTTTAATAAATTAAATTTTAAAGAGATTTACGAAACTTGCTTAAACAATTTTGGAATAATATCATTGTCAGTATAAATATTTTTTTATTTAATCTGTGATATCTCTATTTTTCTGTCGCAAATACGATATAGTTTTATATGAATATTGTGTCGATATCCGCAAAACTCTTTCACGACATACATGTACTATATCAGTATCATTTCAAGTTTAATATGATGGTTAGTAGATTAAGCAGTTGATCAAATTTCCTTTTCTCAGCACATTTACAATTCTCTTTAAATCTGCTAGTGCAAAAATTCATATGTGATAATCTGATATAACGAATAAGCAAAAGTCAACATTAGATGTCTTATATGTATGGCAAATAAAGAATGTATTTTGCTTTCGATATAAGGAATTGAAAGAAAAAATTTTTTTCAGTTGCTAAAATATTATAAAAATGATAGATATTTGATTATAATGGGGAAAACTTATTCGTCTCTATGTATTTTACTATCTTAATCCATAACTGAAACCTTATTCGTCAAAATCCAAAAAAAGTAATTTTACTCTTAATAATATAGCCACGGTAGGGTAGCAAATATTCGCATCGTTCCTTCTGTTCTTACCATCTCACTTCTTTTCCATATTATTGATGATTGGTTGTAATTTTTTGTTTACTATGAAAGCAAAAAAAATAATATATATATATATATATATATATATATATATATAGATGTATATATATATATATATATATATATATATATATATATATATATATATATATATATATGTATATATATATACAAAATTGTTGATGGTAGAAAGTAAATGTTCAGAAAATTAAATTTTGAGACAAAGTGACACAAAAACAAACATTGTTAGCTTCAATATGTTGCTTTAAATGGGTTGATAGACTTGAAGAGTACAAATTTGTTGACAAAAATTCAGCAAAGAAATACCAAAAGAGAATATAAAAAATATATTCAAGAACTGAACAGTGATTTGAGCATTTGTTTAATGAAGCACTTGCTCCGTGATACATTATCTTGATACAGTCCTCTAGTTTTCAGAAAATGTTACACAAATTAGAGCAATATTTATGTACGTTAACTGCTATTGAAATTAATTTACTATGTTTCATACCCATCTTATTATTCGATGATTAACCAACAATTCGAGTAAGATTAATATATTTGAATTTATGCATCATATTTCGTAGGTCGTATAAATTTTTCTATGAGAAAAAATCCCATTGTGGTAATGAATAGCAATCTAATTTATTTGCTTTCCTAAATAATTTACTCTTATTCCAGAATAGGATTCCAAATATGAATACTCTAAATGTCGATAACATAATGGAATAAAATATTGTTGTAATAACGCCGGAGAAAGATTTTATAAAGTTATAGAAATTGAACGTAAAGTAACAATGAAGTAAAGCAAGTCGAAATAAAATATAAAATTATACATATGAACTTATATGTTTAGAAATACTAAGAACATACGGACAATATAACAAAAATATTTGCATTGCTCTATTATCATCCTCTTTTCTCCTTAAGAGACTTCTGAATAAAGAATAAGTTTGGAAGCTTAAATACTATTACTATAAGCCTTAATTTAAAAATATTAAATTTATAATGCAGATTCGTAAAACTGATACACTGTATCTTTCTTATGTTCCAAATGTTGAGAAAAAGTGTGATTCGCTTTAGTTAACTAATCTGTGATATTCCATAAAATCCCGCAAAATTTATTTGCCTAATAGAGCATTCAAAGAAATGAAGGAAATCCTATGATCTCACAAAAATTATTTTTTTTTTTTTAATGGAAAATAAATCAATTTGATCACCCATAAAATTCAAGAAAACCCATTTTTTCATGGAAAATACAAAAAATAAATAAATCAAATAAAAGCTCAATTTATTCGATAATTAGAGCCCCTACAGCAAAAATAAGGCAGATCTGTGGAAACCCCTAAAATCCATTAAAAATCGATTTTCTCAATGGAAAAACCAAAGAAGCTAAAAAATCAATTTATTCGTTTAATCAAATAAAACTAGTTTTTCTTTCAGGAAATATCCACGCAAATTTTTAATGGAAAATCTAAGGACCAAAAACTAAACTTACTCGTTAAATAGAGCTGCTATATCAAAAGGAATGAAAATCGGTGATCACCCATAAAATCAAAAATCGGTTTCTTTTTTCAATGGAAAATCAAAAGAAATTAAAGGCACAATTTACTCGATAAATAGACTTTTTAAACCAAAAATGAAAAAAAAAATCCAAAGAAACTAAAAACTTAAACTACTTGTTAAATAGAGCTCATATAGAAAAAATCGAACATGTGTCCAAATCTCTCAAAATGGAAAATCAAAAAGAACGATAATATATGATCGAACATAAAACTAATGAAAAATCTTATTTTTATGAAAAATCAAAAGAAAGTAAAAGTACAATTAATTCGTTAAATAGAGCACCTATAGCAAAAATAATGAAAATCTATGATCATCCATAAAATCCTCCAAAAATCAATTTTTTCAATGAAAATTCCAAAGAAATTCATTTACAATGGAAAATCAAAAAAAAAAAATGAAAAACTCGATTTATTCGTTAAATAGACTTCCTAAAGCAAACGGAACGAAAATATGTGATCGCCCATAAAATCAATCAAAAATCGAAAAAAAAACAGAACTAAATTTATTCGTCAAATGGAAGAAATCAGCCATAAAATCCATCAAAAAACGATCTTTTTAAACAGAACGAAAGTCTATGATCACCCATAAAATCCATCAAAAATCGATTTTTAATATGGTAGATCAACAAAAAATAAAAACTCGATTTATTCGTTAAGTAGCTCCCCTATATCAAAAAGAACGAAAGTCTGTGATCATCTATAAAATTTATTTAAATTTTTTTCCATGGAAAGTCCAAGCGTTCCTATAGCAAAAAAATAAATAAATAAATAAATATTTGTTGACTGTTGCACAGCGGCTTCAATGGCGCTTAATTCTGGTAATTATAAAAATAAGTTTCTTTATATTTTGTTTTATTAATTTATGTAGAAAGAAGTAAAAAGAGTAAATTTTGCAATTTTTATATTTTTTTTCGTCCGTCTTCTGTCTGTCATTAATTGATAACATTTTCGTTTTTAAGTACAGATGTCAATTTTTATCGGTTATCTTTTTGTATAGCTCCTATACAAAAATCTTCCCGAAATGTGGCCTTAAGTGCTTTTCCATAGGAGAGGGCGGTTCCATATGAGAGCTATTGCAAATTATGGACGGCTTCTAATAAAATTTGGCAATGTTGTTTCTACTTATATAAAACTTAGTTGTGTCGAATATTAACTTGATACTACATTTGTATGTAATTTATGCGCGTTAAAGTTATTTTCGGAAGATGGGTTTATATGGGAGCTATGGTCATTTGTGAACCGATCTTAATAAAATTGTGTACAAAGATTGACACATATACAGAACCTCTTTGCACCGAATTTCATTAAAATTTCTTATTTTTAAGGAATTTTTAAACTTGTTTAAACTCTATTCCGGGGGGACATTTGTGTGGGGTCTAGATGAAATAATGAACCGATCTCAACCAATTTCAATAGGCTTCGCCCTTTTATGATAGATTTCTATATGCCAAATTTCATTAAATTATCTTTAAAATTGCTACCCGTACTTTGTGTAAAAAGGTTTACTTGGACAGCCAGCCAGTCGTCCAGCAGCCAGACGGACGGACTTTCATCGTAAGATCGATTTAAAAAGTGATTCCGAGTCGATTGGTATACTTTAAGGTGGGTTAACTTTTTATATGCGTTACAAACATCAGCACAAATGCATAATACTCCAACCACCTATGGTGGTGTAGGCTTGACGGTTTCGTTATAAAAGAATTACTTTTAGAATCCTTAATCCATTCTCGACCACTGATGCCTTTTCACATCAGTAACTGCACTCTAACTCATTTAATAAAAGGTTAATGATAATGTTTCATACACATACATTTAGATTGGAATTTTGACTAAATAACATATTGGAATTCCGCGGAATTTTTACCTCTCGTATAGCGGATTATAAAATAGACCATTTTTAAAATTTAAAAAATTTTGCAAAAAATAACAACTTTTCAAACAATAGTCAAGTTATCAAAAAATAAGAACATATTCACAACATGACAAATTATTTACTAGGATAGGATCACCAATATCAATTATTTGCAGCGTTACCGTTGGGCGAATTTTGTCGGTAATTTCCCCCTTTTCAAACCACATGGCTAATTTTTTGGTCTCTATTTTAAAATGGAACAAAATGCGACTTTCTAAGATTATGTGGCAAAAGGTGAAAATCTAAGTTATTTGAAATATTTTTATAAATTATATATTAATTTAAACAAATAAATTAATTATTTTGAGTTTGTTTTAAAACATGTCGTTATAAAAAACCCCGCAGAATTTTAAATGAAATAAAAGGGTTAACCCTTTTTAAGGCAGAGGCGATATATTTACCACCAACAAAAACTTTGTTTATCTTTTTATGTAAGTTATCAAATGAGCCCTAATTTGTTGCACTGGCAACTATGGATGTCTGGTTTATTAATATAAAAAAAAAAATTACGTTTGTGTGACATATTTTTTCTTGGCGCCACTAGCTGTCAAAAATTGCGGTAATTTTGAAAGAAAATTTGTTACTCCGTGAATCTTCATATTTTTTATTTGGAAAGAGGTAAGAAACTTTTTTTTTATTATGTATTTATGTTTATTCTACAAGTTGTTTGCTATACCTTACAAGTTACTATCGTATTTAGATGTGAGAAGACTTTTTACTCGGTGGGAAAAATATTCCCGCTGCCCGTGGCGTGTTATGTATATTTGTTGAACTAGTTCCTTCTTTTCTCAGATTTTCATGAAAAATGCCGCGCTATTTGAATAAAAATGATATTGAGCAGATGTTGGACATGCCCGATGATGGCTCAGAAGACGGATTTGAGTCTGATGAGGCAGAAGAGTTCAACGTGGATACAATGCAACGGTTACTTGAAACACCTGATGATTCAAGTGACCTTTCACAAAATTCTCCCACTTATTTGAACAGTTGTTCCGAGTCAGGTACATCTATAATAGCACTATGTTCACAATTAGATAACTCGCAGCCAGAATAGCCTTTGATAGTACAGTCATCATCACCCTTAGAACAAGAATTGACTGATGAATCTGAATGTGAAGATGAGTCATGGGGGAAGGTTTTTTGGACATCCAGGCCAGATCCCGATGAATTTGATAAGGTGACAATAAAACCTCGGTATTTATTGAATAGGAGAGCACGTCCAGTAGCGCATTTCAAAAACTTTTTTAGTGATGAAGTCTTCGATTTGATTGTTACTCAGACAAACTTGTTTGCGGAGCAGCAAAATATAAAAAATTTGCAGCCTGTTGACACACAGGAAATTAGTGCTTTTTTAGGCATTCTCATTATAATGGGTTATCATATTCTTCCACATATCGATTTATATTGGTCTTCGGATCCTGGATTTCGTGTGAATGAAATAGCTGAAGTTATGCCAGTAAAACGCTTCAAGAAAATTTTAGAGACTTTGCATTTGAACGATAATAATCAACAACCAAGTAGAGAAGATGTAAATTTTGATAAATTGTATAAAATTCGTCCTCTTATATCTTTACTAAGTCAATCATTTCAAAACAATGCCTTCAATTCCTCTTCCCAAAGTATAGATGAGAGCATGATACTATTCAAAGGAAGGTACAGTTTGAAGCAGTACATGCCGCTGAAGCCCATAAAAAGGGGCTATAAAGTGTGGTGCTGTTGTGATAGTAGCACAGGGTACTTGTATAACTATGAAATTTATACCGGTAAAACAGGACAAGGAACAGAAGAGGGGCTAGGGGCTAATGTCGTAAAGAAATTGTCAAGTAAATTAGCACAAGAAGATTTCAAGTCTCATGTTACATTCGATAACTTTTTTTGCGATTTTTCTCTCATGCAGTATTTGTATGAAAAAAATATTTATGCCACTGGAACAGTAAGAAGAAATAGAGCAATTTTACCTAACATAATAAAAAATAACACAAAAAGAAACGGCAGAAACAAAAGCCTAAAGTTGAAAAAAGGTGAATTCAAGTGGAGAACTAAACAAGATGTAGCAATAGAAATTATACGGGATTACTGAGGTACACTGGATATTGGCTCCCATAGGTGTTAAATTTAAAGTCATTTTATATACAGACGATGTTAACAAAATTGAGTTTTCTTCAGTTTTAAACACCTTAATCAGGATGATCAGAAGTTTCGTCAGTATATTTTCATTATTAAAGAAATGAGATGTGCCCGCGATGAATGAAAAAACTAATTTTTTACTTTGTCCTGGCAATGTTCCAATTTCGTTAGATTATTCGCCACTGCATTTGATGCGATTTTACAAACGCAACCGATTTGCGCAATATTCGTGTTTGAAGCAATACGTGATGGTGGTCATTGTGGAATAATTTCATCAATTCCTAAGGGAACGCAACAAATAGATAGAGCTGAAAATCAGTAGTGAATTATCTAAAAAAAATTACATAGGATAAGGGCGCCTATACGAAGGACTAAAACTGCATTCTTGACCACCAAATCTAAATGCTAATCGAGATTATTCATAAACAATTAATCAAATACAATACTTTCGGTATTTCAAAGAATAATTATTTTCTTATACATTATATGAAATTATTTAGTCTTCCACAAAAAAAACTCTTTAAAGCTTTTATTTCAATATATAAATGCTTTAATTTTTTTTTATTAATTTTTAGTAAATGATAAATAAGACTCATTTTCCCATAAAATTTGTCAAAATGTCTGCTTTTTATATCTTATTGCAGCACCCGTTACTGCGGAAAATAAAATAGCAATTATATAGCTATTTTATGATCACAGTTACTAAGGTATACCCCATACCAAATTTCATTAATTTATATTAACAGTCGGAAATGGGTTAAATGAAAATATAGGCTGTTGATTTCAATAAAATATCAATTTTTTCAAATGTACACGAAAGCATCAATGTTTTACCAACATTGGCAGCTATAATAAATAGTAATGCAAAATTTTATCTAGTTTCTCCAGACACCAAACATTATTATAATTTTTAAATTTCAATTAATCACTACTTTTGAGCTATTTGAAACCATAGTACGTTGATTTGTGATGACTCAAACCACTGTACAACATTAAATAAAATGTAGAGGGAAAAACGATGTAAACAATTATAGCCACAAAAAGCCATACTAAACTTTATGACTTTTTGCTAGTTTTTTTTTTTTTTACATAGAGTCAGTTTGACGCAATAATTTTTGTTTTTGCTTCAAAATATCCTTTTTTTTGTTTCAATTGAAGCAAAGAAACGAAAAGCAAAAACACATCGCTCTAAACAATCATTTAGTCAAAGCAAAGTGAATAACTAGAGTTGATATTTAGAGTGATAATGTATGAGCAGCAGTAGAGTGTGGCAATGATGGATGAGGTTGGCTTTGACAATTCGCCGTCAGTTGCATGCACACCCATACATACATACACCCAACCATATACATACCAAAATGTGTAAAAAGAAAAAATAAGTTAAACTTTTTTAACCATTTCACTTAGACACTTCAACACAGCAGCCATAGAAATGCAATAATTTTAGTTCAATTTTAAAAAAGTTGTTAGCAATATGTTTTTGCAATTATTTCTTTTATAAATGTTTTTCATTCTTCTATTTTTATGTAATAATAAACTGCTAAAATTTTTCTTTTAATTAAAAACAAACTGTAATAGAACTCTTGAGATTTTTATATGAAAACAATATCTTATTATTAATTTTTTCCATTTAGTTTTTATTTTCTGCTTTTTATAGTGACTTTATGTTGTTGTCGGTTGCGTTTTATTTTTTATTGCCGCTTAATGTTCGGTTTGTTTGTCGAAGTAACAGCAGCAGCTAAGAATATTTTTTATTTATTTTATTTTTTTTTCTATATTTATTATTTGTTTTGTTTTAATTTTAGTTTTTGTCATTTTTGTGATTACAATTTGCAGCTGACTGACGATAGTATTTACGCAGTGTCTGTGTAAAGAAACTAGGCAACTGTCAGAGGGGAGTTAGAAAGTTTATTTAAAAAGCGTCAAGGCCACTAGAACAGGAAACGGATATGACATGTTTTAATATTAAACAGATGCTGAAGCAGTTGAATTTTAAAATTGTTATTAAACTAAAGAAGAATTTAATAAAAAGGCTGAAAGAAAAAATCATAAAAATAAAACCAGCACATTAAAGAAAATCATTTTGTGGTTGTAGAATCTTTAGATGTTAATTGCTTTATGTTTGCTTTGCTGTAAGTAAACCTTATAATTATATGATCACACAATAAACCCAGCAAAATTTTTTCAATATTAGGGAGCAACAACAATTGATGGAATCGACAGTTTGTTAATTTAATTGATTATAGCTTCCACATAGCTTCCAAGAATGCAATAGCGTAAATTATTGACAGAGTGCAAAAAATCCATTTATATTGCTTCTGGGCAGCTTATCTCGAATAAAAATCATGCATTATAACTGTGCTTCAGTTATGCATATATTACAAAAAATTTTTTACACATGGAAGAATCGATATACGCTTTAAACCCCAGGACGTCAAATTTTCTCTCGAAAGGACTTTTAAGTTCCAAACAAATTGAAAAAATAATTAAAATATATTTACTATAATTATATCAACCAAAATGAATATCAAATGATATTCATTTTGGTTGATATAATTATATATATATATATACATATATATATATATATATATATATATATATATAAGAATCGGTCACTATATACATACATATATATATATATATGTATGTATATAGTGACCGATTTCAGTCCATGTTATTATATATAATCAATTTAAGATCTCCCTACATTCCACATGATGCAAACAAAATTCAAAATTATAATCCAGTAATGTAAAAAATATCAACTATTTAAGGACGATCAAATGGCAACAATTTCTCCATACTAATTTTTTTAAAACGATAATTACTTACTCCAGTCCTAAATATTTTTTTGATAGCATATTTTCAATTTCCAATAATTATTTGAAACATTGGCTGAAAAATATTAGAGACTAACTGTTGTTATAAGTGAAAGGAAAAGCAACTTAAAACCAATTATTATCAAAAAAAGTCAATATAATAGTAACAAGTTGCTACATTGAAGGCCTTCTTGAGGGTTTCATAAATCAGTTTTTAAAATTTGCAGTACATCCCCAAAATATCAAGTTATTTTACCCTTTTATTGATATTTCTACTTTAAATTTCTTTGGAAAGTAGAAGAATCAGACATTTGTTATAATTTCGTTAAATATAAGAAATATACATTTTTAATTAACATATAGAAAATATAATTTTTTTCATAATTTTGCAGTTTAATGCGATTTAATAACACATTTTTTAAAAGCCTATACAAAGATGACAAATTTTTTAAAAGCATTTTTTTGTAAATATTAAACATTTGTTATTTCCAAGTCAGACAAAAACTGTTAAACTTATTCGATTTTATGTATAGTAACTTATTAAAACTTTCCATACATTTTTCATTTTTTCTCAAAAAGTAAGCAACAAATAAAAAATACTTTGCCTTAAAATAAATGAAGTTTTTAATAAAGTTTAAAATGTTTATTAACTTTTGAGTTTATAAACGTTTTTACACAGGGATACTTCGTTTTATATCTAACAAAATGCCATTTAAAATTTTATATATAAATATGTTTACTTAAAAAAAAAAAAAAAAAAAAAAAAATCCACCAAAGTCAAAATTTCAAAAAAGATAATGGTAATAAATTAACAAATGTTGAATGAATCATTTCTTACTTGAAGCGTAAAAGATTTTAACATAGTTAAAAAGCTACGTTCTTCTGCTTTCTAAGTCAGTTTAAAAATTTTAAATTGCTCTAAAACTTTTGGAGTTACGAGATCTTTGGGAACTAACCCAAAAACGTTTTCTTCACAATATTTCGAAATTTGGGGAATATTTTGAAAATTTTGTAAATTATTCTGTAATGTCCTCAAGAAAAAAGCTACAGCGTATATTGATTGTTTTTCGAGTAAAAATAAAAAGTGTCATTTTGTAGCAACGTAAATTCTATAGATTAAAATGGAATAGAGAAAAAGCCAATCACAGAAAGTCAAAAACAAATGTAAAGCCCAAAGGATCTCTGTCTATATTGGCCAAATTTGCTTTAAGTAAAATTACAACAAAAATTAATTAAATTTATAAGTATATACATATTATCAAAGTTATCGCAGTGAAGAGTAAAAATCAGTTGGTAATTTGCATATTTCACATTTCGTATAATTTAGGTCGTTCTTAAAAACACGTAATTTTTTGGAGCTTAGCGAAAATGTTTCCAAAATACTTAAGGTTGACAGAGAATCAAAAGCATTAAAATTGTTTTCTCAAAAGACATCAAGTTCAAACAAAAATCAAACAAAACTAAAATGTTTTATATATGGAAGGCTTTATGCTTTCTTAAAATGCTGGTAAGTGAATTTACCAGTTAGGCGATAATGGGATAAGTTCTATGTCCTAATATCTTTTTTGTGAGTTACAAACATCACCAAAAACCCATAATACCCCAAACACATATGGTGTAGGATGCCGGATCACAGCAGGAATTGTTAGTTGATTGAAAGTAAAGCACACAGATCCAAAGTATCTATAGGGAAGACATAAAAAATCCTTATAATTAAAGAATAAATACCAATACCGTTAATTAACAACATTGAGATAACAAAAAAGTCATCATATAAGTAACATAAAGTGGTAGGTAGAGTATTTCAGTCAGAAAGAGATCTTCAAAGAATATCTGCAGATTTATTGGAAAGATATTAAGGACATTTTTAACTCAGAATTAAATTTTTCGCTTCAAATTAACTTCCATGTCATCTATGCACAAATACTTACTTATTTAAAAAAAAAAATAAATTAGATTTATCAAGATGTCACAGAAACCGTATAATGCTCGAAGTCGACTAAAAACCCTCGCTTATACATTAATAAAATATCTATTTTAAATACATTTAATTAATAAAAATTTGAATACGTGATATTTATATTGTTTAAAAACAGAAAAAAAAATCATATATATATTTTTTTCATTTGAAAACATAAAATTTATTCCAAGTAAACCAAGAAACGATACAGTATTATAAATATCATAATTTTAAATACATATGATATTTTATCGATATAATTTTTTCTTAGAAAAAAATTTCAAACAATTTCAACTAAAATAAAAACAAACACAATATTTTTGGGGAAAAACAAACAATATTCTACTTTATATGTATTTAATACACAGTCATATATATTTACACTTTTTTAGTTTTTCTAAAAATTAAAAAAAATCAAATATTGTTATTGTTATAAAAAAAAAGAAATTGTAGAACTAATGAGTTACACTTTTCAGGTAAATCACAGAATACAAATTCGTACGAAAGTGAAAATGAAATTTATTTATTTATGAAAATGAATTTATTTATTTGTTTTTTTTTTAGAAATAAGCTATTTTTGTTTAGTAAACACAAAAAAAATTTTAAATTTAATTTAAAACACATTTTTTATTTTTCAATTCTTATTTTAAATATTTTTACTTCATTAATAAATTGGCTATAATGCAGAAATAGCGCATTTTTCGAAAATAAAATGCGTTTTTAATAATTATCGAATTTGTGAAAACGAATTAAACCTGAAGAAACAAAACGAAAACGTTACGAATTCGACTATACGAAAATTTGTACCTCCGAAAAATTTCTGTGACATACCTGTTTATAATGCGAATATCATAACCTCTCTAAAAATCATACTTTCTCGCTGAATAAATAAATAACTACTGAGAATTTTGCAAATATTTTACAGGACATTATATTTTATGACAGATTTTCACTAGTTTTTCTTTTAAATGTTTTTTTTTTTCATATAAGGAATTCCTTTTATTACAGATGTTCCATTTTAAATTTTCATTTAAATCTCATTTTGACTGTAAAAGACTTTTTCATAATTTTTGTCAACATTTTTAGATTTTTGTGACTTACTAATGTTGTGTTTGTATTACAAGACTTCATATTATCTTAAAGATAACATTTTAGACCATCTCTATTAATAAGCTCAAATAATTGATTTTTAAAGCTATGCAAATATTTTTGAAATATAAAAAATATGTGTAAATACTTTTTAAATAAAAAATTATTAATAACTTTTCCTTTAGTACCAAAAATAAATACCGCTAATTTTTCACAAATTACCGCAATCTACGCTACACATTTCAGGCATTACATTAACAAAACAATTTTTTCAAAATATTTTATAAGAACAATATTTTAATTCCTTTTAGAATTAAAAAAAAAAAAAAAAAAAATAAAAAAGTGTAAATATACACGTATGACTGTATTTATACGATAATTTTACAGAAAAATTTAGAGAAATGGCAAAAAATTAAAAGAGGAGATAATATCAGCATAATTTTTAAGCGGAACTGTTTTTTTTCGGATTACTGCAATTTCTTTGCAAATATAAATTAGTTCACTATTGATATATAATTTTAAGTTTTATTAAAATTATTTAAAATATTACCTTTATAATGAGTCTTGATATAAATTCTGAAATGCATTGCAAAATTATCGCGTTGCTTAAACTTTTCGATATCATTACTAATATCGCTATTTTTAAAAATTATGATATCATTTTCGAGTGTAACTTTGAGAAAGCAACCTATATCATATTAGAATTATAAATGATATCATTCTGGTTTGTTAATAGCCGAAATTACACCGCTATGATATCATTGATATGATATCATTTGATTTGTTGGGTTGTTTGATTTTTATTTTTCATTTATATTTAAAAATTCAGAAACTAATATTATATTTTTATCAGTTTAAAGAAAATTAGGCAGTGAACATGAAAATATAGATAAAATTAAAAATTTTTTATTATTTTTAACCTCAACCTTTTTCAGTAAGGTGATTATCACCTACGCAATAAATTGATGATATCTCAATGAGATCATCTGGAAAAAATTAATACAATACTTTTATTTTTTAGTCACAATTTTTTCAGTTATCGAAAAATTGTACACCTAAATGATTATCTACCAATATTGCCTATTTCTCTTCCAGTTGTATTGATTTCTTATTACTTAGATGTATCGGCAGTGACGCACAATTTCTCCTGATGGGAGAAACTTCCGCAATACGAATATGATTATTGTGGCAATAAAATTTTTCTTTTAAGCAATACGAATTCGAATCACTTTCTATATTATATCATTATTTCAGAGGTGTTTGATTACATATATATAATTCAGTTATGTTTATCTATTAACCTATGGTATCCACAAGCAAAACTGAAGCTGAATTTGAACCCTTCCAAAATGCTTTGACATATTCCTACTACTAAGCTGACTTGGAATGAGGGAGGTAACTTCAACAACTAAAAACTTATTTCTTCCACATATTAACCCTAAAATACTAACGTTATTTTCCTTATACGTTAATACGTTTTCCTTATACGTTTTACGTTTATATAATTATTCTTGTAAATCGCATCAATTACTCCTGTTTTATCTGCTAGATGCATTTTCTTTATATATTTAAATTGAAGTACAATTTCATTAAACACATCATAACAGTTAAAAAAAAACAAGGCACAAATAAATAAAAATCATATCCACAGAATTTGATTTGGAGATGGTTCACAGGCATAGAAAAATTTAGTTCACATTAGGTTTTTTGCGTAATCGTAATATTTTCATATTAATACTACGTTACGCAAAATTTACATATAAAAATTCTACTCTTAATAATAATGCTAAGTTAATGATATGTGCTACCTTTTTGTGTTGTTGCTATTAGAAAATGTTAGCGACAAAAATTTATTTTTGCACTTATGTGGGTACAAAAAACTTGATGAAATTCAATTCAGGAATTTTGTACCTTTATGTCGCAATATATTTATTTATGTATTAAGAGTTTTAAGAAAATTATACGTAAAATTTATTTAATTTCGGTGCAGGTTTTTATTTTGACTGATAAACCAGTAAGTCCAATTTATTTACAATGGAGGCATATTCTTAGAAATTCATCAGATCTCAATTATATTTATCTAATCACTAACCTGAAACTAAACGCTGCAATGCTAATCTATACCTGCTATATATTAGGCTGTGGTTCGACACCTCATTGTTAGTTATTGTTAAAGAAAAGGTTAATGATTTACTAATTTCTTACATAAACTGAATAAATACATATATTACGATTATCTTTTTCACTTTCTATCATTTTTTAATCCTTTTTTATTAAACTGTTAACAGCTTTAATCATATTCTTACTCCTATCTGATTTTATATGAATCATAAGTCATATTTACCCATTAATAAATTAAACAACTCAGTAATAAATTCTCTTATTATCTACGTCGGTGAATTTAAAAATAAAATAATTCTTACTGGAGAAATATATATATATTTTTTTTTTGCCTTTCTAAATATAAAACTACAATCACAACAAAAGGGTCGCTTAGGTCTTCTTAGCCTTTAGTGAAAAATAAACTCAAATTAAAAAAAATATATTTTGTGTACATCTTTCTTTTTTAGTTTCAATTGTATAGAAAACCACAGCTGGTTTATGTGCCAGAGCTTAAAAGTAGGTATAATATTTCATGCCAAACCTCAACGTTTTACTTTTTTCTACTGTATATATATATATATATATATATATATATATATATATATATATATATATATATATATATATATATATATATATATATATATATATATATATATATATATATATATATCACCCACTACTATTCTGCTTACTTCCGCTGCTGTTTTTGTCTTTCCTATCCTTTACTTAAGTTTAGAAATATTAAATAGTTTTTGCTAGTAAAATTTCTAAATGTACGTATGAAATATATAGGATGATATAAAAGGCAAACAAACAAATAAGCAAGAAGAAAAACTATCTATCTAAGAACTATTTGAGATAACTTCTCAAAGTAGCTGAATTTAATGTAAAAGTTTTATTTAAAGCATCCACTTTTACCGGTTGCATTACCATCTAAGCTGTCTTGAGTGCTGAGCATCCTGTGACTAGAAAAAAAGTAATGTTAAAAAAGTGATTTCTTTTTGCGTTGTTGGAAGTTTTATTTCATTTTTCTTTCTAAGTTACTGCAACACTATTTTTAACGCGACTGTCACTGAAGTGGACATAGTGTTGGAAACACTTTTCCTAATACAACACCACTTTTTTAGGTCTTTCTCCGTTTTTATGTAAATAAGCATAATCCAGGTAGGTTTTTTGTTACAGTTGTTGAATTTGTAGCAGTGGGAAATAAAACTGGGATAATTGCTAAACTAAGTTCTATTTAAAATACTAGTTAAGAGGTATCCTAAAGAAGTGTTGCCGTTTGGCGACTTTAGTCGCCAATTACCCTTTTTTGAAATGGAACTAAATAGCAAATTTTTAATACTATGCGATAAATGACGAAAAACTAAGTTATTTGAAATATATCGACCCAGGATATGCTAAATCCAATGAAGAAATTAACTAATTGGAAATTGTTTCACAGTGTAGAGAAGCATTTATAAATAAACTGATTCTGTTAAAAACTAAAGCTAATGATGAAGTGTATGAACAACTATTTAAAACATCAAATCTTTTAGACCAGATTGGGAAAACTAAAAAGTAGATTTAATGAATAATTACATCCTTATTTATATTTTTACTTTGGCTATTAGCAGTGCACAGTGGGGCAGAATCGAAATTTTTTTTGTATATAAATCTGTAACTTCTGATCGGCTGGTTGGATTTTCATGAAATTTGGTATCGGCTTATCAGAGGAGCGTACAATATTAAGTTTGGAAGGGGGCATAACAACCCCCTCAGGGACGGAGCTAAGGGGGCTCAAAGTTATGTACCTCTGACATAAAAAATGTTTAATCGCTTGCCAAATTTTTGTTTCTCGTCCGATTTCAAATATTTATATATACTGTTTATATACTGTAGGCCCTGATAAGACCTATAAAAAACATGTTCGCGTGTCCTATTTATCTCTTATAGTTTCCGAGTTGTTTACGTTTGAATTTTTAAGCACCATAATTTTGCATGTTCTTGTTCCAGTTTTTTTCATATATATTATAGTATTATCGATCAGTTTTATTAGTTTTTTTCTTAACTACTTAAAGAATAAAATTATCTATTGAATAAAAAAATTTTAAGTCGATATCTTTACCGAGTCAAAAAATAAACGATTTTGAATTTGAAAATTGCAAAAAACGACTTTTTGTGTTTTTTTTTTTTTGTCGAAAAAGTATCTACACTCTTTTTTATCTAAAATAAAATTTTCTTTAGCAACATATAATAATTTTACACCTTTGTGAAAGGTAACTTCACAGAGATGATTATAAGTTAAAAAGCTAGCCCAATAACTTAATCGGTCGTGGTACACACCCTCCCGAATTCGACCTATTTTATATGAAAGTTTTGATTTTAGACCATATTTTCTTAAGAATCTTGAATATGTTGTTAAAACTTTTAAATCAAAATCTACGGGACTTCGGAAAAATGTGGATTCTGTAGCCAAATATGTAAAAATTCCATTTTTGGGAATTTTTATTAGTTTATTTGGGAATTCAGGAAAACCCTACCCCTGATTGAAATTTGGTTAACGCCCTTTTATTCATTTTAATAAGATCCACATTTCCTGCAAATTTCGTTAAGATATCTTAATAAACAAATATGTTATTACAATTAAAAAAATTGTATTTTCTCCAGAAACCCCAAATTGGGCCTTTTGTTTGGTTTATTTCTAAATAGCGAAAGAAATTTTAAAAATATATATTCCAAATTAAGCTTATACTTTAGCACATATAATTTCCGATCTTTTGTAAAAAGATTCAAGTCAATATCATGCCTCATTTCAGAAATATGTGCCTTTAAACTTTTATATTTCCAATTTATTGTATATATGACTATATTTTTACAAACTTGCAACTTTTGCCTTTAGCTTTGCGTGAATAATTACTTAGAAAATCATTAATATTTCTGTATACTTTTAATAATATCTATACAAAAAATATTTTTATATAAATAACTAGCTGACCCGAACCGCGTTGCTGGCCCTAAGCAAACATTAGTGTTGTATTACTGAACGATTTAAATTGATATTTTAACGAAATTTACGACCTTTAAATAAAAATCTAAGGAATACCTATTATAAAGTGTTTTTTACAGAAGAATTTAAATATGATGTAGATGTGGGCTCAATCAAAAAATATACGCATGTATTTAAGGCAAATTTGAATTTATATTTATTTATTACTTCATCTTAAGGTTAGCGGATAGACAATGTCTTTTTTTTTAACGGAATGATGAGAGCTGTAGTCGAAATTGCAGTTGTAATGGAACGCTGCTTGATTCAAATCAGAACTTGAAGCAATTCTTCTTATGCGTTGATTAAAAATTTTAAAGTTGTTGAATTGCTACATTTGCTCGACGATTTCTCATTGCTAACCGAGCCGTTTCATTTCTCGCCTGCCTTTCTTCCTGCGTTTGTGATGTACGAAGTCGGGCCAAACTAATACGGGGTTGTTCTCGTGCGATTTCTCGTTCATATATATTCAATTGATTGACGATATTACGATAAGTACTTGCATTACGTGTTCGACGCGAAATATTAGATCTCCGGGGTCGCGGCATTGTGAATAACACTTAATAACGAATGCCAAAAATACAACAAATGGTTTTAAATATCACAACCTCACTAAATGATGAGCTTTACTTGGAACTTACCGTTTGGAAATAGAATTCTACACCACCACCAGAAAACAAATTGCACAAAAAAGTAAGCGTTTCGATAGAAACAGAAACAGTAATTGTTATAATTTGTATTAAAAAAAATATTTTTAATGATTATTAAGGCAAAGAAATTATGACAAAAAAGAGTTTTTTTTTATCGCGGATTTTTCGCGAATTTTTTTTCGTATTATCCTTTTCTGGCCGGTGACCGGTCCGAATTGGTGAGAATCATCAAAATCGGTCTAGTCGTTCTTGAGTTATAACAATAGTAACTAACATCACTTTCTTTTATATATATATAGATTAATAAATATTTGTTATTTTTAATAGGTTTATTTTTAATAGGGTATCCTTTTTCAAGCATTCATATATTCCTATTAATGAATTTAAAACAACAAAACAAATAAAAAATGTCTATTTTAACTTAATCAATAAGTATTTTGTTAGTTTAGATTTTTGGTGTTTACCTAAATTTAACAAATGTATTTATCTATTGGTGATGGTTAAAAATTTATATATTTATGATCTAGTGGCAATGTACAGGTATCCTTTCCGGTAATACCTAGCTGCAACATTTATCTATTACTGATGGTTCAAAATCTATATTTTTATGAGCTAGTGACAAAAATATATAATATTAATGAATTCGGTATAGGTACTCTTCCAAATTAACTCATTCAAATATTTTACCTAATGAAAATTCACAGAATAACTGTAAATATATATACCTATGCAATATATCTAATAGATATATATATAAATGTGCAGCTAATCCTTATCAACATCATAACGAAGTTGATTACCATGGTGGTTACATTGAAACATGAACAATTGTGTTGTGTTCTGTGGAGTTTATCTAAGAATGATCTTAATCGTTTAGAAGCTATAGTGGAATTCATAAAAACTACATATCATGCAAAAGTCGACGTCATTGGTAAATCTCAGATAGAGAGCTTTTTTAAGTTGTATGACGTAAAAATGAAGTCCTTGAATCACCGTACTAACAGATTAAAAATTAAACATTCCGATTGGATGGATACTGATATAGAAATATCGGCGTGCAAAATATCAACTGGAGCATCCTGAAAGACATATGATGATTTAAGTACAAGATCTAAGAAAAAAGACTGGCCCATAAGCTTTCTATAATTTCGAATGAAGAAGTTTCTGATACATTCAAAGAAATGTTAAAAAAGGAGAAGCAACCTAAGAGTGCAATTAATATTGCTGAAATACTGCAAACTGAATCACCAAAACGTCTTAAACGCCTACTCCAACATCACAATCCAATTTTACAGAAGAAGAAGCAATTGCTTTAATGCTTGAACTGGACCTCAGCTGAAACAAATATCAAATTTTAAGAAAAGCTCTACTTGAAAAGGGACATTCAATTCTTCCATCATACAAGGATATTCAAGAAAAAAAGCAAACTATTTTACCATCTATTTTGGTTACCGAAAAGGAAGCGTGTGTTGAGCTATCTTCTTTGCTTGAGAATACAGCTACCATGATAGTTGCAGATTTTTCTGCAGATCAGTTGGCAAAAGTAAATAACAGCGTCGTTGTATTAATCTGTAAGTGGGGATGTGACGGACTATCAGCCCTTTCTGAATACAGGCATGCTAGTGGAAGTAAGAAAAGGGCGGATTATAAAAGCGTATTTATAGCATCTTTGGTGCCATTAAGAATGCGATCATATTCCTTAAAGCAATCTTCAAGGTGTAAAAACTCATTTGAAGATATATGACTTAACACCACTCCAGGATGAAAACATTTTTGCAGACCTATTTGGTTCGAATACACAAGGGAGTCGAAGACAACAACAAAATATTTAGTGGAATATATTAAAGAAGAAATAAATGATTTACAACCTCTTTCAATAACCATATGTGATCACAATTTTCGGATATTGGTAAAGCAAGGAGTATTAATGAAGAATTTCTGTCTTTCGGAATATCTCCACTTCACGCCAGAATACGGTTCATGGAGCATTTTCTGCACATAGCATATGATTTAAAGTATAGAAGTGTGCCAGAAACAAAACCTACCAGAAACAACGAGGATTTAAAAACACTTAGAATATCTGAGAAAAGTAGCATCCAGGATGAATTCAGAGAAGAGACGTGATTAAACATCGACAAACCTCTGCCGACTGGTTGTAGTACAAATGATGGAAACACAGCAAGAAGCTTTTTCGGAAATTTCGAAATTACATCAAAAATAACTGGTATTAATAAAGAGTTACTTGAAAGGACTAACATACTATTAATGGCAATTAATAGTAAGCATAAAATTAACTCTGCTCGATTTGGAGAATATGCAACAGAAATACCTAAACTACTTGTTTCTCTATATCCATGGAAAGAAATGACACCAACAGTACATAAAGTATTGTGCCATCGCGAAATTATATGAACGAAATATTCTTCCACTGGGAGAGCTTACAGAAGAGGCTCAAGAAGCAAGAAACAGAGATTTTAAGCACATTCAATTATTCAGCTACAGGAAATGCTCCAGAACGTCACAAAACGATGATATTTTTAATAGCCTATTGTTATCATCAGACCCTGTACTATCATCAATGAGAAAACGTCGGATTTATTATGAGCCTTTATCAACTCAAACTACTGAAGACTTGAAGGACCTTTATTATCTTTTAGATATGTATACAGATAAAACAGATTATTTTATAGAAAATAAGTAGTATAAGTTTAAAAAATTTTAAAAATTTAATGTAATTAAGTAATAAAAAATCATATTAGAAATAGAATATTTATTAAGAAAAATGATAAATAACAAAAATAATAATATTAATTAAGGTAAAATAGAAATTTTTTGATTTTTTTGTTATTTTAAATTCATTAATAGAATTATATGAATGCTTAGAAAAGGATAAAGATTTACACAAATTTGGGAAATGTGGCAACCCTATTAAAAATAAAAAATATTTATTAATTATTTTTATAAATATATTTTGAGTATAGATATTAGTAAAAATATACAGAAATATTCATAATTTTTTAAGTAATTATTCACAAAAGTATATATAAATATAGTCATATATACAATAAATTGGAAATATAAAAGTTTAAAGGCACATATTTATTGTGCCTTTTGAAATGAGGCATGATATTGACTTGAATCTTTTGCAAAAGATCGGAAATTATACGTGCTAAAGGATAAGCTTACTTTGAAATATATATTTTTAGAATTTCTTTCGCTATTTAGAAATAAACCAAACCAAAGGCCCAATTTGGGGTTTTTGGAGAAAATACAAATTTATTAATTGTAATAACATATTTGTTTATAAAGATATCTTAACGGAATTTGCAAGAAATGTGGATCTTATTAAAATGAATAAAAGGGCGTTAACCAAATTTCAATCAAGGTAGGGTTTTCCTGAATTCCCCAAGAAACTAATGAAAATTCCCAAAAATGGGATTTTTTATTTTTTTGGCTATACAATCCACATATTTCCAAAGTCCCGTAGATTTTAATTCGGGAGAGGTGTACCATGACCAATAGAGTTATTGGGCTGGTTTTTTAACTTATAGTCATCTCTGTAAAGTTACCTTTCAGAAAAGTGTATAATTATTATATGTTGCTAAAGAAAATTTTATTTTAGATAAAAAAGAGTGTAGATACCTTTTCGGCTAAAAAACACAAAAAGTCGACTTTTTTGCAATTTTCAAATTCAATATCGTTTATTTTTGGATTCGGTGAAGATATTTTTTATTCAATAGATAATTTCGTTCTTTAACTAGTTAAGAAAAAACTAATAAAATCGGTCGGAAATACTAGTATATATGAAAAAAATTGGACCAAAAACATGCAAAATTATGGTGCTTAAAAATTCTATAAGAGATAAATGGGACACGTAAGTATATTTTATATAGGTCTTATCAGGGCCTACAATAATATATAAAAGTATTTGAAATCGGACGAGAAACAAAAATTTGTCAAGCGATTAAATATTTTTTATGTCAGATGTACCTAACTTTGAGCCCTCTTAGCTCCGTCCTTGAGGAGTTTGTTGTACCCCTCTTCAAGACTTAACATTGTACGCTCCTCTGCTACGCCTATACCAAATTTCATGAAAATCCAACCAGCCGATCAGAAGTTACAGATTTATTTCCAAAAAATTTCGATTCTTCCCCACTGTGCATTGTTGTTGTTCCTTAGAATTTATTTTTGTTGATTCTTTTGGAATTTCTTCCAATTCCCAGAATTTCATAGCAGTTGAATCTATATTGTTCTCGCTTTCTATTGAAGTACTTAAGTGACAAACTTGGTTGTTTTGGAGCTCTTTGATTGATTGTACTTTCCATTAACAATCTAACCAAGCGAAGTTTTTTTTTAAAAAATAGGGAGGCTCGGACTAGTCCTTATTTGTCCTACACAAATTAAACCAAAAAAGTTCTTCTGCACCTATAAGTAAATCTATTTTTTGAGGTTTATGAAAGCTATGATCAGCTAATTCTATATCTTTAAAAACGTTAAAGCTAGTTTTACTTATTATCTTATCAGGTTGTAAATTCGTTATTGAACTCAATACCCAAAACTTCGAAGCAAAGTGATTATAGTTTACCCCCGACGTAACAGTTAAATTTACACAGGATTTCGAAAATGAATTTGTTTCACTAATAAAATTTAAATTCAATCTGCCTCCTTCTCTTTTTAATCATAGTAGCTATGTAAGTTCCTCAGTTATCAAGTTTGGTTTAGAACCGGTATCTAAAAGAACTCTGGCTAATATAAAATCAGGAGAACTATTTCTTACTTTGACTACAGCCGTCCCTAAAATAATTCTTTCATCCGAAGATGAATAACTAACGGAAGCGTGAGAAGTTAACGGCAGTTCAGAGCAGTTGTTTAATTGATTATTGTTGTTATTGTATTATATTGTATCTATGTAGTAGTGAATTGTGAGATCCACTAAAAATCTGCATTTAAATGATGTACATCTGACTACTGTATGACCCTTTTTCAAACAATTTATACATGCTGACATATATTTTACAAAACCAAACCTTTGAATTATAGGCTCATCAGTTAAAGAAGGGAAATTATTAATTATATGTTGACTTGATTTATAAAACAAACATTTATCAGCTGATGGTTTAGATTTCTTAACATTTAATGGTGTTTTATTATTTTTCTTAGTAGAATTATATTCAGCTTTATTCTTATTTAACCTCGGCCTGGAACTTGAAAATTCATCAGCAGCAATATGCTGATATTGTTCAAGTCGGCTTCATAGTCAGACCATAGTGGCAGCTTTTCGAAGTGTAGCTATTCTTCTCACTTAGATTTTGTGACTGGATCTTTTTTATGACATCACTAAAGTATTAAAATAACATTTGTTATTATCTCATCGTCGCCTATAGATAAAAGCGAATCATATGTTGGCGAAACATTATCAATCATACTTCGCAAAGCAGAAGCCAAAGGTTTTGTGATCTCTGGAAGATCATATTTTTAAAATATTTTAAATTTCATATGGCCAAAAAGAAAAGTTTTTTTTCACCAAGATAATGCACGTGTGCACACGCGTGCAGTCTTAATGGCAAAATTCTATGAATTAGGCTACGAATTGGTACCTCATCCGCCTTGTTCTCCGGATTTAGCCCCTAGTGACTACTTCCTATTTCCAAACCTAAAGAAATGGCTCGGTGGAAAGATATTCAGCTCCAACGATGAAATTATTGACCAAACAAATGCCTATTTTAAGGACCTCGAAATATCATACTTTTTACGCAAAGTAAATGACGACACACGCTCGAAATTTGACAGTAGTCTATTAACAGGTGGTGCTTGATGGGAATAGTGTTGCATTTCATATAACTATGAGGGAAGTTCGAAAAGTCACGGACTTCCTGATCCGCTCTCGTACAATTCGGTGTATTTTTACCCAGCTTAGATAAGTTATATCAAGAACTTACATTCTTTTTTGAAACCGCACTGCTTCTAAAGCTTTTCAATCTGCATAGTATAATATTTGACAATTGGTTTTAGTTTCGGTGAAATCTGTAGTGCGATTCAGTAACTTTAATAGCAATTGTTGTTTGCAGTAACGATTGTGTGATTCACTAAGTACTCTTAAACGATTGTATATAACGTGGAAACACAGACTACAACCACAAAACAACGACTGAATCATTGGGTTGACTTTTTGGCTAATTTTTGTCAATATATTAACAACACAAAAATGTTTGTCTTTAAGTTGACACAAACAAATATCGTTAAAAGTGTTAGAGAATAACTAAATCGACAATTTTGTTGTTTACTAATTTTAACGATTCGATTATCGTTAAAATAAGTTACTGAATCGCACTACTGAACTATATTAGAAAGGGTTTTTAATTCCCACTAATCTCTTGGTGAGGAGTTTCTTTGCAAATTTTGCAATTATTCAATTTTGGAAATTTACAATTTAACCACATATATCGTTCTTGTGTACGGTTTTGTATTTTTTGTACTATTTGTGACATCTTAAAGGATTATTGACCATATTTAAATGGTTGTGAAAGTTTTAGCTGATATTCATAACATTTAATCGAATTTACTAGTTATCGAATATTCGAATTTTAGAGCATTTTTAACCATTTCTACACAAAATATTCTCACAAAAATTAACGTAATTTAATATGCTAATGAATTTTATTTTAACAGCTAAAAGCTGTGTATTTAGTTCATTATGTTTAATATATAAAATTTAAAAAATAGCTGAAGTCTTCTTTCAAAAAAAATTAAGACCAAACAAATTTCAGGTCAGGTGGGCTAAAATCGTGACCACCACTGTGTGTATTTCAGACTAAGTTTTTTTTTTTATTATTCTGGCAGTATTAAAAATTCCTGATATTTTAATAAATACTTACTACAGAAATTAAATGTTATTGAAATCCTACCCGGATTTTAAAATTAAATTATATCTTCAGCATGATTAAAATTTTAACTTTCATATTCCATATTTTTCCATTCACTGTTAACCGCATATAAATAAAGTTATACCTGGAAAATGGTATTTTTATTTATTTCTTTCTAGAGTAGCCTATAGGTTTCATCATTTTTCATTACAGATTTTGTTTAACCATTTTTTTCAGTATTTATTCTACATACCTTTGTAGCACTTTGTTATGCACAATATTAAATATGCACAATAATGTTAATGCATAAATAATGCGTGTATAATATACATTATGTACATATATACAGAGTTTATTTACAATTTTTTTCTTATTTTATTTACTATATAGCTTTTCCAAAAGGACCATATAAAATAATTTTAATTTGTATGCAAGTTTTTCACTTTACTTTATAGATATTCTGTGATTTTATTTTAAGCCCCCCTAGTAACCAAGTCATTGATATAAAATGTAAAACAGAAATAAAAAAAATTTTATAGAAAGTGAAAAATAAGTAAGCGAGCATGTAACGGATACTACGTCTAGTTTTTGTGGTTTTTGAAAAATGAAAAATTGTACTAAAGTGTTGGTTGTTACTGCTGTAAAACTATTGCCTTAAAATTTGCGTTACTTTTTATTTACTGCCATTTAGTACGTTTAATAATGATTGCTATATAAATATATATATTTATTTTTTTTTTCTTTTGCTTTGAGTTTTTTTTTTTTTTATTATTCTATTTGACTCTGTGCAACTGTTAATTTATTAATACAAATTTCATTTAATTTTTCTTTTTTTTATGTTTTTCTGAAGCGCACTTTTAGCTGGAAGTTGAAAAAAAAAAATTATAATCATTTCGTTTTAAATGTGTGTGGATTATTTTGGTTTTATTCAGTTTTTATATAAGTTTTTTGGTAGCTGCCACTTCTCATATTGTTCTGGTTTTGACACTGGTAATTATTGTTGTATATTAGTTTAAGTAATATTTTTTATAATATATATTTGTGTTAGAACAAATATTTTTAAATTTAAGTCCGTTGGAGTTGTTGTGTAATTTTTGTGAGCCATGAAAGAAAAAAAGAAAAAACGCCATTTTGAAATAGGGAAGGTTATTATTTTATGTAAATACAACAAAATATTTTAAATATATTTTAAGTTCAGAAAATATTTTGTTTTCTTTTCAAGTCTAAATGCTAGTTACACAATAATTGTGATATTAGCATTTCTATTAATCTCAAGAAAAACTTGGAGTTTATTGCCTACAAACATTGCAGTTGTCTTCATTTTTATTGTTAGCATAACTAAAAAGTACTATATTTTATTTAGTAGAATCTTAACACATTTCGCTATCATATCAAAGCCACTGTAAAAAAATGAAGTAAATCAATACGAATTAGTATTTAGATGTACTGTTTTAATGATGCTTTATAAAAATTTTACTTAAATTTATACTATTTGTTAACACTCTATATCGTGCCAGAGTAAATGCTTTTTAAAGATGTCATTTACATTTGAAATTAAATTACTTTACATGTAATTGTAAGTGAAAATTAAAAATTGTAAGTTATTGTCATTTCAAATTTTTTAATTACAAATATCATAATGGTTATTTAAAATTTTGAAATATAATTTATCTATTACCACTAGTGCAATTAAAGAATTTGCAATTACAGTTACTTAAAATTGTAATTGCATTATTGACGTATGCAGTTACAATTTCAACTTAAAGCACAATCTATGATAGGCAGACCTTGTAAATCTCTATAAAAACATGCATTATAGCGTAGGTTAATTCTTTTAATATAAGAAATATTTAGGTCGATTTTTGGCCTAGTTTTTTTAAGGGCTTTCAAACTTGGGGGCCTTAATTTATTTATTTATTTGTTTATTTATGTAGTCTATGGAGTACAAATGCTTGCCAATTTAAATATAATTACAAAATTGTAATAATTTAATTAACTAGTTTTTAATTAATATCTTTAATATCTAGGTATAAAGATTATTTATTTTATTTGTAGATTAAAAAAGAAAATATTTTATTTAATCAAAATTTGCTAGGAGATAACAATTTTTTTATATACACAGAAAAAAGTTTGTGCATAAATATATGAATTTGCTTTAATTGATTTTAGTTCATAATATTTAAGAAAAATGTGTTAAATATTAACACTTTTTTACCATTTTTTTGAAATGAAATGAATCAATAGGCAAGGCGACTTAAAATAAGTTGTTTAAATTTTCATTTGAAATTTTCTTCGAAAAATTTTAGCTTTTCTATGATTTTTAGCTGCATTATAGGAACAGAAGAGAAGCGCTTTTTATGAAAATGATGTGTTGCAGAGTGCGAGCGAAATTATTCCTTGATTGACTTTCCTTGAAATTTTTGAAAATATGCACTAGATTTCTTACAAAATTCTAAATAATCTATCTTCTAAAATGTTATATTCATATGAAAGTAAAACTTTGAAAAAATTTCACACATTTATTTTCCAAAAAGATGATAATATTCTTTCATTTCTAATATATATATATATATATATATATATTTGTTCCGGACTACAGAATTTTTTTAATGGTTTCAAAAGAAATCTTAGCGCAATTGCATGTAAATATTTTTCCAACAGAAGTTGTAATAAAAAGTTAAATTTTTTATTAAAATTTACTAAACTGAAAGCAGTTAGTACCAGCTTTTTTATGAAAGTTAGAAAGTTAATTGATCATCAATAAGTAGATACCATATAAGCCAAGAATTTGAATCGAAATTCAATCAGAAAGCCCACAATCATTGTCTTTGAAAAAATTATCTAATCCAGTTTTGTTGAATTTTCTAGAAACCTACATATGTAGATGAATGCATTACATCTGAATATACGCTCAGAAACAACTGCACTGAAAAATATAGAAATCGATTTCAATTACCAAATCGTTAATATTAATTAAAATTCTGTTTAATTTTGCTCTAATTATTAAAACGGTAATGTTAATTAAATGAGCATAATTGATTTTTGTATGAATTTCAATTAAATTTTATAATCAAGTCAATAATATTTATGATTGGAATTTTATACAAAACTAAATAATGTATCAATTAATACCATTGCATAAAAAATAAACAACAATAAAAATTCGGAACTTTTAATTAAAAATTTAAAGAAATAAAATCGTTAAAAAACAAACTTATATAGATAAGCATGGATGAGACCACAGATATAACCGGCCGACATATAGTAAATGTAAGAGTTGGAGTTTTGGATCACAACGTTGATACGAGAAAAAAACCACAAAAGAATTGCCCTTTTAATAAATAATTAAATTCGGTTATATTAATCGAACGCGACTATTAATAAATTGGGGAATATCAATTCTTTAAACACACAAGTCAATTCTTTTATTATATCTAAAAGAGCACAAAGTAAAAAAAAGTACAAATTCGATTGGAAGCACTATTCGGCTGCTGAATTAATGATGCCCATAACTGACTTAAAAAGGCAATTAAATGAATACCGCAAATAATCAGTTAGCAGCATTAAGATGTTTTTTGTGATTTGATGTTTTGTTGAGCACTGTAAAGCTGACAATACCATTTGGGAAGTAAATGTAAGAAATTTAAATTTTCTTTTTATCAATTTATATAACTCAAGTCGTGAAATAACACAGAATATGATTTCAGAAACGCATAAATCTTGTCCGTAGATCAAAACTGTTATTGATAGCATGTTATAAATTCCAAGAAGATTTTTTTACACATTTGTTACATGTAACATCCAGTTTTACAGTTTTTGCAATCACCTGGCCACTTTTGTTAAATGGGACTAAATGGGAACTTTTTAAGAATATGTGTTAAATGACGAGAAACTAAGTTGTTTGAAATATCTCGACCTATTATATAAAAATTCCAATAAATAAATTAATTATCTAGATTTGTTTCACAATATAGTGATGGCCAGAAAGACTCCGAATAATTTATTAATGATAAACAAATATTTAAAATATCAAATGCCGAATATTTTTGGATCGCATTGTGGGAATAAAAAAATATAGATTAAAGAATGCTTATATCAAAATTTACATTTTTACTTTGGCTCATAGCAGTGCCGCGGCGGAACGTCTTTTTCTAAATTCCACTAATGAAAAATAAATTGCATAACGGACTTAAGATCAACACTTGTGAATCCATGCTGTCAGTCCTAAATTTGGTTAACAGGGATTTGTAAGACTGGACTCCGAATGAGAACCTCATACAAAAGTACAGAAGTTTAATTAATAAAAATATAATTTTATATTAACTCTTTTTCTGATTTTTTTGCAGTAATAAAAATTATTATAAATAAATTATTTTGTTATTAATAAAACTGAATTTGGTGGTTTTACTTTTATCAAATAAAAAAATTTTGAGGAATTTTTTTAGGTATTGAAGAAGCTGGCCCCCTTTTTTTTAAAAACTCCCCTTTATTGGCGACTTTATTTTTTTTTTTTTTTCGAAATCCACTTTTTTGGATACTCTTAAAAAATTCTCAATGATAACGCTAATACGCTGTTGGTGGTTTGATTTGCTAAATTTTTAAAGTTACAAATGCTATAAAAGACTACACTGATAATTGATACAAAGATTTTTGTTTTCTTTTTTACATATCTCGATGATGAAATTTTAACTTTTTTCACATGAAATAAAGCTAAAGTATATTACAATCCTTTATTTAAAATATACAACATTCTTATAACGTTTTTTATTTATTATTTTTTTAGGTATTATTTTTATACGGTTACTTAATAAATTTTGTATTTTTATTTTTTTTGCTATTTAATTATTTTGTTTTTAAATGAGAATTTTGTAAGAATATGGCTCAGAGAACCGAATTCGTTTCTTTTTTTTTTCGATAACTATGACTAATATTCCGCATTATATGTTTTATAATTCCGAATTTAATTCGGTGTTAATATTTAAATGCTTAAGTTTAGTTTCGACACAAACCATTAGAATTACAATTTTTCAATTATGGGGTAATTCCAAGAAATTTCGACCCAAAATTACAGTTTTTAAAATTGTATATCTTGGATATTTTTAATTTGGGGTGTTTAGTTAACGACTAGTTTAGTCGTTTGTTGCGCGTTCCATATCGTTTACGCCTCATGATTTGTATACTTCTAAAATAGGATACCTCGGGCACTTGTGTCGAAAATTAACAAAGTTTAAGATTACATAACTATTACGTGCATTACCCGATTTTAATGAAATTTCTATCAATGGAAAGGAACAATATTGCTCTTTATCATAAAAGAATAGAAGTTAAATATCTTACGTGCGAGTAGGATATCCTGAAAGAAGGTCTTTTAATTTTCTTTATTTTTTTTATTTTTTTATCTTTTTTTTTTTTTTTTTTTTGACACGATATTTACAACCAATTTATCATTTTAGATTAAAAATTTCAAAATGGGACCTCAATGGAATCAGAAGTTATAACACTTTGTCTATGGCAGTTACTGAAGTTTTACTAACAAATTATTATCTTTCTAAGTGTTCTGATAATTTTTATTTTAAGTTTAGTATCAAAACAAATAGGAAAGGATAAAAAGAGTAGTGTTAGTCAAGATCGACCATATAATACCCTACATGCTTGTGTATAGGTACTAAAATGAGTATCGGGAGAGGGCCCTATATGGGATCTATATTGAATTGTGGAACGATCCTTATGAAAAGAATTATAATAAGTTATACTTATAATAACTTATATTTTTCGGGAATGAGAATGAGCCATGGTCAAGAATTAGTTGTGTTCAGTTTTATCTCGATATTGTTATTTATGTGATATTTATGAAAGTTTAATTGATTTGTGCACTTAAGTAATTTCTAGACAGCTTACGTGAAAGATATGATCAAGTATGGTTCGATTTTTATAAAATATGGTACAACAATCTATACTTATAGAAATATATATGTGTTGAAATTACATAAATACAATATATTTCAGATATTTGTATACGTTAAATAACTATACCAAGAAAAAAATTTTATGGGGTACAGGTGAAATAATGGACCGATCATGATCAATTTCTGTAGATTTTGCCTTTGTAAGCCCATGCATCAAATTTGAGAAAATAATCTTTAAAATCGTCAGAAATAATTTTGCATATTTTTTTAAGTGAGTTACAGTGGTTTAAAGGTCTGCTAATGTATTCCTGAAACTTATAAAATAATAGAAAATTATTTTTTTTTGAGACTTAGAGTACGCTATATATGCAACTTATTTCAATAAATAATGATCTGTTACATTTAAGTCTGAATTAATATATTAATATGCCTAAAAACCTCTTAATATATAATAAAAAATATGTTAGTTAATAAAGAAAAATTGTTGCAACTTCTGATCCTATTAAGATCCCATTTTTAAATTCTTACACTATAACGAAAAGTCGACTGCAGACATCTTGTAGTAAAATAATGAAAAATAAAAGAGTTCAGGATATCCAAGGATAACAGATATTTTTTCATTTTAATTTGTGATAAAGAAGAGTCTCAGTCTTTTCTAGTGATATCAAGTTGGTTGATATGCATCTAAAGTTATTCAAGCTTAAATTTTGATTAGTTTTGTCAAAAATGCTCGAGGTATACCAAATTTAGAGGTGCGCTGTATGAACTATTAGCGATATGGTGAAGGTTAGTGCGCTGTGTTAAGCGCATAGAAGACTATATTATATGACTTAAATTTCGTTAAAACTAGTGATGGTAAAAATCCGAGCTAGTTTGCAATTTTTTGGAATTACCGTGTAGGAATCTTCACGCAATCCCCATTATACATTTACAGTCCTAAATAAAGAAAAATTTTTCATTTATAAATTTTTCTTAATTATAAAAAAAGAAAAATTTGCTACATTTTATTAAAATTTAATATTTAGGATAGATTTCCAACTAATATTTTTTCTGTGTGTGGAAAGAAATAACAATATTATTTTAAAAACTAAGTTTTGCCGTTGAAAAATTCAAAATATATTAAAATGCATAGCTTCCTATGAACTGATTTTTATTTAATTTATTAAATAATAAGTGCATGTTTTTTCAGTTTTTAGGGTGCATTTTGTATTTTTATCTGCATGTTTTCCAAAAATATGTGCATAAAAATCCGCCCTATGATACGATAAAATTAATAATAATAATAATAATAATAATAATAATAATAATAACAAAAATATTAACAGTTATAAAAACATGCTTGAGTGCAATACTTAAGATTTTATATTAGTATTTATTTGTTTTTATTCTTCTTCCTTATGGCTAGAGAGGAAACTACATCTCAAATATAATTTAGGTATTTGGCATCAGACACCACTTCGTTGTACAAGTTAATTCCTTTTAGTTTTTTTGTAGAATTCATTCCTTCATTTGTATGTATTGATTTTCATATACATTAAAGTATTTCTTTAATCTTAACATATGCTTTAATAACAAATAGGAAATGGTTATACTTCATATTCCACAATTATTTTCGGATGCAATAAATCATATGGTAATTTTTCTATTCCCTTTAAATTTACTTAAATGTTATATATATACATATATATATATATATATACATATATATATATATATATATACATATATATATATATATATATATATATATATATAATTTTTGTTGTTTCCTAAAATTTTTGGTTCAAACTATTTTTTTATTATCGGAATTCTACACAACAACAGGATGTTAGACAATTGGCATTTCAAACAATCACAATAACATAAGCACACAAACACAAGTACTATTATATACACATACTCAAAACACTTTATTGATTTGCAACTCAACTAAAACACTCAATGGCATATCCGATGATGGGGTTTTATACGGAGTGAAAAAAGAAAAATGTAAAAATTGAAATAGAAAATAGAAAACAAATTTGGTTTATGTTATATGAAAAAACTAAATACATAATGAAAGTATTTGGATATGTTTGCAGTTTCTTTTAACTTATGTTATTTTCAATATTTAACTTTTTAGGTTCTCGTTTAAAATTTTTTAGTGTTTTTTTTATATTTTTTTCCACTTCCTCCTCCTTTAACATGTTATATTTTTCTCTTCTTACATGTGGGAAAATTGCATTTTTTTTTTTGTTATTATTTGGTTGTTTTTATTATTGTTTTACATACATATTTCACGTTTGCACAATTTCTCATGATATTTTGTTAACGAAGTATTTTAGATGGTGTAACCAACTTATTTCTGAGTTTAGTGTTTCATTATCACAAGAGTATGTAGTTTTTCTCAGTAATAAAAATAATTTTTTTAAATATAATAAACTTCTTTAATTATTACGTTTGAAAACATCCATGTTTTTGCCATCATGATCTTCTTTGAAGATACGCATGATCCAAGTTCCAGATTAGAGATGTTGGATATAAAAATGCGTAATAACATCGAGTTCTAATCGCCCAAAATGTTTAACCAACATTTTCGAAATTCTTTTTTTATGTAAATTTTTCATTCAAAATTATTTACATCACTTGAGAAATCTGCATCGATGTGTCAAGTATCGTTTCTGATTTATAGCCAGAGCAATGTACAAACTATAGAAAAATGTTTCTCCTGTGTTATGTATACTTCCTTATTATTTCGATTGTAGCTCGTCCAACTTACTTATGAAAAATAATTTTTTAGGTCAAAATGTGCTTGCCGAAAAGGGATACGTTTTTCTTACATAAAGAAAACAGATTCGTTGTGGCAATCGAATTTTGTCGATTCTAAACACCATCCCTTAATTTGATTGCATTAACTGAATTTATATGATACACACAGTCGTGTCTGTTCGGTCAATAGCATATTTTTTCCAACTATGAATGATTATAATCAAAACAATTTAACATTTTTCATTTATTTTCATTTCATTTATTTTATTAAAATAAAAGAAAAACAGAGAAAAAAACAAATAAAAAACAAAACGAATTAAAATAAAAATTTAAAAAATTTTTGCAAATTGGCGTAATTTGGAAATGATACGGACTTCTTCATGATGTTACTTCATCCTCTAATGGTTTGGTTACATCAAATTGCACGGTATTGAAAGTGACCCTACTGAATCTGTGTTTCGTAATTGTAATTTCGTACATGACTGCTGAAATATCCTGGATTTAAATTTGCTGACGAAAATCAAGAGTAGGTTGTTGCAATTTAGGGAATGTACATTGTTTGGTGTCGTCTATCACATGTTAAAAATTATCAATCCCTATTCACGGTTCATCTGTAGAATATTATGAAAGAAAGCAAAAAACCTTTTCTTCTACATATATATTTACACTACCCCAAAATTGTATTAATCTCCTTACCCATTGTCACCCAAGATTAATAGATGTAATATATATACAATATGTTACCGATATTTTTTATTCTGTAAGGAATTTTCTATATTCTGGTTATCGGTTATTGATTGCAGTGGCTGAAAACATATTTTTTGCTTTACAAATAAACTTCAAATTTCAGTACCCAAATAAAAAGTATTGATTAGCATCGAAATAAAAAGTCTTGAGTCGAATCTGTCAGAACTAGTGGATAGATTCTACATCTCCTTTGTTGTTGTGCAGAATTTCAATAGTTACACTCAAAATTTAAAGACAACATTTTTTAATTGATATTTGTTGTAATTATGCGTATTTTGCTCTATATCTCGTCGATGTGTAAGAAATAGTCAATGCAGTAGATGCTCTCAAAATTTGGAAAGCAAGAGTAAAATATCTCTAAAAAAAGGTCAGTCTTTTGCGAGGCACATTCACCGTTTCATAAAGAATAGCACAGGTTCCAGCGTGAACTTAGTTTTTTAATATTTTACACAATAAAATCAAAGGAACAATTTAATAATAAATTTTATACACTTTTTGAAAATTATACAAAAATTTCACTTTCTTCCTTTTGCATATCAAATAAAACTTAATTTATTTTATGGACTCATTTATTAAATTAGTATAATTAATACTTATTAACCATAGAAACTATATATAAATATTATTTTTAAATATATCTTATAAAAGCAAAAGAAAAAAAAAACATCTAAAAGTTTGGTAATAATTACTCAAAATGGAACTATACATCAAAAATGACGAAAAATCAATTCAAAACATTAAGTCATTTTTCATATGGAATAATGGGAGATCCATTTCGAGGTTCCCTAATTTTTTAAAGAAAAAAACACAGAAAATTCAAATTTAATGGGGAATGTTTTTTATCATTTGAAAGAACACTTTTTGGCATTTATTTTTTGAAGATTACGTCTATCAAATGTTGGCCCTTGCTATGTCGCAGATGGTTCATCCGTTGAGTCCAATTTTCGATGACTCGTTCGAGCATTTCGACTACTAGCGAATGACACGCGTGATGTTTTCCTCCAAGGCCTGAATCGAAGCGGGTTTATCCGCATAAACTTTAGACTTTACATATCCCCACAGGAAAAAGTCTAACGGTGTGATATCACACGATCTTGGTGGCCAATCGACCGGCCCAAACGTGAAATTTTGTGCTCACCGAAGTGTTCTTTCAATAAATCCATTGATTGATGCGATGTGTGGGAAGTGGCGTCGTCTTGCTGAAACCATATGTCGCCGAGATCACGAGCTTCAATTTCAGGCATCAAATAGTCGGTTATCATGGCACGATAACGGTCGCCATTGACGGTTACGTTCGCACCGGCATCATTTTTAAAGAAATATGGACCGATGAATCCACCGGCCCACAAAATACACCAAACCGTTGTTTTTTCTGGATGAAGTGGCAGTTCTTGAATCTCTTCAGGTTGCTCTTTTGTTTGTTTACATACTCATTGAGCCAGAAATGGGCTTCATCGCTGAACGCTCAGTAGACCGATTATGTTGACCATAAGTTGAGCGAAGTGCACGAAACACGTTCCTCACAGAACGTGAATTTTCATAATAAAGTTGAATGATTTGTAAACGTTGTTCAAGGGTAAGTCTTTCCATTATGAAATGCCAAACAATACTAAACAAAAATAACATGACAGCATGACACGACTCACACGTGATCTGTCAAAAGAGGCTATTGAAAGAAGTAATTCTACTTGAATCACCCTTTATAACCGAAATTTTTATAGGAATTTTGTGGCCAATTTTTCATTTAATCATTCTGGTGGCAACCGTTCTTAAAAAAATATTAAAAACTAATGAAAACAAAACAAATAAATAAATAAGTAAATAAAATAAGTTTATAAATATAGTTATAGCTTTTTTCTGGCTTTGTTTTGGGCGCATTTATCCTTTTCTGATCTTTTTTAAAGTTCAATTTAGCCTCTTTCTTTCTCGTCTCCTGGAAACTCTGAAAATAATATATAGATTGAAATTTTGACGAGCTAAAATCTTCTTTTTTCTGCCGAAAATTTTATTTCTAAAATATCATTTATTATTAAAAACCAGATGCAGCACAATCTCGAGAATCTGAATAGATTTTACAGAACCCAAGCCGTATTGTCGAATTATCCAGATCATCGGGACTCTTTTTCTGGTCCAATTTTGTTAAAAGAAAGACTATTAAAATATAATTTTTAATTAATTAATATGAAACACCTATAGTATCAAGTATCATTTTTGGAATAAAACATTAACTGAAAATGAAGGAATTCAGCTAAAATCAACTCTTATATTATAGTTATATCATTTCTTATTGTATTTTCCAAAATATATTAAAATTTCAATAACAGGTACTTTTTATTATTTAATTATGTTATATTCATGCAATTGCTTGGAAAATGTTCCCTTTAATTGAATTAAATCAAATTTTTATTAAAATTCGACCTTTTTAAGAAAATTATATTCAAATAAGATTTAAAAATAATTTTAAATAAACAAACAGACTTTTATCTAAAAAAAAATATTTAACAAAAAATAAAATTCAGGAAAAAGCTTTTCTTTAAAAAAAATTATTTAAAAATGTAATAAAATACTCACAATAATATATTAAAAGATAAAGTAAAACATCATAGGGCTTTTAACTTATAAAATTTTAAACAAGATTTAACCATATATAAAACATATGGTTATTTAATACAAACTAATAATTTTGTTTACAATTATGCTTTAACTTTAGGTTGAAATTTGATAAGTTAATGGCCATAATGTCATATTATGACAGTTCAAATTGGGTAAAAAGTTGTTTAATTATGTATAAATATTTTAATTTTCAAGAAAATTCGAAATTTATTAAAATTCAGTATTATTTTAATTTACGACATTGATTCAGTTACGTTCACAACTAAATTGAAGACTGTATTTAAAAATAAATAAATAAGTTATTTTGCCGTAATTATTTCTTATTTATTTAATCGTTAGATTAAATGTTTGTAATTGTCTTAGTTTTACAACGTTTATTTTGCTAAACACACTCTTGAAAAATCGCATTCTTTACCATCATTAAAAATACCAAAATATAGTTGCAGTTTTAATTTTTAGAAAAAGCAAAAAGTACTAAAAAATTCCAAGAATAATTCGAAAGGTGCAAAAAAACCCTCAGGTGTTAGATTATTTTTTTTTTCGTGCTAAATGAGTTTAAAAAGTGCTAGATGTAGCACTAAAATTGCAAAAATAGCAACACTGATCACCATATACCATTAAAAAAATAATGTTTGCATTGACATTTTTTTTTTTTTTTTTTTGATAATTATATATATTTTTCAACAAATAATATTAGCAGAAATTTTGCAAAATTTTAAACTGGTAGTTGTCCTTGGATATAAAATATTTCCGGAAAATATAATTTTGAGAAGAACTTATTTCATTGTTTTCCTACAGCACTAGATGGTGTGAAGAAACAAAGGTTAAAAAATTTATTATTTCTAGTCAAAGTATCGGTAGTGAAAAATGGACTAATTCTGTTTTTGTCTAGAGACATATCGAGAGTTATTTTAGGATTCTCTCTATTCCGAATCCGCTAGCGAAAGCTTTCTACTAAATTATTATTTTAACAAAAGAAAGAATTGTAATTCACTTCTCTATTGTGTAGAGCTGTACTAAAAAAATTTGTTGCTGCAATTTTAAAATTCTTTAATAAAAATATGTATATAATCTATTAAATTTCTATGTAAATTTTTGTAATTAAAATATATTAACAGAATTGGTACCACTGTATATATTATATTTTTATGGTTGGTATAAAATAAAATAAGTCAATTTCCTATCCTGGTAAATAATGTCTTCTAATTAAAATTGAAATACATTAAAACGTAGTTCAGGAAAATATTAAAAAAAAAAGAAATCAGCTCAGCAACATCAATATTATAAGAAGGAAAACTTTTTCTTACACTAATTATGGTTTGAGGTATTGTAGTACGAAAATTCAGCAAAAAATTTTAACAACAAAATTTTTAAAGAATTAGCTGATTATGACCTGTATGTCATGGTCAAATGCGAATGTTATTAGCTCTATAAGCAGATTTGGATATTTTTATCTTCAATTTAAAAGTAAAGTAATTTGTAAGGTTTTATTGTTCTATTTTTTGTTTGTTTTTATATGTAATTTCACAATGAAGAAGTCAAAAAAATCTGTAAATCTGGATCGATTGTATTATTGCACAAGGTAGCTTTTAAGATGCAGTACATCGCATAAATAATGTATTATTAAAGCTTTAGATTTTTTTACTTACATTTAAAAATATTTTTAAAGGTTTTTTGATATTATATAGTAAACGGTATGTCTCTACATTAAGAAAACTAAGAAGATCCTGAGATATTCCTATTATGTAAGCTTTTATGGCCACTTATATAAAAAAACAACTGAAACTTACATCCCAAAACTATGTATACAAGGCATGAGAACCATTGTTTTAATCGGATATAACTATTGTGAAAAATAATATAATGAATCTAAATTAAAATTAAGTAAAAAAAAGTATATCGAGTTATAAAGTTATTATTAAACGTCTAGAGATTTTTAAATTTTGGATTTATTTTTATTAGTACAAAGTGGAGTTATCGACACTTTACTGCAATTTTATTCATACCCTTCAGTCTTGGGGAAACAAAAAGCATATAAGTCCAGAAAAATTCCAGGTAATTTAAAAAATCCAAATGGTTTTTACATTTTATGGACTCTTTACCTTAAACATAAAATATTGAAAGTGTCAAGAATCTATTTATAATTTATCATGGCTAAATGTAAAATATCTGTAGTGTTTTCAAATTGTGGATGAAACATTTCACAATTTATTGATAAATTTTTATATTTTACTGCACTTTTATATAAATGTTTGATATACCATCCCAATTCCCTACAAATCATTTTAAAATTTTTAAAATATACCAACACAATATACACAAATTTATTGTAGATTTTTGGTATTTAGCAAGTTTTAGATGTATACAAAAAACATACAAATTTTGATATTTCATATGGCGCAAAAGGTTGATCATTCGAAATATTAAAAAATTTAATAGCATAATAGCATAATTGTACAGTGAGAACTACTCAAAAAAATTGATATATCGCCAAAAAAAAAAAAAAAATAATAAAACTGATAGAAAGACACATATCCAGAGGTACATCGCATAATACTAAATACTCGGACGGCTTCAAGGGTACTTTTTTACAGCAACTTCGATGGTATATTAAAAATGTATGTAAAAAAGTAATATATATTTATATATATTCCTCAGGTGGAGAGTTCACAAAATATAGAAACAATTCAGACGCTTTAAGTTACTCAGAAGTATTCGCTTTTCAAAATAAGCTTTAAAAATATATACGCGTCGTATACATATTTATGCGATTAACTCTATCTCCATAATAAATATTTTAGTATATCTATAGCCAAAAATATTATATTTCTTAAAATAATGCACCATCTGATACGCTCATTTATTCAGCTGGTCACACTCCATAAACACCTCTTGAATGTTACGTAAGTTATTTTAGTCAGTATTTCATTTGTTCCGTTGTTAGTTTGATTGCAAATGATTTGTTATACTGCAACTACTGCTACAACGGATATATTCAAATTGCAACCGAATGTTGCTCCCTTTTTTTGTTATATATATATATATATATATATATATTTTTTATTTTTATTTTTTTGATTGCGTATCCATATAAACACGTCCCACGAATACAAAAATATAACATTTAAATACCAAAATACATATGTATGTCGAATAGAGTTTTTTACGAGAAATTCTGGGACGAGAAATCCCGGGAATTCACAAACAATTTTCAGTCCAGGGTAATCATGTCCAAATTCTCTCTTTTAAAAATTAATGCGTTCTTACATTCGTTTTATTTTATTTTATTTTATTTTATTTTATTTTATTTTATTATATATATATTAAACGATTTGAAGATATTTGGAATTCTCAAACGACAATTTGTATTTTTAAACCATCAATATAAACGTGGGCCTCGTATATGGATTTTGTTTAACAGATGTGGTCGAGATTAACATGGGCACCTGCCATGACGTCTCACCACCGGGTGAGGTACAATGCGCCAACCAACGCCCCCATGTGCCTGTTAAGAACACACAGGTGGCAATTTGAGAGACTCATTGTCTGGATAAGTCCAGATAGTTGGAGCTATCTAACCTCCTGCCGCACTATTGGCGACTCGTGTTGCTATGCAACACCACATCGGGACTATAAACCCCTTCCTGCGATTTAGGTTTAAACCGACAACCACCACGTGAACTCCCCGAAGGCCCTCATCCAACAGCCAGTCCAGTGCGACAACACCGAATCGATGTTGCTGCACCAGGGGCTACTGGCTCCCGTGGTACCAGATTGTGTTAAGTCTCTGGTCAGGCTCCGAAGGTCCTTTTCTCCCATTATAGACCCCAGATAAGTCCAGGCAATGGTGCACCTATATATACCTACCAAACTATTACGCTCTATAGGACCGAAGCTATCCTAGAGTGTAACATGACAGGATTTTCTCTACCACGTTTGAGCTATACATCAAGGAAAAGATTTTATCCAAGAAGACAAGCCGCCGTGGCGGGGATTTTGGTTTAACAGATAAATTACAAAATATTCACCAGTAAAGCCACTTATAAGATTGAATATCACGTAAATTAATTTCTGACTTTAGGCTTTCCTTAGCTAGTCTACACACATGAAAAAAATTGGTTGGAAGTCGATCAATGTTATTAAAATTATGCTGAAAAAAAAACAGATTCTCTTTAATTAGATGGGGAAAGCATGATTTTTGCGGTATTAAGATGTCTGTGATAATAAAGGAAGTTATCTCAATCAATTTGTGATAAAATAAAATAAATTGGTATCAATTGATTGGAATAAACTAATTAAATTTATAATTTAAAGCGATATGATGGTAATTACTATCAAAAATGTATTTGAATTAATAAAATTTGAAGTTTAACGATATTTCCAGTTGCGGTAACTATTTATTTATGCTACGTAGGAACATAATATTACGTAATATAACAAAAGGATAAAAACTAGTGGTATTTGCATATAAACTAAGTTGATATAATATACCTAAGCAATATCAATCAAATTTTAAAATCTTTATAAAACATGGAGAGCTTCAGCTATAAAGAATTATTGGAATATCTAAGTTACTTTCAAAGAAAAGTAAACCTATATCAAAGCAGCACTGAAATACAATTGGACTTTGAAAATAAAATAACTGATTTCATCAAAAACTTAACAAAGCACTACAAGAAAGATGGAGGGAGCAAACACAAATATTATACCAGCTTTAAAAACTGGTTAAAGGTCGAAGTTACTGTCCAGGTATCTTTAAAAAGTACAAACGAAAACAATATTGGAAGACCAACAAAATCACTCTACAGCCGTAGCAATAGATGTAAAAGGAAAATACTCAAGGATATCAATGAAAAAATGGGATGTAAAAATATTCAAGAAACTTATAATCACAGAAGCAACTCAAAAAAGTCAATATCATTCAAAAAGTTTTTAACGCTAGTTCAGAGAGATTCTTTAAAGTACTCCAACGTCAAGCGCTGAAAAACAGTTCTCAAAGGAAGAGGTATTAAATAATGAATTTGAAGTTAATAAAATAACAATTTACTCAACTCAGATTGCATGCTATTGTATTTCAGTACTGCATAGGCTCAAATCTCTATTCATCATATCGTCACATAATTGCTGGTAAGAAGGACGATTTCGGCAGAGGTTCAACTTTAAGATCTACTTAATCATACAGCTCAATGCTTGCTACCATCATTTAAAGAAAATGATGAAGAAATATGGAAACTGCAAGTTAACTCTCTTTTGAAAATGGGGGCGTCATGGTTATTCTGGACAAAAACATCACAAGTAATATGTATACGAAAATGCTACAGACACAGATATGTTTATGGTGTTATTTGTATCATTGCGATTAATAAAGAACTTGGAAGACACGGAGCCTTAGCCAGCAGGATGCAAAAAAAGGATATTTGGACAAATCAAACACCATTTTCTAATAAGTACTCCAGCTCAATTAAATTTGAATTTAAAAAGGAAACTTATAATGCCATTAAACAAGAAGTTAGTGATATTAGTGTCCAAATTGTAACCCTACAGCCATTGAAATTAGTGACTGACGGCGAGACAATTGAATTAAGCTACCAATTAGTGCTAACGATTATATATATGGAAAAGTAGGCCATACTTTGACTGATACAAAGGCTTCATCTAGCTGCATTATATGTCAAACCACATCAAGCCACTTAAACCAAGTCCCGGAAAAGTTATTAAATAATACTGATGCATATAAATTTGGATTATCACCGCAACATACAAGATACGATACAGGGAACACATACTAAAAATCAGATAAGATTTGGATTTTAAACATACAATATCAATAAGAAACAACAACACCAATATGTAGTTAAGAAATAAAAAAAACATGTTCAGGACGAATTTCTTAAATATGGGTTGATTATAGATCAACCAAAGCAAGAATCAGGCAATAGAAATGATGGAAACACAGCAAGAAGTTTCCGAAATAACCAAATATCCATGGAGAAATATGTCTACAAGAGTACACAAAATTCTTTGTCATGGAGAAGATGTCATTAAGCATCTTTTCGTACCACTTAAAGATCTATCAGAGGAATAAAAAGCAATAAGGATTACATATTTTATAGATAGCACAATACCAGAAAAATATCAAGAAATTCTACAAATGAATACCTGTTTAATATAATGCTCTTGCAACATCAGATCCGCTCACCTCTAGCATTCGAAGTCAGTCGAAAGTATAAGTATTGGGATTTAGATGAAGAAGCAAAAGGGATGCTATATGACAGAAATAATATAGAACTAAATGTGTAATATTTTCAGGCTATTTTCCAACCGAATATATAATAATAGTAATTTTCTCTTATCTTATAGAAAATAAAATATACATTTAAATATTGTTATAAAAATAACAATTTTTATCACTAATGTTATTTAAATAAAACACAAAATAAGCCTTAAAAAATCGTAATTTTTTATAAAAAAAAAACAACCGATTCTAGTGGAACTTGTTCTATAATTGATAAACTGGGTACCTGTCCACAAAATTATCCTGAGTATTATTAGAATATTTTTTTTTATCTGATTATAACTTTTTTTTAAAAGTAAGGCAGATTCAAAACACAAAAAATCTGCGTTTTATACTAAATACTATAAAAAAATTAAAAGTTAAAATTTAGCCTTAAATTTCTTGACAACTGCTGAACCAATTGTAATTAAATTAATACTAGAAAAAAATTCAAGCAAATATCTCTTCATGAAAATATTTCTAAAATGTCTCCATCGATTCAAAAGTTATAGAGTTTTGGTCGATGTAAAACGCTTCTGAGTCACTATGCGACAGAATATTGTATAAATTATTAATTTATATTTACATTTTAGGAAAAAATAAAATAAAAATAAATAAACAAACAAATAAATAAGTAAATAAATAAATAGATAAATAGGAAAATAAATAAATAAATAAATAAACAAATAACTAAATAAATGCTTAACTAGAAATACATAACTTGCTTAAATAAAAGCTTACCTCTTTCTATTTATTTCAATTGCGTAAGTATGTGCAATTCTACCTATTGCGAAAGTATGCATTTACATAACATTCTAGTGTATACTATTTAAACAAATATTTTGTTTAAGTTAAAAGCGAAGCATGAGCAGTTCTGTTCATCCTCAATCCAATGCTCACATTCTTATTCTTTACCGAGACATAAGCCGGTTGGTGATCAACGTTCTCAATACTTTGTACTCATCATTACCAAAGACTAATAAATTCAAGATTTTAAGTAATTATATTTTTAAGAAATCTTCTTGAATAAAATCAGTTCCGATTTCCCGGGAGCGGTAAAAAACCAGAAAAAGGAAAACTCTAATGTAGAAGAATGCGTGTATATTAAACTTATAACTATATCTTCATATTTTTGTGAAAACGAGTACAATAGAGTTGTTCTTTATTTTCCATTTTATTTATATATTGTTCCTATATTTTGAATGTTAAAGTTTTCTTTTTTTTTTTTTTTTTTGTATTGTGTTATTTGGGATTTTGATGAAATGCATGCAACTTTTTGTTGTGCTAAAAAATTGAACAAAAAGAAAAAAAAAATAAATAAACAACATAAACATTTTCTGCCACCACAATGCCAATGGGTGAAGAGGTAAATTGAGAACAATTGCATTTTCTATTGATACATCATCGTCGTCATCGTAAAAGTCGACGTTGTTATTATGTATGTGTATTCAATCGTTTGTACGTAAAAGAGATACTTTTTACAAACTATATTTCTATATTTAAAATATAGAGTTCTAGTGTGTTTGTGCATGCCCTATATGTATTTACTTCTCTTGGTTAAAGGTTAAACTGATGAACAATGTTCATTGTAGCAATATGTTTCATTGGTTATACCAGTGATGCCACTAAAAATATTACTAACTATACATAACCGCTGACTAAATTACATGCCTGAAGAATAATTGCACAAGAAATTTTTATATCTAAGACGGTCTAATGATGTTTGCCCATCGGTCCGTCTGTTGAAAGCAGGATAGGGCCAGGGACAGACAACCTAGAGGACGACGAAATTTCGCTCAAATATTTGATTCATTAAGGTTTCTTTAGTAGTGAAAATACAAAAACGCTTCATTAACAAAAAATTTGTGGACCAAATGTTAGAAAAACACGGTGTCCGTCATAACTTTAGTTTACACTTTTTGGCCGATATCTTTCACAGAAAAGCATGTACATCAACGAAATTTGGCGCAAAATTATTGTTTGTTTCTGAAATTAATGTAAATTCAGAAACAAACAATAGGCTTAGTCAGCCTCCCTCTGGGGTGAAATTTCAAAATGTTTTAAATGGTGAGAACATAGATTCGGCTAAGCCGAATATAACATTCTCACTTGTTTTTTATTTTATTTAAATATAAAACACAAACATAAGTGGTAAGATTTTTTGTAAATAATATTGAGAATGAACAAGTTAGAGCGCTATATTCGAATGTGTCGAATCTTATATACCCTTCACCCTTGTTGGGATATTATATTAAAAACTAATATATTTCAAAGTTAAAAATAACAATACCAAATGAAGACAACATTAATTAAAACGGGTGGAAGTGTTATATTCGGCTGGGCCGAAGCTTTTATACCCTTTACAAAATCTATATTTCAAAAATATATAAACATATTGGAATTATCCCTTATCAATGTTTTTGCTTTAATATACCTAATGTTTGTAAACTGGTATCAACTATAACATCGGAAATTTGTTACATTAAGAGTTTCCTAAAACTATTTGGGCATATGTCTCGCTTGGATATGCAAAATTGTAAATTCCTTTTCAGTTCTCTACCATTTTTTTTTTTTTTTTTTTGAAAAATCACCTTTTATTTTGAACTTGAACTAGATATTTTAAGATTTTCGGAATTTTTTACTTTGAGGATCTAAGACACAATTCCACCAAATATGATGTACCGTCTTTTTATCTGCTTTAAAACCTAAAACACAATAACGCTTAAGTGATAATATTTTAAGAAAAATATCTCACATACTCAGATTTACTTGTCAACCTTATTTTTTTCACAAATAATGTGGTCATATTAAAACTTAGGATAGGAACCATGGCTTGAAGTTTTTTTATCTAGAATATTTCCACTAAACTATTATAAGAATACTAGAGCGGGTCTGTCTCTATACAAAAAAAAAAAAAATGAGTTACGCCAGTCAGAACAGTTCATGAGGTTTGCGAAAACGCAAAAATTATTTTTTTGTCACGCCCCAAAATACCGCCCTTTTGTTTTTGTGCACAGAGTCGCTATTTAAGTCCAATTGTAGAATGTAATATACCGTTGTTATTGGTTTAACAGCTGCTTCAATTTTTCTTTCAAAAGTTTAAAAAACTTTTTAAGTCTAAAGCAATTTCATTTAACAAAATTTAAAACATACTGAAGTTAAAATAGTTTCAAAGATATTTTTGATACGGCAAATGTTTATTTTTTACTACAGTTATTAGCTAAACTTAAATCATTACCATAAACAATTAATATTTTTTACATAACAGAAAATTTTTTAATATAACTTTATTGTTGCAGCAATTTTGTTAAGTGAAATAGACTTAAGCTTACACAGTTTCGTGAACCCTTGCAATTTTATTGTTTGTGATAAAATTAAACTAAAAACTAAAAATAGTATGTTTACAAAAGGCTTTTATTACATATGAAAATAATTGGACATTAGTTGGGTGTATCCGATATACCAGAAGTGTCATCAATAATTTGATGGATTCAAAAATCACCAAAGAGAAATTTTATGCAGTTGTTAAACCACTTACAAAATGATACATCACATTCTACAACATAACAAAAAGGGCGGTATTTTGGGGCGTGGCAAAAAATTGTTTTTACATTTTTGAAAACCTCATTAACTATTCTTTTATTTTAGAGGGTGACTGGCACAGCTTTTATTCGACCCAGCTTATTGTACACTTCTTACACAAGCGGTATTAATTATCTGGGGAATTCGTAATAACAATTTAAAAAAATTTTTTTCTTTTTATATTTTGTTTGATTTGATAATTATGTGCAAATTTCGATTTTTTAACACTTTGTTACAAAACTGAATACTTAATAACTAAATTTTTCTAAAAGCTGTAAAAATCCATACTTTACCCACATGAACGCAATATACAAACGTCAGGTCCGATACGGCACGGGTTAAGATATCTGATTCCACTAGTATTTCATACAACATATATTTATAACCAATGAACGATTTTAGTGTACACACATATTATAAAAAAAGGAATGTTAAAAAATGACATAAAAAAAGAAAGAAATTATATTACCAAACATAACATTCAATTAATTCATTTTTTAGTCAAAATTTTTTTTATCAAAAAAATTTCTTGCTTGTTTTATCTTTCCTCAAGATGAAATTTTAAAATTTTTTTCAATCAATTCAGTTATATTGTTTATTCAATATCTTTTAATTCCATTTGTTAATCCAATTAACAAATTTTTTGCTTAAAATTAATCTTTAACAGATTAATCTATTTTCAAGTGAAATGATTTTTTTTTTTGCAAAACACATTTTTGATTAATCTTTTTCTTATCAACAACTATATGTTTAATGGATTTTATTTTATTTTATTTATGATTACGAATTTTTTTTGAAGAAGTGCAATATGATAAGGATTCATATCTGATCTACTTTTTTTTTTTAATTTGACATATATGTATTTTCTCATTTTAAAGTATTTAGTTTTATGTAATTTGCATAATAATTTTGTAATGAATTATAAATAGCCTGAAAAAAAATTGACCAAAAAAATGACTCGAATTTGATGGAGGGATTCGAATTTTTGCATATAGTTTTTTCTTGGCGTCTTATAAATCCTATTAAAAAATACCGATAAGCACGTATACACTGCGCGATTATTGACAATAAAAATTATTTTTTTGTGTATATCTCGGTTATTATGCATTATATGTATTTCGATGCCATTAGAACACTTATTTCCCAAAATTTTGCGGAAGCACATTTTTATATGTTATCATGTTCGATTAAATATTTTTTAGCATCAAAATGAAGAATTAGCTTCCTTCTATCAATTTCCGAGCTCGAATTATTTGACTGGAATAAAAATTTATTTTTAATTTTATATAAAACTGGTTTTTCTGATGCCTAAACTATAAGTAACACTCAAAATATGTTAGAATTTTTGGATCGTGTAATGCCTGTAACATTGCATTTGTTGTGTTGGAAAGATGTTCAAAAACTTTGATCATAAAAAAGCTTCTTAAGGGCTCATATTGTTCTAATACATGAATAACACAAGAATGTATTGAAATTTATCTGGTAATGGCTGGTGATAATATTTTATGAACTCCAGCTTGAAAGTACTCCTGAAATTCTTTGGAGTTTTGTTGACGTATATAACTCCTATAAAAATAAGATCCTAGGTTACGAAGTAAGTCCTTCAAAGAGTGTATGTAATCTTAAACAAGCCTTCGATACTACTAAATGGTTTAAATGGATTAAAGGAGAATTTTATTAAAACTACATCTGACTTTTACTTTTTTTTAATAAATAGTTAAGTCACTGAATTAAATTGCCTAAACATGACATTAGCGGTAGTCAGAAGCAAACCCTACTATATTGTTGAAAGGAATCCAGGAATTCCTCTTTTGGTAATCAATATTTTGAAAACTTCCAAAATGTGTATTTTTAAATGAAATGTGTATTTACATGAAACTAATTACGCACGAACTACATGTGTAAAAAGAATTACACACGACATGGGAAATTACACATGAAGTGGCAACACTGGTGCATACATATATGTTTGTTTGGATATGAATGTTTTAAAAGTATTCGAATGCTTATTTTTTAAATCAAGAATTTTATCTTGCTGTGTTTTTGGTTTTGTCTCATTTCTTTTTACTTTAAACAAAAAGCACAACAATGAAATGTTGTGGTTTTATGTAAATTGAAGTATATTTTTATGTATTTTTTTTTTCGTACATATTTTATTTTATACTGACGATGAAGACGATTTTTTCTTGTTTTAGTTTTGATTCAATTTATGTATATTTACCCCTTTTTAAGATCCCACAGTGATCCCAAATTGCTTTTGTTTTTTTGGAAATAATTATCTAACTTGCCAACCGTTGGTTACATCTAACTAAAATTTCAGAAGGTCAGTAATGAGGTGCTTTTCAATTGATTTGGAGGAGCACAGCTTCGTTGTGGGTCACGGAGGAAGAAGGTAGACCTCCAAAGTTATAATACGAAGAATATAAACGAGTGAAAACTTCTTACAAAAGTACAGAAGTTTAATAAATAAAAAGAAAATTTAATGTTAATTATTTTTATCAGTAAATCTTAATATATGAATAAATTAATAAATACAATATTTTTTGCTTTTGCTCTTAGCAAGTAAACAAATTTTATTCAGGTTTTTGCTTACTGAAGCGTTTGGTCCATTTTTTCAAAAAATACCCTTTTTAGCACACTTTTTAAAAACTCTTAACGGAAACGCTGCTTGACAGTAAGCTTTTGTGACGAAACTTTGAAGCACAGCAGTATTTATGATATACTTTAAGGATAGGTAAGTATTAAGTAATTCGGTTATATAACAGATATAAATAAAGAATAAATTTATTAAAAAATTGGAAATTTTCAAATGTTTGGTTTACGAAAAAAATTATGAAATCATTTAACCTTTTCTTAAGCACTCTCTTATACGTAAGAATTAGTTTTCGTAAACTCAACTCTTTCTGCAATTTATTAGAGGGCCGTTCCTCAAAAAAATTAGTACTGTGATATTAATAATTTGTAATACAGTTACAATTTCTCCAAATTAAAAGAATTTTTATTACTTTTTAACAAAGCTAAAATAATACTTTTATTAAAAGAATGTCACAAACATATTCTTAGGAACAGAACTTAGAAAGTAGTGAATAAAAATCATAAGAAAATAACATCCTATCAATGACAACTAAGGGTAAAAAACTGCATTTGCAGCTCTTTTTCAGCACTAACTACTTCTTTCAATGACAACAAAATGTTAATACCATGAACTTGTCGATTCTTTTATTGCTGGGATTGAATGGTACATTCAGCATTACTATGGAAATTTTTAAAAAGTGTCCAAAAAGGGGATTTTAAAAAATAAAGTCGTCAAAAAATGGAGTTTTGAAAAAGGAGCCAACTGCTTCAATGCTTAAAAATCTCCTTTAAATTTGTCTATTTGATAAAAACAAAAACATAAAAGAGACTTGTTCATAAAAATAGTTAACATAAAATACTCTTTTTACATTGTTGTCATTATCTTTAGTTAGTTTAATTTCTTGATTGAAATTAATGTATGATAGGTCAAGATATTTCTAACAACTTATTTTCTCGTCATTTAGTACATAGTCTTAGAAAGTCGTACTATTTTAAAAAAGAGTCCAAAGAAGTGTTAGGGTGGTTGAAAAAGAGAGGAATTGGCGACAATAGTTGCCAAACGGTAACGCTGGGTACATTATTGGTGATTTTTTCTCAAAAGTAAAGTATGAGACATACTAGTACACTAAAAATATCATCGAACTGTAGAAAATCCAACTATTTTCTAACAACCAGCAGAGAATGATGATGCTTATATCACATCTGTCAGAAAACAAAAAGTTATATTGTGAAATCCTTCTAAATATAAAATCCAGGGACATAGTCATAATAACATCATCCCTACTACATTCTTTCTTGTGATTTAGTCACTTAATTTTTATCATAAGTATCTTCCAGTTTTAATTGTTTGCCAAATCACCTTAAACTGGTGTTATTATTAAATTGGTTAATAATATATAATAGGCCACAAATACCCTAACAATTTGCAGTCCTATTTATTTCCATGATGTAGTATATACTATTTGAGACACCACTCTTTTATACCCTAAGGAAGTGACTGATAGGTAAGCCTGCTATCCAATTTATTATTACAACTATTACTATTTTATTCCTTTCTGTAGGTACTCATTAACATTTTAAATAAATCAAAAGAAAAATTTTATAATCTACCGTACATAAATTAGGGAAACTATAAAAAATACTTAAATAAGCTAATGATATTTTTCCCATATCATCACGTCTTCTCACTCATACATTAACGAACACAACGTTTTCGACGTAATCCTAAAATCGATGTTGTTAAGTTTTTCTTGTTCGACTTTTGATGGTCTTAATGTTCATTGATGTCCCATTGATAACAGCAAAAAACATTGCTTATTTGCAATAAATTAGTTACTTAATTGCAATACCTTTCATATAGCTTACAAGAGTGCCAAGAATGCAATATCATAAGTTATTAACTGAGCGAAAAAAGACAGTACTTCGGAGAAGCACTAAAATCCATTTCTGTTACTTCTAGGCGGCTCACCTCGAACAAAAATCATGCTGATATTATCCTTTTTACAATTTAAGGAGGAGGTATTATAATATACTATAATGCATGATTTTTATTCGATATGAGCAGCCTAGAAGCAATAGAAATGGATTTTAGTACTTTTCCGAAGCACTGCTGTATAGAAGAGTGTCTTTTGCGCACAATCAGTAACTTACGCTATTGCATTCTTGGAAGTTGTATGAAAGCTATGTGCAATTAAGTAACCAATCTATGCCTCCATCAAATGTTATTGCTTCCAAATATAAAAAATGTATTGCTGGGTAATAAATCAAATTAGTCAAATTTTGTGAGTCTGGTTTTCTATACACTGGTTATTCAATCATGTTATACTGTTCAAGAATTAAAAGAATTTTTTCAATAATGTTTTTTAAGGTACAAATTAATAATTTCACCGCCATCACATCATCCCACAATTTCTGAAAATAAGTCAGCTACTGAAAAGAAGCAATTGAAACATTTCTAATTACAGTTACTTGTTCTAAAAAAAAAAAGATTAATATTCACATTTATGTATTAATTTACCCAATAAGCAAAAACCTTTGAAATTTAATATTTATCCATGAAAATGCATATATTTACACATTTAAAAACTATTTCAAATTTCAAGTAAAATCTCTGAGAATGGCTTGAATTTCCTTTACTTTCAAATTTAAAAATATGTCTTTTTCCAGCAAAAAGGTTCTGATATAACAATTATAAATTTCAAACGATTTCATAATTTAAAACCGACCTGGATGTTTCTTTAATAAAAAAAAAAAGAAAAAAAATGTTTCTAAAATATTTTTAAAATGTTTTCTAAAAATTTTAAAATATACTTGAATTAAATATGAAAGATATTTTTGCAAAACTATTTTTAAAACTGAAATTATACATACATGATAGATTGATATATTTTTTTTTCAGCTAATGTGAAAAGGAAATTTTGCATTCATCATTTTGAGCATACCGTTCATCATATTTCATAGACCATAATAGCAGTTTTTGTCCATTTTATTGCTGCATATATAAATATTTTCTTTAATATAATGTATGCATTATACTTTATTTTTTGAACAAACATGTCTTAGTTTTAAGCTTTTTTATGGAAGAAATTGAAAGCTTTACTAAATGTGAAAAACATTTGAATCTTGTCCTAATAACAATGGAAAAAAATTTAAAATAAAATTTATAAAAAAAAACTTTATTTTATGTTTTAAATTTTATTGTTCATTTCATTACACATATTTTGTAGCTTCGAATACAATTTGAGAAATATGCTATTTATTAAAGGAAATTTTCCAAAAATTATCTTTGGTTTGAATCGATGTTTATTTGGTATAGTCTACTCTTTTCATAAGTTTTAGTTTAAAATTTTTCGAAACGGATTTGTTTTTCTTTCTTTTTTATTTACTTTTTTTATACAACAAAAAAGTTTTTTTTTTTGCTTTTGTTTATACTTTTCTGCTTGAAAGGATACCCTTCAAAATGATGACTAAAATTTAAAAAAGGGGGAAAACTTTTTACAAAATAAAATTCATAAAATCTTGTAAATAAAAGCGGTGAATGAACTAAGTTCCTGATTGTTGTTGTTTTTATTTTTGTGCTTATTTTTAAAATAGAAAGAGTTTAAAGTCAATAAATTGTAATTTTTGTTAAATATTATTTTTTTTTCTCGCACACCAAAAAATAAGAAGGGGAATAAAAACCATCAACGATGTACATTTACTATAAACCTTAAGTGCAACAAAATGCAACATGTACTGCATCACTAAATATGCACAATAATGTTTGTGTGTGTGTGTGTCATCTGTCCCCTCATAATAAACTGAGGATGATATAAATACATACATGTATACATAAGTATATACATACATACATACATACGTACATACATATATATATGTATGCATTTGCATAAACGACTTAGTAAAATCTTTCACATTATAATGTTTGTATACAAACTAGGATATCAAATTATTCGGGTTTTCTTATTAATCGGTTAATTCGAAAAATAAATTATTCGAGGTTAAAAGTTGATCGGTTAATAACCGATTAGTAGCAATTTATTCGATTAGTCTTATTAATATATGTAAAACCTATCAATAACACTAATTGTAGTATTTAATCTATTGAAGTAGTTATTTAGAAACATAAGAGGTCAATCTTATCAATTCTTTCGCCCATTCCACAGTGGCGCTAAAAAAAACACAAAAAGTCGTCTCTTTTGCAATTTTCAAATTCAAAATCGTTTATTTTTGGACTCTGTAAAGTTATCAATAGATAATTTTGTTCTTTAACTAGTTAAGAAAAAAACTAATAAAATCGGTCGGAAATACAAGGATATATATATGAAAAAAGCTGGACCAAGAACATGCAAAATTATGGTGCTAAAAATTCAAACGCAAATAACTCGAAAACTATAAGAGATAAATAGGACACGTAAGCATTTTTTATAGGTCTTATCAGGGTCTACAACAATGTATAAAAATATTTGAAATCGGACGAGAAATAAAAATTTGGCAAGTGATTAAAAATTTTTTATGTCAGAGGTACCTAACTTTAAGCCCCCTTAGCTCCGCCCCTGGGGGGAATGTTGTGCCCCCTTCCAAACATAACATTTTACGCTCCTCTGCTACGTCTGTACCAAATTTCACGAAAATCCAACCGGCCGGTCAGAAGTTACAGATTTATTTCCAAAAAATTTCGATTCTGCCCCACTTTGCATTCGTATGATAAAATTGCATTTTTTACCTAATGTTTTAAAAATATTTTCCTAATTTATCTGACTGATTTATTACTTTTTTAATTATTTTTTGTGTTAGAACGATTTTTTTATAAAAGTCGTAATTAATAATGGTATTTTAAGTCCACTTTTCAGTTAAAGTTAAAATTTGTATGATATATAACTTTGAATTTAATTTACTAAAAATCCTAATTAATGAGTTTTGAATTTAAATTCTTGTTAATTCAAAAGCCGTAAATGTGAAAACTAAATAAAAACTACAAATACGTACGAGATAAAAAAATATCAAATATTTTGTTTGCATTTATAAATAAAATTCCATGCTTAAAGGCAAAACTCCATTTTGAGAACATTTTTTTTTTTTTTTTGTATATTTTATCAAATAGATAACATATTTATGAATATTTCTTTGATTTTGATAACATTTTATTGTAAAGAAAATTTTTTTCACAAAAAATTTTTGTTTAATATAATTTTTTGTTTATATAAATATTTACATATATCCAAAATATTTTTTATTGAAAACAAATATGCATAACAATACTTTTCGTTTGATTAAAACGGCTATTATTAAATAAAAAAGTATTTGTAAATTCTCAACATATTATATTAGAAAAATGTATCTTAATCGCTTTCTAATAACATCTTTGGGTAACGTTTATACAATTCCTTAAGCCGTAGCAACTGTATACTTTCTGAAACTTTAGTAGTAGTGAAAAATCGCTTTCTTGAAAATGACTTCTATTTATTTTTATTGGGAAGTTATGTCGCATTTTATTATACATTCTACTCCAACAAAAAGTAAAATCCAAAAAAGTTAATACAATCCTGAACTTGTGATTCAGAAGTAGCGCAAATTTTCATTGGAAAATGTTTCCTTTTTGATACCTATTCACAAAGAAGGATGAAATATATCGGATTATTTTAAAATTAAAACTAATAATTTTAAAATAATCCAATATATTTTTTAATTTAAAAAAATATGCATAACAATATTTTTTTTATTATTTTAAACAGTTCTTTTTAGTAAATAGTTTTTATTACTTGCTAAGCTCAGGAAAACGCACAGTTATTAATATTTTGGAAGTAATGAAAAATTACTTTCCTAAAAGTGACTTTTATTTTATTCATTTTAAAAAAATAATTAGTTGACATAATCCTAAAACTAAAAAGAACATTCTAATTTTATAAATCCAGAAAACCAAGTTTCAGCTAATCGGTTATTCGACTCAAATTATTCGGTTTATTCGTTATTCGAATATATAAAATTTTAAATTATTCGAAATCGATTAGATACACTAGTGTAAATGTTTTAAATATGAGATGAGAAGAAAAAAAGTCAAATACCAGCAACATACGTAAAACGGGGCAAAACATACCAGCAATAGCGGCAGCAATAATAACAGAAACATTAACCACAATATAAAAATGCCAAGTAAACCCCTAGCGCGTGCTAAAATTCTTTATTTCTGCTAAAGTCTGCTTATTAGGGCTAGGCTAAGTTTATATGAAATGAATCGCAATATGTATGTAAAGTGATAGAAGTGATCATCTGGAAGAATTTAATGATAATACTTTTATTTTTCAGTAACAGTTTTTTCAGTTGTCGAAAAATTTTTCCAAAATTAAAAAATATTGAAGAAATTTTGTTTGTCTTTTAGCAAAGAAAAAATGGATATTTTATGTAAGCGTTTCACTTAACATGCTTTATGATGTTAAGATAGCTTTAGGAGATGTAAAAGTTTTCTTTATTATATTATTTCAAGAAGAAGAAGAAGATTATCTGGCGGTATCTTATTTTTTCCACCTAGATGATTATCTAGCAACATTGCCTATTTTTCTTCCATACATATCGATTTCTTATTACTTAGATGTGTCGATTGTGATGCACAATCTCTACCGAAGGTGGAAACTTTCGCAGTGCGAATATGATTATTGCGGCAATGAAATTTTACTTCTAAGTAATACGAATTCGAATCACTTTCCTATTATTTTGGTTGTAGGGAAATAATTAAGTCATTTTAAGTACTTACGAATTACAGAAAAAGAAACCATAAAAAAGAAACTTACATGAAAAAAAAATTAGATAAAAAAATAAAAATATATGAATGAATTACCAGAAAGGAAGTTAAATTTCTTTATTATATTTTGGGAAATATTTTGCATTGGATAAATTAAGTTAATATTCCAATTATGTAAATAAATTTATTGATATTAAATTTAAATAAGTGGTTGGGGTATTATGCGTTTGTGCTGATGCTTGCAACGCACAGCAAAAATTATCCAACATCCACCACAAAGTATATCGTTCAACTTAGAATCACTTTTTAAGTCGACTTTGGTGCAAAATATAGGTCGCAATTTTGAATATAATTGAATGAAATTTGGAACATATTATTTATGTATTTATTTATTATTTTTTTTATTTCTTTTTATTTTTTTCTCCTTTTTTGATACAAGGACCAAGCCTATTGAAATTAATTGTGATCGGTACATTATTTCACCTAGACCTATGACCTCTAGTAATAGAGGTTTAACGGTCATAAATGCGTGAAATATATTAAAATTTTAATGAAATTCAGCTTAAATAAGTTTTATATCTGTATAAATCTTTGTGAAAATTTTCATATAGATCCGTTATATAGTTCCTATATAAATGTTTGTAACGAAAATCGCTTTAATGTACACAAATCTCATTGTAATGTTAGTGAGAGGTTAATATTTGACACAAATAAGTTATATATAAGTAGGAACTACGGAGCCAAATATTATTGAGATCAGTCCATAATTAACCATAGCTCTTATAATAATTAAATATAGCTACCATATATGGGAAATACAATGTAAAGGTATGTTTTATAGAAATGCTGGACACAAGACCCATACAAGACCCTTTTCCGAATTTTGATACACATTCACAGAAAACAAAAATGGATGTGACCGACCTACCTCACAATCCAACTCACATATAAGGTAAATTTTTAAATTAGGGTCCACAAAAAGTTACAAAATCCGAATATAACATTCTTCACCGTCAGCTAATATACTTCGTCGTTATGTCGTAGGACTAAAGTAAATATGGTATAAAATAAAGTTTTGTATGCAAAATTTTTTACATCATGAATTTCCATGTGAAATGCCCATAGATCTTCAGATTTGGCTCATATTTGCCACTTAAATACATGGTTTATTTAATTATTTTTTTAATTGTTTATTTAATTATTTTTTTTGCAATTTAAAAAAATTATAGATTTTTTAAACTTTGTAAAAATAAAATATTTTACTATGTATGTAATTTTAAATATATTTTGAGACTGGAGTTCAATTTCATTGACTTAAGAGCGATTGAAAAGGCGAATGAGTTCCCTTCTTTTATCATAATTAAAAAATTATAATTTTTTTATTTTTTTTTTATTTTTTTTTTATTTTTTTGAAGATAAATTTATAATGCATTTTGCAAAACGTTCTGTCATTTAGATTTTTGCTTTGCTAAATAGACTTCAAAAATTGGTGTATTGAATAAACAATTCAATTTAAGTTATGATATTTTTAATACATATTTTTTTTAACCATAAAAATTTTCTTATATGTACAAAAACTCATTTATTTTAGCGAGGAACCTGAAAAGGTTTCATTTTTATTTTTATTTATTTTTTTTTTTTTCTGATAAAATTTGTTTTAATTAGTTAATGAAATTTTTAAGGGATTTTTACTTTTAAATATAAAAATCCACCATGATAAAAAAAACAAATATCTTCTAAAATAAATATCACTATGATAATATTTTCAAAGATTATTTTTTTATTCATTTATTATTTCCTATTTTATTTATTTGAATTCTGTATGTATTATGAGAATACATTTTATATACATTTTTTATATACTGATTGAAATTGTTGTTGATTGGGTTTAAATAATAAAGTCTTTTTTAATGTTTTGGTTATTTTATAAAAAATTAAGAAAATAAGTATACAAATAAAATAAATATGATTAAATTATAAAATTATGATAATTAGATGTAATAGTACTTTGCATTTGAAAAATTAAACATTTTTGGAACTAATTAAATTTTAAACTGAAATTTTATTTTACATTAAGCTTAAAGCAAATATAAATACCATTAAAATAGTTTTTATTTCAATAAAATTGGATTGCAAAAAAAAAAAAAAAAATAATTAATATTAAAAAAATTGCATATTTTTTATTTTCTATAAACAAAAATCTTGAAAAATAGCGAGATTTTTGAATAAAAATTTATTTGATGTATGTGTCTCCTTCTAGTTTAAGTAATATTTTCTCTCATTTTATTGATTACTGCGATTTTTTCGCTAGTACACAAATTCAAACGCAAAAAGAGTATTCCACATATAGTCTAATTTACTATTTCCGATCACTACATTAATTTCTTTATGTTTTTTGTTATTTGTTTACAACTAGGGCAATAATTACGTGTGTATTAAAAAATTTTATATTACTTTAATGTGATTTTGTGTAGATTAGTTACTTGATATTTTAATTACTTTTTAGTAAGGAAAATAGTAAAATTAAATTTTTAAAATTGCCTAAAAGCTGAACACAACGTCTCACTATATCGAGGGCCTATATTCAAAACCCTGTATCTGTAGATCTCATTAAACTGCTTTCATTTTGGTGCCATTATATTCCTATAGTAACTCTCACCTATGGTATAAATTTCAAATGAAAATTCCTATTTTTCCTATTTTATCAACGTTTTTGTATTCCTCTATATTACAAAATAAATACTTCATTTTTATTTTTGAGTGAAATACCCTCTATCTTTCAGAGTAATTATTTTACACTTTTATAATTTAAACATAAAATATATAATTTCTGGCTAGCAAAATAATAAAATATATAAAATCTGAGCAAAAAATTTAAATCTGTTGAATAGTTTTTTAGATGTAGAATAATTAATTTTGTATGGCGGCTGTATTCATTTTCACCACAATTGTACAAGAAAATTATTCCCACCAAATCTCGAGATTTTCACTGTAATAGATCTCTAGTTAGGCAAAAAATTAGAACTGCCCGTCATATTTTCATCTCAGTTATGAATCTTAATAAGGAAATTATTCCCACGTAATTTATAATTTTGCTTTAATAGTCCTTTACTTAAGCAATAATTAATTTTTACCTCTTCTGTGCCTACCCTTCCTATTTTCAATCACCATTTTTGAAGTTGAGTTAGCATCACAAAATTTTAAGATTGTAAGAGATCTTTAGATATGCGAAATTTATTATTTTGCTTGTATGGGGGAGCGTTACTATCTAAAATTGCCCCTTTTCCATCTACTTTTTATTTATAAATTCTGAGAAAATTATATAATTTTTTAAAAAATAAAATTTAATTTTGCTCACGTCGAATAGTTTTTTGGCCACTATATATGTAGCCAAAAATTAATTACTAAGAATAAAATACTTTTAAGGCATCTTTTCTTAGTTGTTAAAACTAAAATAACAGAGCTACCCTAATATTTGTTTTACTATGCCTATGTGTAAGTATTATTAAATTATACTGTTTTTATATACTCGCACATATAACAACAAAAAATTTTTGTATTTATTTACATGCCTTTAAACTTTTAGCGACATCTCATAGTTAAACCATCTGGCCGTTTATATCAAGTGAATACTATTAGGCTGTTTATGATGTTGTTGCGTGCTGTTGCCTTTTATTGTTGGCGTTTTTGCAGTTATTTTTTTTGCTTTTTATTTTGTTTTGATGAGGACCAAAGTCATCATGTTCATAATGATAATGATTACTAGCATCAGTGTTACCAGTTTAGGATTTTTTAGATTAAATCTAGCTTTTTTATTTTTATTTTAGCCTAAAAATTTTCATCTTAGCTTTAATTAATTGTTTTTATAGCCTTTTTGTTTTTTAAAATTGCATTAAGAAGGCTAAAATGTTACTGTTTCTACAATCAGGACATTAATTTCTTTTTTAGTGTTAGTAGTTTTATTTTTACAGAAACATCCATTTAAGCAATTTCGTTTATTTATTTACACAAAAAAATCCAAATAATTTATACTTAACAAAAAGGAAGGAAGGATTTTTTGGAAAGACAATTTTGAGGACTTAATATAACAATTTTTAAAGATTTAAAAAAACCTTTTTAAAGTAGTCCCTGCACTAAAGATCTCGTTGCTCCTTGAATAAATTTAAGATTTTTAAATTCACTTAGAAAGTAAAAGAACATAGCTTTTAACTTCATTAAAATATTCTGTATAGACTTCAAATAAGTTATATTATATTCAACATTTTTAAGTTTATTTTCCTTACCTTTTTCGAAATTTTGATTTTGATGTAAATTTTTTAGGTTTTTATTTTGAAGACTAAACATATTTATATAAAAAATTTTAAATGTTATTTTATTAGAATAAAGCGAGATTTCCCCATATAAAATTTTTTAAAAAATCAAAAAGTTATTAATTATTTCCTAGACGTTATTAAAAAATTCCTCATATTCTCGTATTTTCTTAGCAAAAACTTTGGATGTCACATAATAAGTTAAGAAGCTAATATAATGGCTCTTCACTACTTACACGTTTGCTGAATATCCCATTATTTTAACAGGATGATGACATTAGAAGTAACCACTTACGTCATATTATTACATGTTACCAGAAAGTCATTACTTAGATGTTATTATAAGAACTAATTGCTTCCAAGCTACTTAATAATTCATTGATTTTAAAGTATTACATAAGCCATTATTAGAGAAAACAATAGGATCTAGCTCCATTTTAGGTCACAAATAACTAATGAAGTGTTAAAATATAGACAGCAATATTTTATTGTTCATTTATTTTTTTTTTTTTGATGTTTTTATTTTAAGCAAAAAAAATTTAAATTTTAAATACAGATTTGAAAACTTACCACATTTTTTGGCGTATCAATTAATATTTTTAAGTTGAAATTGTGAATAAATTTACATGCGTATGCAAATTATGCCTTTTCATATATCTATCCCTTCTTTAAATATATAAATTGATAAACTCAATTAAAAAATCAATAAATAGTAGCATTTGAAAAAAATCTGATCCTAAATAAATTTTTAAACTACTTCTATGTAAGGAAGATGATAAATACCAAAAATAATAATATTGATTAAGTTCAAGTAAACATTTTTATTTGTTTTGCTATTTTAAACTCATTAATAGAAATATATGAATGCTTAGAAAAGGAAAAAGATTTAATTTGGGAAATATGGCAACCCTGTTAAAAATAAAAAAATATTTATTAATTATTTTTATAACAATATTTTGTATATAGATATTATTAAAAGTATAAAGAAATATTCATCATTTTCAAAGTAATTATTCACACAAAGCTAAAGGCAAAAGTTGCAAGTTTGTAAAAATATAGTCATATATACAATAAATTAGAAACATAAAAGTTTAAAGGCGCATATTCCTGAAATGAGACATGATATTGACTTAAATCTTTTTGTGAAAGAGCGGAAATTATATATGCTAAAGGATAAGCTTAATTTGGATACATATTTCTTAAATTTCTTTCGCTATTTAGAAATAAACCAAACAAAAAGGCCCAATTTGGGGTTTCTGGAGAAAATACAAATTTTTTAATTGTAATAACATATTTGTTTATGAAGATATCTTAATGAAATTTGCAGAAAACGGGGATCTTATTAATATAAATAAAAAGGCGTTAACCAGATTTTAATCAGAGGTAGTTTTTTCCTGAATTACCAAAAAAAATAATGAAATTCCCAAAAATGGGATTTTTTACATTTCTGACTATAGAATCTACATTTTTCCGAAGTCCCGTAGATTTTGATTTAAAACTTTTAACAATATATTCAAGATTCTTAAAATATAATCGATAAGATTCGTGCTTTGGGATTTGAGAAAATATGGTCTAAAATCAAAACTTTCATATAAAATGGGACGAATTCGGGAGGGTATGTACCATGACCAATTGAGTTATTGGGCTTCTTTTTTTATCTTGAAGTTATCTCTGTGAAGTTACCTTTCAGAAAAGTGCAAAATTATTATATGTTGCTAAAGAAAATTTTATTTTAGATAAAAAAGAGTGTAGATACTTTTTCGGCTAAAAAAAACACAAAAAGCCGTCTTTTTTGCAATTTTCAAATTCAAAATCGTTTATTTTTGGACTCGGTAAAGATATCGACTTAAAATTGTTTTATTCGATAGATAATTTTGTTTTTCAACTAGTTAAGAAAAAAACTAATAAAATCGGTCGGAAATACAAGTATATATATGAAAAAAACTGGACCAAGAACATGCAAAATTCTTCAAACACAAATAACTCGAAAATTATAAAAGATAAATACGATATGTAACCACGTTTTTTATAGGTCTTATTAAGGCCTACAACAATATATAAAAATATTTAAATCGGACGAGAAATAAAAATTTTGCAAGCGATTAGAAATTTTTTACTTCAGAGGTACCTAACTTTGAGCACCCTTAGATCCGCCCCTGAGGGGTTTGTTATGCCCCCGTTCCAGACTTAACATTCTACACTCCTCTGCTACGCCTGCACCAAATTTCATGAAAATCCAACCAACCGATCAGAAGTTACAGATTTATTTCTAAAAAATTTCGATTCTGCCAAACTGTGGAATGTTTAAAAAGAAAAAATTAAATAAAGATAAACATTAGTATGGATAAATTTATACGGGGACCTATGCAAAAAAAACCTTTTGTAGCATAACTGGAAATTTTTTTTTTTTTTTTTTGTAGCATAACTGTAAATTTTAAATTTTTTACAGTGTTATTATACGTAGAATTTTTGCTTAGTCAAATAGAATTATAGTTGAAAAATTACGAAAAATTATTTCGAAACGTTGGGTCATTTTTGATTAGAAATATAAGAAAAATTTGCATGATAATTTTTTGGACGATTTTTCATTGAGTTATTTTGCTGGTAACTGTTTAATATTTTATTTATTTATTTATTGCAATATCTTTAAAAATATCATATGAGGATGAACAAAATAAATTTCAAAGTTAAAAAAAATATACTAACTTTTTTCTGGCTTATTTTATATAGCCTTTTTTGATCTCTTTTAAAGTTGAATTTAGACCCATCTCATCTCCTGGCAATACTGAATAGCACATTGATAATTGTAATGATGACTATGAGTGTAGTAATGTCTAAGTTCAGTTGTTGTTTGTTATGCTTGCTGCATGCCCCTTTTTATAGCATACACTAGTATACTAAGCAGAATATGAGAATGTGCAACATATTTCATGTATACGTGTTTGGGTGATTGTATGTTTATGTTATAATTAGCTTATTGGCGTTCTTAATTTTTATTTTGGTCACATAAACAAATGCTTAAAATCATAGCACACTCATTGCACTTCTGTGCGGTATTGTGTAAGTAAAAATTTTAATACATTAATCTTTTTGTTAGTGTTGTTGTATTATTATCTTTTTATTTATCTTTTCGGGGAGTCTTTAGGAAAGCAAATTAAAGTGTCATTTTTTTAGTAAAATATACGAATGAGTGGAGATTGGGATTAGGCATTAAGATTGTTCCTATAACATAAAGGGTACATAAAATTAAGTATTTTAAGATGTTTTTTGTTAAAGTAAATGCTTAAATCCATTAAATATGTATGTTATATCAAAATTAAAAAAAAATAATTACTTTTCGTCAGTTTCTTAAATTTTAATTTAGATTTGAAATTTTTAGTGATTTTTAATTTACAATAACAATAAAAAATGTAAATTTTTGATAAAATGATTAATACAAAAATAAATTTTAATAAAATGTAAAATTTAATCAAATTAAGTAAGAAAATTTTAAATTTATTACTTAGTTTATACAAACATCTTATTTACAATTAAAGTTGTATATAGAAAACAAGTAAGAAAGATATAGTCGTTCAAGCCCGCCCATATGATACCCCCCACATCATTGTGTATGCCCATCAAAATTCGTGGAGGGGTCTTATATTAGACATGTGGACAATTGTGAACTAATACTGTTTATTATAAAATTACGTAAATACCAACATTTATATGAATTTATGTACTTTAGGATGATTCCTGGAAGTGGGCTTATATGGCAGCTATGGTAAATTATGGAGCGATCCTCATAAAATTTGTCGCTGTGATTTCTACTTATATAAAGCTTATTTGTGTCAAATATAATCTAACATATGTGTGTGTGATTTATGCACGTTAAAATGATTTTCGGAAGAGGGTTTTATATGGGAGCTATGGTCAATTGTGGGCCGATATTCATGAAATTTTGCGCAAAGAATTTCATCGAGATATTGCCATATTTGAGGCATTTATGATCGATAAACCCCTATTCCGGGAGAACATTTGTAGGGGGGCTAGGTGAAATAATGGATCGATCATAACCAATTGTAATCATCATAAACAATTTCAAATTTCATTAAATTATCTTCAAAATTGCGACCTTCTTTGTGTACAAGGTTTATACATGGACAGTCAGCCATTAGATCGTTAGATCGACTCTAAAAATTGATTCTGTGCCGCTTGGTATACTTTGGGGTGAATTTTGGATGATTTTTTCTGTGCCTTACAAACACCAGTATAAACGCATAATACCCCAATCATCTATGGTGATGTGGGGTATAAAAAACAGTTTTTTTCATTTATAAATAATATTATTTTTTTTTTTTAATTTTTCTCATCAATACAAAAATTATACCGCAACGCATTACACTTTTATTTGCAAATAAGAACTGTGTATAAACTTAGTATATAATAATAATTTTAAATTTAAATAAAATGTTTAATAATAAGAAAGTATAAAATGTTCAATATTTTTTTAATAAAGTTTAAATGCATAATTAAATCTTTATTTTTCAATGAGCATTTTTAATCTAAATTTTAATGAAATAAAAAAATAAAATTAATAAATAAATAATAAAATTTTAATAATTTTATTTTATCCAATTCTTAGTGTGAAATGGTAGAAAAGTTTTATGGTAAAAAAGACTATTTTTCTATAGTGAGAAAAATTATACTTCTGCTGTATGAAATAAAAACTTAATAAAATATGTCAAATTAAAATTTTATCATTAAAAAATTTAAAAAATATGTAAAAAACAGAAAAATAAAAAACCACATGCTTTCTTTGCATTCTAAAAAGAAATTTTTCGGTGGTTTCATGAGCATTTCTTATATATATTTATTCTGATGGTGCTTCAACTAGTTCCAGAATACTAGCAAATAGCATGAACTCGTTTTAGTTTGGTGTTGCTGTAAATAATTTTTGTTCTAGTACTAGTTCTTTAATCAATGATTTTGTTCAAAATTGTAACACTTAGAACTAGTTTTTTAAATCAGTGATTCTTGTTTGGTATTATTTTTCATTCTAATGAGCCATTTATTACAGGCCACTGTGTTTTTTTTTTTTTTTTTGATATTCTTTTATTTTTGAAGTTTTTCAACACATCTAGGAAGATATTTATTCAGGGAAGTAATGTAAAGATAATAATACGCTTTTGCTTCATGACTGTCAAAATTGTCCTTTAATTCTGTATTACTTCTACATCAATATTTCTCGAAACTATTCTTTAAAACTACGCGTAATTTGGAATCACAATACTGTTGTACGACATTACTGTCAGAATTAGTTGCAATACCAAGAGTTCCAAGGACTTTTAATATTGTTGTATAAATTATTTTTAATAAACTAAACAATTTAAAAAAAAATATTAATTTAATAATTTGTATTTTTCATAAGCTGTTTAAAAATATTTAATATTTATAATTTTTAAGTATCTGGACGTTATGTGTACGTTTTGAATATATGAGCCATCAAATTTTTTAACCTGGATGAAACAGAATTTAATCCCCAATAAGTTTTGTGGTATTACCATTTTACATAAACGGGTTACAAATCTGAACTCATGAGTTGAAAATAATAAAGAGCATAACTCTAGCACCCTAGGTTTAATTTTGTAATAATGATTGTTGTTAAAATTGATTTGATCTCATTAGGTATAAGCTAAGCGGACTTTGTGAATAAAATTTAGATATTTTTTGCTAATGTGCAGACTTTCAACAGTTAAACACAAGGTAGTGGAATTTCGATGAAAAAAATTTAAAATTTTTTAAATTTGTTGTATTTTTTTTTGCGGGGTCCGTGCGTTCTTCGACGGAATACAAACTTTGCGACAAGGTCTGATAGTTGTTGTAATTATGAGTATCTTGTTGATGTGTTTTTATAGTTTTGTATGGAATAGCATTAATTACCGCGTGAGCTTAGTTTTTGTTGTTTTCAAAAATGAAATCTAAGCAGCCCTAAAAATAAATTTAATAAAACAAATGGACGGTTTAAAAATTACTAAAAAAATTAACTTTTTGTTATTGTATTTTTATATAGCAAATTGCAATTTGTACAATTCTTGGATATACATATATAAGAACGGCGATAATTATAATTGATCGGGATCATAAATTTAAGTCAAATGTCGTTGATAGTTAAAAACGGTACAGTTTTATCAAAATACATTTCTAGTCTTAATTATTTCGCTTTCAGAATTTACTGAAAACATTTTGCACTTAAATACTTCCCCAACTAATTATATAATAAGTTTTGTTTCAACGATTTTAAATTTCATACATATATATATATATATATATATATATATATATATATATATATATATATATATATATATGTACATATATATATATGAAATATATAATATAATTTAAAATGTTATTTATTTATTTAATTTTCGTTATTCGTTTTTGATATTTTTTAAGAACATAGAACGGCTTGCAGCAAAATGATCCAGCAAAAAATCGCCTACAAAATTTCCTTACAAATTTGGGTTATACATATTTCAAATAAAAAATTACCCAATCATTTTGGCGTGATATTTCATCATTTTCATGTATATATATATTTCATATATATATATATATATATATATATATATATGAAATATATAATATAATTTAAAATTTTATTTATTTATTTATTTAATTTTCGTTATTCGTTTTTGATATTTTTTAAGAACATATAACGGCTGGCAGCAAAATGATCCAGCAAAAAATCGCCTACAAAATTTCCTTACAAATTTGGGTTATACATATTTCAAATAAAAAATTACCCAATCTTTTTGGCGTGATATTTCATCATTTTCATATATATATATATATTTCATATATATATATATATATATATATATATATATATATGAAATATATAATATAATTTAAAATGTTATTTATTTATTTATTTAATTTTCGTTATTCGTTTTTGATATTTTTTAAGAACATAGAACGGCTGGCAGCAAAATGATCCAGCAAAAAATCGCCTACAAAATTTCCTTACAAATTTGGGTTATACATATTTCAAATAAAAAATTACCCAATCTTTTTGGCGTGATATTTCATCATTTTTTAATCGTAATTCTTTTTTGATTTATCATTTTCAAATTTTTTATGGATTCTTCGCTTTTATAACATTTTTTTTATTTATACTACTAAATATTTTCTGTGGTTATATTGATTAATTATGTATGTCTATAAAATTACTTATGCTAGATCCAATTTAGAGATTTTACTTAAATATAAATATTCTCTATTTTTTTATGAGATTGAGTACACAAAAATGCCTAAACAGGCTAAACTGGCAACACTGGTGTTTATATTAAGATACATCAAAATTGATACAAATTTCTTAAACGAAAACATGTGAATTTTATTTAAGTTAAAAGACGAATGCATTTTCGTAATGGGGGAAACATGCTACGGAAAAACACAGAAATAGTAAAATTCTTGAGAAAAATTCAATAATCAATTTCTGAAATCTTACATCACAACTTTTAAAAGCCAAAACAATATGAACTATGTGTACGTGAAACTACAAAAAATAATACTATTTAAAAAACGTGCGGTTAAAAGAAACATTAAAAAATATTATTATTTTTAGTTCAGACAGCAGAGTCTTATATTTAGGAAAACAGTCTGGATTTTATTTTCAATAGATACATATTTACTTATATTTCTACAATTCACAATAATGTTTAAATAAATTTAAATAAAATATTTTCCCCCGTATTCACAAACCAATTCTAAATTTAAAATACATTTTAGAGAAAAAACTTTTATGAAAAATTTGTTTAAAAAACCATTTAAAATTTGAAAGTTGCTTGTGAATACGAAGATTTATATTTTAATTATATATATGAACCCGTAAAGAAAGTACTCTGGAGCTTTTAAAGCTTCTTATGACTTTTTATGTTCTAGAGCTAAAAAAGCCCGAATAGCTTTTTTGTGCTTAGTAGGTTGTGTTAAATGCTACTTTCTAAAAATTGTTTATATCATCTATTTTAACATTATTTCTTTGGAGCTCTTAAAGCTCATTATGTATTTTTATGTTCTAAAGCTAAGAAAAGCTTTGAATAGCTTTTTTTGTGTTTAATGGGTTTTGTTAAATGCTATGTTATAAAAATGCTTTATATTATATATTTTAATATAATTGTTGAGTGAAAAATTCCAAGATGTGACATCACATCTTATAAAAAGGTACATCAGATGGTGTATAAGTGTTATATATATTTTTATATGGGTTATCAATTTCGAAAACCCTCAATATTTGCGGCATCATTTTGTAAAAAGAAAAATTTTTTAACGCTAGAAAAATACTGAGAAATTTTTTAAATTTGATTTTTTTTCAATACAAAATTCGTTCTTTTGAAAACCGTTTTACAAAATGTGGTCTTTAAATTCACGCTCTTATTAAAGGAGAGAAACTAGATAACGGCGTTTGCGAAATCTTATTATATTTAAACTTTATGTTTAAGAAAATTAAACATTAAAGGCATTAAAATTTAAACAGATGGAAATTAATCGACTCAATATACAATACATTGTCATGTCAAAAAGCACATTCTAGGGACTTCATTTTGTAAAACAAAAAATAAATAAATAAAATTAAACAAAATTTCCGAGTATTTTGCATACAATTTTCAAAAGTCTGAAAATATTTCGTTTTACAAAACGACTTCCTAAACAAAATAAATAACACAGTGCAACAAGAAAAAATTGCTTTAATAATTCATTTAATTCTAAAGCAATATAAAAGTTTACTAGTAGTCTACCAAAATCTCTAAAGTGTATTTAAAGTTAGTTCCAACTTCTATTTTTGTCATTCCAATTTAAAGGAACATTTCGGATTTTCCGCATTATGTAACATTTTTAACCCAAAGAAAATATGCTTAACTGAGAAGTTTCTAGGTTACAAAGTTTTCTGGGCAATAGGTAGAGAAAATTATTCCTGTTATTTAATTTTTATTGACAAGAAATGGTGCTGAAATAATGTGTTATAAATCAAGACTCACACATAGTCCCCAGAAGTCTTTATAGTTGTAAAAATCAAGAAATTCTCAACTAACACTCACAAAACAATAGAAAAATTAGGTGTAAAGAATGGGTGCAGAGGGAAAATTTATATTTGATATAACTGACTCATGACAGTAGATCTCAAAAATTCAACTGAATATTCTTTTTCAATTTGCTATATAATTCACACTTGACACTGTGTACTTGTTTACTACATATGCATTAAAAATTTAAAGAACAGAACAAACAATGCAACACACAGTGGGGCCAGTCGCAAAATTTTTGGTTATAAATATGTATTTTTTAAACTATTGTTTGCATCGAATTGAAATGTATGGAAAGATTGTACGGGAGGAACTAAGCTTTCAGAAAAATTATCTTGTATTTACCCTGTAATACCCCTAGATAAAATACAGGGTGTTAAAGTTTATGTAAAAGTTTAAAAAAATCGAGTCCAATTTCAAAGATTTTTCTATTTCTGTAAAATGCTTGGAGAGATAAAGAAAAAATATGGAAAAGTTCTCTCTTACAGTTAAAAGGTTTTTAGTCTTTATTTATTTTTTCGAGATTTAGTCCTGATATTTAAGGAGGAAAAAATTTTTTTTTTAAATATTCTGTAATTTCCAATATATTCCGAAATAATATGCTGAACAAATTTTTGGATTATTTTAATTCGTTCAGCAGTGAAAAGTGTTAAAAATCAGTACTCTGAAATTAGTATGAAAAATTAAATTTTTTGTAGAAAAAATATAGCACAATTCTCAGTTTTTTTTTTAATATTTTTCTTTCTTTAATTTATTGACATTGTTTATTTAAAAAAATAAATTTAAATAATTTTGGCACTAAACTGCTTTTCGCCCGGCAAAAAACAAATACGGGAGTATAGATTTTATGAAAAAGTCAAATTCTCGAAAGACTTTTTTAATTGCATAAAAAGCATTTTAGCATTATATTTTTACTAGTATTTCTTATTTATTATATTAACTAAGTATAAGGCTTTGATTCCACCAAAAATCATTTAAAAAGCTTTAGCAAACAATTTTTGGCACTTTTACAAAAACAAATAATATTTAATAAATTTAACCGGTTAATACGAATATTTTCTCATTACACAAATAACATGTGCCAGTATAACTGAGCGTTAAGTATACGCACATATGAAAATACACAATAACACAGTCAATTTAGTGAGTTTTGATACCAGTTGTAAGTTTTAAGACCATTACATTATCTCTTCAAAACGACCTACATAGACATATTATATCAGTGAATTGGTAATTAGGTATTTTTTATAACCTGCTAATACTTATTTCGTAAGTTTTTTTTTCTTTTAATAGACGCAGTTTGCTTAAAAAATATATTTTTTGTTTTTATTTTTTTTTTTAATATTATATATTTTTTAAAAATTGACAAAAATTTGTTCTTGAAGCTATCTGAAAAGTTCTTGACGAATGAACGCCTAACAGTTTTTATCTAATACGTAAGAAATAACGTTAAAAATATTGTACTAATATGTTTTTGGTGCAAATAAAAAAGTCTTTTGAAAAGTTGACTTTTTCATAAAATCTGCACTTCTTCTTTCGTATTTAGCCGGGTGAGAACCACTTTAGTGCCAAGTGGATCTAAATATATTTTTAAATAAACAGAGTCACTAAATAAAAAAAAAACCCAAGGGACATTTATTTTATCAATGTTGAATACAGGGTGTAAATCTAAATCGATTTAGAATTTCTTAGTTACATGCAGGGAATAATACTATAATATCAGAGTAACATATTTCTTTGGAACGTACGGTTCGAGTTTTGCATATTATTATACCATCTTATTACATTATTCTCCCATTCCTGTTTTTTTTTTTTTTTATTTATTATTACATATTAAAAAATGTTCAATGTGACCATTACATTGTTTCAAAATAATAGAAAGAAGTATATATTATTCATAAAACATTATTATTTGTAATTCATATGTTGTGCAAAACAATAGAAGAACTTTTATACTAACTAAATCCTTTAATAGTAGCTAACAAAACCTTGTGTATTTATATTAATTCACGTATAAACTAAATGAGAATTATAATGAAGGTGGAAAACAAACGTTAAAAAACAAAAAAGTTATGAATTTTTCAGTAATATTTGTAAAAACCATATTTATTTGTAACGTTTTATTGTTATAGATATAATATTAGTATGGTTTGAAAACGAAATATGGTTTAAGAAAAAGGAAAAAGTTTGATAATATTTAATGGTCATGATATCTTTTATATTAACGAAATTTTGTTTCTGGTAAAGATGTTTTTGTAGTCAAGTATATTAAAATTTTGATTAATAGTAAACATTAAATGTAAACATTGAACACTGAGACAAAAAATAAATATTAACAATGAGAACATAATACTATTGTAGTGACAATGATGTGATCATGTTTTTTTCTGTATATAACCATTTAAGAAGCCTTGTCTTTTAAAAGATTTTTTTTTTTGATTTTTAGAAAAGAATTGTGCAATATTTTTGGTAAAGAAATACCATTTTAGTGGTTATTTCAGAGATCTGAATTCGAACATTATTCATGGCTAGACGAATTATGGTAATCAAAAAAATTTTTTGCATATTTTGGAACGTATTAGAAATTATAGAATATTCAAAAAAATTTACTTCATATATACCTCAAGAATTATTCCCGAAAAACAAAATAATTTCATGGCAAAAAATCAAAACATTGAAATTGTAAATTTGATTCCACTTAATAAGTTTAGAATTAAGAAAAATGTAATTACAATAAGGTTGAAGTGACTAATTCTGAAAACTAGTAAGTTAAAAGGATATATACATTTGACATTAAAAGGCACGAAGAATTCTGAAGACAGTTTGCAGCGGGCGAGACGGTTTGCACTAGCAGAATGGAATTCATTCAGAGTTTTACTCATATATTTTATTTAATTATTGTATTAATAAAAGTGAACTCTCGAGTTTGACAAAACCATAATTGAAAATTTGTAAGCTGAATCATCAGAAATAATATAATTAGGGATATTATTATTAGGGGTGTTAATATTACTAGGCAAGTATTACAGTATCCTTAGACTTGTCGAATGCTTTTGAACGCATTAATCACATAAATCTAATTAAGAATTTGAAGAAAGAATTTAGATCTTCTAAATGCTGTGTTTACTTATTTATTCGTACTTAACGAATAGAAAGCAATTTGTATATCTTAGCTCGCAGCAAAAGGAGGTGAAAGTAGGTGTAGCGCAATGATCAGTTTTAGGTCCGTTATTATACTTTATCCATTTGAATCAAAAACTTATTCAGTCTATGCTTTTGCTTTTTTGATGAAAATAACTATTTCTTGTTGCCAGATTGTCGAAAATAGTCGAAAAGTCAAAAATAGTGGAAAAGTCGAAAATAGTCTAAAAGTCGAAAATAGTCTGAAAAAGTCAAAAATAGTAGAAAAGTTGGAAAAAGTCGAAAATAGTCGAAAAGTTGTAAAAAGTTAAAATATTCGGAAAAAGTCGAAAAAAATTTACTTTATTTAAAATAGTAACAGGTTTTACTTGAACTTCATCATCTTGCTACTGAAAACATTTTTTTGTCTGTCGCCAGCACTTTCTTTGCATACACTGTCTGTCAATTAATCAATATATTTTTCTAAGTTTTTTTAAGGCAGTAAAAAAAAGAGTCTAAAAAAGTCAAAAAGTTAGAAAAAGTCATAAATAATTGAAAAGTTGGCAAAAGTCGTTAAAAAACGATTATTTAAAAATTGAAAAAGTCGAAAAGTCGACTTTTTTCGAATAATACAACCCTAGTTTCATCACTATCTCGGGGTTATTATTATTTATCATACTTTATCAATTGTAATATTTATTTGGCCATTGAAGGCCAATTGTAAATAAAAGTTACGTCCTTCTAGGAATGTTCAAATAAAAAATAATTAAAATAAATTTAAACACTATTTTTTCTTATATCGGGCTATACAAATTTATTTGATTACAAATTTCAAAACAATCGAATTGACTAAATCAAAAATATACAATCAATCTTAATTGCAGTTAGGCTGCCAATAAAAATTAACAATTATAAAAAATATGCAAGCCTATGGATTTAATTTAAATAAATAAATAAGTAAATAAATAAGTAAATAAGTAAATAAATAAATAAATAAATCAATAAAGAAAATAGAAAAAAATGGATTTTTATTTTTTTCAAACTTTTGGCGTCTACGACTTTTCTGTTAGTGTGATTTTAAGTTTTAGTTTTATTTGAACTTTTATGTTATAGATTTTGTATGATGTACCAGTTGTCGGTATCGAAATAGCCTTTAATACTTTCCAATTTTTTTGGAATTATTGACTTGGTTAATATACAATTAAACAGGTGTAATATATGATCGCCTATCAATGCTAAAATTATTTTAAATTTTTTTTAAGAAATCCAATCAATACCAAAAGAATTAGACTTCATATAATCAACTGCTGAATAAAGTTCATAACTATCAATGCATCTAAATGAAAATCGTACCTGGTCATCATTAAATTGGATTTGGTAAAACAATTCTTCCATATCAGTCAATTTCTTCATTAACACCCATGATACTAGAATTCGCTACTCTTACATATCTTTCGTATCTGCATTGCTAAACATTCTACTAAAAAGTTCTTTTTTATTTTGCGAATAGTCCCATTGGCCCTGTTTCTCTATTTGCAAGCTATTTTCTATTTAAAAGTTGAAGAATCTTCAACATAACCTCAGTAAGCTATATCACTTAATAACGTTGTATAAACAAAAATTATAAAAATTACATGGTGAATAATTCCGCTTAAATCTTACACCTTAGACTAACTGAAGTGTAAAAAGTTATTTAAGTTAAATAAAAAAATTTTCATCACGTCACAAATATAACACTTTGATGGCTAAAGGAAATATGTACCTCTACGAAATTTTTAGTTTACATAATTTTTTGGGTAATAGGTATAGCAAATATGGCATCCGTGTTTTATAGACAAGGAATAGTGCAACAAAAGTGTACAACATGCCATGTCTCCAACTTGCCCTACATAGCCCCTAGAACTATCTAAATTTGAAAAAAAACTCCCCGAATATATGGGAGCAATAAGCGAAGAACAAGTGGAATTCTTTTTCCAAAGCGCTGGTACAAATTGCTTTTTTTAAGGCATAAGGAATCCTACTATGTTAGTCTGCTGCTTCTTAGTATGAAAAAAAAAATTAAAAATAACAATTTCTTAAAACTTAATAATAAAAAAAAAGAATATATAATATATATATATATATATATATTTAATTTTCTATGCTATATTTAGCGTAAGGAGTAAGAATTAAGCGAGATTATTTACGATGTAATTTTTCCCATTTTTTTTTTACTTTGTAATTTAAGTTTGCGTTTTTATTATTTTTTTAACCGTTGATGTCTACGCATTCTGTCAGTACGATTTTAAAAGCTTTACCATTTTAGTATCTACGATCATGTGTGAGTTTTCTCAATACAATATTCCTTTCTGCATTCACTCCTTACACCTCACTTGGGTTAACTGGCAATATGTAGTTTAAAGACTTCTGGGAGCTATCTGTGGCAGGTTGGAGACTCCACATCTACCACATTTTTGTAACACCATTTCTTGTCTATAAAACATGAGTGAATAATTTGCTCTACCTATTACCTAAATAATTATATAACCTAAAAACTCCAGAGAGAAGCATATCGCCGGTGCTCTGACGAAAAGTGCTATGTGTAATTTTTTGATTTTTTTTCGTTATCGCATCGTTCATCATCGTTGTTAGCCATACATTCACCCACAGAGGCGTTTTCCATTATCTCAACGTGTTTCGAAGTTACAAAAGGTTCTATGTGTATATTTCCTTGAGAAATAATTCCTTTGTTTTACTTTACATAGGAAAAAACAAAAAACAAATCAAAAGAATAAAATTATTAAAAAATAAATTAAAAATTTTTTATACAAAAAATCCTATGTATAGATTTTTTTTTAAATTTTTTTACCATTCGCGAACTCCAAAAAATATCAGTATTCTTCCAAAGCATAAAATTTCAAATAACTAAGTAAAACAATTTTTTTTGTTCTCGTGCAAAGTAGTAAAAAACCATAGGCATTTTCGTCAGCTCATCTACGATATTTTCTTTGGTCGTCAATGGGTTAAAATTTTGAAGTGATGGAAAAAGTTTCATTTAATTTTCTACACTATATCAAGCCTAACTAATTAAGAATTTTGCAGAATTATACGCGATATATGTATATTTTTTGAGGTTTTATTGACCTATATAATTTAATCCAAATGTTGTTATATGTAGTTGTTGTGTTATACTAGACTTTTACTGGATACCACACTCTTTTAAGTTAAAATAAAACTTGGCATATAAGTATATCCTTGAAGGAAGTACGGGATGTGATGCCCACTTGTGCTTCTGAGTAAAGAAATTTAACTTAAATATAGCACATACATTTTTGGTCTTTTTTGAAAAAAGAAAAGCTTTACATTTGAGATTCAATGAATAGTTGAGATTCAATGAATCAAGGCGGGTAATTGCAAAAACAGACTTTAAAATAGGCAAGGCTTTTTGTTTTAATCTAATATAGTCTATATATCATTTCAAAGGTCGCACGATTAAAAAATATCAGAATACATAAAATGTGGGCAAAATAGGTTGCACCCTTCCAGATTAATGTTTATAAAATACAGTATTTTAGAATTTGTGTGTCAAATCTTATGTTAATTGCCTTATTATATCGATAATGTGGCAAAATTGACTTTTACTGGACGTGGGCTTAAAACTCGGCCGACATTCAGTTTAAATTTTAGTGCATATATTCCAAAAGATACTTGATATATGTGCTAAATTTTATTTAACTTTTTAAAAAAAGAATTGATTACAAAAATTGGGAATGACATTTCTTTTCAGAGAATGCACTACGTATTTATGTATGTAAAAAATATTAGCTAAACCGTTGGAATGATGCGACTATTCAAATATTGCAAATAATATAAATGTCAAAAGTGGACGTAAAATTGGATCCACTCCAATTGAACCATGTATACATACGTTTCAATTGCGTTCAGGATAGGAATTTGTTCTCCCATCATACTTAAAGATGTAAACATCCCCCAGTTAGACCATGTTACATACCTTGGCACACATCTACAAAGACGTCTTTCTTGGCATCGACATATAGAATCTAAGAGGCTACATATGAGAATCAAAGTTTCTAATATGCTCTTGCTAATCAACTATCTATCGAAATTAAACCTTGACTATTGAGTCATCCTGTACAGAAGTAATTGAAAACAAATTTGGACATATGGAATCCAATTATGCGGAATAGCGTGTAATACCAATATAAATCTTATACAGAGGGCTCATCAAGTATTCTTATAATCACGATAGTAGTACCATGGTATATAAGAAACAAAAATATTCACAAAGATTTAGAAATACCATTGGTAAACAACGAATTTATAAAAATTCATGAAAGATATGTCTTGAAACTACAGCTTCACCATTGGCAAGGCTATTTACCAGAACGTAATCATAAACAAAGCTTGAAAACTGGTATTTTAGTTTAATTTTAGTTATAAATTTTAAATACTTATTATTAGGGTTACATATTACAGAGAGATTTAATAAATAAAGAAAAAAGGTTAATAAAAAATCGCATTAAAACCACTGAGGCAATATTGGATGACGCAAAATTTGTTGCATGTTGTAGTTTATAAATTAAAAGTTGAAACAACAAAAAGCTTTAAAATTTGTTTGCTGTTTTGCGTATTATTTGTCGAAATGAGTTTTCGATTAATTTTCGCCCAATATCGAAGAACAGGCAATTAGTATTTTACTGGCCTTATTTAGGTAAATTTTCCTCTTCTGACCAGGTAACAATGCAATTAAGTTTTCGTGGCACTTGTCTAAATTTTATCCTAATAGTAACATTTACATTATGGAGCAAAACTGAACACTTTCCTTGGAACTATTTATTTTTTAGGCTCTATCATCTCACCGGGTAAAGTAATACCAAAATAATTAATAGTGTGTATTCATCAGGTTTTCGTTTAAAATAACACAGCCTAAACACAAAATAAATCTAAGGCCTCATTCTGGTAACGTTTCTAATAGTAGTATTCTTCGTTTAGTCCTTACATATTTCTTTTTGACAAAATGTGATTATTTATCATATTGAATATAGAAGGGGTAAATTATAAAGCAGAAATTATACGTATCTAAATATTATTTGTCTTGAAATTTTTAGTCAACTTCTGAGAAAATAGAAAGAAAATCTCAGTTAGACTTTAGGAGTATGAAAGCCATTTACTACTCTATAAATTATAATGAATGAATATCTTCCACTATCCGAAAATGGATTCGTAAAACAGAAAAAAAAACAGCTAAAATAAAACGTTATATCATTGAATCCTCCAACTCAATTGGATATGTTGGATATTTGATATGTTAAATATGTTTCCCAATATCATACTAGAGCTAATATTAAATCGCATTTTCTTAAAAAAATTTACCAAAGAAAAAACGGCCCATTCTATCTGACCTAGAGACCGAAACAGTATTTTGTATAATAGGTAAATTTTTAAAGGCCCCAAAAACCTACATTTGTTAATTTCATCATCAACTGAAACAAAAAACATTCCCGGTCAATTTGGAGTAAGACCAAATTATTAAAAAAACTAATAACTCAAGAATAATTTTTTGAGACTGGTTTTTAATGAATTTTATGTATTAGAGAAAAACATTTTTTTTGCGAAATACATATTAGTTTTATAGTAAAAATCGTGTATTTAATTAAAACTGACAATATAAATTTTAGTTAAGATTTGATTTGGTTCATTTATATAGATTTTACGATCATTTGGTTTTTAGTGATAAATCAGATTTTAAATAATTTATTAGAAATTTTTCCGTAAAAAAAGAATCGGTGAAAAATCTAAATTTTGGCATTTTGGTGAACAATTAAAATTTTTGATTGAAAATCCACTTTTAGTTTTAAAACTTAATTATGTAATTTTTTGTGGCTTTTAAAATTTTTGTACAAATGCTCGTCGAAATGTGAAGAATTCCCGCCTGAGTGAGTTTCAATATTAGCCAATGTTCGCTTAAAGCAGAGAATATTTAAAAAAATATGTTCGAGGAAATTTAGGAAATTATATTTATCATGAATATGCATACCATCGAAATTTTCTCAATAAGTGCTCGATAGAAAACATTCGCAAAATTTTTGATTATTTTAAAAATATCGATATCGTAATATTAAAATTTTCTAAATAAAATATCGAAACTAAATGTTTCGGCAAATTCTCTAATCTACTAAATTTCTTTAGGATTTCTTATGTAAATAAAAAAAGTGACGTATTTTCTTGCTTATGTATGCAAAAGTCTAAAACGAAGAGAATGTAATGTAGTGCCATTCTTGAGCAGCATTGTCAACTTTTTTGAACCAAAAACGCGCTAAAAACGCTAAATTATATTAAAATAAAATTTGGTTTCGTTTTTTATGTAGCGTCTGTATATACAATTTTTTATCAAAACAAATGTCAATATTAACACTAATTTATAAAAGATGGCAACAGTTGGCAACAACAATATATGCAGTTTTACAGTTGCAACAACCAAAAATCATGATCAACTGTTCAACTGAAGTTATCTTGTATATATTTGCAATGATCTTGAAGCAAAAAAAGTTACTAATAAAGGCATTTCTTATTTTAAATTCACGTGCAAATATTTAGTAGTTTTATGCAATATTTAATGTAAAAAAGAGCTTCTAAATTCTATATATATTATAGTGATCAGCTAGTTTATAGCTTTATGTTTTAAAACTTAAGTACTTTTTTTTCATCGATTACAGATTAGCTCATAGCAGTACTTAGGCGGAAAGACTCAAGGCAGAACTTGAGAATCCATGTTTACAGCCCTAAATTTGTTAGACGGAGATTTGTAATGTTGGAGTCCGATGACCTCATGCAAAAATGTCGATTTTTTTTTTCTGAAATCGCTGTTAATATTTCTAAAACGTGTCTAAAAATGAGGCCAAGTGCTTCAATACCTAATTTGTTTATAATTTTTTTTTATTTTGTAAAAAATACAAAATTTTGCAATTTAAGAAAAACAAAATTGAATGTTATTAGTTACAAAATAATTTATTTATAACATTATTGCAATAATAAAAATTTATTTATAAAAATAATCAAAATAAATTCTCTTTTTATTAATTAATCCTATGTACTTTTGTACGAAGTCTTCACCCTGACAAACAAATTTAAGGTTGAAAGCATGTATCCACAAGTGTTGATCTTAAGTCTGTTGGACAATTTATTTTCATTAGTTATAGTTTAGAAAAATACATTCCGCCGAGGCACTGCTATGAGCCAAAGTAAAAATATTAAGATAAAATCCGGTCCAAAAGATTCAGCATTAGCTTCATAATTTAATAGTTTCAGTTAATTTCTAAATTCTACGGAATCTTTTTTTACATCACTATATCTTAATGCTATACCAAAATAAATAATTGCTTCGTTGGAATTAACATATTATGTATCGAGATATTTCAAACAACTTAGTTTCTCATCGTTTAGCATATAGTCTTAAAAAGTCGCCATTTAGTTCTATTTTAAAAACGGGTCAAAAAATTGTCCAGGTGGTTGAAAAAGGGGGAATTGCAGACTAAAGTCGTCAAAAGGTAATGCTGCTTGCATATTTGTTATAAATATTATCATTATTTTTCCTTGTTCTTAAACCATATCTTGTTTTCAAACCATATTAATATTGTTGTTGCCGTAACAATAAAATGTTACAAATAATATGATTTTAACAAATATGACTCAAAAATTTATAACTTGTTTGTTTTTAAATATGTTTATTTTTTAGCGTTTATTTTACACCTTCATTACAGTTCTCATTTAGTTTATATATATATATATATATATATATATATAAGATATCGATTAACTACTAGTAAAGAGCTTAGTTAATGATCTAATAATATAAAATGATGAGATAATATAAAAAACATCAATCATAACAATTTTTATTTATAATCATATCTATTTTTAGCTGTGATCATATGTTAGAATCATATTATGTTAATCTCAAATTATGTTTACTACAACTATATTTTTTAATGAGTGCATTTAGCACTTTTTATTTTATTTTTCTGAAAGTTGGCCCTTAATGTATTTAATATATTAAGCTTTGAAATCGTTTTCTTTAAATCGATATTCTAGTTAAATATTTATAAAGAAATAATTCCTTACATTTATTTATACATATTGAAAATCCGAATTCTGAAATATATAACATTTGGTATGATTTTATTAAAATTGCACTTATATTGAAAAAAAAATATATATCATTCTTGTAGCTGAATTAGCATTCAACAGGTAGCAGTGTACTAAGGAGTAATTTTCTCTTTAAACACAATCCTCAAGCACGAAATAGTACTGTTCCCACTAATAACATATTCAAGGATATTTTCCCTGTTTCTTTCATGGCTGTTACTCCCAAAATTACGCATGCGTACTAGCAAAGTCCTTTTTTAATGCAAAAAGTAAACACTGGCGCTGTTGTCGTTATTTCTATTTCCAAAAAATGAGCGAATGAGTGTGAGAATAATATTAACAAAAAATCCCATAAAATTCATGTATTTTCTTGGAAATCTCCTACAAGTATTAACATGAATACAATCTCTGGAAAAATTTTACAATTTTAATATCAGTTTATGTTCGATATTTGCGTTGATTGGTAACGGTTATCAAAATTTTTTTGAAGAAACCAAAAAAACATAAAAAAAAACATAAAGATAACAACATACAAACATAGCGTGTATTGAAAACAGTGTTTACAAGATAAAAATTATACGCGTTAAGAAATTAAATACGGCCGGTAATAAAAAAAGTGAACAAGTGTATTTCTTTAAAGTTTGATACAAATAAGTATGTGGTATTAAAAAAATAAAAATATGTAAACAAAATTTAATGTGAATATTTTTGAAATATAAAAAATGAAATATAAGATTTTTGCTTAAGCCTTTTCATAATGTTATAAGAAAAGCAAAATTTGTATTTTTATTACAAAAAAAAAAAAAAAAAAAAAAAAAAAAGCCCTTTGTTAAAAAAAACAAAATTTTTAAATAAAAAAAACATAAAAAATATTCCCATAATTATAATATGCTTTTTATGAACACCATAATATTTCGTTTTCAAAGCCAAAAAAAACTACTTCCTTCGTTTTACAAACGATGCTACATTGCGGTTTTTTTTTTGTCATTTGAATGATAGCGTGTGTGTGAGAATGTGTTTAAAATTTGTAAAAAAAATCGTTTTATACACATTCACAAAATTAATGAGTGTGTTTGTGTGTATGTGTTTAATAGTGTGCGTGTTATTTAATGACATATACAATGATGACCTAGAGTTGTGAAGAACATTTTTTAATAATTTTTTAACAAAAAAAAAAAAATCACTTTAAGTGACAATTTAATGTTATATTATATGGAAATATTTTAATAAATATTTTATATGTTGGTGCTAAATTGTGTATTTTGTTCATAGCTTATGGGCTTAGGAATTTTTTTAGAATTTGAGTTTAAATTATAAGATTTAAAAACAAATTTAATGTCAAATTAAAAGTTCTAAGAAGTCCCTATATAAATGCTATATATATATATATATATATATATATATATATATATATATATATATATGTATATATATATATATATATATATATATAGCATTTATATATCTATATATATATATATATATATATATATATATATACATATATATATATATATATATATATATATATATATACATATACATATATATATTCTATATATATATATATATATATATATATATATTTAAAATTCAGAAAAATTTAAAATAAAGAAAATTGATACTTGCATTTTAATCAGTTGTGAAGCTGATTATTTTAAAAATTATCACAAAAGTTCATAATAGTGACAGTGGTTTTTGTTATTAAAATGTATAAATGTATAAATATATAAACTAAATAAATAAATAAACATAAAATAAAAAAGTATTAATTTTATTCGAAAAGCTCAAAAATTAGTTCGAAAGTGCCAAAAAACATTAAATTTTTTGAATGTATAAATTGATAAATCAAAATGCATTATTTATAATACAATATTAACCAAAAGGAAACAATTTTTGATATTTTTATTTTTTCAAAAGCAAAAAGTCAATAAACTTACAATAATTACGTTTAAATTTAAATTAGTTATACACTTTTAATCATAGTCTAAGGCCTAAATCAAAGCTTCTGAAAATTTTGCAAAAAATAAATAAAGTGAAATTAAAAATAAATAAATAATTTTTAAAAGAAATTATATTCTAAAAAAATTTTGTATATAGTGAAAAAAATATATTAACCAAAATAAATTAATTGTTTACTACTGATGACAGTGAATTCATAGTAAAAATTAAATAAAAGTGATCAAATAACATCAACAGAAGGCCTTATGTAAAATAAAAATTTTATATATTTAAAAATTTCATGGAGAGCGAATCTAAAACAGCAATATTATGATGAACGAAATTAAAAATGTATAAATTTCTATGTTATATATATATAGAAATTTTAGATATTAGAATCAGCTAGTAAAATCGATCCACAAGTTACTCAAATATTGGACAATGAAAATAGAAAAAACTACTTGTGAGAATTTAATAAAATAAAATTTTCAAAAATAAAATGAAAATGTTGTGAATTTAAAAATAAAAGAAATGTTGAATAGAAAATAGATATTATAAGATAATAAGAGCTTGTGCTATTTTGTGAAAAATATAGTTATAAATTTTCAATCAGTAGACAAGTTTATAAATTAGGATCAACTTTTGGAACAGAGTAGATGAGAACTAATCTTGATGTAATTTGGATCGCTGAATACAAATATGAAGTCCGTTTCTTAAGATTGTTTCTGGTTTTTTAGTTCTTGCATATGTCTGTATTGTGCTTTCACTACAACTTATGGTAGAGCGTGTGGCGTATAATTTCATATTATTGATATTCTTAAGGTTAGAGTTTATTTGTTCTTAAACATGAAACAGGTACTCGGCAATACAAAAGACTTAATTCGACCGATGTTAATTTCTAATTTATAACTTTTCATTCTTTCAAATTTAAATTATCTGCCAAAAATGATCAAAAATGATTTTTAGCAATATCTCGAAAACTAGAACCAATTTTAAAACACGAAGTCTAGAGACGATTGCAGCACCCCAAATAACATTAGAGTCAGTTATTGGTTGCTCTCTTCCAAAATATTACATACTTGTGTTATTGCATTAAACCAAAAAGTAGCAAGATTTACTTTCTTTATTAGTGAAGAATTTAAACAAAAAGATTAAAATTTTCGTAAAACTGAGAACTTTTGGACACATTTTAAATTAACCATAAAAAAGTCGTAAAATTTATTGGCCTCGAATTAAATATTTAATAAGTTTTTAATTTACTTTTCGATTATTTAAAAAATCTTATCAATTTTATAGAGTAAATTAAATTTAGTGAAATTCGTTCTTTCTTCATTATACAATGTATATGGCGCAAACGTTTACTCATTTTTTATATCCGTATTTGTTATACTTTTTAAGAAAAAGTACTGTATTTAAGAAAAACATCAACAAAAATAAAAAAAACTTTTTGGATTTTGAGTCTTCTGGTTTTATTCGAATTCGTTAGACATATAATCTGTAAAGAATTTACATATTTGTATGTTTTTATATCAAAAAACTTCTGACTTAATTATTAAACAAACAAATAACTTTTTTAACAAACAAAAAACTACAAGATAACTAAGGGGTTAAAAGATTGCATATATCAATATCAACAGTACTGAATAAGGCCATTCCAATGATGCTTTAAAATCGAAATTATATTGTAAAATGTCTGAAATATTCAAACTTTAATAAAATAGTATTAAAAAAAAATCATAAAAAATTTTACTAAAATCTTCATGAGAATAAAAACTAGTTTTAAAAAACTTTCTACTGATTACGTATTAGTCGACATGTGTCTATTCCATATTGTAGTTTTTCGACAAAAAGTTAAAAATTGTGTACACAGTCGAAAACCATATTTTTGGTGGTATTTTAAAAATGATTCAGCTCACGTGAACGAAATAATTGAACCGAAATATTTTGAGGATTTGTTTATAACATAAAAATATTTAATCTTAGTGGGGTAGTTTTGCAATATCTTTTGTCATCATACAAATCGATGCACTGTTTTCCGTTGCATAGTTCTTTCTTTTGTGAATTTATTATATTATTATTCATAATCAAAATATTTGTGGAGGCTACATCAGCATATTAGAAATTGGGAGTATATTGCTAACTTACAAGGGCACATGTTCACATTTACGCAATTATAATTACCTGCTTCTGCACACAATCAATTATATTATTCAAATTAATATTTGCTAATTTTTTTGCAGCATTCGGCATAAATTTTCTAAAAAGAAAAGTTGTGTTAACGTTTTAAAATAATACAATAATGACATATTTTTCATTACTTACGAGTATTTAAGGTAAGTGCATTACAGATTTTGTGTTTAGAACAAATATGTTACGCACAATATAGGTAATTATAAACCTGTCGCCGTCGTGGTATATAAAAGTACACGGACAATCTGGTTGGATAATTTTTTATTATATATCTCTTAATTTTTTCAATTCGATAAAATTATCAATAATTTTTATGTCTGTACTTTTGGTATTTATTTATGTAAAATTCGAGATTGTTAAAATTATTTTTAGCTTTTTAATTAATTAACAAAAAAATTAATATCTTCAGATTTTGCGTAAATAAACTAAAAATGTAAAAACTTTTTGTGCTGAATCCAACATTTTAGTAAGTATTGTTTTTAAGAAATAAAAGAAGATTTACTTACGATTTTTTTCCACAATAAAAAAGAAATTAATTTAAAAAATTTCTTAATTTCTTTTTCTCATGCAAAAGGCTAAGAATTCTTTCTGTTAAAATATTTCGTTACATTAAAACTATATTACTTTAATATTTAACACAATATTGAAAACTAATAAAAATACATCATTTGGACTGAAAATCTGGTATATTTAGGCAAACTAATTAGTTACTAAAGAGAAAATGTAAGTTCAGAAGTTAAAATAATATAATGCTCTTGCTCAAGTATTGTCTAACTCATAAAAACCCTATTTGAAATGGCTTTCGCAAAATTTTGATACTGTTTTGACCAGTATTTTAGAAGAAAATGTGTTTTTCTCATTTCAGGATATATGAGAGGTAGACGTTTCCTTGGCCTTTTCTATATATTCACTTTGAGTCCAAAATATATATGTATACTATATATATAAATGAATGCAGTATTTTAGCTGAAAATGATTTTTCCAATTTTATATATGGGAGGTAGGGGTGTTCCTGTTCAATGAAAATAAAATAAACATTTGCCAACTAATAAATAGTCTATATTTAACTACAATTACAAATTTCGGTAAAATTCTAATCTGCATTTTAGCAATAAACCTTTTTTTTAATTTCAAGATTGTGGAAGGTAGGCGTGTCCTTGCTTCGATTAAAAAATAAATTAATAGACTCATAAACAATTTATGTTTAAAAGCGACTACAAATTTTGATAAATTTCTGACCAGTGCTTCAAAAGAAATTTAGTTTTTGTTTTTCTTTTAGAATATATGGGATGTAGGCAGTTTTTTCAAAATTTCGTATTTATTAATTTTAAGTCGAAATATGAGTACCAAATTTTAATTTTCTACGACAACTCCTTCTATTTTGGCCTCACCGTTGTATGGGAACAAAGCACTGTGCAACGCGTTGGAGTCTTATCATATTAAAAATCCTATCAAGCACTGATATTTTTATCAGCATAAGTTAAGTATGTAATTTTTTTATGTAATTTTCTTGTAGGTTTCATAGGATACTTTAGGTTTACTAAGATAGAGTTTGATACTACATACCCAAGTTAAAAAGACTCATACGTAATGTACTTAAAATGATGTGTAAACTCGGAAATGAAGAAAAAAAAACGGCATTAAAAAAACATGATTTTTAGGTTAATATTTTCAAAAGTATTTACAAAGAAATGGATAAACAAAATGGCGCATAAGGTGTAGCTTAGTGGTACAACTCCTGTGACGGAGATTGGTCTCATAATACAAATTCATGTTAAAAATTCAGGAGAAATATTTAAAATAATCTTCAATGAATACTAAGCTTTTATATCCTGAAAAAGACACTAAAGTTCGGTGTGGTTTCAGTAAAATAATGGTCAAAATCTATCCCCAAAACCACTGAATGATTAACTCCAAAGAAATTAAATTGTATTTTTTTTTGTTTTGCTAGTTTAACCACCGCAGAAATAGCAAATTACTGATTTAAAACATTTAGAAAATATTTCCGAATTATATGGCCCATAAAATAGAAAATATATTTCAAAAAAGATGAAATATGTAGGAAGCTATACAGTTGTAATAATTAAAGCACAAATTTTAATTATCCTTAAGATAGAAAGGTGGATTTTGATTTTTCGTCGATATTAGTAGATACTTATGGCTTAACATCTGTCCAATTAAATGTTATTGTAAATTCTTCCTAAGATATAGCAAATAATCAAAAACAAATGGATATTAATAAATATTATTTAAAAGATTTCAATTTTTATAAATTTTTTCAGTACCTATTGAAAGACCACATGTGCGCATAGAAAAAAGTAAAAATTGATTTCAATTTAAAAAAAAAAAAATATTTAAATTTGTGCCTCTCAAAAAAATGGTTATATCAATTACTAATAATTGTAAATACAGGCAAAAATTTATTTTTTCTAATTAAACACTTCTAAGATTTAAATAAAAAACAAAAAATTAATTTAATTTATTAAAGAGTTAATTGAAAAAAATATCAATATATTTATTAATTAAATCAAGGCGATGATTAAAAGAAACAAAACAGCAATAAAAGTAAATTTCTAATATTTCATTTGTTTTTTTTTAATTTTTAAGCTTTTTTTATTTTTTGAAATGTGTACCTATATAAGTATGTAAACCAAATTAATTTACATTTTAATTTTTGGATATTTTTTACTTAATTACACTATTTTTTCATCGGCTGTTGTTTCTGCAACTTCGTCGGCAGTGTCTTCGTGGCATTTGGTCCAATATTGATTCTTTAATTTCCATTCATTTTCAATAGAGTTCTAAAAAATAAAGCTCTTTTGCGAAGTGTAGCAGCCAATTGTTGTGATGTGCTTTTTGATAGTTCACGGAGATGGCGAATATTTCCAAATTATTTCGCCAACTTACTCCATGAGATACAATATAGTATTTAGCTGCACTTCTTGAATTATAGTCATGTGACTTTTTACGTATAATATCTAACCAACTATTCTACGCCTTTTAATTGTATATAAATTCTCATAATAGTCATCGGTTGCTCGGATTTATTGCAACCACATATCTTTCTCGTCCATTTATATTAACACTTGTTAAACCACCAAATCTTTTATTATAAAATATGTATATTTATTCGTATACAGATATACAAATCTAAGATGTTGGTACTATCATGAAATAAAGCAGTACAGATGAATCCTTTTACGTTTACGGAAGAGACCATCACAAAGACAATTTTCAATGAAATACATTTGCTGCAGCTAACAGAAATATAAAATAATAAAATATTTCAATATTTTTATATTTAATTTGAAATTATGAAACAAGTTTCAACATTTTTTTTAGTTTTTGAAAAACATTTATAACCAATTTAAAAATTATTGAATTAATTAATTTTTTAATTAAATTTGAACGAAATATCAACTATAATAGTGAATTGAAAAATTTTAGGCAATATGTTTTTATGTGATATGTACGGTTATTGTTAATTACTTAAGTTTTAACGAAAATAATCATTTAAGTATTTTTTTTTTTTTTTGGTAAAATCTTGCCATACTTTAATACACCATAAGAATAATAAGATGTCGCACAGCAATATTTATCTCAGGGAGTTGAAATATTTTAAAGGTCGTCTCACTTTTTTGATTATACTGGTCTGCAAAAAGATCTTCTTTTAAACAATAATTTATTGAATATAATAATTTGGATATGCTGAATATTCACAAATTTTGAATATTTTTGTATAGGCAGTACTAATATAACACCTTTAATAAGGCGGTCACACTAGTATAACTCGATAACGGTTAAAATACTAACGATGCTAACTAAAATTACTTCAACATGATTTTTCGATACGCTCAACAGTTTTGGAGCTACTCAGAAATTAGTGGTGAAAAAGCAAATTTTCATGCAAAATAAGAAAAATATTACTCCTCAAAAAGTGGAAAATTTAATTTTAAATCCTTAATTTTCAATGGTAGTTTTAATATGAATAAATATGTCATATATCAATAATCATAATTAAGTATCTTCACTTAATTATGAATAAAATCAAAATTTTTCATGAATTTTCATGACGTATGACTTAATTTATTCGTAATAAAACTGGTCTTGTGACTAACGTTAAAGTTTCAGTTATTCAGTTTTTATATTATGAATGTAATAATATTTTGATAAAAGATAAATCGAATATTATAAGTGCCAGGAGTTTGCGTAAATTATAAACGTCAAATTTACAGGACATTAAAACATCACATATTTTTATTTGTCGTAGTAGAATTAAATTTAATAACTCTTCTTTGGTTTCAAAGGAAAAAATAAACTTCCCTCAAAAATGTAGATTTTGATATAAAAATTACCTTTTATTATAGAAAAACCGAAAATATTTATTATAAAAAATAAAGTAAAAAATCATCAACTGAAATAAAAAATTCAATGAAAATTTTATAAAATTAAAGAAAAACGGTATGAAATATTTAGAAACATTTGTGCTAAATTTTGTGCGAAATTAAATAAAAATATTTGTATTAAAAGTAATAATAATAATAATAATAATAATAATAATAATAAATAATAAAGAAAATATAGAGTGTTAGAAATATAAGAAAAACATTCTCTAAGTTAAAACAAAAGAAAAAAATTTTAAATTTTAAAATTAAAAATTTAATAAACTTACATAAAACATACGACGCTTACCAAATAACTTTGAAAAAAAAAAACAAAATTTTAAATAATATTTCAAAAAGTTAAAATAAACCCAAAGAAACCGAAAATATAATAATTTTAATAGCACCCTAAAAAGGGGAAAAAAAAAATATAATAATTTTAATAGCACCCTAAAAAGGGAAAAAAATTGCTTGAATTTAAAATAAAAATTACTTAAAACCTTAAAATCAAAATAAATAATTCCATTATACTTATATTAGACTACAACTTCTTTGGAAATATTTAGTAATTTATACAGTTGTCAGCAAAAATATCGTATGTAACATAAAAAGTCCTTGAAAAGTTTACCACACAACCAGCAAGAAAAATTGAAAAAAAAATAAAACCACCAATATAGAAAACAACAACAAGGATTATAGGAAAAAAAATAAATAAAAACAACTAGCAAAAGTGAAAAATCATGCCAAATCCTTTATAAAAAACCCACACTCATACATACAACCGAAAAATAAAATATAAAGTGACCATAATACGGAAATAAAATAAATAAAATAAAAGAAAAGAACGAAATTCAAAAAGAAACGAAAAAATATATGTAAATAAAATAAAACAAAAAATAATAATAAAAAAAAACAATAAAGTGTTTTTCCTTGTGTATACTTTTACACAATATAAATAATATATAGAAAATTGTGGTTAATATATTCAAACTTAACTAGAAAATTTCGATTTCCTTCGATATTCTAAATGAAAACGCAGTCATTTACAATTAAATTTATAAAGAAATATATTGAAATCTATTGTCTGTTTAGGGAAGTGATATAAATTTCTTACAATTAAATGTAATTAATTTTTACTTCAGTTTAATTGTGTCGTGTTAGACCAATTGGAATTTAATAGCAAGGAGAGGAATAAAAACAATAACATCAACAATATCAACATTAACATCTTTAACATCTATTACATCAATTTACTGTTGTACCAATGTGTTTGGTATTTTAGTGGATTAAAAAATGTGTTTTTCTGCACGTAACTAAAGGTAATTGAAATGTCAATTTTATTTAGTATGTTTTTATGTTTTTTAATTTAAATGCCTGTCAATACAATTAAAATATTGGAATTTATTGTTCACTTTTTGTTTGCTATATTTTTCTTTTGTTTTTTTTATTTTGTGGTTGCATTTTCTCAAATTCAAATTTTAAGGATTAATTTTAGACAATGATGTATGTTATTGTGGGATTTGTATGGCAAAATATTTTTAAAGGAATTAATTTTTGAATTTATTTGAAGTTGAAATTTCATATATTAAATTAATATTTAATAATGTATAAATATTAAAATTTCATATTTTATTAATACCACTTTATCCTGGTGAGCCTCGCTACCACTTTTTATGCGATGACTAATGTTTACTTTATATGTTATCTAACACTCCCTCTTGACCTATACGCACTATTCAAAATTTTATACAAAAATTATTTATAAAAATATTTAAGAGTTTCAGTAAATTACTACTTAAGATATGCAAAAATGAATATTTTTTATATTTTCATTTCATTAATTCAATATGATAAGAAAATTGTTCCCACAAAATTTTAAAGCTCTCACTATTATAGCTATTTAGTTATGCCATTAAGGATATTTGATTTATACGTCCATTTTGTATCTTAACTTATGGCGGTTTTTGCGAAAGTTATTCCTACCTGCTTTAATAACTTTTTACTGTAATAGTTCCTAAAATATACGATATTTAATATCTTCGTGGTATGGGTGGTTTCTATCCGTCTCATTTTCATTCTAAGTTTAGTGGTTCCCGTAAAATTTTAATACTTTTTCTGTAACGGCATTTAAATTATCCGATAATTAGTATTTTATATGGGGGCTATCACTCCGCGTAGACCTCCCCACTCCATTTTCATCTCAGTTATGTAAATTGAAAATAAAATTATTTCCACAAAATATTAGGACTTTGTATGCAACATTTATAAAAATATATGATAATTATTATTTACCTTATATAAGGGCTATTGAAAAATAAATAGCTTACTCTACTTTCGCGTATTACAGAATAATACTGTCAAAATTTTAAGAAAATCGGTCCAGTGGTTTAGCTTTCTACAAAGACTAAACAAATATTAATTAATGTTTATATGTATATAGATATTATATATCTAGGGCTGCAGTTGAGAATTTTTAAAAAGTGTCTAAAAAAGGCGATTTCAAAAAATAAAGTCGACAATGGTCACCTGCTTCAGTACAAAGTAAAAATATGAATTAAGATATAAGTATTCATCAAATCTAGTTTTTAATTTTCCCAATCCCATCCAAAGAGATTAGTCATTTGATATTCTAAGTAGCTGTTCATGAACTTCATCATTAGCTTTATTTTTTAACAGTTTTTAATAATTAATTTTTTACACCACTATACTGTGAAACAGTCACAAAATAATTAAATTCTTTGTTGAAGTTAATATATAATGGGTTGAGATATTTCAAACAACTTAGTTTTTCGTCATTTATCACATAGTCTTAAAAAGATGCCAAAAAAATGGGTCAAACAAGTGGCCAGGTGTTTGAAAAAGGGTCATCTGGCTATTAAGTCATTAAATGGTAATGCTGTATATGAGCTATTGCCATTAAATACAATATTAATTAATTACAATATTAATTAAGTACAATATTTTGTTATTTAATTTCGAAACAAACTTTGTATTATATGTTATTAGGGACATTATTTTGTCATTTAAAAGAAAATAAGACATTAAACAAAAAATATATAGATTATTATTTTTCTTATTAAAAAGGTTTTCCTGGGCGAAAAATCTCAGAATAATTTAAATATTTTTTACACGTATATTTCGAAAAGATTGCTTTCATTGTAAGTGCACTACCTACAAAGAATTTCAAATCTAATTTACTTTTAAGTTATTAAAATTTGAGATTTTTTAATTGATTTAACGAATGGAAATGAATGATAATAATAATTTGCACTTTGAAAATATTCACTATTATGAAAGAAAAAAAAATAATAATAATAATTAAATCAGATTTTTTCATAGAAAATAAAATATTTTTAATTTGTTTCTAAACAATATGTCTTATCTAAGCAAATCGTGGTAATATAAATTTAAGTTGAACATTCTTTAATAATATCTTTAAAATATTGTTGAATATCACATTATAGATAACCAAACTAATAACAAATTATTCTTTTTTAAATTTATTATATATCATAAATTTTTATATCTTAATTTTTTTAATTAAAGTATACTGTTTATAATATTGAATTAGTGATATGGCTCCGAACACCTAGAGAGTTTTGCGAATAGTACATTGTTTGTCCAAATCATCCACAAGCAATTGATAATGCATAGATATCAACTTGACACCACATCAGTGTCGAATTATAAAATAACATTATTTATTAGATCTAGTGTGTTCAAAAATTTTAAACGAACGGTTTCTAAAATCAACACCATAAATTGTTTATGTGACCACAACCGTTATAGATTTTGCATCAAAAATTTTCTCTTAGTCTAAACTAATATGGAATAATTCACTAAAACTTAACTGCAAGATTTTTAAATTTATAACAATATTTTATTCAAATGTCAATATTAATCTCATACTATATCATGCTAATGTAATATATGTAAGCATAGTTTTTATTGGATCTCCGAATAATATATTTTTAAATTTTAAATATAAATTACGATATGCTCTTATTTTGTTTCTATGAAATATTTTAAATTTAATAGAAGTTCATAATTATAATTTCAAAATTTCTAAGATAAATGAATTTTCCATTCCCTTTTCTTGGAAATTGTTATGGAAAATCTCAAAATTTAAACTTAAACTTTCAAAACGTTTTTAATTTGTGCCACAAAAAGTATGTTCTATATAAAAATTAAATAGTTTACCTTGGTGGTCGCGATCAGCGTTGCAACTTTTTTGGCCACTTTGAATTAAATGGCCACTTTTTAAGACTATATGTTAAATAAATAGGAATTATGTTGTTTGAAATATCCCGATCCTTTATATATTAAGTCAATCGAAGAAATTAATTACTTTGAGTATTTATAAATGAACTAAAACTACTAGAAACTAAAGATAATGATAAAGTTTATGAGCAAAAGTTCAAAACATAAAATGATAATTTGCTTCAATTTAATGCTTGTATTTTGACTTTGCCACAGAGCAGGGACTCAGAGTCTTTTTGTTTTTTTTATTAATTATTATTAATGAAAAATAAATTATCCCGCAGACTTATGGTCAAAACTTGTGAATCCATGTTTTTAGTTCTAAATTTGTTATACTGAGATTTGGTAGACTGGAGTCCGCGTAAAGACCTGGTTTTAAAGTACAAAGATTTAATTTCTAAAAAATAAGTTTTGAATACTCAAGAAACCTGCAAAAAAAAAATTCTTATAAATTACTAGTTATAAAATAATTTTAATGAAACATTTAAGTAATTTTTGTTAGAAAACTCTATACATATACTCTCACAATTGAAACATTACTAATTTTTTCATTAAGTTTTCAATTAACTTCACATTACTTTAATTAAGACTATTTCAAATACAAGCATTTTAACATGAACAATTTTTATTTATTTTAATTTTTTTTCATTTTTTTTTTTGCAATAGTAAAAAAATTATAAATAAATAATTTTATAAAATTTTTTTGGTCCATGTTAATATTAAATAAATAAATATTAAGGAGTGTTTTTAGGCACTGGACTAATAGTCCGTTAAAAGATAATATTTTTTGGCGATTTTTTTAAATATTTTCTTCTGTACACTTTTGAAAAATTCTCTGGTCATGATTTTAGCCCAACCATCATACAATTTCCTTTAGCTGCGTTTTCTCCTTCTAGAAAATAGGTACAATTTTTTATTATTCAATATATTGCCAATAATGTACTAAATGAATTGCGACCATGAAATACTAGAAGTAATAAAGCAAGTATTTGAATGAAAATATCATTTATAAAAAAATTTAAATATTCAGTCATCTAAAAATATTTATTAATAAACATTACAAAAAGTTAGTTTTCATAGCTTCTAACTGATTTTAAACTTCGCCCACATAGGCTGGTCTGTTTATTTTTTTTTTAATATAGGTAAAATTATACGTTTTGTTTAATATATGCTAAATATATAACTAAATATTGATCAAAAATTAACGAAAATGTTAAGAACAAATGTATGTCGTAAGGACAAAAAATTGAGAAAAAGCAGATAAACTTGCATCAATGTGAAAAATGTTATATGGGTCCACCTTCCGGTTCTGATTTAGGACATGAAAGAGACAATTAATTTCAATATAAATATGTATATATTTACTTAAAAAGAATTTTTTTTGTTTAGTAGTATTAAAAATGCAAAAATCGGTGTTCAGGGTTCGACGTAAAAATAATAAAACAAACGTTAGAAGAAAAATTCTGGTATTCAATAATAAAATATTTTTCAATAAAATAAAATAGATTAGTTACTGAATTTTCTGCAAAAATTCAGTTAAAACGGAATGTCTCATTTTGTTCCAAATAGAAAAGCAAAGTGTATATAAATAAATATGTTCCAGTATAAAACGAAAAAAATACATCAAATTCGAAAATGTTCAATGAAAAACTAAATAAATATGAAATTATTGAATAAATTATATTTTAAAGAAAATATGAATTTAGAAATTTACGTGATCTTGCGTGCAGAAATTAACCCCAAATGTTTTCATAAAACACCATTATTTAGCAAATAATTTTACCTAATTCATAAAATATATAAAAAATAGTTTAGTTTAATTTGTCATATTTTTTAATAAAACGTCTCACACTATGACAAAAATTTTATTGTCAAAGGCATTTAGCATTTTGTATTATGATAAGCTTTCAACAATATATCATATTGTGGAGGTTTATGGTTTCCTCAAAAGTTTACTGTGAGCGCGAAGATCGCTAATCTTTTTCTACATCGTTTAATGTTTGAATGAAGGATAGGTCCTTTATTAAGTATTGATATTTAGTTCTGCTAATATTTCCTCCTTAATTTTGGCATCGCTGACGCAAGGGAAAATTTTGTTTAGAAAGTTGCAGCCTGGATCATTTTTGAGTAGAGCTTTTTCAATGATTTTGATAATCATACTTTTTCTGAAAAGTAATTTAAATCTTTTATGAATTTTGAAATTTGCTGCCATATTGCAGTTATTGTAACAAAACTTGGCACCATAGGGCCTATTCTGAATTCTACTTCATAAATTTTTTTAATTTTTTAAGTAATAAGATTTTCTAAAACTTTTGCCGTCCACATATTGTTTGGCAGAGTAGTTAAAATTGTTTTGTAATTTTCATTATTTATGATCATGTATTATATACGTATGTATATCCCATCCAATTTCTCTTTCCTCCCAATTTGCTTGATTAAAAATAACATTTCTAATCCTGTCAAATTTAGAAACTCCTGAGGTGTAAATAAGACAGGTTAGAGGCTTAGTTGGTACTACATATTTTTTTTAAATACTAGCCCTTTATAAAATGTAATTGATATGTTTACTCTAGCCCTAACAATAAAAGTATGTATCCTAAACAATCCCTGAGGAAGCATATTTTCTTTGGCCAGTACGTTAAATATAGGACGTAGTGAAATTATTAAAAAAATTTGTGGTAATTGAGATGCGTATTCCAAGTGTTGACTTGTGTAATTTATAAATTGAAAGCAAGTGAAAGCATAATGTCTGGAAATATAATTCCAACATTCTTAGAATTTTCCGCTTTTTCGTATTATCTTAAAAATTTTTATTTTTAAGAGAGACAGATGTATAGCTATACACAATATAATTTAATATTTTTGTCTAAAAGTTTCAGAAATTTTAACATTTTTAACCAGCTTAGTATTAATTAACAAACATCAACTAAAACCGCAAAAAAAAAATTTTTACTAGGGCAAATTTCTTTAAACATTCTTTTCGGAAACAGAATTATTGCTTGGATATCTGGGATGTATAAGATCAAGTTACAAGTGTCTAAATATTATTTAGAAATAAATACAAAGAGTAAAACGCAAGACCTTTATATTTTATAAAATTAAAAAATGGGAAAATCTATGCATACTTTGTTAATTAAAATTTGTTTAATGAAATGTTAAAAAATCAGTATGACCGCGATTATCTTTGGTACCACCAATAATATTGTATCAATTTTGATTTGCATTTTAGACATATTGGTGTGGATTCTCTATATATGGTAATTTTTTAAATGTTGTTGAAATAAAATGTTGGCAACTTTTTATCTTTAATTTCCATAACACTTACGCCGTGCACCAAGAGCCATTAACGCGAACAGATTTGTGTATCATTAAATCCTGCTAATACCTGTACATTTTTTTAACCCCAAAAGTGCACGAATTTGAAGAACTGCCCATATATATATGTATGTTAGACTTCCCAACCTATCTGCGGCTAAAGAGGCTGATTTTGGCCATAATTTTTCAAAGAGTAAAAACTAGTTGATATATTTAAATTCTCTTTGTCAATCAATTACACAATAAATTATAGTAAGAATGAGCATTATTCAACACTTTCAGAATATACAGGGTAGCTACGATACGTTGCTACATTAAAGTCTAAAGTCGCCAATAGCTCCTTTTTCAACCACCTGCCTTTTTTGGCAAGCTTTTAAATGGAATTAAATTGCAACTTTTTAAGACTATGACAAATGACGAAAAACTAAGTTATTTGAAATACCTCGTCCCATCGTGTATTAATTCCAATAAAGAAATTAATTATTTCGAGACCGTTTCAAAATATAGTGTTGTAAAAAAAAGACTGCGAAAAATTTATAAATGAACTGAAACTGTTAAATATTTTAGCTACTGATCAGACTTACAAAAAACTATTTAAAACATACAATAGACCTAAGGTCAATGCTTGAGAATCTATGCTTTCAGTACTAGTGAAAGTGCTGATAAGACTTACAAAAAACTACTTAAAACATACAACAGACCTAAGGTTAATGCTTGTGAATCTATGCTTTCAGTACTAGCGAAAGTACAAAAATTTAATTAATAAGAAAAGAATTTTGTGTTAACGATTTTTATGAATAAATTTTTATTTTTGCTATAATAAAAATTAATATAAGTATTTTTTTTAATAAAATTGGGTGTTGTTTTTTTTTCTTAAAATAAACCATTTTTTGCTTTATCAAATAAACAAATTTTAGGATTTTATGTTCTGAAGCAGCTGGATCCTTTTTTCAAAAAATCCCCTTTTTCGACACTTTCCAAAAACTCTCAGCTATAACGCTGCAGGCCAATAATTAGAATGTTCGAAAAATAAACTTAAAAAACTAATATTTTTTATGATTATGATGAAACTATAGTATTTGCGTAGAATTATGATGCAAAAATATTTCTTTTATCACTTTTCGTTTGGATACTGTGAAGCTACAAAGTGGTCGTATATATTTCAGAAAATCGAAATAATTGGGTCAATTTTTATTTTTTTTTATAACTTTTATGAAATAATTTATCTTTGTTTAATGAAGAATTCACTTTGGGGAAAAAAATTGCAAATTTTACCCCTTAAATTATTTTACTGAAATATATATGAAAAATTGTATTCTTCATAGCATCTAAACGAGTAGTGATAGAAAAATATATTTGCACAGTTTTTCCAAGATTATCAGATATACCACAGAATACAAATTCGTGCGAAAGTGCAAACTAAATCGTAGTTAATTTCAACAGAAAATGAAAAGCAAAGCCGAATAACAAAACTTCAAACGAAATAAGAACCTAAAAATAATGAATTAGCTGCAAGTGTTTTAATGAAATAATTCCTACTAAGAATGAGATTATTTGAAAAATCAAAATGAAACTGAAATTTTAGAAGCTATTTCATAATGAAGTAATTCCCATGCAAAAGAATTAAGTAGTGAAATAAGTACATATATATATATATATATATATATATATATATATATATATATATATATATATATATATATATATTCTTTCTTAAATACTACAAACTGTCAGCGAGCAAAGAAACGTTTTAAAATGTAAATTATATTATCAGCATTTGTTTTAATTACATGAACTATTATATATTATTCGAACGTATTATTAAGTTGTGCGTCGGCTTTTTTATAGTCACCATCATTAAGCGATCTAAAAAAGTGACAAAATTGGAACATAGTTTTTTTTTACATTTAAAATTGTAGCAAATGAGCGATATACGTTATATAATATATAAATTTTTAAAGTAAGACTCATCAAGTTTTCTTAAATTAATGACTTCTTATGTGAAAAAAATAGTGGTTCAATAAAAAATTACAAAATTATTTCAAATTTGAGAAAAGGAAATAAATCCCTAAAATATAAAACAATTTCTTAATTCTTCAAGAAATTAATTAAACCCCAAACCAAATTTTGGAAGGGACTTATTTCATTATTCCTTTATGAATGAAATGAAATAATTTTATAGGAATATGAAAGTTATACATAAAGATATGCAATAATTTAAAAAAGATAAATAAGTTGTTGCAAAATAATACTTCTAAAATGTATTGGGTTTTTTGGGACCTATTTCATTTTTATTAATGGAAGTGATTTCACTGTAAGCAATTTAAGCATTTTTTATATTAACAATAAGTGGAAAAAACATTTTTTTTGTTAAGCAAATGCACAAGGTTTTTAAAATTTCTGTGATACACTCGAATAGGATATTTTTATTATATATAATAGGACTGTTGCAGTGATCATCAATTTTACAGATTTTAGTCAGAATTGTCAGGAAAAGAACAAAATTCACCAAATCCTTAGTACAGGAAAGCTTTCCTGTAAAGTCTGACAAAAACTTGCAAGTTTGACGAATACTGTAACAGAGATAATAATGAAGACCTTTTTAAATTTCTTTAAAAAAAAAACAAAGTACACTTTATGAACACTAATTACTAATCTATGCAATATGTCAATCACTTTTTCTCTTACAAGAAATGATGCTAAAAATCAGGGTGTCATATCCAGGAGAAGGAGTTAGATTTCCAAAATAATATTACATCATTATTTTTAGTGCTGCATAAACCTTCATGAAAAGTATCATATTCTAAAATTAAATTTTCTCGTTTATCTAAATCGACTGAAAACAAAAAAAAAACTATTTAAAAATAATATACTTCTTAAAAAAACAGACGAAGTAATTAAATATTGCAAATTTTTACTTTATATTAAGAATACCATTTCAAAAATTAACCTGAATCAATAGATATCTGGTAAATTTAAATATCTCCCCTTGGTGTATGTTACAAAATAAATAGTAACAAAAACCAGTTTTGAAATTCTTCACCAGTTGTGAACAGGTTAAATAATTCACGCTAAATTTCCACAGCACACAAGAAGCGAGTAAAAAAAAAGTTATTTGCTTTTAGCCAGTTCAATAGCCTAGTGCACAAAGAGCTCATAATAATAGCAAAATAACAAGTCACTATTAAAAATTCAATTCATTTGAACTTGCTTTGTTCGATTATAGAATTAATTATTTTTTTTTTTTTTGCTATTATTATTTTTTTAGGAACAATAGAAAATGAGCCATTGAACTAGTAGTAAAATTATGGAAAAAATTTAAATTGTTTTCTTTTTTAAAATTTTATTCTTTGCTTTCTGCAGTTTTATGTGCTTTTTTATTTTACTTTATTAATTTATAGATTTTTAATAACTACTTAAAACGTGACATGAGGTTAAATATAAAAAAGCTTGAAAAATAACAAAGAGAATTTATAAAGTCAAAGGATGTTGTTTTTAAACTGAAAGCATAGGATGCGGTAGAATTTTATAACAAAAAAAAATAAAAATTAAATTTAAATATAATTTGTAGAAAGGTATGTTAACTATATGTACTTTTTTAGACTTTTTATTAATTTGCAAACATTTTTGTTAACTTTAAGAAAAATCGAATAAAACTCAAGACTCCAAGTAAGGTTAATTTAAAAAGTTTTACAAACATATTATTGCTAAGAAATAAATTAATATTTTTATAACACGTAAAGAATTGAAAATTTCAAAAAAGCAAACAAAGAGTGAAATAAAATTAAAAGAAAAACCGTAAAGCAATTATAATTTTCTATGACATTTGTGAAATTAAAATTTATTCGAGCATGCAACAGCAGTAGAAGCAAACGTATGCTTTGACATATGTAGTGTATGAGTGATATTTATTTCATAAAATACGTATACCTACAAATAAACACTTAAATAACCGCAGAAACGTAAGTGAACAACAAATAACCCCAAAGGCGAATGGGTAATAAAAACTTTGTTGGCTGTTTTATATTAAACAAATAACTCTCTAGAATTTCCAACAGCAAATCCACAAAATGTTTGGAACATATATTTAAACTAATTACACTGATCGGCAAAAAAAAAAATCCTCCCCCAAAGATGAATAGTTGTACTTTATGGAGTTTGATATGCTAAACACGAATATGCTATTAGTTTGTTTCCATTAGGTCTGAATTTTTTGATGGGCGTGTCTAATAATTTACCTATAATAAGTCCATTATATGAGTATATTTCACCATAACCCAAGAACGGTGTGTAAGATTTAAAAAATGATATACCAAAAAATGCATACTGAAAATATCTTCAAGATATCCTAACAAAATTTTGTGCTTAATATTTTCAGTTATTTGGAAATTGGAGTCCGTAAATTTTTCTTGCAAAATTGTAAACCTATTTTCCTCAAAAGTTCTTTTAAAAAGTGAAAGCGCTAAAATGTGTCTGTTTTTTATCTCTACCATAAAACCGGTTATGGTAGGAATAAAATAAGCCATGCATCATCAGTATTGATGTACAAATCTTGATTTTATTTACAGTTAAGTGAAAGTACCCACGTATACCTACAATTAAGTTGAGATACACTGGTGGGGGAAAACATATATATTTTTCTTCTTTAAGTTAATATAGATGGAAAAGAAGGTATTTGATGTGCTAAACCAGAATCTGTTTTCACTTTTTTTCTATCACGTACTGATTTCTTTATGGACATGATCAGCGTCACCGTATGGCAAAACAGATCATCATCACTTGAATACATGATTCAACTTATTTTAGAAACAAATTTATTGCTACACAAATTTAAATTAAACATTTACCAATGAATATTTAATAAACCTCAAATATTTGATTAATAATAAAATATTTTTTGTTTGATTATGTTGTTTACATTTTATAGTTTTCTAGCTAAAATATACTTGACATATTTTCTTGTGTTAAACATTACATTTTAATTAACAATTCATATTTTGTGGAGAAATATATTGTTGATGTTTTCGTGGTTTTTTTCTATTTCGCTTTCAAAACTTGTCATAATAATGTTTATGATATTGCGGCAGACATTTAGTGCGGCTGACATTTATAATAATTAGACATTTTAATTAATTAGTCTGTACGTGTCTGTTAAAAACAATTTGCTAACAAATTCGTCATTGTCTAAATTTAAAACAATGTCTGGCTAAGAAGCTTTTTAGGATATTTAACGTAAAATAAGGAGTACGCACGAAAATTCAATTCAGCGTATAAAACTGAAACCACTGGGTCAATAACTTTCAAATTTTAATTTTGTTAAAGGCTGTTATATTCAAGTTTTAAATTTCAAAGATAAATTTTTTTTCGTTTTTAATAAAATATTTAATATTTTCTGGAATGCCATCCATAAGATGTATTTTTTGTTTTCGGTTACGTTTTGTTGGAACAGGTCTATTTCTCTTTAAACTCTATTTTATTTTTTAATCAGCTTTAAGTATTCTTAGAATATTTTTTTACCTTCACCAAATACATTTCAAATGAACCGAGTCTCGGGCATTTTAGTGGATTGGACTGTTTTGGTATATAGCAGCACCATTTGTTTGATACTATTGTTACTTATTTGTTGTAATAATGAAAATGTTACTATGAACTCTTCGTTTTCTTTCGTTTTCTTTTTCGTTTTCTTTGTTGTGCTCAAAAGATGGAATTTTCCAACCCACCTGCACTCCTAGCTATAATATGTTTTGATTATAAATTTGAGTTATGTGTTTGCATGAATTTGGTCAAATTTTCAGTTTGGAATTTCAAAAAGTGTCCAAAAAAGGGTTTTTTTTAAGTATGTATCTACATACAAACATATGCATATAAATTTAGTCGTCATCAGAAGCTAAAACTGCTGTTGTAATTTTTTTATTTTTTTTTTTAGAAAAGCAACGCTTGGTATGATAGTTTAGTTTTGTAATTACATTTGTTTTAATTTTGTAAGTATAAATGTGAAAATATATGAAAGCATAATTTCGATGTTAAAGTTAAATTTTACTTATTTCAATTTTCCTAAATGGATATATAGTACTCTAACGATCAAAATTATTTTTTTTTTATTTTTATATTTTTCTTATTAAGGCAGATCATATTATTAGAATTTATATTTCTATTTCTTGGCAAATTTATAAATTGAGTCAGTAAGCAACTAGTGTTGAAGCTAAAAAAACTACTAATTCTGAAATATAAATAAATTACATTAATTTTATAATAGATCTATAAATTCTTCTTAATTTCTTAGGAATAAAGGGATAGTGTATTTTTGTGTTTTAGCAAAAATTTGATCGCACTAAAACATAAACTAGGGAGGGTGATGTGGCAGGAACACAATAATATTATGGGGTGATTTCAGGCAGTCCTTTGCAAACGAGAGTCAAAAGAGAGTCAAAAAAAATATGACACAAAATATTTTGATAACAAAAACCCACCCCAACCGCCAATCTGCATGTCTTTCTAAGTTAATAGCTGTCATAGTTTTAACAAATTTCCACATACCAACAACATCTCAGTAGTTGGACTTGATATGCCTCTGATATGTGACTATGTTTATCGAGGTTGTATTTGTATACTACAAAACTAAAGGTGTAACTTGGAAATTTTTTTATAAAAATTACACAAGATATAAACTTATTTTATCCTACATATCACGAGATAGAAAACAGTGCAGCTTGATGGTTAACATGACTATCTTTAAACGTTGGAACATAAAAAATATAAGAAAAAATTGTCCAAAAATTTTTAAATTAATTAAAATTGTATTAAATTCCTTATCAACAATTCCAAGTTTTTCAGCATTATATGTTTTGTAGGTAGCCCAAACATAAAAATGCAAAAAAAAATGTTAAAATTAATTTTTCTTCTTCAAAATTGATTCCATTAATGGAGGACACAAGAACAATGTGTCTTATGGAAAAAAAATATTTTTGGAAATCTGCAGATAGCCCTTTTTGAATATATGCACTCAATATGTAAAAATTTGTATCAGTTATTTTTAGCTACGCTTTTAAAAATGTTAATATGTAGACATCTTTTTAATAGCAGTTTTTCCAAACAAATTAATTACTGCCACTCACACAAATGACGCAAAAGATAAAATATATTTTATATACAATTTTCTCGCATATAATTAAATAATAAAATAAGGGCAGTAAAAAATTTTTAACTTTTTCTACGTTCGAAACTAAATCACCAGCTCATTTTGGATTTTATGTCAGTCATTATTTAGCAAATATAAAATTTTTAATATACACTGTATAATAAATTCTTCAAGAATTCGAAAAAGAGGAATATTTGTAAAATATACTTGTACTCATTATCGTACACACACAGCCTTACACATATTTACCCTTAGGGTTAAATAATTAAATAAAATTTAAGGCCTTTATTTTTTTCCATCATTCCTTTTATCTCATTTTTTATGTATATATTTAAATACGCAACATTTTTAATGATTAATTTAATTGGACTTTCTGTGCAAATGCGACTGTGTGTGTGTTTTATTCCACAAATAAAAGCCAGCATGTAATGTAGGAACAAGAAATATACAAGTTGTTAATTTAATTTTTTACACATTTTAATTGTTGACTTAAATTTACACATGTTTTGAGTAAAATGTAATATAACAGAAAAACAAAAAATTTTATATTGCACAAATATGTTTTGAGATAAAAAATTAAAACATATTTACAAGTGTACCACAAACATGATTGTAATTTTATACTCCTAGAACAATTAAGTTGCCACAAAATAAATTAGTGTTAAGTTGCAACTTAATACTTTTAACTTTTTTGGTTAAGGAAATTCAATGCGTAACTATAAAACTATACAATAATAATAAAATATTAAATTCTTTTTATGAGTTATGTTAATGTTTTTATTAGAGCTTTTTTCTCATTGTACTAAAGAATAGAAATATTATGGCACATAAATATGTATATATAGAATTTCCTAACCGCTATATCTTCTGCTTTTACTTCAATTTTATTTATTGTTTGCATAAAAATAGTTGATTTGAATATAAATAATTGCTTATATCTACATTTAGCAATACTTGTTTGTTTCAAATCCCATTTTTAGTGTAATTGAAATTAATACAATTCAATTAATACATATCTCTCACTTTTTTATTTTTAATCGAAAATGTTTTTTATACTTTAAAAGGTTTTCTTTATCTGAAATTTTTTTAAATATAAGAAGTATAAAATTCAATGCCATTTTATTTTGTATTTTTTCTTTGTTATATTTAGGAACATTAACTTTACAACAATGTACTTAAAATTAGGACATCAAAAAAAGAAGAAAAAATAAAATAATAAAAAAGGAACAGATATTTAATTAAGTTTTTTACATGAATGAAAAATAATTTTAAGAAACCAACTAGAAGAATCTCATTAATTATAAAAAAAATAGAGCGCTGAATTTAAATTGAAAATTCGGCGTCAGACTAGGCAATATGCAATATTCTTTAAATATATTGTTGTTATAAAAGAAGAAAATAGCTCACTTATACAGTAAAAGAGTGATATTTTTTTTCGAAATTTTAACTTTTTCATTTTAACTAACTCGTTATTTATACGTCGGGGCGTATGATTACCCAGAATATGAATTAAATATTAACCATACGCTGTTTCTATACGTGTTATAGTGTGGAACAAAAAAATATATATAATAAACACAAAAATTGTATTAAAACTATAACTGGCAAAAAGGAAGAATATACATGTAGAATATACAAACAAAATATCACGGAAAACCCCGAATCCTATTCTCTATACTTTTAGTGAGAATCGTGCTGGGAGTATCATTGGCTTCTAAGTTATGCAAAACATATTATGTAGTGTTGAGCAAAAAAAAAAAAAATATATATATATATATATATATATATACAATATTTTATGCATAAATGTGTTAACTTCATTCGGTGTGACTTTTTTCAGTTAAGATTCCCAGCACAATACTAATTGAAAATAAAGGAAAAGGCTTCACTGTCTACATATTTTTTTTTTTTTTTTTTGCGAATCTAATAATGTAGACCTCAGTGAACGTTGTAAGATATAGATTTTGGAAGTTATTCGTATTTATATAAAAACAATTTATCAGTCGTAATTTTGAAGTATTCTCAATTGCGAACTGTTGCGGAAATCATACTAAATGTGGATGAGTTGTGGATGCAATTGGTAATTTTTCTGGTGAAAAAATACAAATTGAAATAAATATTTTGTATTTAAATTTTCTTAAAAAGTCAATTATTGCTAGTTGCATCATGTCACTTACCATATGGAAAAAATTTTCGCTATTAACATTATATTTTTTGGAAAGTTTTAAAAAGGCAATTTTTTGAGATATATATCCGCGAACTATAAATCGAGAGATATGGACCATTTTCTTACTGAGAAAAGGTTCATGTTATACGACATATTAAAGGTAATTTTGATACATTTAATACGACACGACAATGAATATTGTACCATAAATATCTTGAAAGGTATTTGTAATTTTGTATATACAGCTTTGTAATTTTTTTTTAGCTTTTACATTTTCAAATCGCTACATTTCGCGAACCACTTGATTAAATTATCTAAAATTTGGTGTCAGATTTAATTTTGGAGATTTCAATGATTGTACCAAATATCATATCGGTGGAGGTGACGAAACCAGTTGGTTGGTTTTAAATGCAATGATTTATATGATAGAGTTGTTCTTTAGCTTTCATAAAAAAATCTGAAATTAATGAATAACAAATGGGACTCATTAATGCAATTGCTCGTTTTCGCTTTATACATGAAAGTATCATACCTGAAAACATAAGCGATAATTGTTGCTATCTCGTTAATATCTCGAGATGTAGGATTTTTATTTGCAGAGTCAGTATCACAAGCGATGCTGTTCCTTTATTATGATAATCTCCTTCATCCAATGTTACCCTTTGGCGACCTTTATCGTTAATTATCAATTTTTCAACTACCTGTCTACTTTTTTGGCCTCTTTTTTTAAAAGGAAACTAAATGGCTACTTCTTAGACTGCATGCTAAATGATAAGAAACTAAGTTGTTTGAATATCTCGACCCATTATATATTAATTAAAACGAAGTTATTAAAGATTTTGAGATCGTTTCAAAATATAGTGATGTATAAAAAAATTGAAGAATTTAGAAATAAAGCATTTGCTTTAATAATAATAATAAAGTTTGTGAATAACTATTTAAAATGTGAAATACCGATCTTTTTGGACCGGATTGTGAATATTAAAAAAAAAAATTAATGAATGTTTATAACCTAATTTAAATATTTACTTTGGCTCATAACAGTGCCTCAGCGGAATGTTTTTTTTCTAAATAATCAACCACGAAAAATAAAATTGGCCAACACAACTGAATCCATGCTTTGTTAGAGGGTATCTTAGACTTTAGTCCGAGTAAGGACCTCGTACAAAAGTACAGAAATTTAACTAATAAAAGGAAAATTTTATGTTTTATTTTCTTTTTTTTATTTTTATGAATAAATCCTTTTTTTAAAATACTAAAAATTATTATAATTTACTTTGTTAATAATAAAATCTAATTTTGTGGCTTTTCTTAAAATACAAAATTTTTTGTTTTTTATAAAATGAATAAATTTTGAGGATTTTTTTAGGTATTGAAGTAGTTAGCCCCTATTTTTCCAAAAATCCTCTTTCATAGTGACTTTACTTTTTTAGATCACCTTTTGTGGACACTGTTTGAATCGTGGTAAAGTTCATGTGGTGATTTTTTGTACATACATTTTGCTCGATTATATATTTGTTTTAATATTTATGTATTTACATATTTAGGTCTGGTGCAATTCCTACTCAATATCTTATATTATGTGCGATGTTTTCTAGCCGGATATAAATAACAATTCTCAATCTTGATGTTTATATAAATGTGAAATTATATGATGATTCCTTTACTAATTTGCACTTAAAAACAAGAAACAGATGGCACCACGAATTATTGGTTATTGTTTCTAATTTATTGAATTTTGTTTTAACATATATTTTCTATTCTTTATAAAAGAAATTGAAGAGAAATGTAAAATTATTTTGAAACTAATTCACAATAGACATATAAAACAATTAAACGTACCATTAACATTCAGTTATTCCAGTCGAAGTTTGTATTTCTTAGAACCGAACAAATTTGATTTGGCAACAGATTCGGTTGTGGTAACGACTCTGTTTTCTCTGCATGCCGTTTTACATGTTCTTACATTAATACATTAAAACTCACAATATAATAACCATTTTTGCAATTTCAGTTAATATGACATAAATTCTAATTGTTTTCCCCATATATAAGGGTTTATGTACCATTACTTAAGTTATTCAAGTATGAAAAAATAAAAATTTCATAAAATCGTATCTTTAAATTCATTTTATTGGTAAAATTGACAGATTTTAAAAATTATTTTTGTACAAATAAATGTAAGTTGATAACTAAAGAAAACGCGTCTTTAAAAACCAAGTTTATATGTCCTTATGCCCACCTATACGATATAAAAATGTTTTATTGTCTTTCATTAAAGTAATTACTGTAGCCTCCCTTTAAATTTTTCTCACTTAGCTTATGGAAAATGTTTCTCTTAAAATACTAAAAATAAATTCGAAACTAGCCATGAGACTAGGGTATTCAAATTATTCGGCTTTTCTATTGTTCGAATTATTTTATAATTAATTTAAAATTTTATAATAGATCTGTTATATAGAATGGATTGTTGTCTAACTTTTTTTCATAAAAAACAGTAAGATTATTTTGTTTTTGGTATAGCGTTTTTTTTTTTTCAAATTAATCATTTTTGTGAAAAATTCGAAATGGAAAATTTTAAGTTTATTTGGTGTTTCTTAAATATTTTTAAATAATTTTTGTACTTAAGAGACCACTCAAATATCAAAATTCTTTATTAACGTCATAAAAAATCCATACATTTTTTAGCTGTGAATATCGAATTTTTGGCTGTTCAATATTAACAGAATAGGTTTTAATACTGACACTAATTTAAACACCAATAAATAAATTCGGTTGTATGTTCCAAGTGTTCCAAGAAAATTTTAAAAACAAATTGCTTTTTATATATTGGTTTTTTCCTTTGTAGAAACCTTAATTTGTTCGTAATTTTGTTTTAACTAAAATAAAATTAAGATATCACTCAAACATCAAAAATCAAGTATGTGAATAAAACAGATAAAAAGCGTGTTTGAAATAATTAAATTCAAAGTTGTAATAAATTGCTATAATTTCATGAGTTTAATAATACAAGGTCTATAATATCTATCTATTCCAAGATTTTTAAGTAGAGATTTTTTTTCTTCTAATAAGCTAATGTAATGGAATAAAATGGTTCTAGGAAATCTCAATCTTATCGCTATGGAGGCAACTGTTTTTTCCAATTTTCATATGTTCTATTGCCTTGACTAAGGTATTACACTTTTGATCTATTTTATTAGATTTTCTTATACACAATATTCAATTATTAGGTTAAAAAATATAAGAAATACAAAATATTTATTATAATTTAAGCAAACTTGTAAAAAATAGGTGGAACGTTTTAAAAAATATACATTCAAATTTACCCCAATGTATTTTTACTACATCAACCCAATTCCACAGTTTTTATACTAAGTAGGGATTTGAAAAAGCATTATGTTTTTGGGACTAAACCTATTTGTAATTTAAATATGTGTAAAATAGAATATTTAATTTCAAAAGTGAACTTAATTTGGATCTCCTCTTCAGAAACCTCAACACTTATAGTCTTTTTGGAATTTGCTTTCGGATCCAGAAAATAATAATGACTTAGTTACAATTATTAAACGTTATTATGTTGACATGACAATGAATCTGCCACTAGCTGCTTCTGGAGAGCATTTTCATTAAAAAAAATTGTCATAGGTATAAAAATATCGCTTTTTAATAGTATTTAAATAATATACATTGATAAGAATTAAGTAAATTTTATAAATAATAAAATATGAAATAAACATATTATAAACATATTAAGTTCTTTAGAAAAATTAAGCTTAGTTAAAAAAGAATCTAATTTGAAATTAATAAAAATTAATTTAAAATTAAAAAGAAAGAATACGTAATTAAAGAAATTGTATTAGACATTGAATATTGAAATTACATTGGAAATAGTTGAATTTGTTTTAAATAAATTTTAATTTATTTTGAAAAAAACTGTGTTTGATTTCAAAATAATTTATTTTGATCCGAAAAACAGTTAATTTGTGAGTAAAAACCAATATATTTTAATTTAGAAATGCTGCGCAAAAATGGTGAACATTTACTTAAAAAAGTTAAAATAAAAAATTTTTCTTCATTACTCTATATGCCGTAATACCTCAATTTTCTCTATTAAATTATTAGGTCTTTGTAAGTTTAACTAAAAACTTTGCTGTAAAATAACAAAAATAATAACTGAAAAGTAAATAATTAATTTAGTATATCAAAAATAAATCTAAACATTTTTAACGAGATAGGCATAGGTATTATAAATACATTAAAGATCAATTTCTGTTATTATCAAAAAATTCCCAAAAAAATTTGACCCAGCTCGGATTTTGACCAACACTGAATTTAATTAAGCTCAGCTCATATAATCTACTTCTCAAAATAATTATATGTTATATTAAAATTTGAATAAATATATCAATATGCATAAAAACCATTTAATATCTAATACAAAATGTGCTATATAGTAGAGAAAAGTTGTTGTATATCTGACCCCATTAAGAACCTATTTTTAAATTTTTACACGACAATCTGATTGTAAACATCATGCCAAAAAAATAATGAAAATTAAAGCAGAATATTTCAGGATATTATTGGATAAAACTATTTTTCGTTTAGGGGTCCTTGTGCCAGGAAGATATTTAACATTTACGATTTTATGATAAAGAGGAATATCATTCCTTTCCATAGATAATAATATTGTTACAATCGGAAAATGGTTAAAAATTTATTTAACCATAAAATTTGTTCATTTTTGGTAAAAATGCCCGAAGTGTCCTATTTTATAGGTCCATGTATAGGTAAAATACACAATGTCTAGTCTAATGAACACCCCAAATTAAAAAAAAAAATTCAAAGATAAGTAGTTAATTTTTAATTACACTTAAAAAAGTTGGTTTTGGAAAAAGCTACTTCGCGAATTGTTGACGTTACCGAAATTGTATAAGGTGCATTTATTTATATTTTTTATATTTTTATACAATGCTAATATATATATATATATATATATATATATATATATATATATATATATATATATATATATATATATATATATATTAAAAGACATTTTTAAAATTCTTTTCGAATAATTACGGACATTCTTTGAATGAATATTCTACTAAATACGCACACATATATTATAGGATACAAGTAATGAATCTATTTAACTGACATATTCTCATTTTATTACTCTTCACAACTCTTAGTAGTTACTATTACTATGAGCAAACAAAGTTCAAATCGTTTGTTGTTAACAAAAACTGAACTGGCTTTTGGTGAAAAATTGAAATAAAGTTTTATTCTTTTATCCTGTTATTTTGAATTACGTAACAAAATACTTTATTATTGTTTTACTTGTTTATTATTATTTTCGAAAATAATAAAATGTTGATTAGGAAAATATTTAATAGCAAAGTTTTCTAAGAATGTTTTTGTAGATTCCTAAGGGGACATTATATTAAAAAAGTGGAAAACAATCCAGAAACTGTAGTAGATAAAGTTATAAAATTACACAATTAATTAGCAGACTTTAAGTGTTATATTTTTATACACAAATTATGTTTATTTAATTATAAAGCTATTTCTTTCTCCATTCGTATAAATATATAGGAAGTTAAATTTTGTTTAATTATTATATATACAAAAATTACGTCAATAAAAAATTTTCAAATTCGTTGCATTTTAGATTTTATTGCGGTTCAAATTTCGCTTTTGTCAGAATTTTTTTTAAATACTTAAATACTTTTATAACTTAGGCCCAAATTAATGCCTAATAAATTTAGTTTTTGACCATTTTTATAAAAATGCCATTTTTGAAAACAAAAGTATAAGGAAATCAATATTCTATCAATTTTTATAATTTTTCTTTAAAATGTTTCATAACGCATATTGAACAACGTATAAAAGATTTTGTGTAAGGTCGTGAAGGGATACTAAGAAAACGAAGTTTTAGTAAAATAACTCATTTCTTTCAGTAATAATTTGATATATTTATATTAATTATATATATTTATATTTATATTTATATTTATATTTATATTTATATTTATATTTATATTTATTATTGTAAGAAATGTTGTCCTTAAGACGAAGTCCATTTGCGGTTGAAATGTCGTTTATGAAGCTCACCTGTATATATATATATATATATATATATATATATATATATATATATATATATAGATGTCGGAAATCTTTTCGAGAATATTTCTATTGAAATTCGGAAAGATCGGTTCATAAAATTGCGGACATATGTCAAAAAATGTCAAAAAATAGACTTTTAAACCGGTTTTCGATTTACTGAAGCCTCTATACAAGCTAAGGGCTTCATCCTTGCAAAGCAGATTTGGAAAGTTTTTTCCGATTTTTTTAAGCAGAAAAAATTAACTAAATAAGTCCAATAATAAGCGGGATATCGAGAAAAATGCATTTTTGACTTTTTTTAAGCTACGGATTTTATTGTTGATTTAATTTTTATATAGATCGATCTTAAATATTAATTTTTTTTAATTTAGGTTTTTCGAGTTAATATATCGGTCCATTAACAACCGAGTTATAGGAAAAAATCTAAAAAAAAAATATTAAAAATATGTACACACAAACATATATAAAAACACTGCAATGACTTTCAGTATCGTTGTTTTTTGTAGTGTTACTTCATTCGCCAATTGCCTGTTTTTCAGTCAACTGCTCACGTTTTTGTCCACTTTTTTAAAATGGAACTAAATGGTGACTTTTTAAAACTATGTGGTAAATGACGAGAAACTAAGTTGTTTGCAATACATACACAAATAATATATTAACTCCAAAGAAGAAATTATTTTTTTGAGTATAGTGATGTAAAAAAACGCAAAGAATTTATTAATGAACTGAGAATTTTTAAATGCTAAAATTCATGAACAACTATTTGGACTGGATTGTTAAAAATAAAACAAAAAATATTGAAATGGGAAAATTAAAAAATGTGATGAATACTTATATCATAATTTATATTTTTAATTTTGGTTTTCTAAATTATCGCTAATTAAAAATAAATAGTTCGACCGACTTTGTGTCTACCCTTGTGAATCCATACTTTCAGTTCTAAATTTTTTTAAGACCGGCAGACCTCGTACGATAGAACAGAGGTTTAGTATTTCATACTCATAAAATGTTAACTATTTTTATATTAAAATCTTAATTTTTGTAATAATAAAACTTGTTATTAATAAATTATTTTGCTATTTCTAGAATACAGTTTAGTAGTTTTTTCTAAACCACAATATTGTTTGCTTTTGTTGTTATAAAATAAACAAATTTTAATGAGTTGTTTAGGTACTGAAGCAGTTAGTCCCTCTATTTGGAAAAATCCTCTTTTCTGGCGATTTTATTTTTTGAAATCCCCTTTTGGGGACACTTTTTAAAAACTCTCAGTTGTAACGCTGATTAAATTGTCTTAAACATATGTATATGAATCTGGTAGTCATCAGAAGCATTCAGCGACGTTGCTTTTTAAAGAAGCAATGCTTTCTATGGCTTAATTTTGTGTTTACATTTTCGTAGCTTGGACAAATTTAGATTATTTTATTAATATGAAAGCATACTTTTATTCGTAAATTTTATTTTTTGTCGGTAAGTTGGTGAAGGCTTAAAAAGTTTCGGCACAGCCGAATAAAGCTCTTTAATTTATTTAATGTATTTTTGTTTTGTGTACGAAAGTATGTAAATAGATCTTTCCGAAATAAATATCTTAAATAATAAATGAGGGCATCCCAAAAACTTTGTATTTCCATACTTTTATTCGTAAATTATATTTTTTGTCGGTAAGTTGGTGAACTTAAAAAGGTTTCGGCACAGCCGAATAAAGCTCTTTAACTTATTAAATGTATTTTTGTTTTGTGTACGAAAGTATGTAAACAGATCTTTCCGAAATAAATATCGTAAATAATAAATGAGGACATCCCAAAAACTTTGTATTTCCATTGTAATGAAAAAATTCAATAATTTCTAAAAATGCTAAAAAAAAAACAAAGATCTAAAATGGTATATTCAATAAAAATTGCGTCTAAAAAGTGCAATTTCATTAAAATGCATTTTTTCAAAATTTGAAATATTTTCTAAATCCTTCGGCTGAAGACGACAACAATGCAATTTAAACGCAATTGTTTTAGTGTGTTAAGTTTTTTTGCGCACTTGTATTATTTTTTAAGTTTTTCAAAATAGCAATAGTTAAAGAAAAATCGTGAAATTTTACAATTTCGCAAAACTACAACAGTAACTCACTTATAGATTCCCTGGATCAGCTAGATATTCGATATCAATCGAAACAGTCAGTTAGAAATCTCGGATTTATTTTCAAAATGTTTATATTTGTCCGCACTGCGAATTCTGGATTTCAAGGATTATTTTTTAACGTTTTTTCACTAAAATATAATCATTTTCTATAAATGTTCAATTTAATAAATTAGAATCGTTAATAATGAGTTAAAAATTTCTTTTATACCTGTACAAGTGGTTTCATTCAAAAAAGAAATTTTTAAACTATTTCTGAAACAAATGTTTTTTTTCTCGACTTTGCATTTTTTATTATTGCCAACACTTTAAGAAATATTTAAAAAATATGAAAATGGATGATACTATTTTCTAAATATACTTGATGAAAAGACGAATATTGATTTCATTTTCCTTTTCCTTTCAAAAATTTAAGTTTTACAAAAATAAATAGAAAATAGATGTAAGCATCAGAGTAAAGTTTTGTTGAAATTGGACAAGAAGATATATGTATCTAAATTTCGGGTCCGAAAAAATTGAACTTTGAACCGCAGTAAAAACGAAGGTTCAAAGGTTTGTTTACCAAATTTTATCAAAATCAGAGGTAGTGAGGTCAAAAATTGCGTTTTTCTTTTTTTTTTTTTGTTCGAAAAATTTTTTTTTCTCTCAAGTATTATTTGAATAGATATTTAAATCTATTTAAATTGCTGAGAATTTTTTAGGAAACATTTCATTACTCAAGGGTGTGTATTTGCTTCCAATATAGACACTAAGTCAATTTTATTTGTTTTGCCAGAAATTGCAAATTCACTTCATTTTTTATAGGATTTTAATGGTTTAACACCTTTGGTAACCACAAGTTCTCCACACCTCCAGCATACATTTGAAAATCTATTTAAAATATATGTTTTCAAAACATTATATTTGTAAAAAAATCTACTTATTTAACCTCAAACACCTTTATTAATGCCAAAGTAACTAAAATATTTTTAAAACACCAGTACTTAATACTACCATGGCAAAAGCAAACAGAAAAGATGAAATATAATATATGTAAATAACTATAGAGAATAACAAGCAAAAAAAAAAAAAAAAAGGACCCAAAAATAAACATAAATCATCAAAGGGCCAACAAGATACAACAGCAACATTGAAAAATTTATTTATATACACACCCCCATTTTCTAGCAATTACAAGCAATTCAAATAGCGGTAGAAATTGTAGTAGCAGCATCATCATTAACAACAAAAACAACAGCTTCACAACAACAAAAAAACTAAGTAAAGAAGTATAATACTAGTAATAAAAAATACAAAAAAAAAGTGAGAGAAAAAATGGAAGCAGCTGTAAACATCAAAAACAGTAATAGTCCACCACTAACCGCACATAATTTATCTTTACATTCCATCTTTTTCATTATTCTGTAGAATTTATTTTTCCATTTTATTATTTATATTTTTGGAGAGTATCAACGCTCGTCAACGCTTTTATTAACACTGTGCTACATTTCGTTTGCCACAACTCATCATTTACCAAATGAACAAAGTCTTGCATTGCTCCTTGAAAGAAACACTAAAGGATGGCAGTCAAATTTTTAAAAATAGACAATAAGCTACAAAATGAGAGCAAGAATATAATATGCAAAAGAATGAGAGAAAAGAAGGAAATATGTAGTGAAATTTTATGATGTTTTGAATAAACAAACACATAATTTATTGCAAAACTAGTAATTTAAGGAAGGAATAAGATCAGTGAAATTGGTCTACTAATTAAACTTTGTTTTATAAGTGTATGTTATGTTTCTGCATTTTATTTCATAAAAAACTTTTTTAATTAAGTTACTAAAAAACAATTCATTCAATTAGAATTTAAATTGAATTAAAACCTCTCTCCAAAAGGATTATATCAATTAATAACAATAAAATGAAAAACAGAAAATATTTCCAATTAAAAAATTTATTAAATGATCAAGTAGATGATTGAATGAATTCAAAATTTAAATAAGAAAATATATACTAGAATTTTAGTTTTAATATTTCTTTTAGTTTATTTGTTCTTGGATATATTAAAAAATTTTATGCAAAATTAAATAATTTTTTTGTGTAGGTATCTATAGACAAATTTTAGTATTTTTGTTAACGTTGATGCTGTATAAACATTTTTAATATATTTTTATAATCTGCGCTAATTAAGTTTTTGGGTAAAATTAAAAATTTTTATTTTTACGTAATAAAATTATTAAAAAAAAAATGAATTAAATTTTTTACATTTTTTTAAACTTTTTCGAAACTTTTCTTGTTTTAAATTTTGGACACGATATTAACAATTAAAAAATTAAAAATGATGAGATTTTTAAATCATCTATAGGATAGGTACGTCAAAATCAAAGGGAAAACCAAAGGCCCGAATAAATGGATTACTATACTTAAATAATAATAATAATAATAATAATAATAATAATAATAATAACAATAATAATTATAATTATAATTATAATTATAATTATAATTATAATTATAATTATAATTATAATTATAATTATAATTATAATTATAATTATAATTATTATTATTATTATTATTATTATTATATTATTATTATTATTATTATTATTATTATTATTATAATTATAATTAATAATTATAATTATTATTATTATTATTATTATTATTATTATTATTATTATTATTATAATTATTATTATTATTATTAATATTATTATTATAATTATAATTATAATTACTTTTTTCAATTTTTAATTTTAATATATATTTAAAAAATTATATTTAATAAAAAATACAAAACTTTTAAAAAATCGATAATTTACTGTTGATCCTATTTTTTCTTTTTGTCTACACTGAAAAAGGACAATTGGCTCTTGGGCTGATGTTGCGCATGTTGTTCCGTTATTGGGACAATGTTGAAGGATATTATTTTTTAATGTTTTCAACTTAATGTATTCGCAATGACTTGGCACTAAAAGTTTTATAGTTTTGAATAAAATGTTGTCGAAAACTCAGAAACTTTAAAATAAATACGTTTAACACTATTTTTGTCCATAATTGTATGCCTAGTATGAAATTCCAAAAAAAAAAACCAAAAAATGCGGATTTGGAAGAAAAAAATATTTAAAAAAAAAAAAATTCTAAGGAAAATATGGTCCTTTTACTGGGAAAAAAAAAATAATAAAAAAGGTTTATAAATAAATTAAAAATAAGATGGATATTATGTATATAAAACTAGATATATTCTATCTACTTGTATATTCAACTTATTTATTAGATTTATTTAAAAATATATCCATATACAGAAAATAGTCACGAATCATCAAAATAATTAATTCAATGAAAAATTATTTAAATTTGCACCTCTCACCAAAATGATGGTATCAAGTAGTAATACATAACCGTAGAGATGAAAAATATAAAAAAATTGTTCCAATTAAAAGAATTGTTATATCAATCCAAATGATTGAATGAATTAAAAATTTAAATGCGAATAAAATGTTACACGAATTTTATTTTTACTGTTGCTTTTATTTTATTTTTGCGTTAGTATATTAAATAAATTTCAATGTGGAATGTAACAAATGAGTTAATTATTAAATATAAGGTAATCATTTTTTCCGTGTATAGTTATAAAAACAAAAAAAAAATATTGAAAACTAGTAAGAAAGTTAGAGTGGTCCAAGTTTTGCTTGCTAAATTACTTTAATGCTCAAAAATAATTTTGAATTACTGTTGACGTGACAGGAAGTTATGGTCAGTTGTTGACCGATCTCTGTGAAATTTGACTGTAAGATTTATACTTTAATAAAATTTATTTTGGAATTAAGACCATAAAAGTGATTTTCGGTATGGGTCGTATATGAGAGTTATCGTAAATTATTAACCGATCCTTATGATATTTAGTGATACAGTTCTTGCTGATACGAACTTTGCGGTTACGAATTTTATGTAAATAGAGACACATTTAAGACTTTTATAAGCTTTTGTCCTATTTTCGGGAAATTTTTTATATAAGGGCTCAGTAAAATAACGGTTTTAGTTTAATCAATTTTGATATGTTATTACGTCATATATCGGTTTTTTGAAATATTTTTAAACAAAAATTTTCTATATTGGAAACCAATTTTAATCAAGTATATACATATTCACCATTATTGTCTATGACCTTTTGTAATTTTTCGAGTAGCTTCATAATTCCATCGCTGTAGAACTTCTGTTCTTTATCGCTGAAAAGCTTTTCCAAATGATTTTCAGAGACTCTTCGGTTGGACAATTATTTTTTCAATCAAGAGATTTTTGAAGAGACTAAAACAGCTTTCGTGCCGGTCATACCTCGGGAATTCACGCACAGCATTCTTACTTTACACTTTACAAAATTTCTAAATTTCATTAAGTTATCTTTAGGCTGAAAATCTTTTTAAATTGAAAAAAGTGTCTTTTAGAGTGTTCGGAAACTAATTATTATAATAATTAAACGCCATTTTTGGTGTTTCTACTAAGCAACCATTTATTTTTAAAAGTAACACAAAAAAAAACTGGCAACACTTCTCATCAGAGATAAAATTATTTAGAATTTATTTCAGTACTATTTCCAAAAGAACACAGACATATTAAAGAATCGAAAAACCCTCAAGTGATTGTTGAAAAGTTTGTATAATTAGTGAAATTTAGTAGCTAACTTTGAAGTAGTCAAAACTTTTTTGGCCCTAGATTTGTACAATAAAAATCTCTGAATTCAGCCTGACCAGCTTTGAAATAATCATGACAAAATCTTACTGCTTTTTACTGACCTCACACACACAGTACTATACAATCTGGGGTGGGCACATAAATGGCTTGAATAGCCAAATTTGGAAATTCATAGATTTCATTTGTAACCACACCATATTATTGTTTTAAACAAATATTCATTTATCAGCAAGAAACCAAAAAATAAAAAAAATAAAAATAAATAAATAGATAAATAAACATATTAACAAAGAATTAATATTGCTTTGTTATTTTTTTTTTTTTTAATTTACATATTAAATAATTGAAATTAAATATATATTGAGAGAAGAGCGTAGTGTGTAAAAATCTTCTTAATATTCTGTTAGAAATATTTAAATGATTAAATGCAGAAGTCGACAAATATTTAAAAGTTGATTTTTAGATACATTTTACCCACAAAAATTAGTAACGTCTTAAATCTATCTCAATCCTTTATAATAAATTTAGAAAAAGTGTGAAAAATCCAAGACTTTTTGGAAAATTATTAATTAAGAATATTAAAAAAAGTGATTGCAAATTCGGAGATTACTAATATCATGAAAAACTAAATTCCAAAAACAGCCTATTAAAATCAATAACTGTAATGATATTGCTTGGACTGTATCCAGATATCTTGAGAAAAATTACACTTTTGCAACAAAAAAACCAAAAGCTATTTAGTTTATGACAATAATAAATTTCTTTTCAAAATAGACTAAGATAGGATGTTTCTCATAATTTGCTTTTGAATAGTACTAATCAATAGCACTATGTGCCATGAAAATCACTTTGACCTATTTTAAAAAAATTTACCAGTTTCTGAGAATACAATGTTGAAGACATTGCATTTCAGCATATATGGAAGAAAACTCAAGCTTAAAAATACATAGAAAAAATTAAATTTCGTATTCTATTACTAAATTCATAAAATCAATTATATTTTTTACTAAAATCGGACCTATCACTGAATTAGTAAAATCAAATATTCAAATTCGTAAATATTTTATTGAAAATATTTTAATTTTTTTCTTATTAAAATATTTTTACTATTTATAAATTTGAATATTTGAAAATTCTTAAGAAATTCAATAATATGGTTCATTAAAATCAATAAAAATAATATTAAATTTTGTGCAGATTTTCAAACAATTTCTATTTTTTATTTAATATTTTTTTTACACATATTTTTTTTTATATATATGAAATAAAAGAAGATACGACACTATTTCCAAATTTCATTAGTAACCAAACACATCTAAAACAGAAACGCAATCGTTATCAACTGAAGCATTTTTTATATGAATTCAACTTACCTATCTTTTAACGGAGTGAAATATCTAAGTTTCAATGAAACCAAAATAGATAGGATATAACAAATGCGCAAATAAACTCTGCCTTGATACCGCCAAAACCGTACAACAGGGCAATTTACGATTGCAAATATGTATCATTTTGTTAAGGACCACTTCCGCTAAAGATCATTTCTGCAAAATGATTTGAAATACAAAAATTAATACACATTAAATTATCTTCAAAAAGTCCCCATCATTTATGCGATATATTGTTACATACATGCATATTTCATATGCGTTTGATTCATCTAGAAGATACACAAAAATAAATCACTATAAATATTTGCTAATGAAATATATACGAAAATTAAGGTATCTTACTTCTGGAATCCTGTAAATGATGGATTTTATATTTTTCATATCACTTTTATAATTTTATTTATTTTTATATTTTTAATTGTCAAAAAACAAAAAATTATTACTGTATTTCGTATTAGTTTAGAATAAATTTACAAGCAATAAAATAATATATTAAAATAAAACAAATTTGTTTACAAAATTTAATATAAAGTTTTTCTAAAAATTATAGCCCTAATTTTTTGTGCAGTAAAATAGAATATTAGAACCAAATATTATTTTTTTATTGAATTTAATTTAAATCCAAATAATGATTTATTTAGAAAAATTTTAGCAATCATTTTTTCTGTGTATTAGGTGCCTCCACCTAAATTAATTATCCTAATGTAAATGCTTTAGTTAATCATTAATTGAAATGTTTGTCGTACACATATTTGACCTAATTCTGTTAATCATAGCAACAAATTTGATTAATATAATTTACTTTTACAATGAGTTACTCACAATTAATTCCTAATTGCCAAATACACTATTGCATGTATGAATAGTTTTAATAAAAATATCCTGACAAGTTATTTTTTTTTTTTTTTTTTTTGTGACACATTTTCTTCCGTCTTTGTTGTAAATCAAAATTAACTACTTCTTTTAATAAATCACTCAAATGTCATAATTGTTATAACAATTTTTTGAGCATGTATACAACATTTAACATCATTCAAGTACAGACTATGTTTTTTTATATATAATTTTTTTCTTTTATCCGCTATTTTATTTTATAGTTTTTTTTCGAATTTAATTTTTAACAAAAGCACAAATTTAAATACAAAAGCATTCTTTACATGTTAAAATGTAATAAATTAAGAATATACACGAAATTTTTTTCTCTCTCGATCACCATTATAGTTAATTGATTATATTTTGTGTGTTAAAGTACATTAATAAAAAATAATAGCATTTATATATACACTAAGAAAAATAACTTTATAAATGACAATACTATATTATAGTGCAAAATCACTCAAAGAAAGATATAGTGTACTTAGTAGCCTTTAAGGACATCATAAATCAATCTTAAATATTTGTAATACCTCCTCTAAATTTTGATTTAAACTCAAAAAACTGTTTTTGGGTAGGTTTATTTATTAATGTATCTCTAACTCCGTTACTGTTTTGATAAATTTTTATTTTTAAAGAGTTTTTTAAGTAACAGAATTAGGCTTTTTAACTATATAAATTGAATATATTCTTGGTTAAATATAATAAGCAATCTTTTTAAGATTTTTAATGCAGGAACCCAGAAAATTCAGAAAAGATTTTTTTTAATACATAAAAATTTAGCGCTTATTTCGGAATTTTTGAAGATTGTATCGTGATCTATTTAAGAAGATCGTTTTTCGATGGAAAATAAAAAATGTGGTATTTTGTACCAAAGTTTGTTCAGTTTCTTATTTGCTAAAATTTTATGCTGAAACAGCAATTCTAAAAATATAGAGGTCTGTTAATTTACCAATACAAAATTTTTGGAAGCTGAATTTGAAAATATATACTTGTAAAATTCTTGGTAGTAGTGCACACCAACACCAACTCGTAGAGTTGATTTTAATCAAGTTTTTAAGGTACCAATAAAATGTGATTTTATAAACATAATCCAAATACTACCAGGACTTTTGCAGTTTAATCTATGTGTCTCTAGATACATAAATTAAAAAACTTAAAGTCATTGTGCAAATTTAACTATGATTTTCATAAGGATATTGAAAAGCTGTATGAATTGTTAGAGAGAGTGTTGCAACGTAGGAGCTCCCTGAACTTTGCTACGTATTAATTACTAGAACCATAAAGAAAGTTAGATCAGTTGTGATTTTGAACAAGAGCGCATTTACATTAATAGAAATTGCCGCAATCTACAAGCTGGGCTTCAGCAATACTTTTTTAAATAAACTGGTTACATATCTGAACTTACAAGTTTTCAAGCTAATAAAATGAAAAATTTTAGCTTTGTTCAAAGTTCAAAAACTTAAAAAAGGGCTAAAACTTACTTAAATTTTTCCCATTCTTCTATACTTTTTGTTCGAGCGACCTTATATAAATCTTGTGCGTCCTTACATATTTGTGAATAAAATCTACACCTTCTTTTTTGATGCGCAGACTTTCAATAGTTACATACAGGGTGGTCAAATTTTTATGATAAAATTTGGTAATTTATAAATTCCTTTTTTGGTTTCTTTGGCGGAGCCTCTGCGCTCCTCAACAAAATACAAATTTTGAAATAGAGATTGATAACTATTGCAACTATGTGTATTTTGTTCTATATTCCGTTGATGTGCTCAAATTAATCAATGCAGTAGATAGTCTCAAAATTTGGAAAGCAATAGGGAAAATTTAAAAAAAGTCAGTTTTTCATGAGGCACATTCACAGTTTCCAATGGAATGACATGGATTACTACGTGAACTTAGTTTTTTGCCATTTTACACAATAAAATTGAAGGAACATTAAAAATAAATTTAATAAAAAATTCTATGGATTTTTTAAAATTATGTAAAACTTGCACTTTTTATTTTAGCTTTTTTTATATAAAAGTATATAATAGGCATAAATAATTGGAGTTTGAAATGCTTAACGGATATTAAAAAAAATAAATAGAAACAAAAAATTTTATGGACTAAAAAAAATTCACTTGGGTTAAAAATATATTATAATATTAAATACCATTTCTTTGTAATTAAACTCTTATAGAATATATTTTCGTATAATATATAGTATTTGGATTCGATCCGCATTTATCGACAAATTTTAAAAAATCGCGATTTTTAGTATAATGAAAACTTTTTAAATTTTACCAGGAAACCCTAAAACTATTCCACACTAATACTATCAACCATTGAGAATGTTTAATTCTATTTAAATAGCTCAGTAGCATTTGATATTACGCGTAATTTTTACGAACAATATACATAAACTTCTACTTTGTTAAAATGTTTTCGCGCCACCAAATGCACAAAATGATTGAAATCCAATTTATAATTATGGAAGTGGATTTAAATATACCATTATATATATTCATTTATTTTTAAAAGAAATTCATTACATATATATATATATATATATATATATATATATATATACAAAATTCGCGAAAAACACGAGACTTCTTGAAAACAGACCTAAAAAATTCTCAAAATTTGTTTATTATAAAAAAAAAAAAATTATTGCATAAAAAACTACTAAATTAAATATTATTAATAACAAAATAATTTGCAGTTTTTATTATCGTAAAAAGAAAAAAGAAAATTAATAAAAATAGTTAGTATAAAATTCTCTTTTTATTAATTAAATTTCTGTAGTATTGCGCGAGCTCACCACTTGGACTCCAATCTAACAAATCCCCGTCTAACAAATTTAGAATGGAAAGCATGGATTCAGAAGTTTTGACCTTAATTTGGACAATTTATTTTTCATTAGTGATAATTTAGAAAAAGATGGTCCACCGAGGCACTGCTATGAACCAAAGTAATAATATAAATTAGGATATAAGTATTCATCAAATCTATTTGCTAATTTTCATATTACGGTCCAAAAAAAAATTCGGCATTTAATGTTTTAAATAGTTGTTCATAAACTTTATCATTAACTTTACTTTCTAACAGTTTCAATTTATTTATAAATTCTTTGGGGTTTTTTTGCATCAGTATATTTTGCAATAATCTTAAAACAATTAATTTGGTCGTTGGAATTAATACATAATGGGTGAAGATATTTCAAACAACTTAGTTTTCCGTCATTTAGAAAGTCACCATTTATTTTAAAAAAAGTGTCCAAGTGGTTGAAAAAGGAGCAATTGGTAACTAAAGTAGCCAAACGGTATCGCTGAATATTTCACTATGTATGTATATCTGTCGAAGTTATAGTCCATTTTCATTGATTTGAAAATCATAAGAGAATAGATTTTAATAACATTATTAGAAAAAAAAATCAATTTTTTTAAAAAGAATGTATAATGCAAATGCATTTTTGGATGCATTTTTGAAAATTTTCTCTTCCTACGATTTCTTATTCTTTTAAATAAGCTTAAAACTTAATATGTTGCCTAAACAATTCAATTTAAGTTTTTTTGTGCGAAAAGTTGTAGTATTTTTATTATTTTTTTAATATATAATAAATTCTAAAAATGATTATATTTTTATGTTTTTGCGAAAATTAGTTGTAACAAAGCTGGTTGAAATTATTTTTTTTAATTCAGTTTTATATTAAAAACTAGCTTCTTGGTAAAAATTTTGTGTTTTTTTATCCAGGTAAATATCTTCAATGCTAGAGATTGAACTTCCAGATCTATATAGAGAGAGTGGATAAAAAAAATATTTTTTAACCTATTTGTCAAGTTTTTATTAACTTCTCGCTTAATATATAACGATATCTAGACTAAAATATATATTTACTTTACTAAATTGTATTCAAAATTCCTTCCAGTGTTTTAAGGTCAAACAAATTAAATTGTATACTTCTGTAAATTACAACACTTGTCACCGATTTATATGCAATGAAGAAATAAAAATAAAAAAAATCGTAACATTACCAAAACATATTTTATGTAAAAAAGTAGACCTTCAAACTCATCACATGTTTAACTACCAGTACAATATTACCATGTAAATGCTTATAGTTTGTCTACCATTAAATTTGGTCGATTGGTTGGTAGTTTAGGTTTGGTGTTAAATCAGTACCCTAAAACTTCACTCGTTTTGTTATTATCCTTACACTATTGTTCAAAATTCTTCTACTGTTTTGTAGGTTACATATTGGGCTATCCATTAGTATTAGGCTCATTCGAATAATTTGATACGTTTGAACAATTTGATACGAATAATTGCTCGAATTTAAAATTTCGAATTTAAATGTGCTACCTTTCGACTAACGAATAATTCGAATACTTTGTTGTCGAATATTGAAACAAAACGTGTAATTTTCTTTTTTAATATTATACTTTTTTATAATTTTTAACTGCACGTGAATATAGTGAAAAATCACTTAAAAATAGACATACTGTAGGTTATAGGCCTTCTTGAGGACATTATAAATCAGTTTTAAAAATTTCCATTACACTCTAAAAATTTCGATTTATTCGCAAAAAAAAAATGTTCTTGTATAAATGTGCTTCTAATTCTGTTATTCTTTTGTTTATTTTTCCTTTCTAAACTTCTCTGGAAAGTAGAAGCAAAAGCTTAAAAGCAAGTTTTTAAACAACTTTTAGAAAAAAGAAAATTTTTCCATAATTTTTTGATTCATTGCAATTTGTTTTTTCTACAAAAGCCTATATAACGATGCAATCATTCTTAAGGGCATTTTTATTGTGGGCGTAACCAAATATAATATTTTTAAATTGGACAAAACTTCTAGAAGTTATTTGATAAAACTTTCCATTTTTTTAATTTTTCATTTTCATTTTTAATTTATTCCCAAAAAGTCATTCAATTCATTCAATGAATATACTGAATGACTTGAATGACTTCTTATTTCTACATTATTTTAAACCATTATAGTCGAAAATACATAATATATATATATATATATATATATATATATATATATATATATATATATATATATAAAACAGGATGTGTGTATGTAACATATGGACTCCAAAAAAATTTTGATGAAATTTTCAAGAAATCTTCAGATATGACATATACATATATTTATGTTTTTGCTTTTTTATTATTTTTTTTTTTCTTTGAAAGCCGTTATCATTCTTTTCAAAATGAGATATCAAACTCTTAAATCGGTTATGTAGTTCCGAAGATATTTACAAAAACCTATGTTAATAGTGACCCAATATCAAAATTTTAAAACCTTCTAAACGTTGCATTCAAAAATCCTAGTTTTCTTTTTATTTACAAAATATTTACATCATTTAAATCGTGTGGTAATACAACACTAATGTTTGCTTAGGGCCAGCAACGCGTACCGGGTGAGCTAGTAATTGATAAAAAAATATAAGATAATTTTTATTAAATATTTTATTAATTGAAAAATAAATATAGTTTGAAAATTCATAAAAAACTAAATATTATTTTTACTTTTTCATTTAAAAGGATTATTGAATTTTATCAGAATTTTCAAATATTCAACTTTGCAAATAGTAAAAATATTTTAATAAGAAATATATAAATATATATATATATATTAAAAATTCTGTGATAGTTTCGATTTTTGAAAAAAATTGATTTTATAAATTTTGTAATAGAATAAGAAATTTTATTTTTTTTGTGTGAGTACATGAGTGGTCAAGTGACTCTTTTTATAAATACAGAAATAAGTTGTAATTCTAAAAATTTCTAACACTTGTTATTTAGTAAAAAAGAACACTCAATGATTTTGCAATCAACATATCGGAGCTAAATACAATACAAATTAAAAGCGTACAAAATAAAGAAAAAACTATGATAATATTATGGATGATTTTTATATACCGATAGAACGAAGAATATAATGGATAAGTTGGAAAAGCTCTTCAGTGCACAAATAACAATCTCGCCAACTTCAACAATAAGTGAAACAGCATTTTTAAAATCAAATTTTATAAAAATTAAGAAGTGAAGTCGGCTTAAGTCAAGCCATTTAAATGCTATTCTTATTAATAATATTTTAAGTCATTTCCATAGATATAAATATATTTATTGTATTAATACAAGTCGATCTCTATTATTGTATTAAAAGTATTGTTAACTTAATTCTATTTTTTGTTTTTGTGTTTGGCACACACAAAGTATATTTACAAAGAATTATTTACGTTTAAGTTGTTTTTGTTTTCTTTTTACAATAAAATTTTTGAAAACTTTTTATTTCGAATTATTCGAATAATCGTGATGGAATAATTCGAATAAACCGTAATGCCTTATTCGAATTATTCATTTTATTCGAAAGGTCAATTAGGATGCCTTATTACATATGAATGGGTGTATGAACATGACATATCCTTAAATAACCAAAAACTATTTTATAAAATTTTTATACCATACCATTTACTGTACCAAAATGTATATCTTCTTTCTTTAATTTACCCTGTAAGTTAAAAAAAAATACATAAAAAACAAATTGTATTCGTAGTAAATGTAAAAAATTGAAAATTAATTAACGCCACAAATGTTATGAGCACGTACAAAACAATAACAATACACATGTAACCGTAGCTAAATTATAGTTGAAATAAAATAGAGGCAAAAAATAAACGCGAAGCACAAACAATAAATTACTTTTTGAAAATGTTACAACTTTTTTGTTTATTTCTCGCTACAACAGCTGGCATTGTTATGGTATGTTTGTAGCAATTATTTATTTTTTTCCCATCCATTTATGAAATGTTTAAAAAAATATATATTTAAATAAATTTCCTATTAATTTTTATGGAAAACTTAGAATTAACATTTCCATATTTTTATTGCACTAATGTTAAAATATCGGTCTGTAATGGGTTTAATGTAGATTAAGATTGTCGCACTAGCATAGCAGAGGAGCGCATAATTTTAAGTTTGGATGGGTTATCCAACAGACCTTTCAGGAGTGGAGCTAGGGGGACTCACAGTAGGGTACATCTGACATGGAAAATTTCCTGTAGAATATATAATGGTTTTATACTTTCCTGGAAGTTATCTTTATGAAATTGATTTAAAAATTGAAACGAGCACAATAACCCTATAAAAGTAAGTACAGATGCTGCCAAATTTGACCTATTTTATATCGAAATTTTTATTTGAGCCTATAGGTTCTAAAATCCCAAAGTATAGACTTATAAATGGACTGCAGATTCGGAAAGTTTGATGTGTTGTGGACGTGGACGTTATGAGCAAAATAAAAAAAAATAATAAAAAATACAATTTCCTATCAATGCCAAATTTGACATATTTCGTATCGGAATTTTGAGTCGAGCCTATATGTTCTAAAATGCCAAAGCATGGATATACAAACGGAATGCAGTTTTTGAAAGTCTGTTTTGTTCTTAAGAGTCTGCTAACGCCTTTTCCAGACCTGCAAAATATGTGGACTTTATGAGTAAAATTAAAAAAAAAGAAAATAAAATTTCTTGGATTGTCCCTGGTTTTTTGCGAATGGACGGATTTCTGTTACCAAAATCTTAAATTTTTTAAACGTCATCTTTTTAAATGATAAAATCAATAATCGTCAAAAATTTCGTTAGGATATCTTAACAAACAGAGATTCTATAACAGATATAATATTTGTACACGTAGAAAAAAAACCTAGTTTCAGCAGTGTTTGTTTTTAAATATATTTTGTTTTTAGGGTTTGTTTTCCAACTTCATTGTAATTCTCATTTAGTTAATATATTAGTAAATATAAATAGACAAGGTTTGTTTATACTCGGTGTGATTCAGGCAATATAAGATATTGATTAAAAGATTTAGTTAAAAAAACCTATCTTACATTTGAACCATATTTGGTGGTACAAATGAATGTAATTAATGAACAAATAATATGTAAATATTACTTTTTTGCTATTTTTTTCAACAAAAATTTATAAAAATAAATTTTTAATAATACGTTTTATTATAATATGTAATAAGAGGGAATAATAATGTGACAATATGAAATAATAATATAATAAATTGTATGATAACATGGTATAATGATGAAATAGAATAGTGATATGAAGAATAGCATATTAGTATTATAAAATGGAAACATAATATGACAATGTGGTATAATAATATAATAAGATAGAATAATAATATAATAGCATTAAATCATAATCTGATAAAATGGGATAATGACTTAGTAAAATTGTTCAATTATATGTAAAACTAGAATTATAATATGAAAAACAAACCATAAAGTCAGACACAATATGACAAAATGGAATCATAATAATTATTACTTATAATAATCTATATTTTTCGTTGTGATGATATGTTTCAATCATAATATGTTGGTCACTGGAAATATTTTTTTTTCTGCGAACAGTTTCTCCAAAAACTTAACTTAAACTCCAAAAATCAGAAACTATATGGAATCAAATTTCTTATATAAATTCACTTGTCTAGATGACACAATTGATAGAAATCAATGTATTTTATAGAACAAAAACTACGGCAAGATCTTATGAGAAGCTTCAAAAAGGTATAAAAAGCTTTGAAATTGGCAAGAAACAAAAATTTGGCTAACGGTTAAAAATTTTCTATATCAGAGGTATCCTGTTCTGAACCCTCTTAACTGCGCTCGTGAAGGTTCTATTGGCCTCTCCTAAACATTAAATTGTACATATTTTTCAAATTTTATGAAGAACCAACGAGCCGATTAGAAGTTACAGATGTATTTAAAAAAAGGTTCGATTTTGTCCCAATATTTATCTTATAAATAATTACAGCTAAATTTAAACTTTAATCTTATGTAATTTTAAAGAGAAACTTTATTCATAAATTATAGTGAAAATAATATGATAATAATCATGCATGTATAGACAAAAATCTAAAAGCAATTTAATCCGAAAAAGGCCAATTATATAAAAAAAATCCGTATATCAGCTATAAACAGAATATTACTGCGAAATATTTAAACTTTATTTTAATAAGTGCTGTGTATTTTATTCATAAAAAAATTAAATTTATAAACTTTTCAATAATCAAATTTGTATGGAAAAATTATCTATAAAGGTCTGATAAATTTGTAATATTATAATGAGGACAATTTTAATTTAAGCGAAATTTATTATAAAATTATTCAGTCAATATTTTTAATGATCTCTTTTACAAAGCAACCTTTTAATCGTTAAATTTCTTAATTCGCTAGAAATATGACATAAAATTTATGTTTTTATTTTCTGAGGAAAAAGAAAATATTATTTTATTTTATTTTATTTTACTTTATTATTATTTTCTTTTCCTTCTTCTAGCAATAATAGAACCATATACAATTTGTTTAAAATAATATATTTTGTTTTTATTCTTTATCAAACAACACCCTTAAGACTAATATACATATATTGTTTATTAAGTATGAAATAAGAAAAGTTTTTGTTTAAGTGTGTGGAGGAAGATAGACAATAAGAGAAAAAAATAAAAATTACATACATACGTACATAGTATATATCTATATGTATATGGTAATGATAGTATATGTATAAGAAAGAAAATAAAGTACAACCTGTTTAAAATACAGAAGTTTTTATTTTTGTATGGGATCGCATTCGTATGTACTATTATTTTTACGGGATCGGTATTCAGAGAATAAAGCTTATCAGAAAAAAAAAAATAAATCTGACTTTAAAAATATCTTAACAATTTTACTGTAAACATAATTTGTTGCTATTGTATAAGCTACATGACAAGTGCACAGAAAAAAATAAAACCAGATTTCAATTACGAAATTTATAAATAATTTGAATTAATCGGCAAAATGATAATATTAATTAAGTAAAAATAATAGATTTTTTATAAATTTTAATTAATTATATATATATTTTTTTATTAATTATATTTATTACTAAAATTTTGTGTAAAAGCCCACCGAAATAAAAATAAAAAAGTTTCAACGACAATATTTATTTTCAAATTAAAAATAAACATTTATTTAATAAAACATACGAATTATCTTATAATAATTTTTGTAATCGTGTAAATGAAATTTGTGTAATTTTTGTGTCTAATGGACCTAGTTCTTGGGAAAATGCATCATTCTTTATTCCTTCGGAACATTTCTTTCTATGGAATAAAATTTTGATATCATGAATGTGTATACTATTTACACCGAAACAAGTGATTTATTTAGAAATAAATACATCCAGTTAGAAATGGGTGAATTTTTCTTCCAACACGATTACGATTTTTGAAAAAGGTAACACATTTCGAAGGGAATTTTATTTAGGATAAGGGTGATTCAATGTGTACTTAAACATTAAAAAGAATTTTTCTTTCATACAACTTCCAATACGGACATTAAATAAATTCAGGCCTGTTTACGCAAGTTACAGTATATTACCTTATTGTGCCTCAAATGTTTTAGAAATTCGGAGAGATTAAAAAAAAAAACTTATATCTAACAGGTCAAAAGCCATTTCCCGCTACTAAGTAAAAAAGGAACTTTTACAGAAGCAAGAATGTAACAAAGTATGAAAATGTGTAACTGATTCATTTTTTGTTCACAATTTTTTTATATTTGCAGATAATACTCTTCATTCTTTGGAATTTAGTGCAGCACTTCCTTCATATTTAACTCTCTGACCTTTCTTTCTTTTAATGTTAAAGTCAAGTAAATATCTGGTTACATATTCACGTTTTTAGTAACAATGTGTGTTTTTAATTTATAACATCCTGCGTATGTACATTACAGCGGGTTGGTCTGCATAAAAAAAAAGATAAGTTATGTCATCCCCTAGAATCAAAGAGTATTTAAGGCCAAAAAAACCGCAGAATTTATTTCTTGTATATAGCGTCGCCATTTTAAGTCCGATTTTAGAATGTTATATATGATTGTTAATGTTTTAACTACTGCTTAAAATTTCTCTTTGGTGATTTTTGAATCTGATATCAAATTCCAGATGTTACTTGTATGTGGGATACATCCCTCCTAATGTCCAATTATTCTTTTATGTTATGAAAGCCTTTTGCAAACTTACTATTTTTAGTTTCTAAAATATTTAATTTTATCTATAAACAATAAAATTGCAAAGATTCAAAAAAACTGTCTAAGCTTAAGTCTATTTCATTTAACAAAATATTCGAAATTGTAAAGTTATGTTAAAAAAATGATTTTATATGAACAATATTATTTATTTATTGTTATATCTTAACTTATATATATCTTAATATTCGAAATTGTAAAGTTATGTTAAAAAAATGATTTTATATGAACAATATTATTTATTTATTGTTATATCTTAACTTAGGCTAATAATTGTAGAAGTAATGAAATGAAGTAAAAAACAAATATTTGTCGCACCAAAAATATTTGTTAATTCATTTTCACTTCAGTATGTTTCAAATTTTATTAAATGAAATTAGTTCTCTGGTGGACGAGCAGCACAACTTTCACAAGTTCCCAATCAACTCGAATTAAAGAGGTATACATCAATACATCAGAAGTGTAAAATAGAACATTATTTTTATTGAAAACGATCAACTTTGGTTTACCAAACGTTTTCAAGATTGAATTAAAAATAAAAAATAATAAGCAAATGTTTTTTTCAAAAAACAACAGCATACTGCTATAAAATGCCACTTCTTATTTTCATACAAAAAAAAAAAAAAAAAAAAAAAAAAAAACAACCTACTGCCGCTTTTGGATCTTCTTGAGAAGATCACATAATACTCGTAATTTTTGAAAATTCCTAAACATTCTCTAAATTTTGAGATAAGTATTTCGAAAAACCATTTTGGCGTAGTGGAGGAATCCACTAAGCATCACGTGTCTCCCTAAAATTTAAGTTAAGTGATGATTTATTTTTTTTTTACCGGAATTGACCATGTATTTATAGAAACAACTTTTTCTTGTATATTTCATGCAAATTGTATTTATAATGTTTATTATACATAATATTAAATATACGTATTTTTTTAAATCAACGGGGATTGGAGGAATCCACTGAGCATCTCGTGTCTCCCTAAAATTTAAGTTAAGTGATGATTTACCTTTCTTTACTGGAATTGGCCATATATATATATATATATATATATATATATATATATATATAGGAACAATTTTTTCTTGTATATTTCATGCAAATTGTGTACGTATACGTTATATTTATAAGATTTACGTATTATTTTTTATTAAAAAAAATCTAGCGGTACTAGAGGAATCCACTAAGCATTTCACGTCTCCCTAAAATTTAAGCTAAGTGATGATTTACATTTCTTTACTGTAAGTGGCCATGTATATACAGGAAAAACTTTTTCTTGTATATTTCATGCAAATTGTATACGTATACATTATATTTATAATATTTACTGTACGCAATATTAAATGTAAGTAGTTTTTTATTTTAAAAAAATCAAGATTTGTTTATCAATTTTAGCGACATGTAGCTTATGTTAATCGCAGTATACATAGCTTTATGATAAAATATTAAAAGCTTCTATTTTTACAACTTAGAGTTGAAAAATATATTGGTATTTCATCAAAAAAATTTGAATATATTTTTAATGGCACATCAACATTATTTAGCACCAATATTAGCTGTCTTTAAGAAGACACAAACCTGTTGGCGTGAGTAACTTTTAGAGAACGACGTTAGCGTTAGGGAGGTTTAAGATAAACATTATAAAAAATGTCCAAAATTATATTTTCAAAAACATTCAGAAAATTGCCACACGAATATAATCCACATCATGTCTAAAATAAAAATTAAAATTAATATGATATTACTGATGACACCGAAGATAATCGCGATTTTGTGAAATTTCATTAAACACATTTTAATCAACAAAGTATGCATAGATTTTTTCGTTTTTTTTATATATATATATTTTTTTTAGAAATTTTTAATATTTGGCAATCAAATCAGAATTACATTAATGGACAAAAGATGACCGTTATGGTAGTTAAAATTCAGAGATTTAAAAATATAAAAATTTCAGTTTAAGTCCTATATCAATAATAAATGCACGTAATCTACACAGACGTATATAAAATATAAATTAAAGGAGGTTCGGTAAGTTTTATATTATTGAATATATTTGCGGTCAGAAATAAATTTAAACCTCCCTTTAGAACATGGAGCACACAACAAAATATACATAGTTTTTTGATATCTTTTTAATTTCATATCTATCCACAAAAAAAATCTTTAAATTATGCTGATAAATAAAAAGTTGCAAATATTAATTATGTACAATCAAGTTAGACATTTAAATTATAATTAAACTATAATTTTAATATTAATTACAATAAATTAATATAAGATAATTTTTCGTAGTATAAACAAAAAAATCTGGTAATGTCATAAGCTAATAAAAAAACTAATGTTATAGTTTTTGGTTAAATAGCTGATGGTTTGATGAAACTCCAAGAGAATTCTTTTAAAAACGATTGGCCTTAAAACAAAAGGATACTTACCTCATTCCTGGATTTTCCCTGCAAGAAAAGGTGAGATATTCTTATAATAAGAACCAGCTACACCACCATTTTCTTTATTCCCAAACCCCTTGATTATAATCGTTCTTATGAAAAGAGTAATTATAATTTATTCTCAATTATAGATTGATAATGCCCTTTTTATATTCAACTTGGGGCTGTTGTTGGTCATCATCTATAAGGAGAATTTACATACAGTAGAATTCACATACAGTTACACTAAATTCAACCGCGTAATTATAGATGTCGACAAAAATTATCTTTAAATTATTTTAACATTTTATTACCTGCTCAATAGGGAATTGAGCAGGTAATAGGGAATTAATGGAAAAAATATATATAGGGAGTTCTCTTTTTATGTTTACCTTTTAGAAACCGATCTTAAACCCCTAATACATATATATATATATATATATATATCTGTATTGGAGGTTTCAGGTCGATTTCTTAAATATATATATATATATATATATATATATATATATATATATATATATATATATATATATATATATATATATATATATATATTATCTATTAATTTCCTATTAAGCAGGTAATATAATGTCAAGATAATTTCAAGATAATTTTAGTCGACATCTATTACAGTTTCATTTATTTAAACCGGACAAATCGCATTCGGGTTAGCTACTCTGAAAGACTATTAAAAAAATCATAGCAGATCATTTTTTAGCACGTCAAATTCCATCTGGTCTACCTATTTTGGTTTAAAGAAGGAAACTAAAATTTTTTGTGCCGATCAGGGTTATTATTAGATTTTATACTTAGAAATCAGTGTTTGAGTGTTGGAAATTTAATTTTCATCTTAGCCAAATATATTACTAACTGTTTTCTTATGCTTATTTTTATATTCTCAATTTAAAATCCTGCTATCGTAAATATTTATTTAATATTTATTTCGAAATGTTAACGCTTTGTTTTTTTATTTTCGTTTTTTTGCTACCCAAATATAAACGGCCTTTTATATTGCAAACTGTTGTCGATTAAAGTATTTGTATTTTAAATACTCCCCTGGGAAAAAAAGGTTAATACTTTATAAAGTTTTGCGATAATAAAAATTTCAATTCGTTTGGTTTTAAATGTTGGCAGCTTAAATAATGAAAATATATAGATATATTTTTTGCGCATTTTATTTACAGAAACTGTGAAACTGAAATAGAGTAAGATTTTTTTATTAAGACCATATTTGTATGGAGAAAAGTTTAACAGCATTATTTGGTGAGTGTTTTATTTTTTAAATTTAAATCAAATATTATAATAATTGTTTGTAACAATACAAGAAAGTAAGCAAAATAGCGTAGGAAAAATTTTAAAGAATTTAGCAAAACTTTTAAAATTAAATTACACTTGGCCACAAATTTAAAATTTTAATTTTTATTCGAAAACAGACCTAATATGGGCTGTAGATCAAGGGTTCTCACAAGCTATTGCTTCACGATCCCTTGGTAACTTTAAAACCCGATAACGACACTAAAATTTTTTTGCTTATTTATATACCTCCTACTTAGCTTGCAATGATAGGGAAACAGAAATTAGTGATGAACTTTTCAGAAAAGGAATACTCGGTTTTCTTTTAAGGATTTTTTTTTTTTTTTTTTTTTTTTTGTAGAAGGCAAACTGAAATGTTTTTTAATTATTTTTAGAAAAAAGGATAGTTGCATTTGCGAAGGCCTCAAGAGTGAAGGAATGTGATATTTTCTCACTGAGAATTTTAACGATGGCCTGGATTATGTTGGCTTTAAAGGTATTGGACGAATGCTTCTTATTCTCGTCAACGGAAACTATTAGCATCAACCTGGTACTTTTTTTTTGAGTCAGCAGAGGCTATCAACGTCTGCCTATCCTTATTGGAAACTCTTTTGTTGCCAAATAATAAATAGTTTCAGCAAATTATAGACGTATATTTGATTCCGTTTTTTAAAGGAAGGAAACAAATATGATACAGCATAAGGCGAACTGCATTCATCTTTATCATCTGGATACAGACTATTGTAGAAATATTCCCTATATTGCAGTAAAGTATTGTTTCGATACCAATTTTGTGGCCGATCTGTATTATATTGTGAATTCTTATTAGATATATTATAACATGATAAATTACTCAATACCCAATAGGGTATTCAGTCGAATAATGATTGTTCGATTAATCGACAAATTAAAATGAAATAACTGTTCGATTAAAATAAAATCTATAATTTCGAGTAAAATTTTAATCGAATAAATCCTGCCAATTGTTCTAATAATTCAATTAAAAAAAATATTTTAAAAACTATTATTTCAACTGATTTAAAAGAAGTTTCAAATAAAAGTCTAAAGACTTTACTATGTCACCAAGCACCGTTACGGTTGGGAATTTTTAAAGTTATCAAAAAAGGGGAGTTTTTGCAAAAACTGCTAACTGCTAACTGCTTCAATACCTAAAAATCTCCTTAGAAATGGTTTATTTGATAAAAACAAAAGAAAAAAATATTGTACTGTTGCATGTGTTAAATAGTTTTTCATAAACTTTATTTTTTTAACAAAATAAGTTCGTTTAAAATTCTCCGGGGATTTTTTATAACATCACTATATCTTAAAAAAATCAAAGTAATTAATTTATTCGTTGATATTTATATTTACAATAACTTAGTTCTTCCCCATCTACCACATAATCTTAAAAAGGTGATTGCAAAAGGCGACTAAAGTCGTCCAACGATAACGCTACCACCAAGTAATACCACAATTTGTAATTATATTAAAAAAATTTATTCAGTAAAGGCAAACGAATATGTGTGAAATACAATGAGTAAATGAAGTTATGTATAATTCTTTAATTTGGGTTTAGAGAAGATAAAAAATACATAATTCTATTATCATTTTTACGTAAGAAAGAAATTGAAAAATTTTATGCTTGATTTGGAAAAATATATTCTTGGTTCTACATACGTATGACAGTGAAGCCGATGTGTGCAAGTATGGAGTTGATATGCCAATAGAATCTCAGCCTGGTTTAGAAAATATGGTAGCTTGGATGAAATTTGTGCTATAAAAGGGAAAGTGTTGTAGTTCTTTCTCTTAAATAATTCATATTTTTTTTCTGAATTTCGAAATTAATGCGACGTATTAGATTTTAATGTAATCATTTAATGGATAATGATATCCGCACATTAACATGTTTAGATGATAATCCTAGGCATAGTTATTTATCTATAACAGAATTTTGTTATTATATAGAAATATGGATTTAAAAGAAAATTTAACCATTTTTTGTAAATTAAGCGATACCAATTAATTTAGATATATTTTTAATGTTATAAAATTGTTTATGTTTTATTAAAATTAATTGTTAACATTGTTGTTTTCTTATTTAATAAAACACTAAAAGAAAACAAAATGCTTATTTCAATTTTTTATAAACATTGAAAAAAGAGTACCATTTAAGTGGAATTATACCCTCAAATACCACTCAAATAACTCGAATAATTTAAAAACTTTACTCGATTATTCGCTTAATTCAAAAACAACATTTACAAGTTATTTGGCTAACGGAATAATGAAAACGTCGAATAAAATGAATACAATACTAAAGACCCTTTAGTTTAAATACACTTCTATTAATTTTCGAATAGACTTCCTACTGAATTAGCGAGATATATGGCCTTAAGAACAAAATGGTATTAATGAATTGAAAAATAAAAGGCTTAAATATGTTAAAGGTTACTTGACATAAAATTAAAGAAAAAATTGCTTCATATATAATTATATATGTATGTATATATGGTATATCACATATTTTTTGGATCCGAAAATTGGGGGTATATGGTTGTATATATTTAAGAAGTATATTTGTATTACTTATTGAATTTATGTTTTTCTTTTATTTTAATATTTCTTATATGATTTCATATATGAAAATTTATTTCATATACCAAACTATATCTGATAACAGCTTTACAAATATTCTTCCATATATTACAAAATAGTTTATATACGCTGCCTGCCGCTTGGATAAGGAATCACATTTTTTTAACTTTAACTATGTATATCTCCTAAACTAAAGTTCAGAAAAAAGTGTGTGCTTTAGTTTCCTGAAGAAATAAAAAATATACATATTTTGTTATACTAAAATTATGCATTTATTTAACGACATGTATTTCTGTGGTACTTTTTCGTGTGTCATTTGAATAAGGAATATTTTAAAACTAAGCAAACTGTAATTTATTTTTAAATTTTAGGTTATAAAAATGAAAGTTGTTTTCTTCTAGCATTCAATTAGTAATGATTACTGCCATCATTTTTAGATATAACCTCAAAAATGTGTTTTTTCATCGACTTGTATAATGACTCTAAGTAATTTAGTGAAATTAAACTCCATGCTTCCGTTATAGCATCCTTTAAGGATGTTGCCGTCTCAAATTGATTTCCTCCTTCATAAACTTTTCTTGCAAGCCAACCCTAGACATTTTCCACTGGATTCAGGTCTGGTGAACACGGGGGCCAATCCAAAAGTTGAACACTTTGATTAATCCATTGTTTTACTACTCTGGCGGTATGAATCGGAGCGTTGTCGTGTTGGTACGTCCGAGGTATGGGTCCAAAGAAATCATTAAATTTTGGAAATGCTTCCCCTAGAATGTTTTTGTAAGTCGTTGTATTCATTTGGTTGGATAGAAAAATCAATTCTATGGTACCATAATACGAAATGGCACCCCATATAATTATTTCGCCCTATAGGCTGTCTCTGCCGCTCAAAAATAATTCCTATTATTTAAGTCATGAAAGTAATAGTTATACCCGTCGTGACCAATAATATTAAACATTTTTTTATCGGAAAATACAACTTTAAACTATTTGTCGGACCATGTCATTGTATCTTTGGTAAACTGTAAACGTTTTGATTTGCGTTTTTCATTAAGTGGTGGTTTTTTTGCAGTTTTCGTATTTTTGTATAAGCACAACTTTAAAATACGGTGCACTGTTCTTAGACTGGCACTGACTCCATTTTTCACGTATTTTTGATACCGACATGGCAGAATTTGATGCAATTCTAAGAATTGTTCGTCTTTCTTTTGGAGTTGTTGCCATTTTTTCCCGCCCTTTCATGTTTTTTCCATATCTTTCCACGTTATTTAAATAATTGTACACAACCTCCTTTCCTCTATTAATGAGCTATACCATTTATAATAAAAGCTATTTAAAACTATCAAATTAAAAATTCTCAGCTGTTTATATGGAGAGAAATTGAAATCATAGTCTTCCTGATTAATATTAAAAAAAATTCCTTATTCAAGAGACACACGAAATAGTATAGAATAGAATAGAATAGAATAGTAGAAATACATGTCCTTAAATAAATGCATAATTTTAGTATAACAAAATATGTATATTTTTTGTTTCTTCAGGAAACTAAAGCCTACACTTTGAAATTTGGTTGCGCAAAAAAATTATTTTTTTTTTTAACTTTAGTTTAGGAGATATACTTAATTAAAGTTAAAAAAAAATGTGATTCCTTATTCAAGTGGCAGGCAGTGTATTTTACCAAATTTATATAAATATATTGTAAACTATTCTATGTATGATATAATACACAATTTCATATATAAATAATATATAACAATATAACGTCATACGTGGGCCATTATTAAAAGTATATGTGTATATATTAAAAGTATATAGAATATTAATTCTTACATATAACATAAATGTTTTTGATATCTTCTAAACCAATTAAGATTCATAAAAATATTTTGGAGGTTAGAAGTATGATTAATAAAGTTCTAAAAAGGTACAAATAAAATTTTTTCGAAAGTTGTCTTATAACCGATCAAGTCGAAGCAGCGACCATTTATATACTGTATAAGGCAATTTTGTTTAAAATAAAACGAGGTAATACCTTTCAAATTACTTAAAATCTAAAAATGTTATTAAACATTTTTCAAAGACTATCAGAAGAACTGTTTACATATTCTATGACAAAGTGTTTTATGATTTATTTGGCACAAAAAATAAAAACGTATGAAAAAAATACAAAATCTTGTTATATTTATAATAAAAGTATCTTTAAAAATTATAGATAACCAATTAAATATTTTACATATTTATTAATGCAAAAATATAAATCTATAAAATAAAATTATATTCAAATATTTACAACGTTTTTTTATATACTTGCGTAAGGGTTGCGCCTTAAGCGTTAATCTTAAAAACCATAACATCAGAATTTTCTTAAAAAAAAAAAAAAACAATTCAGTTACTTATTTTTGTTCAAATACATAATTCAGTTTTATTAAAAAATTTCTTAACATTTCTGCAGGTAAAATTCACACATATTTTTGTGCTTATAAATATTCGTATCTTTAAACAATCATTTAAATTTCATGCTGAGCTATTTCTTTGACATTTTTTATTTTTATTTTTTAATTTACATTTTACCCAAAGCCATGTCACTGGCAGATATAATATTTATTTTATGAACATTGTTATATCATCTAGCAAATAATATCCCAGCAGGTAAAATAAGGAAAAAAGAGCCTTTCGAAGTGATTATATAGCAAAAGACCTTCTCTTCACATTGCAAACTCTTTTCCATTTTATACAGCGTGTCATTGGAGGTAAGGACTTGCTTTCCTAAAAAGAGTCTGCAATTTTTTTTATTTTATTTTATTTTATTTAGAGAAACATGCAGACAACCTCCTTTAAAGACAATTAAGATAAAACCAAATGATTTCGAGCTTCGTCAGTATCGGGTTTACAAATATTACGAAATATTAAGAAATTTTAGTATTTAAGAAATTGGCGATTATCCACCTTCTACTTAGCGTCTTATGAAATGGAAACAAAAATTGGTACTGCATTTTTTGGAAAGGAAAGCAGAGGCATATTTAAATGAACTTCCATAGAAGGCAAAGTGGAATGTGTTTTGAAAATTTATTATTATTATTATTATTTTTTTTTTTTTTTTGCAAAGGAGAGTGCACAGGACTGTCATATTTTCCCGCTGGGATATAATCACAAAAATACTTACTATGTATATATGGAAGAATTTTTATATGTGCGACGTACGTATACATCATGGTTTAATTTTTCATTATCAGTACAAATGTATATAAATATGTATTTCATTCATCATTATGTCGTTAGAAAAATTCTAGGAAAAAATTTTGATATTGTTCTATGACAATGATTTCTTTCTCTTTTGTTTAATATAAATACACATACAAATATACATACAAATGTATATCGATGGTTTTATATTCAAAAAGGACTATCTGCAAAGCCCCAGGAAAGCACAAAAATTGTTTTTCATTTTCCTCACTAATTTTTGAAAATTTTCCAATCTGGTCTTCTAAGATTTATTAAAAATACGTCTGCTAACCCTAACCAGCGTTATCGTTGCGAATTTTTAAAAAGTGTCAAAAAAATAGAATTTCAAAAAAAAGATCCAACTGCTTCAGTACCTAAAAACTCCCCAAAATTTATTTATTTGATAAGAAAAAAACAAAAAGTAATGTATATTAAGAAAAACTATCAAATTAAACTTTACTAATAATAACAAAATAATTTATTTATAATAATTTTTATTATTGCGAAAATAAGGATAAAAATTCTCCTTTTATTAATTAAACTTCTATACTTTTCTACAAGGTCTTCACTTGGACTCCAGTCTTACAAATCCCGGTCTAACAAATTTAGGACTGAAAACATAGACTGGTTTTTCATTAGTGATCATTTAGAAAAAAGACGGTAGCCGAGACACTGCCATAAATCAAAGTAAAAATATAAATTAGGACCTAAGTATTCATCAAATCTATTTTCTAATTTTCTCAATCCCGTTAAAAAAATATTCGACAATTGATGTTTTAAATAGTTCTTCATAAAATTTTTCATTAGCTTTAGTTTTTAACAGTTTCAGTTCATTTATAAAAAAAACCCGCTAGGTAGTATAAAAAGGGGAAATTGGCGCTAAACGGTAACGCTTATCCAAACTCTTAAAAATAAATCTTTTAACCCAATTATTCACGAAGTTATGATAGAGCACATTTTTTTCTTAATATATTTGTAATGTGAGGTTTAAAAGATAACATTTTTTTAAAAATTTGACAATAGAGTCATTCCATTTAAAACTAACACGAAAAATTAAAAACTTGGACCTTACCTCTCCGAATTTAATGATATTCGGTATAATCATTAAGATAATTTTATCAAGTGGTTCGCGGAATATAACTATTTGAATGTGTAAAATTGTTAAAAGAATGTACAGTTGAATACAGAAAATAACAAGTATCTTTTAAAGTATTTATGTATAAGTTTCATTGGGATGTCATATTAAAGGTATTAAAACTATCATTAATATGACACTAAAATGGCTCATATCTCGTAATTTATAGTTCACTTGCAAAAATAGTATCTTAAAAAAAAAAAAAAAAAAAATATATATGGTAAGTTTTATTTTGGAATTCGCAATAGTTTATGAATTATTACAAAAAATCTTATAATAAATTAAAAATATCTCAATTTGCATTGTTTCATTTATAATCAAAGAGAAAAATCGGCAACTGCTTCCACAAATCATCTAAATTAAATGAAATTTGAAAAGAATATTAACACGAGTGTAACAAGTACCTAGTTTAAGTATGATTTACGCGATAGCTGGCGATTTATAATACTTCTAAAATAAGGTAAATTGTCATTTATAAAAATACGAATATTTTCTAAAATATAGATGTTACAACATTCATTGGGGTACATAAAATTTCTTTTAAAATAACACCTGAAACATTTTTTATCTTGAATTTTAATGTGGGCGTATTTTTAAATTCATGAAAAAATATATATAAATGTATTTCGCTGTATTTTCTGCGAGTATCTGCTCCTGACTTATTATAAAAAACATGACGCAGTGTAAAACAAATAAACAATTATTTTTAAAGAAATTTTAAGCAAGAATTTGTGACTTTCCTTAATAAAACAGAAATTATTGAGACTTTCAGTACGAGACTCACTAAAAATATGGAGAAAGGCTCCATCGTCAATATATATTTTTTCACGAATTTAAAAAAAATATGCGACTACGAAATTTAATTCGCGAAATATCGATTCCGTGCCATTTATGGAATAAAGGTTCAAAGTACCAATAATTAAATTTTTGCATTACCTTTGTAAGCTTTATATCTCTAAAAAATTTTGCCATTTTTAAAGTTTGTCGTACTGTTCATTTAAATATAGCCTTGTAAAGAAACTGCTTTTTGTTTCAATTATTTTACTCCTGTCTTTAAATTTAAGTTATAATGCTCTCATTAAGTCTCACGGATACCCGCGTGTGGTCTACAGACTTTTAAAAAAAGGTTAAAATTAAAAATTTAATGACTTATTTCTTCTTGCTCTATTAAAATAATATAATTTTGATTCCAATTCGAAATGTATAAGAAAAGTGTAAATATGAAGGAAAGTTCTCATTATTTACTATTTTCTCAATTGTACACTACTTGGAAAAAAATAATTGTCAGTAAATGGCCAAGAAAAATAAATGTGAAAAGCACAATGTTAGAATTAACTTTTGGCTTTAAAATTAATACCATTCCAGCAAAAATAGAATTGAAAAAGGGCTAAAAAACTCATTATTTTAACATTGTGTTGTCATTGAAAGGAATTACTTAGTGCTGAAAAAGAGCTGCAGAAGTTCTTTTTAACCCACAGTTGTCATTGAAAAGATGTTCTTTTTTAATGCTTCTTATTCACTGTCTTTCAAGTACTTTTCTTAATACTATGTTTAAACAGTTTTTAATAAAAAATTACTTTTAGATTTATTAAAAATTAATTAATGAAATCTTAGTTTTCTTAAAAATTATTGTCTTGTTAAAAATAAATTTATTTGCACTTTTTTGGAAGTAATTATTAATAACTTCCAAAAAAGTTAAAAATATGCACTTAGTTTTACTTTTGAAGTGGTAAAAGTGGTGAGCTAAAAAAAAAAATATCGTAAATCTGAAGATTGCACTTTTTGAATGTAAGACGTGTATATATTTATTTGTTTTTTTGCTTTTTGTTTTTTTTTTTCTTCATTTTTATTTTTTAATATTGAAATTCTTATTTTCATTATGTTTGTGTGCATTAGCAAATATAACAATGTAAATGTTTTCGTAGGCTCAAAAACAGATGAGGATAGAAAGTTATAAGTTCCAAAAATAGAGCTAAAAATAGAGCATATTTAAAAATTTATTTTTATTTAAAAGTTTAATTTAGATATAGAAAGTAGTTATTTAAAAATTAAAATGGAACAATATAAACTAATTATTATTATTTTTTTAGTACTTTAAAGTTTTCTTTTTTTCTTAATTATAATTTTATTATTTATTTAAGAAAAAATGATGTGTATTTAGTCTTTTATTCGTAACATCTATAACAATTGTTTATATCTTGCTTTATTCCCGTTAAAACTCCATTTACTCTTAGTAAGTACTCAACTCTTTGATAAAAGAATGCAGAAAAAAATTGTTTATTTACTCATAGATATGTATATAAATGTGCCATTATGCGTATGTTTTATGTGAAAATATGTACAAAAGTATACATGCGTTTGCGTTTATTTGTCTAGAATTTAATTGTTTTTTTTTCAGCTTTTGTCACTTTAATATGATATTGTAATGTGTGTATGTGTGTTTATGTTTGTTTTCAATTAATCATAATCAAATAAATAAACAAAGTGGGAAACATGACAATATCAAGGTCCTTTTATTGTTCAAAATAAAAAAAAAACAAGACACACTCGCACACACACATTCAAATACATACATGTATGTATTAAAAAAATATTTAATAATATAAGTAAATATATTTGATGTAAAGATATAAATATTGTTGGAAATGGATTTTATTTTATTTTTATTTTTTTTTGTTCTATATTATTTTTAATAAATATGAAATTATATAATTTATGGTATTACAGTAAATTAAAATATTTTTAAGAAGTGTTGTAAAAAGCTTATTTTGTGCTTTTCAGTAAATTGATATTTAAAAGATTTACAACATGGTTAGGGTTCTATTGTTAATTTTATTGAAAAAATAATCCGATAGAATAGGTTTTTGATAAACTTGCCATTTGCTTAAGAAAGAATCATGCTAAGACAATTTTTATATATACAATTCTGATGATAAGATCTATTTAAAATAAATTTAAAAATACTACACAGCATTTTAACAATCATGACAATTCTTTACTATTAAAAATATCTTCTATGTATACTTTTTATAATAGACTGGTACAATTTACAAAAACTTTGAAAGTTTGAACACCACAAGTTTGCCTGTGTTCCATTCCAGAGTGGGGCAGAATCGAAATTTTTTAGAAACAAATCTGTAACTTCTGATCGGCTGGTTGGATTTTCATGAAATTTGATACGGGCATAGCGGAGGAGTGTACAATGTTACGTTTGGAAGGGGGGTACAACAAACCCTTAGGGCTTTTAATCGCTTGCCAAATTTTTGTTTCTCGTCCGATTTCAAATATTTTTATATATTGTTGTAGGCCCTGATAAGACCTATAAAAAACATGCTTACATGTCCTATTTATCTCTTATAGTTTTCAAGTCATTTGCGTTTGAATTTTTAAGCACCATAATGTTGTATGTTCTTGGTCCAGTTTTTTTCATATATATCCTAGTATTTCCGACCGATTTTATTAGTTTTTTTCCTATCTAGTTAAATATTAAAATTATCTATTGAGTAAAAAAAAAAACTGAAGTTAATATCTTTACCAAGTCCAAAAACAAACGATTTTGAATTTGAAAATTGTTGTGTTTTTTTAGCCGAAAAAGTATCTACACTCTTTTTTATCTAAAATAAAATTTTCTTCAGCAATATATAATAATTTTACACTTTTCTGAAAGGCAACTTCACAGAGATGACTCCAAGGTAAAAACCGAGTCCAATAACTTAATTGCTCATGGTACATACCCTCCCAAATTCGACCCATTTTATATGAAAGTTTTGATTTTAGACCATATTTTCTCAAATCCCAAAACACGAATCGACAAGCGGAATATATTTTAAGAATCCCTAATATGTTGTTAAAAGTTTTAAATCAAAATCTGCGGGCCTTCGGAAAAATGTATATTCTATAGCCATAAATGTAAAAAATCCCATTTTTGGGAATTTTGATTAGTTTTTCTGGGAATTCAGGAAAACCCTAGCCCTGATTGAAATTTGGTTAAAGCCGTTTTATTTACATTAATAAGATCCACATCTCTTGTAAATTTCATTAAGATACCTTTATAAATAAATATGTTATTACAATTAAAAATTTTTATTTTCTCCAAAAACCCCAAATTGGGCCTTTTGTTTAGTTTATTTCTAAATAGCGAAAGAAATTTTAAAAATATTTTTAATAATTAAGCTTATCCTTCAGCACGTTTAATTTCCGATCTTTTGCAGAAATATTCAAGTCAATATCATACCTCATTTCAGAAATATGCGCGTTTAAACTTTTATATTTCCAATTTATTGTATATATGACTATATTTTTACAAACTTGCAACTTTTGCCTTTAGATTTGCGTGAATAATTACTTAGAAAATTATGAATATTTCTGTATATTTTTAATAATATCTATGCACAAAATATTTATATAAAAATAATTAATACAAATTTTTATTTTTAATAGCGTTGCCACATTTCCCAAATTTAAGTAAATCTTTATCCTTTGCTAAGCATTCATATATTTCTATTAATGAATTTAAAATAACAAAACAAACAAAAAATGTCTATTTTAACTCAATCAATATTACTATTTTTGGTATTTATCATCTTCCTTAATAAATATTCTATTTCTAATACGATTTTTATTACTTATTTACATTAAATTTATGTAGACAATTTTTCTAATATTTTAAACTTATACAACTTATTTTCTATAAAATAATCTGTTGTATCTGTATACATATCTAAAAGATAATAAAGGTCCTTCAAATCTTCAGTATTTTGAGTTGATAAAGGCTCATAATAAATCTAACGTTTTTTCATTGATGATAGTACAGGGTCTGATGATAACAATAGACTATTAAAAATATCCTCGTTTTGTGACGTTCTGGAGCATTTCCTGTAGCTGAATAATTGAACGTGCTTAAAATCTCTGTTTCTTGCTTCTGTAAGCTCTCTAAGTGGAAGAATATTTCGTTCATATAATTTCGTGATGGCACAATACTTTATGTACTGTTGGTGTCATTTCTTTCCATGGATATAGAGAAACAAGTAGTTTAGATATTTCTGTTGCATATTCTCCAAATCGAGCAGAGTTAATTTTATGCTTACTATTAATTGCCATTAATATTATGTTAGTCCTTTCAAGTAACTCTTTATTAATACCAGTTATTTTTGATGTAATTTCGAAATTTCCGAAAAGTCTTCTTGCTGTGTTTCCATCATTTGTACTACCACCAGTCGGCAGTGGTTTGTCTATGTTTAATCCCTACTCTTCTCTGAATTCATCCTGGATTCTACTTTTCTCAGATATTCTAAGTATTTTTAAATCCTCTTTGTTTCTGGTAAGTTTTGTTAAATTTTCTGGCACAATTCTATACTTTAAATCATATGCTATGTGCAGAAAATGCTCCATGAACCGTATTCTGGAATGGAGATATTCCGAAAGACAGAAATACGTCATTAATACTCCTTGCTTTACCAACATCCGAAAATTGTGATTTCGTCTCATCACATAGTGAGCATTTCCAAAAAGAAAATGTTTCCGTAATGGCATTACTAACCTTTCCATCAATCAATGTTAGACTAAGTTGAAAGGATATGTCGAATATGTATTGGTTTATGGTTATTGAAAGAGGTTGTAAATCATTTATTGCATCTTTAATATATTCCACTAAATCCTTTGTTGTTGTCTTCGACTAACTTTTGTATTCGAACCAAATAGGTCTGCAAAAATGTTTTCATCCTGGAGTGGTGTTAAGCCTTATATCTTCAAATGAGTTTTTACACTTTGTTAATGATTGCTTTAAGGAATAAGATCGCATTCTTAATGGCGCCAAAGATGCTATAAATACGCTTTTATAATCCGCCATTTTCTTACTTCCACTAGCATGCTTGTATTCAGAAAGGGCTGATAGTCCGTCATATCCTCACTTACAGACTAATACAACGCCGCTGTTATTTAATTTTCGCATCTGATCTACAGAAAAATCTGCAGCTATACTTTTGCTGTATTTCCTTTTTGGTAACCGAAATAGATAGTTTGCTTTTTTTTTTCTTGAATATCCTTGTATGATGGAAGAACTGAATGTCCCTTTTCAAGCAGAGCTTTTCTCAAAATTTGATATTTGTTTCGGCTGAGGTCCAGTTCAAGTATTAAAGCAATTGCTTCTTCCTCTGTAAAATTGGATTGTGATGTTGGAGTAGGCACACTTTCGGCAATCCTTTTAAGACGTTTTGGTGATGCAGTTGGCAGTATTTCAGCAATATTAATTGCTTATGGGCCAGTTTTTTCTTCTTAGATCTTGTACTTAAATCATCATATGTCTTGCAGGGTTCTCCAGTTAATATTTTGCACGCCGATATTTTTATATCAGTATCCATCCAATAGGAATGTTTAATTTTTAATCTGTTAGTACGCTGATTCAAAGACATAATTTTTACGTCATACAGCTTTTATAATCTCTCTATTTGACGTCATTGGTAAATCTCAGATATGTAGTCTTTATGAATTCTACTATAGCTTCTAAACGATTAAGATCATTCTCCACAGAACTCCACAGAACACAACACAATTGTTCATGTTTCAATGTAATCACCATGGTAATCAACTTCGTCATGATGTTGATAAGGATTAGCTGTGCATTTATATATATCTATTAGATATATCGCACAGGTATATATATTTACAAGTATTCTGCGAATTTTCATTAGGTAAAATATCTGAAAGAGTCAATTTGGAAGAGTACCTATACCGAATTCATTGATATTATATGTTGCTGTTAGGTACCACCGGAAAGGATTGTCGTGTGCACCCTGTGCGAGAAGAATTGGCAAAGCGAACTTGCAGAAAAGAGAAAAATATAAGAACATACAGACAAAGACAAAAAAAAAAGGAAAGAAGAAGAATTAAAAAAAAAATAATTTTGTGAAGAAAATATATATTTATATAGGTTTTATTAGTTGCGAAATTTTTGAAGGCAAAACGTGCGCGAAATAGGGTTGAGCTCAGGCCTAAAGTTCGTCAAAAAAAAAAAAAAAAATGTAGGACCCTAAATGTAGGCATACAAAACTAAATGTTTTACCTAAAAATAAAACTAGGAAAAAAATATCTTAGAAAAGATAAAATAATAATAAAACACGGAAACAAAAAAGTCATACAAATAAAATAAAAAAAATATATTCAAATACTTACCAGAAAACCCTGGACGTAGGACTACATACGGGCTGACAGAAAACCTTTGAAACTGCATGGAAACGTACCCATCCTTGAGGCCAGCCAACCACAGTAGCAACTTGGAAAAAATAGAAGAGGAAGAAAATATTAATAGATATAAATTTTTGTAAATTTTATTGCTAATTTTTTTTTTTAATACATTATTTCTATTTGTTAGCTTAAATAATTGGAATCAAATTTATATAAAATAGAATGTTGCATCAGTTATTTAGAGTAAATTTTTCGGAAAATTAATTGCCATAGCTTTTGTTATTTTCTTCTTTATAAAATTAATGATTTTTTTTATTTAAAGTAATTTTTAATTTTTGAAGTCGCTTGTTATAATAAAAACTTTATATTATAATGTTGAAATGAAATTCAAAAAGGTTTATCATTTAGCATGAGAGGCTAAGTTTAAAGAATGCGGTAAGTAATCGGGGAGAAGTAGTTTGGTAAGGAGTAACCGAATCCGGGGACATTAAAAAAATCTAGTTAATGTCAAGGTGAGAAAGGAAATTTCTAAAAAGGGAGGGACACATTTGGCCCAACATCTGCCAAAAATATTCCAATTGTGTGTAACAGGGAGTTTGTTTTCCACTAAACTGCTTCGGGCCTCAGCATTTTCTTTTTTATTTTTCGCTTAATAGCTAATATGATTTTTTTTTTTGTATGTGGACAAGTTTCCCAGGCCTGTTGGCAAGAACTACCCCCATCCGGCGAGCTCTAGCCCGCCAGACGCCAGCATATCAGCGCCGCCAACAGTCTGGCCACACCATCAGTGGTTGTGTAGAAACAACCATCTGTTTTCTTTTCAGTTTTATCCAGTGCACTCGCTACAGGATATTACATGTGCATTGCCACTAGCTCACGGTTGGTTGGTTGGTAGCCCGTAACCTTACGGGCAATCAATTAGACTCATTAGAATCCGTTTTGATGGAACCACACTACTCGCCAGGTGAATGAGTTTTTTGAGTATGTAATGAGATAGAAGTGTAGGGAAGAACAATGAGAACATAAATTAATTAAATCCAACCTGTAGCATTGAGATATTTAATGATGTCACTGAGTCTAGTGTCAGATATCTCACAGAGGTTGTCTAATTGGTACCCTCTCTCACTGTCATTCCTTCCCGCGATTGCCACAACTACGATAATATTCATTGTAAGGGAGACCAAGTCTGCTTGCATGTTTTCCGATCGTCCAGTGACCAGTAAACAATGCTATTAGTCTCGAGATGTCTTTGCGTTTGTAGCCAATGAGTTGCATTGAGCGTTTTTCGTTGTAGGTAGGCCACGTTTCTTTCGCGACTCTACATTTGTCCAGATTTCGCCATCTATTTTTTGCCTTTTCTAGAAAGTGTTTTTGGATTCTGCTTTTGACTGTACCTAACGGGATTGCGACACAAACCGATAAGGAGGCATTCATAGCAGAGCCTGCCCGGGCTAATTCGTCTGCCTGTTCATTACCATAGTAGTCCCTATGCGCAAGAACCCAGACTATAGTAATGTCATACAGTCGACTTAGTCCTAGCAGTTTCTCTTTACACTGTCTGACTAGAATAGAGGTAGTTTTCGGTGATTTGAGCGATAGTATTGCCGCTTGACTGTCGACAAATAATCCAATACTCCCTTGACTATTTCTATCGTGAATTAGTTTACATTCTTCCCTGACCGCTAGTATTTCCGCTTGGAATACGCTTGCCTCCTCAGGGAATCTACATGAGTGTCTAATTCCAAGATCATTAGAGAAGACACCAGAGCCGACACCGCAGTTCATCTTTGAGCCGTCAGTGTATATCCTAGTTCCATATTGTTCAAGAAGATTTCCCCTTCTCCATTCACTCCTGGTGGGGAATAGGACTTTAATAGTATTTCCGAAGTCCATCTTGGGAATCATATAGTCGGTAAATTGATTGAATTGCGGGGGTATTAAACTTAATATCCTCGCGTGACCATACGTTCTTGATCTCCAGCTTTCCGGTGCAGATAATCTCATCGCACTATTAACTGGTGATTCAATTATGTATAGGTCTATAGGTGTGAGGTGCAATATAGTGTTCAGAGCTTCTGATAGACTAGTACGTAATGCACCTGCAATGCCTATGGAAGCGGATCTTTGTATCTTGTAAAGTTGATCCACCACATACCTCTTACTAGTAGCGATCCACGACACAAGAGATCCATATACAAGAATGGGCCGTACTGCTGCAGTGTATAGCCATTTTGTCAATTTTGGACTCAAACCCTATTTCACACTGAACAGGTGTAGTATGCTATCGTAGCCTTACTAACCCTATGTTGAATGTTCAACTTCCATGAAAGCTTGGAGTCCAAAATAATGCCCAAGTACTTTGCATTGTCCTACAAGGTGTGTTCACAGTTTTTAACCGTGGTAGTCTGAAGCTCGGAATCTTGGTCTTTGTGGTGAAAAGTACCAGATCTGTCTTGCTCTGATTCACTCCTAGTCCACATTCTTTGGCCCAGTCACTGAGTTTAGTCAGAGCAGTTGACATGATATCACTTATCACGTTCAGAAACAGTCCTGATACTACAATCACCACATCGTCCGAGTAAGCCACGACTTTCACTCCCTTGTCTTCCAATTCGAACAGGATGGTATTAATGACAATAAGCCACAACAGCGGAGAAATCACACCTCCTTGTGGAGTTCCACGCATAACTTGTTTGGTCTTAACACTGTTGTCTAAATTCGCAAAGACGATTCTTGTCTCTAGCATTGACACCAGACAGTTGGTGACATAATCCTCAACTCCTATTTCGTGCAGAGCTCTCTATATCGCAATAGTCGTGACATTGTTAAAGGCGCCTTCTATGTCCAGAAATGCAGCCATAGCGTAATGTTTAAATTCAATGGATCGCTCGATGACCCTTACGACCTCATGAAGAGCTGTCTCCGTGGAGCGACCTTTAATGTAGGAATGTTGACTTCCTGAGAGTCGAGTTTTACCCTCTAGACGCTGCCTTATATGTAAATCAATGAGTCTCTCCAGAGTTTTCAACTCAAAAGATGAGAGACTAATCGGACGGAAGTCGTTTGCATTCTCATGACTTCTTTTTCTGGTTTTTGGAATGAACACTACCTTCACTCTCCTCCAATTCCGGGAAACATAGTTGAGGGTTAGGCAGAGTTTGAATATTCTATGTAACCAGGGTATGATGTATACCTTTGCACTTTGTAGCATCCGTGGTATAATACCATTAGGCCCTGCAGATTTTTACGGAGAGAAGCTATCCATCGCCCGTGAAATTTTCTCAACGGATATTATGTCATCCTCGATTCCTTGTGAGGATTTAATATGCCCCATCTCCTGGTCTGTAACATCTGTACAGCCAGGAAAATGAGTATTAAGTAAAATGTCCAAAGATTCCGCCGACGATTCTGACCATGAGCCATCCATCCTTTTAATATAGGATGGATTATTGTGACCATTTGCCAAAACCCTACTGAGTCTAGCAGATTCCTTGGTGTTGTCGACAGATTCGCAGAAGCCTTTCCATGAATCTCTTTTTGCGATCTTTATTGCTTTCTTATATTCCCTACGCTTATCGTGATACAATTGCCACGATTTTGTTCTGTAGCCAATATTGAAAGCATTGCGTGCCTCCTTGCGTAGCTTCGAGAGTTCCTTGTTCCACCAGGGAGGGAAACTCTTTTTAGCCTTCATCATTGGACAGGATATATTAAAAGCTTTAACAATTTCCTTGCTTTATGTGCTCTCAATTTGGCCAAGACCCTCAGTCGTTGCTTCGATTGGAGGTATTTTTTTCAGTTTGTGCATGAGAATCCCATTGAACTTAGTCCAGTTCGTTCGTCTTGGGTTTCTGAAAGTTGGCGCTGTTTCTTTGCAGACGAGTCCAATGTCGAAAAGTATCCAGCAATGATCCGAAAAGGATTTCTCTTTGGATACTCTCCACCTATCAACTGATAAATTAGATCTGTCTTTCGTAAGTGTAATGTCTAGCACCTCTTCCCATCCACTACGGTTCACCGAGCTCGGAAAAACGAATGTGGGGTCGTTGCCAGATTTGCATATGGTCAGGTGGTTAGTATTAATGAAATCAAATAGACACTCACCTCTGTCGTTGATTTCAGTGCTACCCCATATTGTATGCCTGAATGGATGACTGTCCAGTCACCCATGGGGATACTGGAGTTCTGCAGCTTCAGACACTCCAGTATTTTCTGGTTGCCGCAGCTCAACTTTGGTAACCAAACCTTTGCCCGCGGTCTCATAGGGATTTCCCCCTGTGGGGTTTTTTGCAGGTTCGTTTAGCTGCATGCCTGTCAGCAGATTATTGGCTACCTCCAATTCGTCTGCTTCGCCAGCTCCTGGACCTGTGGGACGGAACACCCTAACCCCAAAGTACAGTTTTAGCCCCGCCTACTCTAGCTCAACTACGCTATTTTCTGAGACGGCGAAGATAATACACTTGTTGTTTTTCCCATGATCTTCTGAATGGATGACTCTCTAGTCACCCATGGGGATACTGGAGTTCTGCAGCTTCAGACACTCCAGTATTTTCTGGTTTACGCAGCTCAACTTTGGTAACGAAACCTTTGCCGCCGGTCTCATAGGGGATAAGCTTAAGACTTAAGCCTTACCATGCAACGCTAATCTTTGCGATGCATTTGCTGAGGAATTCTTTAGAGAACACGTCCAAGCATTTGATTATCCTGTAGTCCCGGTTTATCTCACCAGAGTCAAAACGAGGAACTGTAGAGTCTTTATTGGTGAGTACGTGTTCCATCACGAGTTCAGTCAATTTAGACTCTATAGCACCCCATTCTGCTACCACAGGAGTTAGATAGCCGCTTTTGTCGTTGGCCAGTGCCATCAGCAAGTGATCTTTAACGACCTCGTTGTTGCCTTCTTGCTGACGTTATTGTTTAAGGAGAGTCCTTAAACTTAAGATAAGCGTCAACCACCGATTGGTAATTGACACGATCTTCCTTATCGGGTTCATGAGGAGCGTTGTCTCAGAATCTCTTTCTGGCTTTTCTTTTTCTTTCGTTTCTCCTTTGACTGGTCGTCAGACTTGACATTCTATCGAGGAGCCATTGTGTTTTATGACATCGGGGTGCTACGACTTTCTCCCCTGCTGCCATGTTGTTCGACCAAGGTCTCTTGACTAGAGGCCAAAAGGTCGTCTTACAAGGAGATACCTATCTCCACTTTTTTGTTGTTGTTGTTTTTGTTTTTTTGTTTGTTTAAATTTTCCATTTTTTTCCATGCAGGGACGGCGTGCATAGACTAGACAAAGAAAATTTACAACTGGCCCGTGTCCTGGCGCCAGAGAGTGAGCCTATTTTTTTTATTTATCTTTTCAAGCACTTTATAGAAACATAAAAAGCTTTGAAAACTAAAACTTTTAAATACTCGAGGTAGTCAACTTTAACACCCTGTAATTTATCTCGTCTTATAAAATAGTGACTATAGAATGATTTTTCTGAAAGCTTTGATCCTCCTCTACGAATTTTCCATACAATTTAATTCGATCTGACCAGCAGATTATGAGATACAGATTTATTACCTAATCACTGTGCAGGTGTGTTATGCTTTTTTTTAAATCGTTGAAAACAAACAAAGTATCGTCAAAATCATTACAAAAATTACAAAAAAAAAAAGACAAAAAAGGCTTTGTTAAAAAATTGTTTTCATCAATAAAGTTAACATTTTGCATGAGGATGCAATATTTCTTTAAAATAGATTAGACATAAAACTTCATTTAAATTATAATATATATAACCTAAATCAAGAATTTTATTGTCTAATCTATTGTAAATAAAAATTATATAATTCACAAGAACATACGTTAAAAATACAGATTTATAAACTTTTCTGAGGCAAAAAAAGTAAAAATAAGCAACAAAAAAAGTAAGTATTTTTTTAAACTCTGTAGGGTGGCAGCTTATAAATTTATTTAATTTGGTTAATATCTCCTGAAAAAATTTGCTCAGTATAGATTTAAATATAATAAGTTAGAGCACTATATTCGGCAATTTCGAATTTCTTACACCCTTCACCATTAAAAAAAGAAATACATAAATTTGTTACACAAGTAATATACAGTGGTTTCAAGGTTCTTAGGCAACGTTCTCCCCACAAACCCTATCAAAACTTTGTCAATTTTCTAAAATTTTTTTAAATTTGTTTTTAAAGTTATTAAATTGAAAAAATACAAAAATTATTTTCTGACGTTCGTCTCTTACAATTTTAAAATATTTTTTAAGGGTTGGGATTTTGGGTATTTTGGTACAAGATAGAGGGTGTGCCTTTGATTCCCTGATATTAGGGTAAGCCTGTCTATAATGCGTCAAAATTTCATTCCAATTTCTTTAAATTTTATTTAGATCCAAATATTAATATTATTTTTAAAAAATATACTTAAATTTAAAATTTAAGTTTTTAAGGTCTGAAAAAATTTGACCGTATTTAATTTATTATTATTCTCCACAATCCTACGAGTTCCGAAATATAAAATACTTATACATACAGCTATCCTCTGAGAAAAAGGTTACAAAAAACCTTGCAAGATTTTGTTTAATTTTTCGTATATTTTTGTATGAAAAACGAAAACGTGTTACAATTACAACCGCAATTTAAAGGTAACAGAAGAAGTTAACAGTGCATTGCTCATCGTGCTGTGTTTACATTTTTCATAAGATACATGGAAAATGCTGCTAAAAACTATCTAAGAAGATAAAGTTTTTGTCAGTTTTCATGGAAAGCATTTGGTATCATAGGAAACGTTAGAAGATAAAAAATTGGCATTAGTGAAAATATATTAATTTCGGTCAAACTAATTCAAATGAATTTTTGGCGATTTAAAAAAATGCACACCAATTTTGGATATCTACTCACTCCCCCCAGACACGATAGGAATCTGTGCTCCCTTGAAAACACCTTGTCTCTGGCCAGGTGACATGTTTTTTATTTATTTATTTATTTAGTAGCCAATGAAATTAAAATTTGTTACAGACTAACATATATATTATTTTTTAAAGCTATTTACAGTAAAATATTTTCAATAATCATTCAATAACAAAGTCTTATTATTTAACTAAGTTAAAAATACCCCTCTTAATGCGAATTGGATTTACTGAGAAATCAATATATGGATAAGAACTGTTGAATTGATTGCATATACGTCTTATGGGATCAAAGTTGGCATAACTGGTAAGAAGATATTTGTTTTTTAAAGGAGTATAATTTCTACTTGGACGATTTGTGATTCGATTTTACGAAGCATGAACTCAGAATTAATTAAATCGTTTACTAAATTAATTACTAATGAAATTTTTATATTTTTTCTCCTACTTTCAAGAGTAGGGAGATCAATAAGCTGTAATCGACTTTCATATGATGGTAAATTAATATTAGGATTCCATGGAAGATTACGAAGACAAAATAAGAGTAATTGTTTCTGGACCAATTCAATTTTCTTTATATGAACTTTGTATTGAGGATCCCAGACCACGGAAGCATATCCCAGGATTGGTCTTAATAGAGATATGAATAATTGCTTGGAAACCTAAGGATCATTAAACTCTCTTCCCCAACGCTTGAGGAAACCTAGAACTCCTTTTGCCATATTAACAATTTGCGAAACGTGGGAATTAAAGGATAGTTTAAAATCAAGCAACACACCCAGATCAAGAAATTCTTCGACCAGATCAAGTTAAGCAACGCTTGCTTCAAAAAAAATAAGTACGTTAATAATTTTACTGCAGCCACAATTAGCTTGCATTTAAAGTAAATTGTAAAACTTTTAGAATTTTGATCATAAAAACATGCAAGTTCGTATAAAGTCTGGATAGACTCATGTGATATGAATATGACTACAAAGATATGTATTTTTATTGAATTTTTCAAGAACTTTACAAAATACTAAATAAATTAAAAAAAATGTAATTTAAAAACATTCAATTGTTTCTACAGTTATAGATTTGTACAGGGTATTATATGGTCGGGCTTTACCGACTATTAAAAAATTTAAAAAATAATTCGTTTTTAAATTGCTTCTTCGTATTTCTGTCACAATTATTAACTACTTATTTTTTGATATGGCTTATAAAAATGAAACGATAACGATAACGAAGACATATGTAAATAATCATCATAAAAAAATGTATTCAGATTTCATATATTCTAGTTGCGATAAAATTAAAAAGGCTCAATTACGTGGAATATTAAATTTTTTGTTGTTTTATGAATAATATTCCTATTTTTATTCTTTTTCAAATTGTAAAAAAACAAAAAAAAGCGGATATGAAAGCCAAAATCATATTTGTTAATAAAAATGCATATATGTATTGTTAGTGGCACATTTATTTTTGAACAAATCTTTTTACATATTGTACATACTTTCTTATTTAGAGTCAATTCTATAATCTCATTAAATAATTAGCACTTCAAATGCCACCATCATTGAATATATTTCTCATTATTTTATTGACTCACCATTTTTTATTTATCTTAAACTTTGTTGGTGTCTTTTTATTATTCTTCATAGAATTAGCATATAAATTTACGCTTATCAGACACAATAAATTTACGCTCCATTATAAACTAAGACGCAATTTATGTAGAATATATGTCCTATCATGTCTGGCTAGTTTTGGGAGTCATACAGAAAAAAATCATGAAATGGTATCTAATTACACTGTTTAATGGTATATAAAGAGTAATATACTTTTAGGGCTTACAAAATTCGTCATAACGATTTGCATCCCAAACATTTCGCTCAAAATAAATTCTCTTCAAAAGTAGGAATTTAAACAATAAAATATTTAAAATTCATTATGAACCAGAGATGATAAATTCAGTACAATTTTACTTTTTTTTAGTACAATTCTATTGCAGCAGTGCTCTAGTGATTAATTTATTACAATTATAACATTTTGCTCTCTTAATAAAATTATTGATTGGTTTAACAAATATTTTAGAATAACAATTAAAATTTACTTGAATGCATCTAAATTTACGCATAAAAGTTACAACCATTTTGGCATTCTCAAACCAGAATGACAACTTATGAAAAAAGTTATCATTCTGCGTTTATTAAGTTCAACTAGAACATTTTGTTGGAAAATACAAAAACATATGCTTCACTTTCCATCACTCAATATCGAAAATTTTAATTTGCATATAAGCCTTTCTTTATCAGCAAATTTTCAAGCTTGCGATTCACTAACGTGACATTTAGTAAAGGAAGCACACGTTTCGAAATAGGCCTTACTACGATGTACTAGAGTAAACAAATAACTTTGCCATTGTAGGGGGAAAATAATAAGCATCTAGGTGTCTACTATGACTAAAACATTTTCTTCTTTTTCAACATTGAAAAGAATCCTTTTCTCGTCAAAAATTCGCGTCATGCCATTCTTATGGGAATGTTGAAGCGATATTTTACTTTTCTTCCTTCCTAGTTTACTTGATTCGTTCGAAACTTCGTTTTACTTCACAACTTTTGGTGAAACTTTTAAAAATTTACTTTGCATTAGATATTTTTTAAGAACCCAATACAAGTATTTTTTCTGTTGTTAAGCCTTAATTTAACACTCTTTTCGATTTTGAAACCAGCGGTAATATCAAAAGTAACTTTTTTAAAATTTTTCATGTCCAACTTGAACGACATATGTTATTTAAGAAGTCAAGAAAAATTTCTGAAAGATATTGTATTTAGATCAAAACATATTTCAAGGTTTTCTATAAAAGAAGTTATTACCGTTTCAGTACAATTACTGCTCAAAATGTACGAATTTTTATTATTTTAGTACAATAAAGGAAATCGTATTTATCATCCCTGATAATGGGCAGAGAAATTTGCAAAACTTTTTTTACAATAAAAACAGTCAAAGCTGCAAATAATTGATACTATAGCAAGGCTTGTTGGAAAATGAGTCGGAAATATAAAAAAGAATTACTGAGGTGCTCATTTAGAGATGAGTGTTGAGAAAACACTCCCTCAAAATCTTCTTTTTTGATATTTAAGGTAGTATGTATTTTGTTAAAAAAAATCAACAAGGGAGTTGTGATTTAAATCGTGATAAGTGTCGCATACCATTTCTGTTATAAGCAACAGAAGACTGTTAGCTATTTTATTTGGAAGTAGTTGAAAAAAAGTGTAATAAAAACATTTTAAAATTGATACAGACACTTTAAATTTTACAAAGTTTGCAAAGAAACTATAAAAAGGTTTCACCGTGATTTCGAAATTACAATTGAACTTTTATTTAATTGCTATAAAGAGCCAACTATTTAAAGTTACAATTGCAGATTCATATGAGAAAAACTTAACATTTTAAAAATTTGGAAGAAATATATGAAACCAATTTTGAATGGGTTTTCTTCAGACACGAACGTAATTTTTTATAAAATTATATTTATGCTAGCAAAATCTTTTCGTGTTAATATTTTCTTATCAATGTTTACAAAAGTTTTTGTCTGCCTCTATACTCAAATTTTTCAAGTTTCAAAAATCGTAAAAATAAAGTTGCACTGCAATGCTTATTAACCCTACACAACAATATGTAGTTGGAGTATTATGCATTTGTTCTAATGCTTGTAATGTACAGAAACAATCTTCAAAATCACTTGATGAGTCGATTAAATGATGTCCTTCCATACGTCTATCTGTGCACGTAAACATTTTAATCAAACCACACCACCACATGTAGATTTCTTTAAGATAGTTTTATGAACTTGGCTTTAATCCAGGGATGAACTCTACTGAAACTTGTTGAAATCGATCCAATATTTTACCCAACCCATATACAAATATTCTCTTGGAACATGGTCGATAATTTATATTAAGTTCCATACAAACTCCAATTCCGAACATGCTCTCTACTCAAAAATTTTAAACTGGGAAACATTAAACGATACAGTGATTTAATTTTGCTTTTTAATACTGGTATTAATTTAGTTCTCCTTTAACCTTTATGTTAGCAAACAAAAACCTGTACACATTCATGCAACCAACATATCTGTGTATGTCAAATTGGAAGGAATCTGGACTGGACCCTATCAAAACTTGGAATATTTCTTCCATCTAGAATAATCTCTCTGAAGCTATCTTTGAGAAAAGTAGGTTCGGTTAGGTTTACTGGGCAGCTGTCGATCAATAAGAGATAGCTCACTTGTGTTCAATTTAGCTTTGTTGCGACATCATGTGACGCTAATTCATAAAGTTAACAGTCCTAATATCAGTCACAGTGGAGTTATGGCGTAGAAGATCCTCCACTGTTTTTTCCTCCTCTTCCTAATTTCCTAGCATGGCCACCAGCAACTTAGAACACTGTGCAGCCCCATGATGAATACAGATCGGTAACTACCATTTTGGGACCATATTTGCTTGAACATGTGAATTAATTTGTCTATCTATATTTTGAATTCCTCGATAAGTTTTGCAGAATTATTGATCTGCAGGAAAAAAAGAGGTACTTCAACCAGTTCATTTGGACCCGTCAATATAAACCCTCACCGAAACAGCTCTTAATTCCGCTGAGATTGATACTGAGAAATTTCTGTCAAGAAAGGGTATAGCAATACAGTAAATGTCAGTGCAAGGTATCTCATTAAAAAATCCTAGAACAGCTGCTTGGCCGTATCCTCTATCATACCATGCGTCTATAATTTGAAGCCTGATCGCCGACATAATGGTGATCTGTTTGGTTATAAGATACGCCGGTAGTCAATTCATTAGAATGAATAAGGCTTTGGATGGAGTTGTATGAAGGACACCTGCTATAAGTAACGCTGAACTACATAGAATTCTATCAAATATTCCGATTTGGGATTTTACCATAGCCTTCCACCATATTATCACTTTCGTATCTTTAAAAATCTTTATGTGTCCATAAAGCTAAGTTCAGACTAGAAAAATATTTGACAGAAAATATTTAGTCGTGTTTTCCCGCAAAATTTGCAATTAAATAAAGAGTTCATTTCTTGTTCACATTACTCGCATTATCTAACGGTTTTGGTTTGATCAAACAGCTGCTAAATATCGTAAAATACGTGAAAGGAAAACATGATTTAAGTTATCTCAGAATTAATGCAATTATTTACTCAAAATTATAAGACTACAATAAATTTATTTGACACCAATTATGAAATGAATTCATAGGAAACTCTTAATTTTCATTTAGTTTTTACTGTTTTATAGTAATTTTATTAATAATAAATAAATAAAATATGTAAATGAAGATGTCGGCGTAATTTTTGTTGCATTTTTATTTAATATAGAGTGAAAATTGGAGTAAGTACAACTGTTAACCGGCTTCCAGATTTTACTTTAAAAATAAATTTATTTTTAAATATTTTATAAGCAATTTATATTTATAATAAATAACAACTCTGTTTCCTTTTCACCATATTTATAAAACAGTCCAAGAAGTCATGAGAAGCACTATTATGGTGTTAATAAAAAATATTAATATTTTAAATGCTTGATTTAGAAAAAACTGTAGCTTAATAGATAAAATAAAAATTTTGTATTTCTTCTTTGTCTATTTAAAGTTTATGTACAACAACTTTTTTTATGATCAACAACTTTTTCACTTTAAACAGTTATTGTTTGCCTTTGTTTGATCTTACATTTATTTTGTAAGATCAAACAGTCACACAATGTTCACACTTGCCATAATTTTGACTTAAGGTAAATATTTTTTATTAACCAAAATCAGATGTTTTCTTATTCGGTTCGTAAAAATATTTGGATTTCACGTTATGCAAATCAAATTTTTGCAAAAATCGTCAAATATTAGCCTAATTTGAACTTGATTTAACGACTTTTTTTTAATTAGAAGAGAATGAGAGGTGACGATAAGATAACTTTTAGTAAAAATATACTATTTAATAATGAAATACGTATCGGTGCATACTGCAATTAAATAATATTACATTACAGTAAACAATACTACCGACGATTATCTGAATTTTTAAGTTAATACGACAAATATAACTCAAAATAATATTTGTTGGATATAAATGTAAAAGGTACACTACTTAAAACACATAACTTTGGCTGTAAAAGATTTTAAAATTTTATTTTTTAAGGTAAAAAATATTTTTGGCGTATATCAGAATTCTCAAGTTATAATATAAAGTTATACCCAAAATATTGTATGTACTCGTATTTCAAAAATTAAAAACATAACCGCATGTGCGGCTGCAAACATAAGGGCTATTAGTAAATTTGATTTCAAAATGTATTGAGGTTCTTATTTTTAATTCGACAGATTTTTCGATATCTGTCTCAATAAAAATTGTGAATTATAATCAATGGCGCGGAAATATTGAGCAAACTGTTACAACACGCAATATTTCAAATTATTTTCTTTTGACACGTCAACAGGTTCATTAACTAAGTATAAAATAATAACCCACAAAAAATATTATGATATACATATTCATGTAAAAAAGTAAAATGAAAAATACAAGGCACAAATAAAAAATAAATAAAATCATATTTTCCCATGTTGTCTTTAAAAAAATTTCTGCTTTATCATTCATACAACGAATATTTACAATTTAAACATTTGTTTCCTTCTTTATATTTCTTTCTTTATGCTTCACAACAAAAGTATAAAAAATTCCTTTGACATAGTATTATACGTATTCTACTGTAGATCCTTTCTTTTTAAAGAGAAAGCTTTTATTGTGTTTGTATTTATTTTGTGTATGAAATTGTATATTTAAGTTTCTTTTTAAAATAAGAGCATGAATGAAAGCCAATGCCATTTCTTGTTGCTTGTCATTTTATTATTTATGAATAAAGAAATGAAAATATGTTTCTGTTTTCGTTAAATTTTTCATTTTCTTTTTTTTATCAATTGAAATAAAACAAAAAAAAAAAATAGACAAAAGAGTCAGTGAAGATATTTAATGCCCTATAGGGAAAAATAAATTAGTTTGATTATATAAACATAAATTTTGAGGTTTACAGAGAATTGCGTTAACAAAGATTTGTATCCTTTCTTGAAAATGTTTTAAAACAACTTTTATATTAGCTCTGTATCAGTACTTCTCAAATTTACAGGTTTTATTTATAATTATTGATAAATTGTTAGAAAGGTAACAAAATACAAATTAATTATTAGTACGGGAAATTTTTCCTGTAAATTCTGACTAAAACTTGCAAGTTTGACAAATACTATAACAGAGCTATTATGCCTACTCCTTTAGTTGCTAGTTTTACTATTTTCCAATATTTTGTTTATTTTTTATTGAAATTCCAAAGAAAGTAAAAATACCAAAAATATGCTCTAAAAAGTCCTCTTAAATTCGGAAAATATACATTTAAAGTTAAAAAATGTCCTAAGCGGCAACTTTTTCCAAATCCTTTTTTTTTTTTTTTTTTTTGCTTAAAATATATATTTCAGAAAAATATATATTATTTGCAAAAATTTCATCAATGTACCAAGTACTGTTTAGGATGTAAAACGATATGTATAACAATATGTAAACAAGCACAAAAATTCCTCTCCTGTAAAATTTTTTTTTTTTTTGCATTTACGACAATTTCGCGGCTAGGGATCGATATTTTCTCTCGTTAAATTTTAAATAAAATTTTATGCTAATAATTACTTGACTTTGATTAGAACTTGCAAAAAAATATATTTCTTTTCCATTTAAATGTATTCAAAGCTAATATATTGTATCAAGAAATTACAAAATTTCAATTAATTTATAATTTGCAAATATTTAGGAATCTATTTTCTAAAAATATATTCAACAGTGAAAAGAAAAGTGCTCAAGTGGCGAATTATGCAAAAAGTTCCTCTGAGTGCAAAATATGCTCTAACGTGTAAAAAAGTCATGATTATTAGAGGTTTATAATTCCATTTGTGGGTTTTTTCCAACACAGAGAAAACAGATATGTTGGTGCAACCAAATTTTGACGGTTCTACGTACTATCTGTTAATTCGATTGCAATAAACGAATATATATGATATATACAGTTGTTTTATAAACAATTCGGTCGGAAGCTTTCGTTCCATTACATTTACAATTTTCTATTTATTTTAATTAAATACAAAAAATAAACATAAGTTAGATACGTATAAAAAGAAAAAAAAATAATGTGTTACTTGCGGTTTAGCGGAATTTTATGATATCACTGATATGTTATGTTTGCTAAATATTCTGAAATATTTACAATTTCCTAAATTCCACGACACAATTACTTTAAAACAAATACCACTGAATCTGCGTAGATACCGACAACAATTTTAACTTCTTATCTCCCAACTAACTTTTACAGGATTTCATTTTGATGATGTGGACTGTTACATGTACATAATCCGTGACCTATTATGTGCTAAAAATATTATAAAGACAACAGAAAACATGAAAACTTTCCAAGCAGTATAATAATTATCTTACCAATTGACAAATGTCCATTGTTTACTATAAACCATATAATACAATGTTCTTTATGTTATCCCCTAGCTTTTAAATATCTACAAATTATTTAGAACAAATAAATTTTATTAAAAAAAAATATAAATATATAAAAAAAAAATAACAACAATAATAATAATAATATTAATATTTATTATATTCTTTTACATATCTGCACCCCACTAACATTTCACTCATTTGCTCATCTGTAACTACATTAGTTTTCACCAATACATTAATGTATTTACTTTAGCTACCAACCATCATATGTTATAGAGAATTAATAATTCTCATTTAATTTATGGAATTTATCACATAAGTATTCTAAGGTTGGTTGAAGTAGGCCCGATTTGACCGCTACAGAATTTGCTCATCTCACAATATAATCGAGCGTCAGGGGGTACCTTGCACAGCGACTTCGGTTGACTGTTTCGGACACAGCGGCTTTGTGCTGACTGTTTTGGTACAGCAATTTCGGTTGACTGTTTTGGCACAGCAACTTCGGTTGGCTGTTTTGGCACAGCGAGTTCGTTCGTTTATTTTAGCACTGCAACTTCGATTGACTATTTTAGCATAGCAACTTGGGTTGACCGTTTCTCTTTAGATTAAGTCTGAATTTTGTAACCTAGTTTTAAGGAATAGTATTATTTAAGTTAATATTTTTAAGATATCTCTAAGTATCATAAATGATCCGGCCTGCTGCATAGTACCCGAGGGAACCGATTCTTCAACCCGACGTTTACCAGTAATAAAATCCGAATTACCTGAGAAGTACTCGACTGAATCCCTACGTATTATCTTTCTAGCATCATAAACCATCCGGTCTGCATACTACTCGAGGGAACCGAATCTTCAACCCGCAACTACCAGTATTAGAACCCGAATTACTTGAGAAGTATTCAACTGTATCCCTATGTATCGTTGTGCTTCTAGACAAAATATTTATTAATATTTATTATTATCGATAATTAAAACACTGAATTATTAAATAAAGCTACATTGTATATTTTAACCCCAGAAAATATACAGTGTATATTAGGTGAAATAATGGACCGATCATATCCAATTTTAGTAGGATTCGTTACTATGCCAAAATAAAAATACATGCCAAATATCACCAAATAGTCTTTATAATTGTGACCTGTATTTTGTGCACAAGGTTTACGTGTACAGACAACTAGCCAGATGGACGGACGATCGGACATCGTTAAATCGACTCAGAAAATGATTCTTAGTCGATTGGTATACTTTAAGGTGTATGTTAGAATATTTTTTTCTATGCGTTACAAATATCAGCATAAACGCATAATACCTCAACAACCTATAGAGGTGTAGAATATAACTAACACAAAAATGTGAGTGTCTTGGCATAAAATATACTATATATTGGAAAGTGTAAACTCAAAAATTCGACTAATATTTGTAAAACAGTATAAAACAGTATACCGAAGACATATGTATATTGGGACCTGCTAGAAAATGTTTAAAAACCAATGTTTGAAAATTTTTTATATTCACACATACAAAACAAAAAAAAAAAAAAAAATTGTTTATCATTACGCACATATAGTTCAAAAACATGGGCTTTTAATGTTATCGTATTATGCATATCAGAAAGATTTTTTGCATCTGCTAACTAGAACGTCAAATATATAGTATAGTGACTTTAACAAAATCATATAACTAAAAATAATGAACTTGCCTTAAATGTACGTGTATTGACAAACGATTATGTTTTAATTTTCATTTTTCTTCTATTTGGTCGTGAATATTTTTCGTTTAATGTCAATTTTTAGTGAATTTGTATTATTTTTTTAATATAATTTTTGCGTATTTATGGAATTTTTCGGTTGCCACAACTAATAATTGGTATTTAAAAATGTAATGCTGAATTTAATTCAATTGTTGGTTTCAAATTAATTAAGCGGGTTAAAGTAAAGGGTAACTCCAAAAAATTACCAACCAAAATTACAGTTTTAAAAATTTTATATCTACATTTTTTTTTCTTATTTTGTGGTGTTCATTAAACTAGTCATCGTATATTTTATCGCATATGAATCAGTTCCATATCGTTTACGATTTATGATTTATGCACCTCTAAAGAAGGAAACCTCGGGTATTTTTGACAAAAAATGAACAAAGTTTAAAGTTAAGTAGCTTTTATATGCGTTATAGAATTTTAAAAAAATTGGTCTCAGTGGAAAGTACTGATGTTCTTCTTTATCGTAAAATAATTAAAGTTAAACATCATCCCGGCGCAAGGACCTATAAAATGAAAAAGTATCCTTTATTCTATAATATCCTGAAAATGGGTCATTAATTTTAAATATTTTTTGATATGATGTTTACAATCACTTGGCCGTTGTAATGTAAAAATTTAAAAATGGGATCTCAATGGGACCAGAAGTTATGACAGTTTGTCTATAGCAGTTGGTATAATTTTACTAACAAATTAATATCTTCTAAACTGTTTTGATACTTTTATTTTAAATTTAGTATTAAAGCAAATAGGAAAGGATAAAAGCAAGTACCGTTGGTCTACTTTATGAAATTGATCACAATAATTTATGCGTATATAAAAATTTTTTATGTAAAATTTTGACATTGGCATTTATATGAGATTTATGCACGTTTAAATATTTTTTGGGAATGTGAATTATATAGGAGCCTTGATCAATTACGGGCCGATCATATATGAAATTTAGTGGGTCGATCTATACTTGTTAGTTGTGTTAAATTTTATTTCGATATTGATATTTATGTGAGATCTATGCAACTTTACTTGATATTCAATTATGAACCTGTCGTTGTGAATTTGTGTATGACGATTTATATATTTCATAATAAAAAAAATTAGTTTTTTTTTTTTTTTGTTATGAAAAATTTGCAATTTTAATTACTAAAACCTTAAACTTCTAAATAATAGATTTTTAATCGAATTTTTGAGCCATGAAATTTATATATTTCTGTTGCCCAAAAAACTCGATATTTTATATAAATTGCCTACTTTTTGGAAATGCAAAAAAAAATGCTTTTTAAAAGAAAGATTTCTGTAAATAGTGAAATTCATGATGTATGTAATATCTAAAATTATTGATTTGCGATTTGAAGCTAGTCAGATAAAGGGAATCTGTACTTTTTGTAATTTTTTAAAAAATTCTGATTTGCTGTCTGAAATTTGTAAAATTCACAGAGAATTAATAAGTTACTTTTATTGATTTAAGTCAAAAACATTTAATAATAATTTCTGAAATACATATTTCTTTTTTTTTCAAACGAAATAAAATCATCAAGGCTTGAATAAAATTATTTAAATATTTTCCAAAATTCTTATGTATTTTTCAACAGCGAAAACACAAATTATATTTTGTATAAAAGTCATAGATACAGATTTTTGAAAATAGATTAAAACTGAAAATGGGCGATTAATAGGTAAATCATTCGGAAAATTACATTTCAAGTTCTAAAGCAATGTTTCAAATTTTCTTGGGAATATTTTTAGGTTTTAATGCTTTTAGCATAATAGGAACAAAACAAAGATTTTTATATAAAATAAATATGTATGTGCTGTAGAATTTTTGAAATACAACTGGATCCACCCAAGTCCAAGTTATTTTATGAGCCATTCAGATGAAAACTTTCTAAAATCTGTAATTTCTAATCGACTAGTTCGATTTACATATAAAGATCGTAGAAAATGATTTTCGCTTGTTATATATTATGACGCTTTGCGCTTCTAAAATGTTCAAAAAAAAAAAAAAATATTATTTCTCAAACTTTTTCAGAATTGTTAATTTTTGCACTCGGAATAATTAATGACGTTAAGTTTTTTTCTATAGAATAACTCGATAACTGTAAAAATTAAATAACAATCACAAGCTTTAATGAGAGAAAATATGCTAATCTTTGAAATCGGGAAAGAAAAAACATAGTAGCAAGCATGTATGAAATTTTATTTAAATAGGACTAGCCGAGCACAATTTACAAAAATTGCCGGAAAAACTACGTTTATCAACAATATATTACTTTCAGTTACAAAGTTCCTAAGTTAAATATAGTTTTCATGAGATCCTGCCAAAAAATTTTAGCTTAAGTTATTTAAATGGTTATCTTCTCATTTTATGGATATCTTTTAAGTTAAGAGACTTACTAACTTATATTACACAAATTTTTCTTTACCAGAAGATTGCCTGTTTCTTTGTGACGAAAGAAAAATTAATTTCGAAAATTTCAACCACTTAGTATCTAATAGAAAATGTGTCACTTAGTAAAGAAAAATTGTTGTAACTTCTGATCCCATTGCGATGCCATTTTGAAATTTTTACATTACAACAACAAATTGATTGTAAAAGTCGTGTAAAAAAATAATGAAAATTAAATGAATTTTTTAGAATATTCAAGAATAAATAATATTTTTAATTTTATATGTCCTTGTGCCAGGAAGATATTTAGTTGTTGTAACTTTATAATAAAGAAGTATCTCATTTCTTTCCAATGGCACCAAGCTTGTTGAAATCTGATAATGCATGTAAAAGTTACTCAGGCTTAAATTTAGCTCATTTTTGAGAAAAAAAAAAAAAAAACTAGAGGCTTCAAAATTTATACATTTAGCACTATGATGCAAGTTAATACGATATATAAAGCACATAGAGGAGTAGAATATATATTAAAATCGGTGATGGTTAAAAGCCGAGCTGGGTCGAAATTTTTTTAATTATTCTAAATTCATAAATATATTTAATTGACAAATCTTTCATCAGTACTAATCGATGGAAATCTTTTACAGCTACATTATTATAAAAATTATAACAAAATTCTACTTGTTTTTATAAAATATAAATATATAAGAATAGAGAACGAATTCCAACAAATCGTTTTTCTAGTTGTATAAATTTACCTTTGTTAGAAATAAAAAAATATTGTGATATTTTTGGAAATATTTAAGCTTTTATCACTAAGAAGAGATTTATCTTCACCTTTTTAGAAGTATAAATAACAAAAAGTGCAAAATATGCACATAGTTTTACTTTCGAAATGTTGCTTGAGAGTTCTCAGCAACAACATATTTTCATTGAAATAGGATTGTCGATTATATTCGTATGCAAAAAAATAAAAAAAATAAAAAAATAAAAAATAAAAAAATAATGTGCTAAATAAGAATATATATATTTTCTTTTTTTTTTTATTACTCAGAGATTTTATTTTATGGAGATGACTAATATGACCGGCTTGTAAAATATATAACTCGAGAATGATTTGCCCTATTTAGATAAATAGAACTCCAAAACGTGCTGACTACATTCTTTACCTTCAAGTTGTCTTAATATCTTATATTTGTATCCGATCAATAGTTTCGGAGTTATTCAGAAATTAGTTTACTTATTTAGGTATACGAACATTGTGGTGTCTAGGGAATCGAGAAAAAAGTGACAGTTTATCTCTGGATAATGATTTAGATATTTGAAGCTTGTTCCATAAATTGCAAAATTCATTCAAAAGTGCTCAGTTTAGACCTTTCTTTAAACATACGAGTACCTCTTCTTTAAGAAGTTTGATATTTACAAAATATATCTTTTGGATACATCGTAGGTTCGAGGTTCTGACCATTAATAATGCAATGAAATCTTGTGAGATATAAAAATCTCTAATCTGAAACTTTAAACAGATATTGGCGTACTGTAATTTATACAAAAACAACAAATATTTGTTTTACTTAGAGTAAAACGGCGACACAAAATGTAAAAATGCTATGAACAAAAAAAATAAGTAACTGAAGAAAATAGTAAATGTTCGCGGTAAAAAATATTACATAAAAGAAAAAAAAAATTAACAGTACTCGTAGCTGTATTTTCGAGAATACTATCTAATTACACTATGGATACGAGCTAGAATCCGATCTATATAATTTTCTATTTTGCTTCCATTTTGATTATTTTTAAACCCTCTCGTTACTTTCATTCATTAATTCTTTTAAAGAAACTAATTGCAACATGCCTTTTGAGACCGTCACTTGTGATAGTTCAAAGGAAGAGAAATTTTAAAATCTTGTAACCGAGCAATAAATGCTGCTTTGGTAAGAGATTAAGTAAGCCCTTTATCAACAATTTTTCCTCTTAATTTTCCCTTTATATCTTAATTTTATATTTTAGTAGTCAGCAAAAAATCTTTCGTTCAAACTTTTCTGTTTTTTTAATTTAATAAAACCAAAACAAAAAGTACTAAAAATACCCTTGACCTTAGTACAAACATGCACTATAAAAAGCATTAGCGAATATAATTATGAAAAAATCCAAAATATCAACTACAAAATTTCTTTAAAGAACTTACGCCTTAGAGCTAAGCGCATCCATTGTTTGCCATTAACAAGGCTAGTTGTTATTTTTTTATTTTATTTCACTTTTTCAAACTTTCAAGAGGAGAAAAATATAATTTGAATATGAATAAGGGAATGACTAAAAAGTCATCTATCATAATATTATATTTTACTACTTTATTTATAAACTAATAAAATAAAAACAAACAAGTTTAACCTTTTTAAGCTTTACTGCAAAATTATAAGTACTGTAAAAATAGTGATTATTTTATGAAAATGAGAGGAAAAATTGTGGATGTTTTGCAGCTTTTACTTTAAGCATACAATATTAAATATTAATATTGCTACTTAAAAATCCAGTGACGGAAGTAAAAGAAACAGAAAAATATTTTAATATTTAATATTTTTACTGAATCCATTTTGCAATATTTGATAGGAAGCAGCGGATGTAAGAGAGACAGAATTATAGGGAAAAGTATATTTTTGAAAATTCTGAAGAAAATGTGCTAAAAAGTCATTGTGGTGGCAAATGTGCAGAAAATTATGTTATGGGGAAATTAAAAAACAAAAATCAAGAAAATAAAAAGTGGCGTGAGTGAAATAATGTGGAAATAGGTTACTCAATAGGGTTTCTACGCGGGAAAAATTCATAGGAAATATATTTTTCAAATCCCGGGAAATAGAATTTATTTTTTCACTTTTAATTGATTTTAAAAACTATAAAATCTATACTGTTTCCTTTTCAAAAGACTTTTTTGATTTGAATATCATACGCTTCGAGATATAAAAATTACTAAAGTTTAGCTTCAAAAGCTTCATCTTAAAAAGCAGATAAAACATAACTTGTTTCATATTTTTGCAACGTTTATAGCAAGTGAAAACAAATTTTTGAGTACGGCGATTCTTATCAACATATTAATGATTTAACCAGGAATGGAAAATTGATTTAATATTCAGCGTATTTCAAGAGATTCAAAAATATTTTAATTATAGATTCTCTCTTCCCAGAGTACTAAACAAAAATGTATTTAATATTAAATAAATTAAAATATAAATATCAATTTCATATAAAATATATTCAATTCAAATACGAACGACGGCTTAATAAGAAACAACTTGTTTCATATTTTTACAATATGTCCTGTTCGCATCGTTTATAAAAGTGAAAACAAATTTTTTAGAACAGTGATTCTTATGAACATATTAATGAATTTTGGAAGTAATGAAAATGTATTTCCTTAAAAGTTATTTATATTTCTTTTTTATTCGAAGCATAGATACAGCCCTACTGTGGAAAACAAATATAAATGAAGGTGGAATTGGAAGAAATTTTCTAAGACCGATTTCCTAAAGAGCGCTTAGAACAATGATTTATTAAAGTTGCGAATTTTTAAGCAGTATCTAACATTAAAATAAATTTTTTAACTTTGTAATTTCTATAATTTTAAAAATTTCCATAAATTAAATACTTTATTAAATTCCGATTACAGGCTTTTGTTAATCAAATTTCATTGATTTTTTTTTTTTTTTTTGCATATAAGCTTTAAATCTTTAGACTTAAAATGCCAAAAAATATTTCTAAAGTCCAATATGAATATGTAATATTTAGTTTTATCTCATTTAGTTATATTATTATTATTATTTTTTTTTTAATTTTCAGGTGTATTCGGGAATACCAAAGTTTGTTTTTCATTTGTGGGGAACAGATAAAGTCCAGGAAATTAGAAACACTAATTTCAGCCAACTTTCTAATATTCATCAAAGCTGCATAAATTTAATACCGAATTAACAAAATTTTTAAATGCTTTTATATTTTTCTCCAAAAGGCCAAGGCCTGTTTTTTAAACTTAGTTTCAGTATTTTTGTTATGCTAGAGAAATTTTCTAATAAACCTTAAAACTTTTTAAATAAGAACAAAAACATTTTTTATTAAAAATTTTATTTAAACTTGAGTTTATTAGAATGCCTACTAAAAAATAATATGTATATAAAAAATAAACATCACGAAACTAATTAAAAGTTTTCAAATAATACTTATACATAAATGTATACTATTTATATTTTCTGATGTTTGCAGCAAAACAAGAACACGAAATGCAACACATTAATAAAAGCTCTTTTTTATTTTACAATAAGAATATGTACATATTAGGGTGGCGCTGAGACAATAGTTGCCAATATTTCCTGCTACTAAAATGAAAGCTTACTTTATATTAAGATACTATTTCTCAAAATTATTGCCATGGTGTTATGCTTTCGCGAGCTTTCCTTTTTCATGTTTTTTATATTTATTTATTTTTCATATATTTCAGTAACTATATATTAAGATTAAGTAAAATTTTATTTCATTTGCGGACTTCGATACCAAATTTTTTCTCCATGCTAACGGTGACACCCTAATATTTGTGCAAACATATATGGGTTTTGTTGCAATTATGTCCTTGTTCTAGTTAGTCAGGTTAGGTACACAAAAATATTTATGTACAAAAGTACACATACAATGTGTGAATATATATACATATATATATATATATATATATATATATATATATATATATATATATATACATATATATATATATATATATATATATATATATACATATATACATATATATATATATATATATATATATATATATATATATATATATACATATATACATATATATATATATATATATATATATATATATAAATTTGATTATTATAACCTGTAATATTGCCTCACTTTTCACATGCAAACTTTTAAAACTCTTGCAATTTTAATTTTATATTTTCTAAAATTTTTATATTTTAAAGATTTTTATGGAAATCTTAAGATTTTTAAAGACGTTTGTTTTTTATCTCTTATAGTTATCGAGTTATTTCCATCTAAGAATTCAAATTTCACTATTTAAAAATTTTATAAAAACTTTAGTCCAGTTTTTTTAAAAGTATCCGAAACTTTATCCGAAATCCACCAAGTGTATTGCCACAGTTAGATACTATAAATGCTAAAAATATTCAAAATCGGGTTATATATATTTGTAAAAGCTACAAACTCCGATATATTTTTCACAATCGAGGTAGTCAAATTTAGCCCACTGCAAAGCCTGCAGCAAACAATAAACCGGATGTTTAACTCCTCCTCTATTGATGTTCCAGGTTTTATAAAATTCGTGGGTAAATATGCCTGCAGCAGTTCACAAAATCCTCTATCATGGAGTGGATATCAAGAATCATTTAGTACCACTTGGAAATTGATAGATATCTTGGAGAGGAAGCCCAGAAAAAAAGAAATAAGGATTACAGATTTTATACAGAGCACAAAAATATCATAAAATTCTACAATTGAAGATCTATTTACTATATTATTATCAGTGTCAAAGCCACGCATCTCTAGCATTCGAAGTCAATGGAAAGTAAGGAAACAAAAGTGCTGCTAGAGGACTGAAATAATATAGAAATAAATATGGAATATTTGCAGACTATTTTCCAGCCGAATGAATAATAATTATGGTTATTTAAGTAAAAAATATAATAAACATTAAAAAACGTTTAATTATTATAAAAAATAAGATTAATATTATTTAAATAAAAAATAATTATTAAAAAAATCGTCATTTTTTGTCCAAAAAGAACCGATTTTAGTGGAACCTGTTCTAAAATTGTTAAAATGGGAGCATGTTCACAAAATTGTCCGGAGTATTAGTAAAATGTTTTTTTTTTTTCAAAATAACTTTTTTTTTATAAGTGAAGCGGATTCAAAAAACCAAAAATCAGCATCTACATACTAAATGCTATAAAAATATTAAAAGTTCAACTTTAGCCTTAAATTTCTCAACAACAGCTGAACCGATTTTAATGAAATTAAAACTGGAAAAAAAGTCAAGAAAATGTCTCTCCATTAAAATAAAATTCGAAAATATTTCTAACAATTCAAAAGTTACAAAGTTTTTGGCCAACGAAAAACTATTCTGAGCCAATGTGCGCTGGTCTTAATGTAGATTTAGATGCGAGCAGATGAGAACGGATCTTAATGTATTATTAAGATTTCTAGTCTTAATATTTTTTGCGGTAACATTTGCAACTCCCGAAAATATTGGACTAAGACTCATCTGAATGTTAACCAATCGATTGCGAATCAGTTTCTGAGTCCACTTAACGATGTACGTCTGTCTGTCTATCCGTCCTGTTAACCCTCTTATCAAGCTAATAATTTTGAAAGTTATTTAATAAAATTTTGTATGGTCCAAGGAATGAAATTTGTTAAAATCAGTCCATTATTTCACCCAATCTCATTATGATATCCTCTCGGAATATAATACGCTTATATATGCCCAAATATTTCACAAACATATCAGTGTAACAAATTTTACGGAGATCATTCCATCATTGACCACGGCTCTTATATAAGGCCCACTTCTGGAGATAACTTCAACGTGCACAAGTCCCATATAAATGATAGTATAAAGATAGCATTTGGCATAACTAGATTTAATGTAGGGACAAAGTGCGGTGCCAAATTTTATTAGGATCGGTCCATCATATCACAAACTATCGAGATTTTATTAAAACTTTTTCTCATATTTTTATTACTTAAACATGTATAACTAGTATATATTTTTGAAAATTTTCTACATATATTGGATTTTAAGGTACCATTGGAAAGGTATATTTTAATACTTTTAAAAATTATAGATAATTAACCCTTTAAAGATAAAAGGCTAATTTTATACATTTGGTTCCCAAAAGGTTAAATCAGTAATTTTTGCAAATAAGTTACATGGAAGTATTTATTAGACTTAAATATCGATGAATTTATTAAAAATTTATTAAACGCGGTTTTTTAAACCGCGAACATAAACAAACAAAAAAAATGTCTTTGAAGCTTAGTCACTATTTCATACGAATTTATAGCTTTTTGACAAGTTTATGCTTCTTGTAACATTAATTTTCTAAAACAATCATTTGTTTGCCATAACCTCTTAGGGATTAGAGATTCCAAAATATTACTTTTGTTACTAAAATTTTATATGATTACGTATATCATAGTACTGAATGATATATGTGATCAAATGATGCTCTAAGATCTAAATTGCGATGGAAAATGACCGAAATATTCAAAATTTAATAAAATAGTATTAAAAAAAATCAAAGAAAAATATACTAGAATCTTCATTTCATGAGAATAAAAACTAATTTTAAAAATGTTTTTGCTGATTACGTATTAGTCGACAAATGTTTGTTACGTATTGTAATTTTCTTGACAAAACTTTAAAAATTGTGTATAGTCTTTATCGAAAACTATATTTTTGGAGGTATTTTAAAAATGGTTCAACTCACGAGAAGGAAACAATTGAACCAAAATATTTTGGTTATTAGTATAAAAAATTATCTGTCTTTAATTCTACGGGGGCACATTGCAACATTTTATGTTTTTATAAAAATCGATGCACTTTAATATACATATATCTGTGAATATTTTATAAAACAACTTAACTCGAATTCTGCAAATTTTAAATATAGCAAAGCGACTGTTTACAAAATCCACAACTTCTAAGGATAATGGCTAGGTATACATTTAAAGATACATATAATTGAAAGTTGCCTATTTGCAGTGTTGTCAGGTGATGAGAAAAAACAGGATAAATTGAACTTTCAAAAAAAAAAAAAAAGTCAAAAAAGGCCAAATGCCTCAAAAAAATAAGGCTATAAAAAAGTTAGCATATTTTTTTAAACTCAAAATTAATTTTTGTTTCTTTTTAGTTCTTTTTAGATATTGAAATAAATAAATAAAACATAAACGGGGCTGCCAGCAAAATGACTCAATGAAAAATCGCCGAAAAAATTCTCGTAGAAATTTGGCTTACATTTCCAACGAAAAACGACGCAATGCTTCGAAAAGATTTTTCCTAAATTTTTAATCTACAATTCCTTTTTGATTAAGCATATTGAATTGTATTCGTAAATAGTTTCTGTGTATAATAAAATATATTACAAAAAAAATATGTATATTAAAACGATGCTACAGTAAAAAAGCCTACCAGAAATGACATAGGCCTATAACGTAGGCCTTCTTGAAGACTTTATAAATTAGTTTCAAAAATTTACAATACACCCCCAAAATTTCAAGTTATGCTGAAAATGTTTTTTTACATGTTTTTCTTTTCTTGATTTGTTTATTTTTAAACTTTTTTGGGAAACAACAGGATCTTATTTTTTCAACCGTGTATATCTTTTTATATTTTGATCAAATACTAAAACCAAATTTTTAAACAACATCTAGAAAAAGTAGAATTATTTCCAAAATTTTTCGAGCTTAACTGCGATTTATTACAATTTTTGTATAAGGCCTGTCTAACGATACAATAATTTTTAAAGGAATTGTTTAGTAACGATATTTATTAGTATTTTCAAATCGGACAAAAACTGTAGAACTTATTCGATTTTATCTAAAATGACTCAATAAAGCTTTACATAAATATGCCTTTTTTTCTTGAAATATATGAAGTATTTTTTAGTACTGTTTAGGAAATAATTATTAACTTTTTGATATTTTAATCAATTATATATGCGGATATCTCATTTTATTTTAAGCGAAATTGCATTTAAAATTTTATATATAAATACGTTTAGTCGTAAAGAAAAAAAAAAAAAAATGCAAAAATACATCAATGTCAAAAATGTTGAATGTATGTATCATTACATATTTGGAGTGTATATAAATAAAAGATTTTAAAGCTACGTTCTTCTATTTTCGAAGTCAATTTCAAAATCTTAAATTTAAATTTCAATTTAGTACAGGAACTACCCTAAAAACGTTTTTCTCAATATCTCGAAATTAAGGGGGTGTTTCGAAACCTTTTAAAATTGTGAGGTTTTCAAAAATACATACATCCCGCCCACATTAACAGTGTAGCAGCATATGATCCATTTAGTAAGCCCATAAAATTAGTTAAGCTATTTTTGTTTAAAGAATGAAGCGCCGGAGGCAAAATTGTTTGTTAAGCATAAACAATAATGATTTTTTGTGAGAATAATTACATAAGATTGCATAAATGGTGCATTGTGTAAAAATAAAATTATTAATAGAAAAAAATAAATTATTTTCTTCGTTGTTAAAATAGTATCATTATAGTGCTTTTAAGGCAATTGTAAGCTAGAAGCTAAAACGAAAAATTTTAGGCTAAAAGCAAAGGCTAGATTTAGCTTTAATAAAGCTAAACTGGAAACACTGCTGATTTGTGTAAACGATCTCTTTTTAAAATATACCATTTTTGATAAAAAAAAAACTTAAAATGTTATTATCTTGACTTAAAATGTTTCGTCAAACTTCAAATGAGAACAATTAAGAATGTTTAAAAAAAGTACTTTTCTCTGTTGTTGAGTTTTTTTTTTTTTTTTGGATATTTGACGCTTTTAAAAGGTTTTCTAATATGACCTCAGGATTATAAATTTTTACCTTATATCACTCGTACATAAATATAATCTCATTAATAAATTAAGAACAAGAATGGAACTGCAGCCAAAATCTGACAATTTCACGTTCTATTTAAATTTTTTCTATGTTAAACGGTGCCGTCTATGAAATATTATTTTTTCATTTCCCTTAACATAAATAAATATCATTAAACTGTTATATTATATTTTGCATGACTTTCTAGAAGATCAATGACTTTCTTAAAACTTACATTTAACATTTTCCAATTCATGAAAATAAACTCATCAGACATGGCACTTAAATATGCCCATAGATCTTTAATAGATTGAAACCATATTATTTTATTCAAGTTAGAATTACCTTTTTTCCTTACGTACTAAGGAGACAATAAACAATTTTTTCAATATTTTACCTTTAACAAGAGCTCAATTAAACTTCAACACAAACAAAAAATACATGGAAGAATAAATGATATATATATATATATATATATATATATATATATATATATATCATGAGCGAAGCAGAATAATAACATCGATAGCACTATAGCGCAGTATACAATAATACAAACGAATAACTAATAGAAAATTATACTAGATGAAAAGAGGACATAATTGAAGCAACAGCAGAAAAGAAAATGTATACGTACGACAACCACCAACAAAATATGTGCCTAGTAAAATAATGTATTAAGGAGCATGGCAGAAAAATATTAAAAATACAAGTGGAAAAAATAAAACCAGATGAAATACCATCAAGACCGCATGACAGAGATCAATTTGAAAAATTATCTTTGCCATACAATATACATACATAATGAAAACAGCAGAAGTAAGACAAATGTAAAAAATTTGAACCAGCAAACGACAGTGATTTTAAGATAACAGGAAGAAGTTACATTATAAGTAGAAAATAATACAAAGAAAAAGGAACATAATTTTAAGAACCTTACGATATACAAGACAAAAATTTAGTGCAAATAAAATACACATTTATTCAGAAACTCATATACAGGAGTAAAAAAACAGACGCGTAACATTATCTAAAAATTTTTGTGATTTTTTACAAAATCTGAACTAACATAAGATTTTTTTTTAGTAAAGCTTGAACAACAGAGAGTTTTTTGTTTTACTAAAGCTTGAGTTAGCGAGAGTTTTCTATACTAAAGCTAGCGAGAATTTTTTTTAGTGAAGCTTGAGCTAGCGGGAGGTTTTTGTAGTAAATCTAGAGCTAGCTAAAGATTCCCTTGGTAAAGTCGGAGCTAGCAAAAATCTTTGAAGATCTTAAGGAAAGCTTGAGCTAGTTAGAGATTTTTTTTTTTAGAGTTGTATATATAAATTCGTTTTAAATAATTTATTCTCCTTTTAAAATTTTGTGGAATACTTTACTCAGCTGTCATTCTCTTCAAAGTCTAAACTCCTGCATAAAAGGTAAACTAAAAGAACCGTAAGTTATGCATATATAATGCGATTTAAGTAAATAAGTCTGTGAAAAAACCATAAGTGAAAACTAAAGAAATAAATGAAGAAGTTTTATCTTATGCACACACATACATGCATTGCAAAACAACATAACCATACAGTTCTAAGTATCAATGCATTGAAACTTTCGAAAATTCAGTTTTTTACTTGAAGAACGTATATACTTTTTTCCGAAATGCCGAGAAGCAAATAAAAGATATATATCTATAGGCTCTTGAAAAAACAACTTAAGTATAATTTTAAAATTTTTCAAAAGAACTAAAAAAACTATTTGAAAAATCAAATAATATGGCAAAATTATTATTTGGTGAGCTATACCTTTAAAACTAAGAATCATAGAAGGGTGTCAATTTGTGTAGATAATGCATCTTAAAATGTGTATGATATTATTTAAAAAAATTGTAAATTGCCTTATCTCAACTTAAGATATTTTGCCAAAATTCCACAGATATACACTTAGTCGCATAAATAGTTATCCATTCTTACAAATTTTAAAATATTAAATAAAATAGCCATAAATGTTTATAATTAGGAAAAACCATTGTATATAATTTACTATACTACTCATATTTTTGGTCCAAACTGAGTTTCTTTTTCTTTGGTTAAGATTTTTTATATAGTTGAAAAATGTAGTACCAAATTGTCTATTATTAATTTTATATAACTTACTAAAGATATGATTTCATGGACACTCTACTAGACAAACTTTTATCATAGTTACAAGTTAGTATAAGTTAAGCAGCTGATTACTATTTTTGGATCTTACTGCTGTAAAACTGCATATGTATAAAAAACATTAATGAATTAGCCTTATTGTTGCTTTTGTGTAACTATTTCCACTTTGTATAAATTCGCGTTGATTTTGGAGTTTGTGTTAATAAAAAATTGTCTAATATAGACACTATATTAGTTTTTCATAATACCTTTTTTAACACATTTTCTGGTGCTTATGACTCGAACATTTTATAATTATCATTATTTTATAACATACTGAGATACCTATGCTCCAATTAGTCTCAATTATTTTGTAATTTATATTTATATATTTTTTGGAATAGTAAAATAATTACAACTATTCCTATTTCTATCAATGTAGACAGATTTTTAAATTTTTTAATTCCAAATGCTTCCGCTTACCACCCCAAATAGCATATAATAACTACCATCTTTTACAAGAACAACTACTTTGACACTAAATCTGAATTTGATTTTTCATGATTCTATATAATCAACGAAGACCAAATTTGAACTCGGTTGGACGCATTTACTAATTTGTGTATTGTATTTTGACTATTTATGTCGTTTTTCTGGTTAATAAGAAAAAGTTGTCTACTAGCACTTCAGCTATTACACTAAGTTCAAGTTTTTAGTGAAGTACAGGAAGCTAGATCGGAACATTACTTTAGAAATTTTTATTGTGTTTATCAAATACCCCTAAGTATTTGATATGTTTTAAATAATGAATGCAAATATTCTATATTTTTCCACCAAAAAGGATGTTATTCATAACTATATGTTTTAATAATGGGATATTCCCAAATTTTCCTTTAATTAACCCACGAAAAAGAATTAAATTATTCATAATTCTTTCAACTTTCATTGATGTTATTGAAATTATCCGATGTTTAAAATTTATGTGTAGAAGTAGTTGACATATCGAGACTTATAAATCCACTTTCAAAAGAACAAAACCTATTAATTTTTTTTAGAAATTTAGAATATTTCAATTAAATATAATTTCATCTGTATAATTTTATGTTATGAACTTATTTGTTTTTTTAGAAAAGGTTTAACTCAAATGGATATATACTGTTGTGGTGCAAAATATATATTTTTCGTAAAATAAATGGCTAACGTAAATGAAGAAATGTTCTACTTCTTGGACGGTTGATGTAAATGGATCAAGTTATTAGAAAAATAAAAAAAAGTTATAAATATTTTAAGAAATAACGTCTTACAAATGCATAGTGGCTACAAGGTGGATAAATAGTTATGCGTTAGAGTGTACATATAAGAAGTCGTTATGCACAATATAAAATACAAGGAAATACTTATTCATACATCATGTGAAAGACAGGTAAAATTGTCCACATTTTTTAGCAAATTGCTTAGCCTTGTATAAAAGCTTTATACATGTAAACTTACATATACGTAACGATATATATGCATGAGTAAAGTATTCATACCTTTCTTCTAACAGATACCCAGCAAAACTTGGTAATGGCATATAGTTATGGATGTAGTAATACATAAAAAGAAAGAATTTGCGTATAAATTAATTTTTAATTTAAAATAGATTTTAAAATATCACATTTTTTGGTTACTCTTTATTAAAACAAACTGTTTCTTATATACACTTTTCACTAGTTATTTGTAATCTAAAATATAACTAATTCCAATAGCTTTTACTAGCAGTGACTTCAGTAGTACTATAAAATCAATGAGTTATTGAACAGCTTGGAAGCAATTAGATCTTGTAATGATATTCAAAAACACCTACTTGTAATAATATGAGGTAGGTAGTTACCTTAATGTCATCGCCGTGTTAAAATATTGGGTTATTCGGCTAATGTGTAAGTAGTAAAGACCCATTATATTAAATTAACTCATTACATGACAACCAAAATTTTTGCTGGGTTTTGATTACATATACTTTATTTGTATTTATATTACTGCTATATGGGCACACTGACAACAACAAAATAAAACAAAAAAAAAAAAAAAAAAAAAAAACTTGCTATATAAATGATTATTGTGTCACTTCCTTCCAATTTTTATTTTTTGCAAGAAGATTTCTACTTGTGTATTAAGAAAAAAGAAATAGAAAATCGTTAAATTCAATAAAATAAAAGAAGACAAGAAAAGTAAATTGATTGCTCTAGCAGCAGTAAACCTCTTTTTGTATAAATGAAAAACGGAAAAAATACAATTCATTCCTATAAATTGGCATAAAATCTTTGACACATACAGCAGCAGCCAACAAATAAAAACTGAAATACTTCAATAACAAATAAAAAAAAATAAAAAAAAACATCACGTTCCAATCCTGGTAGAGCTAAAGGGTTAGCAACTTTGTTTGGAACATGCTTTTTTTATATTTGTATTACTATTTTTGCTTTTCGCTTGCCCTTTCTATGTTGTTCTCTTTTTTTTTAATTGAAGAGATTTTTATATGATTTTATTGCTTGTTGCCAGAGAAATTTATGTTTATTTATTGTTAGGACAGTAGTTTGTTATGGAATAGATATGAAAAAGCATTAGAATATGAATATTTAATTTAGGAATTTTAGTTTAGATATCAAATATTTATAAAAAAAAAAGAATCTATTATGCTTAACTACTAATTAATTTAATTTTTTTTTTCGACTAAAATTTCTCAATTATACCTCCATTCAAGTTGACAATAACATTTTATTTGATTATTATTCGAATAAGTTAATAAAAGATATTTAAAATAGAATTTGAAATATATTGCCAGATTCCATATTTGGTTCCAGTTAGTCACCTAATTAAGTATTCCCAAACCCCACAGTAATTTTATAAGGCGTTTATTTACATATAGAAATTACATATAGTTTATTTTTTTTTTTAATCGTTTATTGCATATTTTTTAACGTTATTAAATATTGCTTAATTCAATCATAATTTTCAATAAGCTTTTGCCTAAAATTATAAAAAAATTAAAAAAAAAGATTTCGGAATAAAGTTGCTTCTTACTTTTTTTAAAAAAATAATCCTCAATTTTCCGCTTTAAGAGCAAAATATCATCAACATTTATATTTGAGTATTCGATTATTCTACAAATTTTTAAATAGGAAAATTTTCTTCGTTTGAACAAGTTCTAAGATTGTTGTTTTGATTAATTGAATAATTTTTATTCGAATGACAATCCTATTTTATAGCAAGAGCTTCTAAAAAAATTAACATTTTCACAACTTCAAAATAGAACTAAGTGCAGTGAAAATAATTGTGAGCCATTATCAAACATTTTTGATTTTATGCCTCAAAAATAAAAAAATTAAAAATAAAAATAAAAAAAATATTCTTTTTTGATAGCACATTAACATTTGTTTGTATAAATCTAAACTGATTCGAATGTTTATATATAATTTTTTTATATATAATTCTGGTAAAAATTGTGCGCTATGGCAAAATCTACTGAGTTATTTAAATAAAATTTATGATATTTTCAATGTTTGATTGGTATACCATATTTTAGCGTTTCCCATCAAAATTAAAGAAAAAAATCTTTATAAATTTTTTCATGCACCTCTATATTTCCATTAAGCATTACAAACGCCACCAAATTATTCTAATTATGGTAAATTTCGTGCAGTTCATGCGATGTGCCTTAGCAAAATCTGTTTTGACAAAAGTATCTTATTTGCGATCAATTATATTTGTAGCCATTTTTATATTTAAATATATCCAAAATTTATACAAATTTCACTTTGCCATAAAAAAATATAAAAAGAAAAATTGCAATCTTTTCTTTATATTCAAAAAGTCCATAAAACTTTTTTTTAGAATTATTTTTAATGCTCCTTCGATTTTTGTATGTAAAATAAAAAAATAAAAAAAAACAAATTCACGCAGTAACTCAAGCTATACAATATAAAACTTTGAATGTTCGTCGCGAAATTTTAGCAAAACCGTTCGATCTTGTTCTTCAAAATTTGAAACTAAGTAAAGTGTTGACTATTTAGAGCACATCACCAAGATATAACTCAAAATACGCACAAGTACAGCAAGTATCAACCCTTGTTTCAAAATTTGTATTCCGTTAAGAGCCTCACATACCCTGTCATAACCATTGGGGATGCAAAAGAAATAATTATTGGGGCAATATATTATATGACAAGATACATCTAAATCAAACACAGATAGTCTTTCCTCACGATTATACTTATATACCAGCAGATTTGAATAAACAATCTTCAACACTGGATTTTTTCTTAACGAACTGTTCACACAATATTTCAGCTGTAAAAGTAATAAATGACTTAAGCTCTGATCATTTTTTGATTAGAAGCGTTATAAATTTAAGCTTTGAATTTGCTAACAATATTCGTCACGATTACACTAAATAATATTGGTCTTGTTACTCAAATTTCATTAATTGAAGTTTAAATACCAGCTACGATTATAACCTGATTAATAATACAAGTAGTATTGACAATATGATTGATATTTTCAACCAAACTATAAAATCTGCAGTAGATTAAAGTATACCCAAACGAAACATACCAGTCACTAAAAAACCAGTTCCAAATAAACAATTCAAAAACATATACAGGCGTAATTGGAAGCGATATAGAGACCCGAACGACCACCGTCAAATGTCCCGTCTAAATAAAAAATTTTGTCATCAAGATTTTACTAACCTGTATGTATCTGTTGCAAGTCTGCACTACAACACAGAAGTACAAATTTTATCCACAAAGTTCGATTAGTTTATATAGGATAAGACAAACGCACGAACAGAAATTTTGCAAAATTTTTGAATTTCTAACAACAATCATGATTATAGAATGAAACTTATGATGCTAAAATTACAAAATTTTGTGAAGAATTTAATTTAGTTTCAACCAGGTTAAAAATTTTTGATTATGGCCCATGTGCTTTCAGCTCGAAGTAAAGTTAATAATTTCCAAGAGGATTAACATTTTACAAATTTAAAAGTATTTTATTGTCTTTTAACAAAGCTAAAATAACATTTTTATAAAAAAATATACAAACATAGTCCTAGGAGGAAAACTTCAAAAGAAGTGATTATGAATCTTAAACGGGAACATCCAATGTCAACTAGCGCAAGGTTTGCTAAAGAAACCTCTGAATAACACAAGCTAAAGAAATCTCTGGCTAAAGAAAGCTTTGCTAAAACTTCGCTAGGTCAAGCTTTAATAAAACTATATTTAGCCAGCTCATGTATAAGAAAAGAAATCTTTCATCAGCTCAAGCTAGCTCTAACTTTAAAAGAAAGCCATTACTTACTAAATAAATCTCTTGCTAGCTAAAGCTTTACTAAAGAAATAACTCGCTATTTAGAGCTTTTCTAACGAAAGCTTTCGCTAGCTGGAGCTTTACTAAATAATTCTCTCGTTATCTCAAATTCTACTAAAGAAATATCTCGCTAGATAAAGCCTTAACTACTAGAAAAATCTCTTGCTAGCTCAAATTTTACTAAAAATATCTAATCTTCTAAATTTTCTTATGAAATCTCCTTCTAGCTTTAGCTTCACTAGAGAAATCTTTCGGTCAAACGTCTTTGCGTAAAAAAATCTTTCGTTGCATTAAGTTCTTTTAAAGAAAAAGGTGTTTTGTAGTGAATTTTTTGCTATACGACTAAATACTTAATTAATATTTTTCTTTGATATTCTGTTTTTTTTTCCTACATGCCACATTGTATTCAAATAATTTTTTGTAGAGAAAATAACTTACTCTTGAAACATATAAAGAGGACTCAATAACGAAGTTCTACTATAATGAATTTAAATCAGTCCTAATGCATTGCTGTTTTCAATCATATTTCAAAGCTTCTGATAATTTAATTTTTTATAGGAACTTTATACAAACAAACATAAATATAAAGTAAAACTATTTAAGTATAATGGTCATCTGTAGCAAAAGCATTAAAGGATATCATGCATGACTGAGCGTATCCTATGTTACTTCTTTTTTGAAATAATATTTGTATGATTCCCTAGCAAATATTTGTACATATGAGTATTTAATGAAGTGATGAATTTTTAGCTTCATTAAATTCTCACGAAAATCTTCTACAAAAATTTATACATTTAGATGGGCTCAGATGTGTAGATTATATTCTCGATTTTAAGTGCTGTCTGGTATTTATCTTTATGCATATGATTTTATTGTATAGATATTTTTTACTTTTTGCTTAAATAATTTAAAAGCCAAATAAGAACATGCATGATGTTTGATACAACGAGTATGTATGTATTTATGTATGCATGTATGTATGTATTAGTAAATACTTTTCCGTAATAAGTATAGAATTTATAAACCAATATTTTTCTAAGCTTGTGTGTTGCAAACTTGTACGTCTACCTAATGGGAGTTTCATATGTAGATAACTTTTTCTTTATTTTAGAAAATTGTGGAATATCTTATTATTCATTTTTCCCCTAAATCATTTGCTTTTTTAATTTATTTTTTTATTCCCAACAATTTGCTCAACTTTAAATATTTAGTTGCCCATATAAAAATAAAGATCGCAAAAAAAAAAAAAATAAATAAATAAAACAATAAGTAGAAACGTAGTTGCACAAGAATATGTTCATTAGGGTTATAACTATTTTTGCGCATCAAAATATCATAGCACTACCTTATAGACAACATTGTATTGATAATGAAAACCGAAATCTTTAATCAATTTGTACAAAAAAACAAAAAATTAGAGAACTGAATTTTAAAGACGAAGTGGTTCTTAACAGTTTGAGGTATATCTCATTTAGGTCAGAAAAGCAAGTACGGGATAACATCATCACAAACTTCCATATAATTGGCGCAAATTTTTGTAAAATGTATGTTTTTCGCTACCGACAAATACCGATTTTACAGAAATTACCCAAAATATCGCGTAAACATTTTTTAATAATTTTTTTTTTCAGGATCCCGGGATTTTTTTGTCAAAGAAAGACACAACATTCTTGTAAAAATAAAAATAATTTTAAATTTATTTATAGAAAAAATGTTAAAAAAAAAGAAAACAATTGCAAATCATTCAATTCAATTAATAATAATAAGTTATTTTGTAGAACAAAAAGAAAATTCGTTTTCAAATTTTATATTGTAAAAATAAATGAATTAAAATTTATTTCTTGTTTTCAATACAAATTGTAGAAACAAATATTAGATTCGTTTTATAACATCAGACCATAAACTATTGTCTAAGTTATATATTTATTTTTAAAAATAATGAAAAATATTTTATAAAATTAACGATCATTGTTTGGAAGGCTTCTTAAAAATATTTAGGCATCTAAAGCATCGTCTGAAAGCCTGGATATAATTCTGTTTCCAATGTGTGCAGCTGATGAGAAACATCTTTCACAATGGACACTTGTAGGCAAAATTGTCAATAAATTGTTATATGCCATCTGCAACTACATACCTCTATCATCACCTGAAATAAACAGGTCTATTTTTTTTTTCTACATTTACCTCCATATCATCGGTTATGTTATTAGCGGTTTTAGTTGGACTTTTGCTCATGTCAATCGCTTTGCTCAATTTGTGTATAACTGAAACGTTAAAATCATCATTTGTTTCCATAATAACTGATAAATCGGATTCGTAGTCACATGTAAGCATATCACACGAATTGTTATTTTTTACGAATTTGTCAATTAACATTTTAAATTAAATTTTTATAAAAAAATATCGAAATTAGCAAATTCAGATTTCCACTGTACTTAAAATAGTTATTTTTTTAAATAGCAAATATTCTTTAACTGTTATTTCTTGAATGTTTGAGTAAATTAATGTCTTTTTTTTGGTGCCCCGATGGCCTAGTTGGTATTGAGCTAGTCTGTCAGTCTGGGGGTTGTGGGTTCGATTTCCACCAGAGACTCTGTTCACTACAACGAGCTATAGTCTTCGTTACTCCGCTCGGTTAGAATTAGAATATAATTTGTAATTGTATTGTAATTATAAAATAAATAAATAAAAAAAATGTCTTTTTTTATAAGTATTTCCAAATTTGAAAACCTCTGACACATATGAAATAATGTATTCCATATAGTTTTACAGTCTAAAATTAGTTTCAATTCGTTTCTTTTGTTGTCCTTTACATATTTCTGAAAAATCTCATTCTTTGTTTGCGAGTTTATAAATAATTTAGATATCTTTCTGAGCTTTTCAATAAGTGGTTTAATTTGATGTTTGTCTGTAATCTTTTTTCAATCTTTTTTTCTCTTATATAAAGAAAAGGAATCAAATGTTTGTTCATCATCTGAAGACGATAAATCATATTCACTTTTATAATCAAAAGACTTGTAAAAAACATCTAATACTGAACAGTGTATCCCATGAGTGAAACAAAGTTGCTGTTTTGGCGCAACAATTTTTCCAATTTTTTTTACTACTACTACTATTTGACATCGACACTTCAAAATCAGTTAACCTCTGCTCTATAGCTGTATTAGATTTTTTTATTCTGACCAAACCCAGGTTAAAAAATTTGTCAGATGAATTTAGAATCATATTGATTTATCGTTTATTTGCTATGGACGTCCATTCGTCACATGTAAGGCTGAATTTTATATCATTGCCTTTAATTTTGCTTATTTTATCCGTGATATTGCCCTTACACTTTAAGAAGTAATCCATAAATTTGCATAAATCCATAAATATTATTAACAAGTTTCCATATGATGAAATGTAATTCAGATTTTTTTCGAAATTTTGAATATATATGTATTTCACCTAATGCGAAAAATATGCTGATGTGGTCAAGTATTTCGGAGAAAATTAGTCAGGACCTATGGGTTTTTGGAATAAGACAAAAAAAAATCTCACTAGAAAATCATTTGACGTATTTTTGGACATATTTTTTGTGGAACTGGTAGAATATGATTTTGCATTTTAAAATATATTATAAATTTAACAATTTTAGAAATTTTCTTATCAATAAAAATAAAAAAACAAACAATAGTTTTGTATAAAAGTTTTATATTAACATCGCGATTTGACACAAATTTTACAGAGAAATTTGTAAAATTATTATCTGTCAACTTTAGTAATTTGGTGGAAAAAAATATTATTCATTTATACTTTTCCTTGCTCTAGAAGCTCTTGCTTTGTATATTCGCAAATATTGCAAAAAGTTATAACCCTAATGTGCATGTCTCATTTGTTTGAATGTGTTAAAAAGTCAAAAAGGATTTTGTTGGGTTTTTTCTATGCCTTTTCTCTATGGCTTTATAACTTTCTATAAAACATATAAAATACTTTATTTTTCTTATTTTATGTTTTGTTATACAAAAGTTCTCTTCCCCCACCTTATTGTTGTTGTCTTTATTCTAACTCTCTGCCTGCGAGTGATGTGTTACTTTTAAGGCCACTGGCTATTTCTTAGTGTTAGAACAAATACAAACAATAACAAAACCCGGAAGACATCAACAACATCAAAATGAAATCTTTTATTTATACGGGAGTAGGAGGGACATTTAAAAAAGTTATTAAACATGTAAAACTTCAACAGAAATGTAGTTTCTTTACCTAGTATGTGATGAAGCTTGAATTTTTTCTCCACCCTCGCATCTATAAAACACTAAATACTTTTGTAAGTCTATCTTTGTGTTGCATGTCTTTACGTATGTTTGATATCATTTCTGATTTGCTTGTTTGGCTCAATTTGAGAAATGGTTATGACCTCTCATATTACCATTAAGGATACTTAAATGTAGGTTTCGTTGCTGTTGTTATTATATTTCATGCTGTCTTTGTTTTGTTTTATTTTTATATTGTGAGATCCTTTTCTTCATTTCGTTTATGCCAACATGCAATTTAAACATTTTCAAAAAATTTAAATGCTCTTTATTTTTATGATGATGCTCATACTTTCCATTTCAAATATGTCTGTTTTTTCTTTGATAAGACTTTATTAAAGAATTACGTACTTACTGCAAGACCTAAGTACTTAAATATATCAAGGCATAGTATGTGTAAAATATATGAGAAAAAATACTTTTTATGAAAAAAGGTTTATAAAATTTTGCATTTAAATTTGGTTTTTATTATACACATATTATTATATATTACACACATTATTATATATTATTTAAATATCTGTAATAATGTATTAATGTTACACATATTTAGATTTATTGTTTTAAGTATAAAGTAGCTTGTAGAGCATATTTTAGACAAGAAGAAAATAATCTCTTTCGGCGTATTAATTTTTAAATATATGAATAATTTAATATAAAAATAATTTAAAACTTTAAATGAATTTGAAATAATTCAAATTATGCTTACAGCGATAAGTAAACCAATTTCTAATGTAAAGGAAATTCTCTATACAGTCTGCTTATTACATATCTTTAAAAAAGGTAACCTCTAAGAGATAAAGCTTTACTAAACTAAAATGCTTGCTAAAGAAGTCATACTAATGAAATATCTTGCTAATATAACTTTTTCTAATGAAGTCTTTCGCTAACTCAAGCCTAAAGAAAACTCCAGCTTTGTCGTTAGATAAACTTCTCTGTAGGTATCTTTAAAAAAGCTCTTGATAAAATCTCTTGCGGATAAAATATGTGGAAAAAAGTTAAAAATAACACGCTGCTACAAAATTAAACCCTCGAAAAAGGAACTAGTATGGGCTGTACATCTTAAAAAATTTCAAACACCACAAAATTTTTGAGATAGTGCATAATAACCGAAGTTGCTACACTAAAAATCTCGTAGCTCCATAAATTTTAAGTCAAGTTTACATTTTTCAATCGATTTATAAAGCTGAAGGACATAGATTTTAACTGCATTAAAATCAAATAAGTAATGATTTGCTCTATATTTTTAATTTTAAACACGAAAATGTGTTTACTAGTATTAAATGCCTTTTTTTCGAATGAAATGATATATGGATATTTAAAATTGCTTGAAAACTCAAAACTCTATAAAACAATTCTTCATATATTTTAAGTCAAAGTATTTTATTTTATTTTGATGCCCTCAAGAAGGCATATTACCATAACGTACGTAATACAATTTTACACTGCGGCAGCATGAAATTAGTATTGAACTCGTGTATGAATATCAGAATCAGATATCATTGGTGCGAGGAAGATTCCTTTTTACTCAGTATCCAAGCACATATTTGAAAACATATTAATATAAAAATGTATGTATCGTTAATAAGATTTTAGATGACATAATAAAAAGAATGCTGAAAACTACACATAGGACTTTTCGCCATCGAAACGGCGATATAATTCATCAATTGCAATAAGTCGAAAAAACATTATTATATCATTTTCATAATTTCTTTTTTTATTGTTGCAGAAAAAACGCCTTTTCAAAAAAAAAAAAAAACAAAAAATAAATAAATAAAAATGAAAAACTAATTCGTATAAACACACATCATAACATATTTACATGTAATTTTATGAAGCATATAAAAAGGCGCTGGGCCCTTTCAACATTGAATGAAATATATTTTTTATTATCAGTACATACATACACATACAAATATTGTGGATAAAAAAATTATGCACAGAAATAAATTGTTTATGAATTTAAGATTTGTATTGATGTGATACAGAGGTTTAATAATAAAACAGAGGTCTGTAAAAAATAAAATTTATATTTGATTGCAAAATTATACACCAGCACCTACTAATATGAATAGATTAAGATGGTTCCACTTCTAAAACGAAACGATTTATATAATCAATATCAATTTACTCGAGTATCCCTTAAGTAAATATATATATATATATATATATATATATATATATATATATATCGAAACAACCCTAATACTTACATTCATACATTTACGTCTGATTTCTACATTAAATAAATGAATTTTTGATAATGATTTGTAAGCATGTATTTTTATATACCTATTTTAAATAATAAAAAAATTATACATAAATAGAATCGTACAATAAAGATTACAATAAATGTTATACAAATAATGTAAAATTCAGAAATATAAATGAGTTAACAATACAATTATTCAAGTATGAAAATAATGTTATTGTAGCAATTATTTAAATCAAACAAAAACACATTAGCATTTTTTAAAGCATAATACAAATTTGTTTATCTTAGGAAAACATAATTTTTTAGACAAATAATTGCATATGCAAATTTCTTAAATTAAATTTAATTTACATGGTTTACAAAGATTTTTGATCAGTTTAAATGCATATTGTGGGAAATTTGCGAGAATTGATCCAATAATACTGATGCGGAAACTTGCGTAAATACAGATGTTACAAAAAATTAGATCTCGTGAACTGTTCAGAAAGGGAAAAAATTATATAACTATTATAAAAAATTGTATATAAGAAATTTGGATGTGTATCTGTATACCCTACACCACTATAGGTAGTTGGGTTATTATTCATTTATTCTGCTGACTGGGTAGCTTTTAAACCCTTATAAGTTTGTGCATAAAATTCAACTCTCAATTATTGATTATGATAGATTCACTATTTCAACCTTCATGCACATATACTTTTAAACTCAGATGATAACTTAGAAATAGTCAATATTGTTTAAAGGAATTATATGTTCTCGCTTTACCCCAGTGAAAAAAAGAGCTGAAAATGCAATTATTTAAATACAATATTTTTTTAGAAGAATGTTTTTTTATGGTTATTTTTCACTGCTTTTTAATATGGCTGGATAGAGAATTTTCTCTCTATAACTCAGTAATTACTTTCAAGTTAGACCATGTGCTAGGCATCAGAAATAAAAATTTTTTTCTTATATTTTGTTTGTATTTTTTTATTTAACATTATTTTTTTTAAGGTTAGAAATATATCATTGCATGTGATTTTTCTGAAAATTTTATTCTGTATATTAAACTTACTACTATTACTTTAAGTCGCGATTACTTGAAAAATTTTAATAATTAGCGAAATCTTCTCGTAGAGTTTTTTTTTATAAATTTCAAATCACTTATTCTATTATGACCATATGCATATAATGTAATAACATTTTCTGAGTCTAAATGCATTTATATGTTAAAATGTGCAATTATTTTACTATTTTTTATGAATTTTTAAAATTTTTATGAATAATATTATTACAGAGAAAAAATTATTACCTTATAGTTTTCAGTAAATACTGTTGTTACACTTTACATCAAAATTTAGTTAATATATTCAGGCATTTCAAGTAAGTTTTTTTTTCTCATTTAAATTTTTAATTTATTCAATTTAATAAATTTTTTAATTGGAAAATTTTTTCGGTTTTTCATTTTTTACAATTATTAGTAACTGATATAATAATTTTGGTGAGAGGTGCATATTTGAAGTTTTAATTGAAAATGAATTATCTTAGAGAATGCTGATTTTTTGATGTACATGACTTAAGCATTTATATGGCTTATATGCATGTTTCTGTGACTTTCGGATTGGGGTATTATGTACATGGACACAATGGTCAATTAAAGATCGATTATCATTAAACTTACCAACAGGCTTTTAACTTTCGTTAAAATTAAAATGATTTTCAGAAGAGAGCTTGTAAAATTTATAACAATTATTTATAATAATTAGGGTCGTATCTATAAGATTTTATATATTGTAACATTAGGATTATCAATAGAATAAATAAATAAATAAATTATTTATGTTTATAGAAAATTAATTTTTTCTGAGTTTTATTTAAATCATAATTAACTTAAGGCAACTAAGAACTTAAAACCAAATTTCGAAAGATATTTGTATGGTGGATAAAGGAAATAATGAACCGATGCTGAAAAATTTCAGTCCACTTCATCTTTATGCAAAGTTTTATTACAATATCTTAAAAAATTTAACCTGTACAAGGTTTACATGAACAGACAGCCAATCGGACGGAGAGACCAACATCGTTATCTAAAATCCGGAGGTGATGTTCAGTTGAACGTTATACTTTAAGATGAATGTTGGACTAATTTATTTATATTACCCCAAACTCCTATTTTGTACAAATTGCCAAATAGTGGCTTTCCTACTGTGCAATGTTTATAACATTATTTTAATAAAAAATATTTACCCAATTCAAAAGTATGTTATTCATAACTCCTTAGTTAACATTTTGTTGAATATTTATATGAAATTTTTAAATGATATTGTAATACCTATGTACGTTTATGAATTTTATTGAAAATTTAATTAATTTCAATTTTTTACTAAAAATTAAAATTTTTACTAAAAACTAAATTTTTCATTAAAACTTAAATTTTTAACTAAAAATTAAAATTTTCACTAAAAATTAAATTTTTAATTAGAAATTAAAATCTTTTTTTTTACCAAAAATTCAATTTTGCATCAAAAATCCTACTGTTCACCTAATATTAGATTTTTGATCAGAAATTCGATTTTTCAGCAGAAATCTAATTTTATTTTTTTGTGTAAATCACCATTAATAAGACGAGGTTTATTTGCGAGTCTCTAGCAACCAATTCCAAACTTAAGTCTATAAAATCTAGACATGAGAAAGAAGATTTAGTCGTTTTCTCTTCAATATTACAATTTCTGCAATAGGCATTATATGAGAGTCATAGTCTTCCATATCATAGTTTGGAATTTTTGTCAGCTTTCTGATTGTAATTCTGCAACTTTTTAATCTCAGATAATAAATGAACACAATTTTTCACCAACAATATTTTTCAGTATAAACATTCGTCGATTGTTCGATGATATTTGAATGAAATTCATGTTTATTATATTACAAAACCTCAAATTATTTTAATAATTTTGAAAATTTAGAGAAATTTGGTTCGAAAATTAAGTACCTGATTTTTCAGAAAGACATTCGGACAGACAAAATTAAATCATCATGTCCTGTTTAATCATTCGTGAAAAGTTTTATAGTTTGGTACTATATACTCCAGTCTTCAGTAGATTTACAAATACCTCTTAATTTGAATAACAAAATGTTTGAAATAATATTTTTGATTAAAAAATTACAATACCTCCTATCAGAAATTGTTATAACCACAACATTTTTATTAATAACTCAGAAGCCAATCAAACAATAACGATGTAAATGTAGTAAGTTGGATGGATAGAGAATTATATACATATATGTACCATTTTTGCTGTACTATAAACCCTCGTGATAACATAATTATGTCCGCCGTATGTCCAGCAAAAAGACACATTTATATCAATGATTTCTTATCCTTTGAATGTATCCGCCGACATCCATAGATAGAATTATGAAAAGCGTATACACAATGAATCAGGATTTTATCTTATAGAACTTTAAACGCGGAGCAAAAAATTTGTATTTCATTTAAAATTAATTTTTCATCCAAAATATCTTAAATGTAATCTATACAAGAATTATAATCCCAGTTGTATTAGTTTTGAAGCTTATGACGGAAGTAAAATTCTCACAAAATTTCATATCTAAAATGAAATGAAATAAACGTTGTAATTTTTGTTGGAAAAGAAAAAAAGTAATGATTTCATATAATTTACATTTGGTATACATTTAAAGACACAATATTTAGTACACAATAGTCCACAAAAACTGAAGTTTATAAAATAAAATAAAATAAAATAAAATAAAATGAAAAGCTTAAAAAAATTCAAAATTCTGGTAAAAATATTAATGAACAACTACAATTCTAAAATTTTTCACAGTGCATATACCTCCCGAGTTTGTTAAAATATTATTTGCAAAAGCTCAACGATGAAATAAGCATTTTTTTTATTAAAAATTTATCTAAATACAAACACTCACTTGAATATTTAAATTATGAATGTAAAATTTTCTTTGATAAAATTTTTATAAAAATATATAAAATGCATTTATGAAAACTTATCTATATCCCTTTTTTTGCAGGTAAGCCTATTATATGATCTGAAATATAGCTTTCTCATGGGTAAGCTAATTACAATATTTTAAAGTAAACTCTATATAGAGTATTGGTTAGCAATCATAGCCCTCAGGGGTAGAGAGACCTACAAACACTCATAACAAGGAAGACATAAACACTGAAATTGTAATTTCTATCTTTTTGCCAACCAATGATGAGGTGTGAGCTCAAATAATATATAATATGATTTTTTTTTTTTTTTAATAAAAGCTATGATTGAAATTAAATAAACCTTTTTCTGCAGATTATCTGATATATCATTTTATAAAAAAAATAATTGCTAACTTTTAACTCTTTTAGGTATGACTTCTGAAAAAAAAACTAAGTACTTCTTTGCGCTAACTCTTCACAAGAAATTAAAAATTAATAATCTTAAATTCGCTTTTAACTTGAATCCAGTTTCTTTACAATTGACTAAAATAAAATTGTCTGCATCTACTGTAAGTGTGTTTTACTATAACGACAAAATTCTACATCTGGCTAGAATATGTTAAAAACAACGCTGCATATCGCAAGTGTCATCAATGTCTTTTTATGATACTCTTTGTTATGATTATTATAGTTTATTCAGACTAAAGAAATAAAACAATCACACATCTTGTCGCATTTTGAGCAAACTTGTCATATAACAAATTGTTTTGAAAGTTTGTTGTTTTTTTAGTTCGATACCATTCAGGACCATTTTCATCTATTATTCGGTATACAAAACTTGTACCTTGACATAAGAAAAGTCAGCAATAATGTGTGTTTTCCAGACTAATACGAAATATTAAAAATATTTTTATTTTTTTTATCATTGACGAGCTTGGATTATTCTTTGCTTCAGAGGTCTTCTCAGCTTTGTTATTTAAAAATTTTTTAGCTTTGATTGACTAAAGGTTAGATATAGCCTTAACATTTGATTTTGAAGAAATGAACACAACGTGCCATTACGTGGTATAGCTCTTAAGAGTTTCTCTAATTTTTGGGATTGGTACATTTTTCTTTGACTGCGTATAATAGGCCGGATTTCAATAATTCGATCTGCTGTTAAATCTGACATGTCTCTAGAAGATATTATAACCAAGAAAGATATTTAAAATTAACGGCAGTAAAAGTAATTACGAAAATTTTGTGTTATATTTTAACTTACCAAAATTCAATAATATTATCAAAACTTTATAACTTAACTTCTCACAAATGTAACATTTAGTATTTCCAGAAAACTATGATAACAATTGTCTAAATATTGTGTTTTCTCGTAACTTGTGTGTTTTATAGTCGCACTACCTTTATTTTTGTGTTTTAAGATGTCTAAATCATTTTGCTGCCATATTCTACACCTAATCAGTGAAAATTGGTTATCACAATCTAATATCATGAATTTAACTTTAACTACAATTATGACATACAAACCTTCAATGTTATTTATTGTTACAACTTGGTAGCTGTAATGAAATCATCAGCTTAACTACCATGCAGTTTGGCACAATTGCTACAGTATTTAGGCAAATAGAGTAAACAACTGATTTCTTAAATTATTACAACCTACGAAACCGTAGGTGGGTGGGGAAGCTATAACGTGTTTGTGATGATGTTTGTAGTGCACAGAAAAATTATTCGAACTCCCACCTTAAGCTATAACGTTGACATACGTTACCAAAGTAATTTTGAAGACAATTCTACTAAATTTCATATAAGGACCAACTCTACTGAAATTGATTATTATTGATGTATTATTTCAAATAGCCCCCATTAAAATGTCCTCCCGCAATAGTGGAGAACATTGGAATTTACTTTAAATTTTAATGAAATTGTTTTTTTCGGTTTTTTAATTGTACATAAATCCAAATTGAAGGTCTCTTAAGAACCCTTTAACGTTCGTAAATCCAGTAAAACTGATAGTATTGGGATAAAACTTGGCACATATTTATACACTTCACAATATTTTTAATCGCTCATTTTATAACAATGGGCACATAATTGCTCTAAACATAATGGAACACAACTCCTATATAAGACCCTCCCTCGCATATCATACTTTAACTCCCATGCACAACGGTAAAGGGTATCATATGGTAGGACTTGACCGACAATAACTCTCTTACTTATTTCCTACTTGAGCTTTTAAGTGAAAATGTGTTGCAAAAAGGTTAAAGAGCAAAAAACATTTATAAAGTTTGTTCGTAAATGACAGACAACAAAAACGATTAAGTTGAAAAAGGAAAATTACTTTCATTATGTAAATAAGAAAAAAGTTTTTCTTCTTGATTTTTTTTTCCACAAGCATAGGTTTTTTGTGAATAAGTAATATTTAAACAAAATATAAAAAATTTTTAAAACTATAAAAGATTTCAAAAATTTGTAAAAGCAAATTTGATGGCCCTTAAACTTTTGTTTAATTTAATTTTATTTCTAATAATGTTTGTATAATTCATAATCTTCTTAACGCCAATTTTTAAATTATTTACATATTTCTGCACCTTAGGAATACTTTATCTGTATCTAGGCCTCAAAGTAGAATTACTATTACATAAAAAAGAGAAGGAAAAATCAGCTTATCAAAACACAAAATCCATCAGAACAAATGTGATAGTCTACTGATCGGTAAATGTGATAAGAGCTCAAGAAAATAAGCATCTATAACAACAGACAAATAAACAAGTTTTAATGTAATGGTGAAACTTTGTTTAATCTCAGAGGGAAATTTATATCATAATGCGTTCTATTACTCAATGTGAGGGAAATTTATATCATAATACGTTGTACTACTCAATGTGAGGATAATTTAACAGACATCTCCATAAACTCATCGTGCTGAGCATATGACGTATGTGCCTTTGAATATGTAACAATTGTACCGTAATAAATAGAGCAAAACAAAAAAAAAAAACCGTAATAAATAGAGCAAAACAACAAAGTCTCATTCTCTATTTTCTACATAAATATACACAATTTGATGACAATAAGGGGATAACCAGAGACGGTAAATTCACTTCTTTAATATTCAGACATTTTGACATTTCATAAAATTTTAAGCATTTAAAGAAATATATGGGCCATTATTAAAAATTTTTAACCTGAATGTAACTGAATTTAATCCTTAATTTGTTTTGTGGTAATAATACTATCCTGAACAAAAGGTTTACAGATCTGAGCTCATAAGAATTGAAACTGATAGAGTGAAATAACTTAAGCGCCATAGGTTTCATTTTATGATCATGATGGTTGTTGAAAGTTCAAAAATTTAGAAAAAAGGCTTCAAATTACTTACATTTTTTCGATTCTTCTAATTTTATTTTATAATTATAATTTATTATAATTTTATTTGTTCGCGTAAACGGAATTTGTAGATAAATTATACAAGTTTTTTTTTTAATGAGCAAACTTTTTACATAGTAATCAAATTTTGATGACCAATTTGTTAAATTTATATAAATAAATATATATTTATTGATATTATATATATATATATATATATATATATATATATATATATATAATATATATAAAATACATAAAATAGAAGCAGCGTTCGGAATTTAATAATCTAATTTTATGAGCTTTTTGAAGATTATGCAAAAATTACACTTTTTTGTACTTTTATGAAACAAATTACAATTTATCGTGAACATAAATTTAAGTCCAATGTCGTTGATAGATAAAAACGGGACTTATTTGCCACACATCGCATGGACAATACAAAATTGACTATAATTGACATAATTAGGTGGTTTAACGCAAATGTAGTGGCGCATCAAAAAATGTTAATAGAAAAAATTTTTATGGACCAAAAGAAATTTACTTGGGTTAAGAAAGATTCACAAAATATTTTTTTGTACAATATGTGCAGAAATAACTTAGATGCAAAACCATTTTCGGCAAAATTTTTAAAAATTTTATTAAAAATATTAAAATATTAAAATTTTACTCGGAAACCCTAAAATATGCAACACTAATACCATCTAACATTGAATATATCATAAATTTTGTTTCAGTAGCTCAGTAAGTTTTGATATTTCGCCTAATTTTTAGCAGCATTAAAAAAATTATATTTTTTATAAAATTTTTCATATTTTCAATGTAAACCCGTTAAATCTAATGCACGAAATGATTACTGCGAACAGATTCCGCTAGATTTTTTGAAAAAAGGGACCAACATTTTTTTATTTCATAATATATATATATATATATATATAAATATATATATTTATATATTATACTTTAAGGAAAACTACCTGCAAAATTCAATTTTATTAATAAAAAATAATTTGTTGTTAATAATTTTTGTTAATGCAAAAATAAAGGTTTATTCATATAAATATTTAGCATAAAATTGTCTTTTTATTAATTAAACTTCTGCACTTTTGTACGAGGTCTTCGCTCTTAAAAATCCCCTTCTAACAAATTTGGGGCTGAAAGTATTGTGAGTCCATACAATGTTGACCTTAAATCTGTTGCACAATTTATTTTTTATTAGTGATAATTTAGAAAAACAAGTTCCACCGAGGCATTTCTATGAACCAAGATATAGGTATAAATCAGGATATTAGTATTCATCAAATCAATTTTTTAGTTTTCCCCATCCGGTCCAAAAAGATTTGGCATTTGATGTTTTAAATAGTTGTGTATTAACTTTTTTATTTGCTATAGATTTTGACAGTTTCAATTCATTTATAAACGTTTCGGTGTCTTTTTTTATATCACCAAATTTTGATACAATCTCAAAATAATTAATTTCTTCGTTGGAATTTTTATATAATGGGTCAAGGTATCTCAAACAACTTAGTTTCTCGCCATTTATCACATAGTCTTAAATGTCGCCATGTAGTTCGATTTTATAAAACGGAAGAAAAAAGTGGCCAATGGTTGAAAAAGGAGCAATTGACTACTACAGTTGTCAAAATTTATATAATTTATAAAATAACAAAGCAAAATATATAACTAATGTTTTTCATTTGCAAAACCAAACTTTCCTTTTAGTGCATTTTTTCACTGTCACTAACACAACTACATTTTTAGTCATTGTCATCCCTAGATTGGAGGGAACTACTTACCCTTTATTTTATATTCAGAAAGCCATTAATTAGATGTCATTACAATAACTAATTATTTCCAAACTATTCACTAACTCATTGATCTTAAGCACTACTGAAGTCGTTATTAGTAAAACAATAGGAACTAGTTAAATTTTAGGTTACAAATAACTAATGAAATGTGAGAATATAAAAAGAATTTTTATATTTTCATTTTAAAGTTAAGAAGATTTTATAAATTTTGCTTTGAAAAACTTAACCAAAAATAAAATTTTTAGAACTATGTTAGATTAAAAATTAATAAATGCGCAAATTTTAACCCTTCAATAAATAGTAGTATTTTCAGAAATCTGATCACAATTAGGTAATTACATACCAAGTTATAAATATGTAATTACTTAACTAATTCTATATAATACAAATGGTTGTTTTTTTTTAAGTATTATTTATTATACCATATTTATTATACCTTACATTTGTTTAATGTTCTAAAATAAAACAAATCTTAAACTTAACATACATATGCATGTCATACGATATGTCAAGTAGTTGTAACTACATTCCTAGACTGTTAAATAAAAAATAAAGAAACAAACAGATATGCCCGGTATTGATATCTCAAAACTCAATTTTGAAAAATAATAAAATATTTTTAAAACAAAGACATGATGTTATGACATATTTCACCTTAAAAGCCTTAAAAGGGTTTTAACAAACTTTAACAATTTTCATAGATTAAATGACAGAAACCATATGTATGCTTTTAAAATTGTCTTTAAAATTGTATGTATGTATGCATGTAAGTACATACAAATGTATGTATATCTGTATATAAGCATATATGTATATGCCCTTCAAACTTTCGGAAAAAAAATTATTGCCAATTTTCCATGAGTCACTTCTTAGAGACTTCTATGTGACTGTAGGGAGATTGTTAAAAAAATAGAAAAAATAAAATACATTGCTATTGCCACTAATTAGCAACTTTTTTATGATTTTCAGAAGTGTTTACGAAAATTACAAAAAAAAACAGGATATATTACTATCGTCACTTCATCTTCCAAAAGTGTAATTTGATGTCACTTCTGGAAGATATTTAGAGGATAATTCGAATTTAATAACAACAGAATACATTACTATTGTACAATAATTTTCTTGAAGTGTGTTCAGAAGATTGTCGGCTTTTTACGAAAAGAAAACAACACAATAGAAAACCATTTAAAATCAAGTTTGTGTTTCAGTAATTATTTAACTTAGCTACAGTTTAAATATAAGAAAAAAATTTTACTGATAATTAAGTATTTTTAATATTAATTAAATCATATTTTGGTAATTGCCAACAAAAGAAATTTTAAAAAATGAAGTAAATATTCTTGGACTCCTATTTAGTAATATAATTTAAATGTATTCAAATTCTTTGCACAAAAGGTTATCTAAATAAAATTTAATTAAAAAATTATTATTAATTTTATCTTATTCCTTTAAAGATACCGGAATCCTCCAGAATTCTTCGTAAAGGTTTTATTTTATTATTAAATGCAAAACTAATTTTTATGTGAATTGCTTATTAATTATTAATTATGAATGTGATAAAAAAAACTGACATTAATTATAAATACAACAATAGTAAAAGAAAAACTCATCTTACAGAAGAGACAAAGACAACTCTCCTGTGAAAATCATCCGGGTCTCCTCAAGCAAACTCTTTTTCGATGGTTCTGGAAGATCTTTCTACGACACTTCTTGAAGTGTGTCTTAAAATCGCCTGGAAGACACTTCCACTAAGTACAATTGTTCTCGACGTAAGATGATTTTAACGATACTTTTGCAATAGTTTTGGAGATGAATTTCAACTTCTGGAAGACTCTTTTTAGTGATTCCCGCAATAGAAAATGTTTGCAGGGTGTATGTATGTTTATATAGCAATTTTGATTTCCATATGCGACAGCAATCTAGTGCCACCATATACCAGGCTTTGAAACACATAAAGTTTTAAAGAACATGAGTTTTATAATACAATTTCAGTTTCTTCTTTTTTTTACATTTGCTTTTAACTTCACTTTTCCATTTTATTACATTGTTTTCAATTCCTATACTCATATTCGAATATGAGTGTATGTAAATGGGTATGTATTTGTGTCAGTATGTTTCTCTTTTATGTGCATGATATATACTGTCATAACAGTTCACGATACTTGTATTGGTTTCATTTGTAATTGTGTTTCATACGTGTCATACGTTTGCAAGAGTGAGGTTGAGTATGTCTGTCTGCATGAAAAACTCGAATGAAAATGAAACAATATAAAATTGGTAAATGATATTTTTTCTTTCTTGTTTTATTTTCTTTTCAATACTTTTTGATGCTGTTGACACCAATTTCTTCGTATCAGTTTTTTAGTTCATATTGAATTTTATTTTCATTTGCATAATAATTCCTCGATTTTTCCTCCTTTTTCTTGCCCTTTGTTATTTCCCAAATATTAATTGATACATAATCATAAAAAAAGAAGAAAGGAATGGAAAAACCGAAAAACGTATTTACGACCATGCTTAAGTGTTTATTCTTTGTTTATTTGTGAGTTATGGGGGCATACAGAAGAGTTATTTTAAAATAATTATGAAGTATAAAACCAAAATGGGTTTACTCTATTACAATTTTAACATGGTTTCATTTAAGTTACGAAACCTATATCTCAAAAATTTAAATTATATTATATTTTTTTAAAAAGGACAATTACAAAACCCCAAACTTTTCCAGAAAGCATGAAATTGTTTCTTTCATTTATTTTTCAGCATTCTGCAATGAAGTCTTCTACGATTTATTAACAACACATCTACTAAACCTCACACATAAAAATAAATCTTTTAAGCCCATTATTCGCGAAGTTATGCTAGATGATAGCCCTCTTTTTCTTAACATATTTATTATCAGTGTGTGTTAAAAAATATTGGGATGGCCATTTTTATTTATCGAAAAAAATAAAAAAAAATAAAAGTAAAGATATTTATAAAAGAAAGTTTTTGGTAAAAATCATTATATTTATGATATCTTACAAAACAAGTGGAAGAAAATTTGAAAAAATACAGATTATTTTTATAAGTATCAATTTCAAAATGCATACTTTAAGGCGTATTTTGTTATTTGTTGGTGAGGGGTATAAAAGATTCGGCATAGTCGAATATAACGCTCTATTTTGTTTTATTACTAAATCGTTGTTACAAAATCAATTTATATATACATACATATTTTCATACATATTTTCATATTCTATTTCATTTATGTATATACATATGTACAAAATCAATAATACAGAAGGTTAATTTGTTTGGGGTAATAATACAAATAACTTTATTAAGTAGTTTTTGAAACCAAGATTTTCAGTGTGGCCAAATGGATGTATTTTGACAAAATATCGGCGATTTCTAACTGACTGTTTCGATTGATGATGAATATCTGAGCTGTTCAATGAAACCTATGTATGAGTTTCTATTTTAGTTTGGCAAAATCTAAAATTTTGCTATTTTTCTTTACCTATTGATATTTTTAAAAATATCATAAAGTTATCCAGCTTTAAACAAGAATATATCGGAGAGTACCTAACAGATTAAAACAATTCATACTGCTTTTAAATCGTCTTGTCAGCTTCGACTAAATTATTTGGAAAATGAGTTTTTAGAAAAATTTACCCACATATTTTAATACAAAAATCAAAAATACATTAAAAATAATTTAAATATTACTAATATAAATGAGTTTTTTACTAATTTCTAATCTTCTAAGTATTCACCCGTTGTCAGTCTATCATTTTTTTTTATGACGCTGATGCAAGTACGAATATTGATATAAAGAAAGACTCCGAAGAATTTATTAATGAACTTAAAGGGTTGAAGACAAAAGTTATCTATAAAGTTTATGAACATCTAACGCCGAACACTTTTGGACCGGATTGGAAAAAATTAAAAAAAAGATTTGATGAATACTTATATCCTAATTTATATTTTACTTTGGCTTATAGCAGTACCTCGGACGAACGTCTTTTTTAATTATTACTAGTGAAAAACAAATTATCTAACAGACTTAAGGTCAGCAATTGCGGAACCATGATTTCAGTCCTAAATTTGTTAGACGCGGATTTGGAAGACTGGTGTCCAAGTGATGGTGTCGTACAAAAGTACAGAAATTTAATTAATAAAAATAGGATTTTATACTAACTATTTTTATGAAAAAAAATCTTTATTTTAGGTTTCTGTTTTACTAAATGTTTTTATTTTTATTATATAAATAAGTTTTAAGAAGTTTTTTTTAGATATTAAAGCTCTTCTCTCCTTTTTGCAAAACATCCCCGTTTTTGGAAACTTTTTAAAAATTCTCAATAGTAACGCACCGTATAAGAATTTAAAATATTTATAAAATAATTTATATTATTTTAAAAATAAAAGGTTTTAAAAATACTGAGCGGTATGCGAATTCACATCGATCCTTAGACTATTTGCATAAAATTTTGACGGCGTATATTCTTTTTTGTAATAGATAACAGCGGAAAAGTATGAAGTGGAGTTACAATGTATATAATATGTTACTATTATTTGGCCCATAACTTTTTTTTATCAACCGATTTTGCCCATTTTCAATACCATACCAACCTTGTATATATATAGGTAAATATATATATATATATATATATATATATATATATATATATATATATATATGTAGAACTTCGTCGTCACGTGTTGTCCTGTGTTATAATTTGGCAATTTTCAAACTTTTATGTGGCATAACCAGAATTATTTGCATTTCCAGATTATCTGTTTTAAAACTTTGTACCTTTGAAGTAATTGAAATTTAAGTATTTTTATTCAAAACATAATCAAAGCATTTTAGAAAATTTTACGATGAATATTATTGACATTTGTTGAAATCGACTCTTCAGTTTACTTATATTTTGAAGTGGAACAAAATTTGCTTACATTGAGAATGAATCTATGATGTTAAGAAGTGTTTTTTCATTCGTTTTCTAATTTTAATTTTTAAATCTCAATTATTTTACTTGAAAGCAGGGAACATATTTTATATTGCTATAATTTAGAACATTTATATTTTTCCTTTAAATTCATTAGAAGACATTTATTTTAAAATAAATGTTCATATAACCTTCGTTTATCGCTAGCTGAAAATTTTTTGTACTTTTCAATACGAAAGTATATTTTAGTTTAGAAATATAAATGAAAATATGTGTATGTATGTTAAGTATATGAAAAAAGAAAGAATATAAATCTTTCTTTTTTCCTAACAAATACACAAAAATATATTTTCTGTAAATAATCCAATAGTATTACGCTGAAATGTTTATGGATTTATCCAAGGACACATTTTTGTAGAATTAAATTCAATACATGTACGAAAAACCATACATTTTTGTACAACGTCACAATTTGGAGTATAAAGCAATTTCTTTAAAATGTTTTTTTTTTTTAATTAAAATCAAAGTCTTCTAAAATGAAATTAATTAGAGAACGAAAAATGTGTAAATATTAGCAAAATATTGAAACTAATTAAATTAGTAAGAGATAAGTAAAGTGTTTATCAAACACTGGATTTCCGTAAAAAAAACAACTTTTTATGTTTGTTTCAAAAATTATTACAAAAGTTGAAAATTATTTTCAACGTTTTTTATCTGATGAAAAAACAAAATATATATATATAAACAAAAATTTCTTTGAGCAAAAAAATATTTAATATGTATTCACACAATACATACAAATTTCCAATGAATAAAATAGTAAAAAATATTTATTTTTTTTTTTTGAAGCAAAAACAAAAAATAAAAAAAAAAAACATCTTAATATTTTTCATAATGATATTTATCTTTTTCATCGTTATCAGTAAATCTATCTTCTAAATTTTTTACTAGCCTTTTTTAATTCAAAAATATCCTTAAAAAGGACAAAAATTTTAATACATCAACAAATAATAAAATTATGTGTTATTTGATTTTACAATTTTATTTCTACAGAAACAACCATTGGAGCATTTTTGTGTGTTAATTCACAAATGGTATTATTTATATTTATATTTATATTTATATTTATATTTATATTTATATTTATATTTATATTTATATTTATATTTAACAAAAATTTTCCTCAGCGACATTTCAATCTACAAATCAAATATACCAACTGATTTTATGGACTTAATTAATTATTATAGGTAATTATTTTTTAATAAACTTCACAGAAAATACTTATGAATATAATTTAAAAAATTTTTTATAAAAGCCAAAAATCACCAAAAAGTTTAGAATGATGAATCAAGAAGGAGCTATAATTCAAAAATTACGAAAATAACATCGAGGCATATGGTCATTTTTCATATGAAATATGTATAGCCCATATTTGTATGGAAATTTTGCAGGCAATTTTTTCCTGGATCATTTTGCTGGCAGCCGTTCTAAGTTTTGTTTATAAATTTATTACAATAAAATATCAATAACAAAAAATAAATAAATATATAGATAGATAGATAGATAGATAGATAGATAGATAAATAAGTAAATAAGCAAATAAGTTTTTAAATCAAGAAAATATTATCATTTTTCTAACCTTACTTTTTTGGCGCTCTTAGCCTTTTTTGACCTTTTTCAGTTTAGCCTCTTTTTTCCCACCTCCAGGCAACACTGATTGTAATGGATATTTCCATGGTAAAAAGGAAAAACTACATAATTGATTTTTCTGCTTTTCAGGAGACCGTTTTTCAGCTTTTAAATTGAAAATAAAGGTCAAAGCAATATGTATATTGACTAACGAAAAATGTAGCGAAAAATTAATGGTGTTGTTTTTTACGTTATAAAATTAATATTTTGTTTAAACAACATCTCAAGTTAAGCACTTCTTCCAAATTGAATTTTAAAATATATGTTGAATATGTTGAATTATATACTTATTCCACGAATTTTAATATAAGAAGTATGGAAATGGAATTTTTACATTTTGAAAAAAGAAAAGTAAAATCAAACAAATTATGTTATTATGGAGACCACTAAGTCGTAAAGTCATGAACAGATTTTTGTAAAAAATATCCACAATATGTAATGAAATGCAACAATTCTAAAAGTTATAAAAAAAGGAAAACGACATATATTTATATTGGGAAATAAAAATCTCTTATATATTTTTTTTTTTATATTTTAAACAGTGAAGAAATTTATAATAATTGAAAAATAAAACCAAAATGTTTTCGGGTACTTAGTACTTATGTGAAAGAATATAAAAAATATTCGAAATAAAAAAAATATTAAAGCTACTATGATTCTTCACTATAGTTAACCATTTCTGCCGTTTGTTTTTTATGTAACCGAAAAAATTCTTAGTATCTAATTTCTTTCTTAAAAATTCTCATGAGTTTAAAAATTTCTCTAATGTTTACTTATATAAAAATTTGCTTTATTTATCAAAAACTTTTGTGAAAAATTTTATTTATTCTACAAATATTTCAAACATTTTAAATATGATTAAATAAAAATTTTGTGACTTCTATTCTCTTTCTTCATTTTCAATTGAAGGAAAATATTTTTCCTAGGAAATTGATTAAACTATTTGAATTGTTTCTATTATTTCACATGAAAATACAAATACCGGTTGATTTTATCAATAAATATGTGTGAAACCATTTTGTTTTTATTATGCCACTTAGGCTCTCTCTGGAACGGACACATATTTTGAACTTTAAGGCACACTACTGTGTTAGTTTGTATGTGTCTCTTAAAGTTCAAAATATATGTACGTTCCAGACTCAAGTATGCAAATACCCAAAATGCCATTAAAAATATAAATTAAATTTTAAGCATTCGTCTGTTTTACTCATTATGGTAGAAAATATTTTTAAATGCATTTTCTAAAGATTTTAATAGGTTCTTATTGATATTTTGAATATTCCGATAAAAATAATAGAAAAAAAAAGGAAATGTAAATATGCTATATTATTATAAGTATAATAATGTATAGATGTGTTTATGTATAGGCGCCCCGGAGGGAATCAAATGAACCAATCAAATACCATATTGAGAGTTAAAACTTGTTAAACGGTCAACCGTATTGACATTAGCATAACAATTACAAATGTTCAACTGACAGTTACAAGTCACAGCAACATGTACATTTATAAATATTGATTTATATGTAGGGAAGCACTACGCTTGTACACGTATAAGTTAGTGTTTCTACCCACAAAGGCAGTTAGACACAAGTAATGTTCAAGAGGTTCTTAAGGCTACAATCGAAGAAATTTATGACTTTTTTTGTCATAATTATTAAAAACAGGTAAACATGTTCATATTGATTTAGTAGTGAATATGTGATTTATGAAGTTGATGTGGAAGAGAATTTCTGAAACTATTTCGTATTAAAATAATGTTTTAGAAAGAATTAAATTTTTAAAATAGATGAATTTTCGGTTTTTTTTTTTTTTTTTTTTTTTGTATATGTTGAAAAATGTATGAAATTTTTAATTTTCTTAACGTTTTTTTAATAATCAAAAACACATTTGAAGCACGGACACGTTTAGGAGCGTACAAACCATAAACAAAAATTTTACAAACGATATAAACTTCATAAAATCATAAAACTTATTCGGTTTTTTACTTTTTTAAATATTTTGTAAAATTGTTAAGCATATATTTGCATGCAAAGTATCACTAAAAATTTCAAATCAGATCATGCCAAATTTTACGGTTGAAAATAGTTTAAAGTTGAAATAAAGGCTTATATGCATATATTTTCATAGAACAATAGTAGTAAATTATGAGTGTTTTATATTGTTCACGATTTTATATAAGCATAGGTCAATGTAATAAATATCACGAATGTTTTTATAAAACTGAGCGTGGCTGCCACATAAGCCCCTGTCGCGAAAATCATTGTAAAGTAGATCACCCATGAATACAAAATTTTTGATTTTGCATGCTCGACCGGTAGTTTATGGTATATGGGGCTATAAAAATTATATATATGTATAAAAAGGGTCGATCGGTCGTAAACCGATCAGTCGGCTTTGAACTTTATCCAAAAACATGTCTTAAAAGAAACTAAAAGTTATGTCTAAAAAAACAGGGCTTTTAAACCGGTTTTTGGATTTTCTGATGCCTCCATATAAGTCGGAGATTTCCTTTTCACAAAGAAGATTTGCAGACTTTTTCCAATTTTTATGCTGAAGAAATAAACAGAATCGGTCCAATAATAACCGAGATATTGGTATTATTTTTTTAATATGAAATATGAAAATATTAAGGCTATTACCTTTTATTTGTTGATAAAGTAGTGAAGCTTAAAACAGATTCAGAACAGCCGAATATAGCGCTCTAAATGGTTTATTATTGTTAATATTTTTAACTATATGAATGGAACATCAAACTATATATTTATGATGATATTTATTATGTTGTATGTATTGTATTTATAATATTTTATTTCTGCTGGCCCTGATAATACTACCCAAAGGTGTAGCGATATAGTGTCAATTTTATTAAATAGAACTAATTAGATAATTTCTATAATTTCTGATCCTCGAGCTTAGTTAAATATTTGCACTTATTCGCATTTATTTTATCTACAGACCAATTATAAATAAAAAAATAAAATAAACCATAATTATTAAAGACAACAATAACTTCAAAGAATAAATAAAAGTATTGTGTAGTTATATTTTTACACTCCACTACTAATAATAAAGCACTCGTCTTGACAACGAACATAGAACTCATTAGCTGCCACAACATCGTCAGTCTAAAACAGCAAATTTCGTGTTAACATCACTAGTTCATAGTAAATAATATATTCTCTTAACTCACAAATAAAAGCATTTTCCTTAATTACATAATCTATTAAGTATTACTTGCAATAATTTATTTTATTTGTTTTTCAGTTATAGAGTAGCCAATATCGTATGGCTATCAAGAAAAGTAATTAAATTCTACCATAGTAATATATTCATTCAAAAGTTTTGAGAAATACGTCAGATTGAATGCAAAAAATGCGTCTCCTGAAAAAATAAATTTTTTGAGACGTTATTGCACACACAAAAGAAATTATTTATTTATTTATTTATATATTTATTTTTTTATATCGACACAATTTTATAATAAAAAGGGTACTCATAAAAACGCGCAAAACTCTGGCAAAATGTGCAATATGTGCGAGTTTTCAACTATTTAGTCTCGCAAGCTTTCGCTGTTTAGTTTTGCATTTATTTGTTTATATTTATATTTGCTATATTTATTTATTAGTAACTGCGATATAAAAAAATACAGTTACGGTAATTACAACAAAATCATTGCATCATATTTTTGATTTTAATGAAAAATTTATCAATTATTTACAACGATTTCTTTCTTTCTTATCTTTAATATTGTACAGCATTTGAAAAGGGAGTTCATGAAATATGTTTCGTAAATTTACACAAATGGCATACTTAACCATTTAAATGAGTACCTTTAGAAGTTTCTTTTTTTTCTTTTTTTTTTTTTTTTAATATAAAAGTTACTCAGAAACTATTTTAGAAACATTTTGAAACTTTTTGAAACATTTGTCAATGGAGTAAAATTCAAAAAATTATGAAAAATTTCAAAACAATAACTAAAGGAAATCTTTTTACTTTAAAAAAATAAAAGAAAAAAGGAGGAAACTTTATTTTCTCGAATTATATTTAAACCCGCCTAACTGAGAGTTTAATAATAGTTTAAAAATATTAAATGACACGATTTTGGCTGTAGGTTACAGTTTTTGTGACATATATTGCAGCCAAACAGCTTTTTTCTTCCCGGGTATCTTTTACGATTTTGGCTGTAGGTTACAGTTTTTGTGACATATATTGCAGCCAAACAGCTTTTTTCTTCCCGGGTATCTTTTATTTATTTTTTTTTAATTATATATATATATATATACATATATATATATATATATATATATATATATATATTTATTTTTACTTTCAAAACGTTTGTGTTTTTTGAAAATTGATTATTATCCTTGATGCACAGTATGTTGTTTCTCATAAAACTTTATTCTTTTATTTACTTTTTTTAATTTTATGAAAATTTTTACTTTTTGAAAGCTAACCAGGAAAAACTTGGTAATGGCATGCTGACATAGATGTAGCTATTTTTTAATGTCAACAACTTATTGTATGCATTACATAGAATTTGTTTAGTAACTTCTTATTTATAACCCGGTATTTAATACGCATTTATGATTTGATTTTGGAAAATACTACATTTTATTAATTTTTACATTAAGTTACCAATTCGTATATTTTAAGAAAAGTCAAATAGATAAAAAGCAGCACTTGTGTATAAATTAATTTTTATTTTAAAACTTATTTTTATTAGATTTATTTTAATTAATTTTTTGGTTATTGTTGAACTTTTGAAATTAAGATTTATAAAATGTTTATAGTGAAAAAATTCTTTTTATATCCTGACATTATGTTAGTTATTTGTATCCTAGTTCCTATTGTTTTTGCTAGTAATGACTCCAGTAGTGCTTTAAAATCAATCAGTTATTTATAATCATGAAAGCAATTAGTTTTTGCAATGACATCTAAGTAATGACTTCCTGAAATGCCTACGTGTAAAAATATAGTGTAATTAGTTGCCTCTGATGTCATCACCGTGTTAAAATTATGAGTAATTCAGCTAACGTGTAAGTAGTGAAGAGACATATATTAGCTTCTCAACTTATTATATGGCGACAGAAGTTATAACCAGGCAAAAATAGAAAGTAGAATGTTTTCGATCTCTTTTTTCGATTTTGCTTCAAAAATTCTTCGATTTGTAAAAACAAAGTCCATAGTTTTATATGAGATTTAAAAAAAAGTAATTGTGTTCATAGGTAGTTTTGATTTTTTTTTTTTTTTTTTGCAGTAAAAAATATTTATTTTTTTATGCTTTTAACACAAAAATATGAGGTTTTGTTGAACAAAAGAGTGATTAATGTCGATATTTAAATTGCAAATAACATTGTCAAATTTCGAAGCACAGAATTATAAGAATCACACATATGTAAATAACACTGTCAAAATAAATTTTTTGCTAACTGGTATGAGCTGAAGACATATCTATATACCTTAAAATTTTTTAACAAAATAATTAGCAAAAACATTAGTGTTCTTAAAAATATATATACTTTGTATTTCATTTCTATTTATATTATCAATTGAATTACACCTATTATAAACTTTAATAATTTACACTTTGCCTACTTAATATTTTCTATGTATTCTCATATTTAGTGTGTACCTATTCGAATTGTCTTGAAGTGTATTTTTATAAATGCACTTCAAGACAATTACACAGTTATTAAACAAGTTCATGACGTATTCATGATATTTGATGTACATACCTACATATTTTCTTATTGCTCTTGCATTCAAATTCTCGTTGAGTGATAGTGCAGCTACACCTATAACTAGATTTGCTGTACTGCAATTGACATATGTAATTAACATATACATACCATTTGTTAATCTGGTTATTGGTGTAACTGCATTACAAGAGCGGTATATTGATACGTGTGTGCATACATGCATACGTATATCTGTTTCGAACTTATGTTTATGATAATTATTTCACTCAATTATTAAATTCGAATTTAGGTACATACCAAATTTATTATATTAATAATTTCTTTCCCTTTTTAACTTTGGAGCTGTAAAGTGTTAAGTAGAAGTGCATTAAATAAACTTATTATATTTTAAAATAAATACAACATTCTTTTCTTGAATTTCTAAACTAGTGAGGAAAAAATTACTTAACAATTAGATTAAAAAAATTTAAATCAGTTTTGAATTTTATTTTACAAATATTATTTAATAAAAATAACAGAAGCAAACAAATTTACTTATTTCATTTCATATTTAATTAAAATATTTTTTGAGTTTATAGTTCGTTTTGATAATTAAAATAAAATTGTTATTTATATATTATCTTTTAAATTTTTGCAATTGTAAACTATGCAATAATAACAAGACGTATGATTGATGCTATTTCATATAACTAACAAAATACATAAAAATGTTGCATATTTTCGAGAGTTCAATTTACTAATGTACGGAGACGTATGATTTATGAGTAAATATTATCTATCATACAAATTGAATAATAACAAAAATAATAATATTTTTATTATTATTATTATTATTATTATTATTATTATTATTATTATTATTTTTGTGGAAATTGCAATGTTTTTAAAAAATATACATATTAAAGAAATTTATTCATTTAATTTTTATATATAATGTTTAACAAAGTTTCTATGTATTTGTAGACCATTCATTAAAAAATATAAAATAATTAAATTAAATAATTATTTTATTGCATAAAACAACAGATTAGTTAAACCAATTATATTTAATTACTAAGTTATATTATAAACTTTTTAACTTTAAATTAAATACCTTAAATATATTTCAAATTATAGTCTTTGATATTAACTAATAATTATAAATTTACATCAAAGTTTAATAATCTTTGAAATATTTTTTAATTTTCGTGTAGTATACACGGAAGAAATAAAATTTAACATTTAATACTAAATTTATAAAATCAATTAATATTAAAATACGTAAATGTTTTATTAAAATAATTTTTCTCTTATTAAAATATTTTTACAATTTATAAATTTTAATATTTGGAACATAAATATAAATAAAAAAAAAACAGCACAATAAGAAAATCCTGATTCTTTGACGCTTCTTTTACGTTATACAAAGTACCAAATCGACCTAAAAAAAAAGAAATCCAATCGTTATTTAAATTTAACATTAGTTCCAATTGATAACAATTTACTTGTCTTAGATTTGGTTTTGATATCTAAAATTGGTGATTTTAGTGGGCATGATAAGGAGCTTTCCGGCCAATCAAAAATGTTTGAAAAAGAAGAATTGGATATTGGCATAAAGTCTTTAGTTTTGCAAGAAACACTTTTTATGTAATCATGAAAAGTATAAATCAAACAACAGTTTCCAGATATATAAAAGCGCTTGATACATTAAAAAAAAGATGCCACGGAAGCAGAAGGCCAGGCACGGTGTAAGGAAACTTAGCGTGTATAAAATGCAATACAAAACCAAATGGTTTTTGCATCGAATTTTTACGGGCGATAAAAACTGGATACATTATGATAACTCAAAATGCAAAAAGTCGTTTATGAAACTCCAACAACCAGGAAAATTCAGATGAAATGAAACACAGTCGTTTCGATTGAAGAGACCATAGAACGAAAAATTGTTCGTCAGGGTATTTCTAAATTAATTTACAAGATGGAAGGGGATTATAAAATAACATTACTTACGTATAGTTATTTTATGATGAAATATATTTATCCCACCTGGTATCGATTCATCTATAAGATACATAAATTTTAATCGTTATTAGGAAAATTTGTAAGGAAATAGGAAAAACTTACCTCCGGATGTATTTAAATATTGCATTTCATGTCTTTTCATTTTCTAATTTTTATAGTTTTATTATTCAATTAAATTGCCAAATACATAAAATTGCTTTTGTTTTGTATATTTTTTTTAATCAAATTTTCGATAACCCATCATTTTCATTAATAATTTCCAATCAATAAAACATAATGTTAAAATATAATAATATTATTAAAAAAATGTTATATACAATCAAATAATGATTTATTAAAAAATATTTTAACCATAATTTTTTCAATGTATTTAAGGCAATGTTATTTAGAAATTTTGTTTAGTGTTATATAAAAATCTCTGCTTTTTATTGCTAAAAGCCTTTTAATTGAAAACTAAGTTATTCCTAAGCTATTCTAAAATTCTCTTGTGTATTCATTGTATTTAATAACAGATGTGTCACAAAATTTCTTTTCAAAAATTATACTTAATTAATAAAAACTACAATTGTTTTCTTTATGTCATACTCATATATATATATACACAAAATTTTTTTGTTTATAAATTAAATATTACGCTCCAAAAATGTATATAATTTGTTAAAAGGCAATGAAATACCAGAGAAAAAACCAATTATACCACAAAATTTCAGGAATTTTAGTGTGTGTTGATACAAATAAATATAAGTATATATAAATAATTGCATACTCGTACATACAAAACCATAAGCAAATTAAACCATTAACCGCAATTCATTATTGTTTGTTTAACACACACTTAGATTAAAAAAAGAGAGACGGAGAATACTATAATAAATCCATTACTATGAAAATACAATAACTATGATACAATGCATTTACTGTATTAATTAGAAACATGTAAAGCAAATTACTTCTTTTAATAAAGTCTAAACAACTGTAATAAAAAAAAATTAGAAAATGAATTAATAATAATATATTTATATACAATCATTTATATTTTTTATTATCTATGTATTAACTGGCACAAAGTTTACTTTGAGAATATATTAAGCGATTAATTTAAATATTTTACTATAATTTAAACTAATCTTCTTTTTATAACCTCCACCACTACAACTGGTGTTTGTTGTTCAATGTTTTTGCCGTTCCGTGTGTATATTTTAAGACCCAAAAAAGTATATACATACTGATCCATATCAAATTCAGCGTCGATTGAGATGTTGGTTCGTCCGACATGCCCAAGTTTAAAGTTTTTGACTTATGCAAAAGAATATCTGCCTGGTTATTTATTGGCCACAGGAGCATCTTGGGATTGCAAACCAGCTAAATGGCTCCAGTTACAGAACCGTACCTGAATCAATTCCTAACACTAAATTAGAACTAGCAATTTTTAATACAAAAGTAAATTGACTTTTTATGAGAAAAATAAAACATCACAGATTTTCGTGTTTTTAATTTTTTTTAAATTTTCTTAAAGTTTTCATGAAATATGGAACAAAGAATTCTTTTGGAATTATTCGCCGAATAATTTGTTATAATATCATAACATATAACTGTATATAATAAGTTTATGACACTATGTTATGGCGGAGTGGCAATTACGACCCTTATATTATTATATACTTATATATATATATATATATATATATATATATACAATGAATTCATAAAACCACATGCATATATATACTTAAAATACAATTTACATACGAATTTCCTCTCAAACCAAAATTCAAAGTCTCATAGGACAGAATTTTTATAAAAATATAAAATATTTGCGAAAAAATGATCCTCAAATGAATACTAAGAACACCTGCATTATAAAGAGAATATATGCTTATATATATATATATATATATATATATATATATATATATATATATATATATATATATATATATATTTAGCTAAATTTTAAAAGTTTATTATTCCAACATATGTTGATTTTAAATGTGCAATTGGAAAGGTTTATCTTGGTACTATTTAAGATTTCAGGTAATGTTTGAATTATAATTATTCTAGTGAGTTAAAGGAATCCTATACCAATAAAGTTTTGTTAATTTCTCTTTTTTTGACTACGTGATATCGTCGAAAAAGTATAAACAGGATACCCTGTTATAGTGTTTGTTTCATTACCTTTTTATTTATGAACCGATTTTTCCAATTTTTAATAATGCACAACAAATCATATATAAGAGCAATATTTGATCAAAATTTCATCCCCCTAAGTGGTCCGCCCCGGACCTGTGCTTCTTGCAACAGACACACTGTGCGACAGACGGACATTATGTTCGAACGATTCGGAATTTTACGAGGCCCGGAATATATATAATTTATCTTAGACGATTTTTTGACATGTTATACACGAGATGATAAAACCAGTTTACCTTTTGGATGATGGGTTTAATTACAAATATATTGCGAGTTGACAAAATAAAACGGTTTTTTGTTCAATTGAAAAGCAGTTAAAAAGCATATAGTAATTTTCGTCAAAGTACTGCCGATATGTAAGTAATTATTACGTTTTATAGTTAGTCGCGTTATGGCTAATGTGTTTGCTATTGTTTCTTTATTATTGTTAAAGATTTTAATGGCAAGGGTCCGACTAGTTCCTCAAATGATTAATTGGTGATAACACTTGTCGGTAGATAAATCCTGCTTACAATATCTTTTGCATAATATTTTCCCATTAATAAAGAAATTGCATGAGTATATTTTGCCACAACTCGTGGAATGATTTAGATAAATGAAACACCAAAAAATGCAGGTGCAAATTTTATTCCAGTCATTTAAACATTGTGTTTTATACGGTCAATATTCTTGGAGTTATTCGAAAAAAAGCAGCGAAAAAAATCATAAAAAATTGCAATAATTTTTCTTCTTAACTTCGAAAATATTTAGTGGATAAACAACCCAATTTCTGAAATTTTCCATGCTCTGTATTTCGGAATCAAAACTGTCTAGACGTTCAAATCTTCTGAATTTTTCATCACAAGTACAAAAACAAACATTGTGCCTAATTTTGCAAAGCCACCTCAAGTCTATCGTGTAGTTGTCGAAAATGGGTTAAGGGTGAAATATTACACATACTCATAAAAAATCAAGATCTAATAGAAAAAAAAACTGAATTTAACATACCAAATTCTACCTAGCTCACATTTTTTTGTCTAAAGGAGGACAATTTTTTTGCCGTTTGGTATTATTGGAGAATAATTGCGACTTTACTGCGACTATAATCGATAACTCTAAATTATTATTACAATTAAAACTTGAACAGCAATATGGTTTTAGTTACTCCGCTCGGCTAAGTTATATTAAAATTTTTTACTTTATTGTAAAAAATAGGTATATGTTTATTATTAAAGGAAGCTAAATACAAACAAAAATCATTAATAGAAAAGAAGGTAAAAAACATTAGACATTACATTAATTATCTTAGTTTAGTCAGTTACAATACATTGTAATTAACTACAAATACAAACACTAACAACTATTTGAATACATACATACCTAAATAAATACAGACATATGTATATAACTGTTTTATATATATATATATATATATATATATATATACATATATATATATATATATATATATATATATATAGTATTGAAACAAACACTATTTTTCATGCATAAATATAAATGTTTGTCCAAAGTACGAATTTGGCAATTAGAGATAAAAACCCTTCTTCCTGCAAAGAAGCTATGTTAGCTATTCTATTGTGTATTTCTTTTATGTGAAAGAAGACTTCTTAAATTATTTTTCCTTTTCTCTCACTTTTTACTGAAGAATTTAACCACAAATGTTGTGGTTTATTTGTATTAGTACAAGGAAAATATTTGCTTAATGAGAAAATTCTACTTGGTTTTTGGCTTTCTTTTTCTTTTTCCTTCAACTTCTTTGCTAATAACACTTTTACAATGTAAAGTAGTTTAATATGTAGTAACTTATATGGATATTTTAAGGCAACAAATAAAATAATTTGTATTTTAACTATGAAAAAAGTAAGAGGAAATAATCGCCTAAATATCATACAGTTGGCTCAAATTGTTTTAATATTTTTCATAAATAATAAAGCAATATTTTCGAAATGATATACATATTTTCAGTGCTGCTAATTAGGCCTTTTTGAGGATAAATCTATAGCATTTAATTCACTTTTAGAACTGAAATTTTGTTTTTAATTTTCTTATTTCTTATTTGAATTTAATATTTTTTATTACAAAATCATCCATTAATGTATGAATTTTTGTTATATATTATGCAAAAATGTTATTGATATATTAAATCGATTGTAATTATTTTTTAATATACTTCACTAACCAAGGAAACTATTTATGAGTATAAGTTAAAGTACATGTTAAAGCTTAATAATCGTCCAAAAACTTAGAAGTGCTTAATTAAAAAGGAATTCCAGCCCAAAAAATACGAAAAATCATTTAAAAACAATTTATCACTGTTTTCATAACGCTTCTGGCAACACTGTATATCATTGATGTTATGACTATTGCATGCATACACATGTTCTACATATAAATTATAGTATATTTATAAGGATTTCCCTTTATTAAAACTAGCATCTACTTAATAACTTGTCTCTCTCTCACTCTCTCTCTCTCTCTCTATATATATATATATATATATATATATATATATATATATTATTTTTATTATTATTTGTTGACTTTAGTCGAAAATTGCCCTTTTTTCAACCACCTGGCCACTTTTTGGCCCCTTTTTTAAAATGGAACTAAACGGCGACTTTTTTAGGCTCTACGCCAAATGACGAGAAACTAAGCTGTCGAAGTATCTCGATACGTTATATATTAATTCCAACGAAAGCAAAAGGAGAAAGAGAATCTTTTTGGACCGAAATTGGAAAATCCAGAAATAGAGTTGGAGAATACTTATATCCTAATTTATATTTCTACTTTGGCTCTTTTTTCTAAATTATCACTAATGAAAAATAAATTGTCCGGCACTCTTAAGGTAGACACTTGTGTGTCTACCCTTTCAGTCCTAAATTTATTAGGCGGGGATTTGAAAGATTGAAGTTCGAGTGAAGACTTCGCAGTTGGTTTTGTTTTTAAATCCCATTTTAATCATTTTTTTATATACTCCTTTTTTGACACTGTTTAAAAATTCTAGACGGTAATGCTGCCCATAGTAACAGAGAACTTGATATATGTTAAAAAAAATTTTAACTTAAGTTTAGTTTCGGTGTTTTTTTTTTGCCTGCATGATTTAATGATTTTGATGATGATTTGTAGAGATATTATACCAATTTTTTCTTGTTATATATAGCTTGGAGAAACCAAAATTTCTTTATGGTATTGAAATAGATTACTAAAAATTGTTTGAATATGTTACGCGTTCGGTAGTTGTAGTAAAAAAACTTTTTTGAACATCCAACAAATTTCAACATTTTCGATTTCGATCAAATTAGGTATACACACTCAATACATCAATAAAAAATGTGAAATTCTTCATCACTCGTTATAATTTAGTTTTTATCCAATTTCAGAATGCACTTTTTTCCATAAAACGCCATATTTGAAAATAAAAGAATAAAAAATTCAATATTCATTCTTATGCCAAGGATATTTTAAAATTGATATCATCTTTTTTAATAATTTTTCTTTAAAATATTTTTCGGAAACAATATATAAAAAAATTTAGTTTGGGACCATGATGCAAAATGAGCTATTTAGTTGAAAAAAAATATCTTAAAATTTAATAGCAAAATTTACATAAAATTATAGGTAAAACTTTCAGCATTCAAGATATGTTTCGCTTTTTAAAGCTCAATTAGACAGCATATAATTAAGTGTTTTTATAATTTATATGTATTAGAGATGTCTCAGTAAATAATATATCAAACAAAATGTGAAGTATTTACTTTTACATTGTGAAGAAAGGTTTAACTTTAGCCAGAAAGTCAATAAGTTTATAAAATGTTCTCAAATTTTACGGACCAGAAAAAAACACAATAGAAAAAAACCTAAGTCTGCATGGTTTTCAATATTTTAGAATGTTTTATATACAACCCATATTAAATTATATGTGTCTTCTATGCTAACTTTTGATCTAGATTAGTTTTAAATATAGTCCATATTACGGACTTTGTATTAAATGTTTCTAGTTTTTCGATTTATCTGTCGAAAATATTAATGTTACAGGGTATTACAGATGAATAATTGAAAGGATTTTATTCCTAAGATACTTTAGGTTGTCTTTGCAAAACAACTAAGGCCAATAATGATTTTATTAGAAGAATTGGCAAAGAAAATTCGAATAAAGTCTCAAATGATATTACCATACGTATTAAAGTCAATATTAAAAGTCAACGTAAAAGTTCGTTATTTGTGCATTGATTTCAATGAACTCAGATATTGTCCCAATGAAACTATACGTTAAAAATGTATTATAATAGGCCTGTTCTCTACTTTTGGTAATCACTTTATTTCAAATTATATTATTAAATTTTATTACATTCAGTTAGTGTAAGTAAAATTTAAGTATAATATAATTCTCTATAATTCTCTTAATATAGATGACATAAATATATCACTGTGTTTATATTACATTTTACTAAATAATCTAAACAAACGAAATACATGTTACAGACTTGATCGTGAACTTTCTGGTCACTTTGTTCATTTATTTTACAAAGTACTTATTGTTATCCTCTATATTGCTCAATGATGGTACGGAATATTCATGTAGACACCATTAATACGACAATATCTTTAACCTAAACGAAAAAGGAAACTTATTATATTAGTCGTTAATAAATAAAATTTTTAAATTCGTTCAAATGACTTAAATTTTTTTAAGAAAATTTTTAAGAAATTTTCTTATTTAATGAAATATTCCAGAAAGTTATAAAGAATAACTTGACGATAACGTTCAAATCTTGGTTAATCTGTAATATATTTTTATTAAGAATTAAATTAAATATTTTACATATGCATGAATACTTACGAATGTAATCCTCTTGGTTTTTGTATACAAAATATTATTGAAAATCTCGTATTTGAGACTAATAACATATTTATCTGCGTCTTAGTTGTTTTATCTACACAAATATAAATTAAAAATAAACATTATTAAACTTTGATGTCAAGAAAGCAAGCACCCAAATATATATTTATATATTTTAATATTTCGAATGTCCATTAGTGGTATAACCTTTTGCAATTTTTGCGAATATCAAAACTCACAGAGCATAGCGTTATAAAGCATGGAAAAATACTAAGAAACGCAATATTAAATTTTCACGATCGTTAGAAAAGTTTTCGCACCAAACGCATTAAAGTTTTGAATTTAAGATCATTTATAATTATTCATGTAATGCATTATTTTTATTGGAAAGGAGCCTATATTGTCTTACTACTAGAACTGTTAGTACAGTTAGCCAATTTTCATTCTAAATATGATATATATTTTACTATTAAATAATAATAATAATAATTTAATAAAAAATTGAAAATGGTTTTAGAAATTGCTTTCGATGCGGAAGGTTTTCTCGTTTGTATAAGGTTTTTAGTATTAGTGCAATATGAGCTATGGCGTGTTATCCTGCGTTTTTTTTTTTTTTTTTTCTTATAAAAAGTTATACCCTTATAAAAAGGTTATATGTCCACGCCTTCTGATCTATTTACTTTTTTTTTTTTTTGATAAAAACGTCATTTTTATTTTTATTATTTACAAAGCCCTTTTGTTTAAAACGCATCATTTCTTTTTAAGCGATAAATACAAATTGAGTTGCTTTCGTGTTCTTGTTTTCGTTTTACTATATTTCCCATTAGAAATCAAGGAATCAGTTTGATTATTTTAACATAATTTAACGAAATATTTCTTTGATTCAATGTACTTGTAAGTTGAGTAATACTTCTTCTTTATTAAACCAATGTACCAACGAATTGTACATTGAGCCACTATTTTTGCATATACTATATTTTTTAATCAATAATAACTTTAATCAAATAAGAGATTTACTTATTTAATTAAGAAACAAATGTAATGAATGATTTCAATGTGCTGTTCATACGAGAGTGACTATTTCGAATTCGAATTCGTACGTTGATTTAATAAATTTTTGGAAAAAATTAACGAATTTCGTTCAATGTTCTTCATTCGTTGAAATTATTTTTTTCTGTGTAATAAATCGTCCTTAAGTAAAAAAAAAATAAAATAAATAAAGAAAATTTAAGCACTTTTATTATAATAAAAAAAACGCTATCGCAGCACTGATTAATATAGAAGTAAATAATTTATGAAAAAATACCATAATTAATATTTGTTTGTGCGTTGCAATAGATATATCTATTCTTATAAAACTTGATATCTAAAGCAAAAATATTAAGAATTTTTAAAATTATAAAAAAGTTTTTACAAATAGATGGTCAATGTCTATATATGCACTAAATTTCATTGTTGTACCTACCTTTTTTCTATTTTTCTCCAATTTTAATATGGGCTCAATTTACTATGTGACTGGTTGCTATGAAAATTTACACTTAGCAAAATAATAATAATAATAAAATAAAATAAAAAAATAAATAAAAATCATTTATTTCGGTAATAATTTGAAAATTTCTAATGTTTTAATGAATGAAAAAATTTGTGTATGTATATAAAAAAAAAAACGTTTTAAACATCGGCTTATTATTAGATATTCTATTAGCGAAATCGTAAAATTTCGCTATTTTTATTTACCTTTTGATATTTTAAAAGACCTAATAAATAATAAAATTATGTAACTTTAAACAACGATTATTATATAAATTCCAGTACAAATAATTTTATTCCATCTTAACTTAAGTTATATTTTATTAACAATTACCTTCTATCTTAAGTAGGGTATAAGTTCTTACAAACTTTATATCATCTCAAAAAAAAAATATATATATATATATATATATATATATATAATTTCACTTTCAACTATAAAAATATATATAAAAAATTTTAGCATACCACAAAAATGTCACATATTTGCATAAGTTTACCTCCACTCTTCCAGTTGTTTATAAAATATAAAATAAACACTTTCTTGAGCATTTTATTTATTTTCTCTCTTTAGTAGATATTTTAAATTTACTAATTAACAAAGTTTTATAGAGTTGTAAATTTTACATTTCGTCATCATCTAATGCTCCGACACTTCTATTTAAACAAACGAACAAACAAATATACCACACTAGCATTTAAATTGTTAAAAAAAATACCACAATCATACTCGTACCTTAAATGAAGGATAAATTGAAACTTTTTTCAACAATTTAGGTTTAGGTCATAAAAATTCTTGGCATTTTCATAATGTTTAGCTCTGAGGTATTTATTTAAATATACGTGGTTTGTGTGATTTTTAATAAGCTCAATGATAATAAAATATTTAAAAAAGTATTCTATTACATTGTTATTCTCCCTCTCTCTATTCAATTCATCAAACCACTTTATAGAGGTGTTAACCCTTTTTGTTGGGTATTTATGTGCTGCTGCTGTTGAAGTCGGTATTTCGCTTATATTTTATTGCTATTGTGGTCGATAGAAATTCTTTTGTCTGTCTATCTTTGTTTGTTTCTTTATAATTGTTGTTAATTTGGTAAAATTATTAAAATTTCTGAGTTGAAATTTTTATGGCTTTTAATATTAAAAAACTTTATATTAAAAACTGAAGACATAAAAGTTGAAGAAGACGAAGATGAAAGGTAATAAAATTTATGATTAAAAGTTTTGTGTAATTAATATTTTAACGAATAATTTGTAAAATTCTTCATTATGGTGTACAGTGGAGAATTATTGAAAACGAAAATTGAAATTAAAATTTTACATTAATTTTACAAGTATTTTAAATGTCTTTATATCAAAACTTTAGTCAAAGAAAATATCCTTTTTTGGACTTAGTACACGTAGAAAAAAAACATTGTTACAACATTATCACTACAACAATATTATGTTCTCATTGTTAATATTCTTGAATTTGAATTACTCTCTGTTTACGATAATAACGTTGTTGTTTAACTTTTGTAATTTAATGTTTACACTAAATAAACATTTTAATTGACTGAAAAAAATTATATATTTTTAAATATTTTTACCAGAAACAAATTTTTTTTAATATGAAAAATATACTGCTACAACTATATTCTTCTTTTCCCTTTTCTTAAACCATATTCTGTTTTTTAACCATATTAATGTTATTATTCCCATGACAATAAAATGTTTCAAATAAGTATAATACTTACTTTTCATAAACTTAGTGGAACAATTTATTACTTGTTTGTTTTTGAATATATTTGATTTTTTATGTTATTTAATATTTTTCCAACTTTATTATAATTCCCACTTAGTATATATATATATATATATATATATATAAATATACAAGGTCGGTTATATTCGGTGTGATGCAAGCGATTTAAGACATTGATTAACTGTTATTAAAACGTTAGTTAAAAGCATAATCTTGCATTTGAACAACATATGGTGGTACAAATTAATATAATTACTGAACAAATAATGTGTTTTTTTTTTTTTTTTTTTTTGCTAATGAACACATTTCTCTTTTTTTTCAAAAAAATTTATAAAACAGATTTTTAGTACTACGTTTTATTTTAATATATGCTAAGATAATAATGTGATAAAATAATAATATGAAGAATTGCATAATAATATAAAAAAGTAGAATAATAATAATATAATAACATCAAATGATAATCTTATAGCATGGGATAATGAAGTAGTAAGATCTTTCAATTATATGTAAAACTGGAATCATAAAATGAAAAATAAATCATAAAGTCGGACACAACATGATAAAATGGAATTGTAAAAATTATTATGTATAATCATTTCTATATTTCGCTGTGATCATATGTTCCAATCGTAATGTATTGCTCTTAGATTATGGTCACCAGACCTATGACTTTTCTCTGTGTGTATAAAAAAAATATGATTAATAAAAAATATAATAAAAAATGAAATCTTTTATTTTGTAACATAATTTACATTGGAAATCAGCGTCTCCTTTTACTAGTAGTCTGTGGGGCAAAATCGATCTGTAATTTCAAATCGATCCTATTAATAGAAGAATTCTGACAGTCATAGAATTTGAGTTTAAGTTCTAAAGGTGGATCTTACATATGTGATCGAAGCTATGAAATCTGAAAATAGAATACTTTTTATATGCAAATATTTCGAACGTATAGGTTAACTTTATTATTTGCAACGATAAAGTGCAAATAAAAGAATAATAATAATAGTAATAAGATCTTTTAATTCTTTAAGAAAGGGCAGGAATCCCAATTTTTTTTTTTTTTTTGCATTCTGTCCTCTTTATATGTTTTACGTCTGGTAAAAGGCGTGTACATATGATAAAAACATTATGGTCCCTGAAACTGCATTTTTGCTCGGAAGATTCTAGACCGCCTTCTATTAAAACTTGGATTCGATTTTTTACTTAGTATGATTTTCATATAGATGTCTTTCAGAAAAAAATAAAATCTCGATATGTTCTTAATCATGAAGCACTAACCATCTTCGATTCGACGAGCACTGTTCAGATTTTATTGCGTATCTTTTTACTGGTCTTTCAGAGCTTATCTTTCAATTAAATGTGATATTCTTTAGTTCTTGGCGGTGAATGTCTGCTTTTCGGATTTAGTGTTCGTTCAATTGATGAACATTAGTAACTACGTAAATTTTTTATTTAATAGCAGTTTTTTCTTAGTTGTCTTTTATTAATTTAGAACAAAATAATAACCCTAAACTTATAGAACCATAATGTGCGTACAAGAATTAAGTCCTTAAAGAATTTCTCAACAAAAAAGGGCGAAAACATCATACTTCTGTTTCTTCATTCGACCGCGATATAAACCAATGCAGATAAAAGTAGTATGTTTATTGTCGCCTAGAAATAAAAGGAGCAGTAAACAGTAAATCTATTATGACTGGCATAATGGAGTTTTATAATTTCAAAAATGGAGGACTAAGTGTGCAACGTTATGTAATATATTGTGAAAAAATCAATAGATTACCAGTGTGTATATTTTATTTTATTATGAATATCGCATTTCACTTAATCATATAATACTTTAACTTTTCATAAAAACTATTAAAGCGTAGAGAATATATAAAGTAGCTGCACAAAATCCTTGTGCAACCGTGGATAAACGAAAGGTTGAAGGATCCTACTTCTACTAGTAATACTAGACGAATATTGTAAACTTTAATATAAAAAATGCAGCTAATAATAAAGGAAATACAGATAAATTAGAAAAACAGAAGAAACGAAGTATGTACAGTACCGAAAATAATGAATTGTAAAATCAACCGGAAAATCTATACGTGGGAAACGGAAAGTAAAGGTTTGAATCCCTTAAATTTAATATTTTTAGTATGATTTTTTGCTTTTTAAATGGCGTGAACTTGCTATTTTAAGCTATCTTTGTTTTTCATCTCATCTTTTAAGTTGCGATAATTTTTGGTTTTTTTTTCTTTTTGATGTGATCTCAGGAAAACTAAACTAAAAAAAAACTACACTGATTATAAACTCTTATAAAATGGTTTTCTAATGAACTAAGTCCAAATAAATTTTTTTATTTTCATTTCCGAGAAATTGGATATTGGAGAATCAAATAATAATGCTTTATACTTTTTGTCACTTTAAGTTATAACATAAAATGCTTTAAAAAAGACCTCGCTGAATCTACAATCATTAGTTATAACATATATAAAATATGCTTCGTATACTAGGATTAAATGATAATTTTTATATGATGAATAACTTCAAGACATAAATAACACAAAGATCTTAATGAAAGCTTTAAGAAAATATAAAGATTTTTGAAATAGCACTATCAAATTTCAAAATCTCTGTCTAACATAATTTTTATATAAGGCCCTCTCTAGAGTATCGATCTAACGCCCATGAAAAATCGTACTCGTTTTTATATTATTTGAGTTACTATCGTTAGGAAATTATTTTTTTTTTACTACACCCACTGTTTCATAAAGTATATGTAATAGAAGAGATAAGCTATTTTGAAGATGGCAACTACTTTTTATTGACAATTAAAGTGAATTTGAGGTAATTTAATATTTTCTAAACACTAAAAGCTAAAGAAAAATGATAAATTTTGCAAAATTGTAATAACACAGTCATTTGCATATTAATTAATTTCGAAGGCAACTGTGATAAGTAAAATAAACATTTAGAAATTAGGCTTGTTAAGAGGTGGTCTTCGGTGGTTGGATTAATATTTATGTAATTATGAGAAGAGGATCTGTCTTTTAATTTAATTAATAAAAATCAAAACATAATGAATAGCTGAAGTGCAATTAATTAATATTGAAAATTATAAAATTAAAATGGCAAAAATTGTCTGTTTTTTTTTTATCTTCCTATATGAGAGTATATAAAGAGCTGCAGAAATATGGATTTTAACCCAGTTTTATCATTTTCATTGTCATATATTATAATATTAAATTATATTCAATATTTCTCACTATGTGCTAATCAAAATCGTTCTCAGAAATAATTAATTAATTTCTCTTTAAAACAATTACTATAAAAGTAATTTTAATTGTACTGAATTCTGTAGTTTGTTTAAACTGTTTTTTTGAAATTTATATTATATTTTTTCTAGTGCCTTTCATGCTTTTTTTTCTTTTTTGTCTATTTCAAAGATCTTATGCCAAGTATAATTTATTTAATTTAACTTTTCTTTTTAATCCTTTATAGTTTGCTAGTTTAAATAAATTGAAATAAATTTTTAAAACATTTTTGTTTAATACTAAAAACTAAGTACTTGTAGCAAGAATATAAGAGAAAAAAAAACAAAGAATTTTTTACTCTTAATTATAAGTTTCCTTTTAGAATTAAAACTCATAAAATAATGCATAAATAAAGCTTAACATTTCTATAATCACAAACTACACAGCAGGGCAAAAGCTAAATAATGTACAAGCAACACATATTACAGGGTTTAGAAAGTTTTTGGTTAAGAATTAAAAAAATGATCTATTAGATTTTAAATAAATTTAAACAATAACAATATCCTGCAAAAAATTAAATATATATAATTTTAATAGTTCGTTTCGTAATATTTAAAAAAATAAGATAAATAGACTTGTTAAAAATGTTTCACCATTTAAAAATTTTCAGTTTAAAAAATGAAAACTTAGCGTAAAACTAAATTCATATGTATATTCAATGTAGTCACTTTGGTTATTATTTTTGAATCCATATCTCATTAGCTATCAACTAATTTCAAACGCTTTACTGTAACAAACGCTAATGTTATTTCTACGGTACACAGTAGGGTAAAATTGCCAAAAATACCCCTTAATTCAGAGAAGGTGTATATAAATTTATTTATTATCTTGTTGCAATAACTAGCTCATTAGGACATCGAAAAAATATTTTTTGAATTTATATACATATTTTTTTAGCGTAAACATCTATCCGAGCATCAGCAAGCATAATTTCTACTAATCTCTTGGTCGCACTTTCAAAGGTAGCTTTATGAAATTTTGTGCTTGGGTCTATTTTGGGCCAATAGTGTACCAAAATAAAATTGGTTAAAATATAATCAATATTTTGCTCAGCCACTATATCAAAATTTTTCCGAAAATAGGTAAAATGCTCATAAATATCCTAAATATATCCATATTTAAATAAAACTCTTCACATATGAGTTCTGTTTAAGCAAATATCATACCTTCAAATTTCATGAGAATCGATCCATAATTGACCATACCTCCCATACAGCAACCCCTCCTAGAATTAATTTTTCGTTCATAATTCTTATACACATAATCTCATAAACATAAAATTTAATAAAAATAAATTCCATTTAAATAAATAATAATCTTACAGACAAAGTTCAGAAGGAAATTCTTAATTACGTTTGCGTGTTAAAGTGACACTCTACTTTTCCTTTTTCTACTTGTCTTAAGTATTCCATATAAAATTCTGCATAATTTTCTTCTTAAATAATACAAATATTTAAGTAAACAAAATTTTTATTTTATATTTTTATTGCTTTCATTTGATTTTTTTTTTTGTTAAGAAAACTATCACATTTTCTGTTCTTTAGATTTCTGTTTGGCACTTTAATTGCCAATTTCATCTTTTTCAATATGGATCTAAATGGCGAAAAACTACGTAATTTGAAACGGCGAAAAACTACGTAATTTGAAAAGGCGAAAAACTACGTAATTTGAAACCTCTTATATATTAGTTTCAACAAACGAGTTATTTTGAGATTGTTTTTAAATATAGTAATGTTTTAAATTAACTAAATCCGTTAAAAGCTAAAACTAATGATAAATTTTATGAAAAACTATTTAAAACACCCAACAGTAGAACATTTTTTGCTTTTGTTTTTGTCATATAAACCAATTTTAGTGAGTTTTTTTTTTTTTGGGTATCGAAGCAGTTGGCCCCTTTTTTAAACACACTTATTTGGCAACTTTTTTTATGAAATACTCTTTTTTGGACACTTTTTAAATCTTCTCAATTTTAACGCTAATAAAACATAACATTTTTGTCTTCATCCAAGTTTGTCTAAAAATTTTTTGAATTTCTCTATAAAAGTGGAAAATGTCCATTTTTAAAGCGATAAAAAAATTTATATACAAAATATTACCACAACATTAACCTTAACGAAAAGTACTTAAATATGTTTCCAGATACCTAAACTTAACTTAAAAATAGCAAAAAAATACGGAGAATGAAAAACATTAAATATAGTATATATATATATATATACATATTTTTGTCAGATACCTAGAACCGATTACTTTTTCAAAATATTAATTTTCAATTTTAAATTAATCGCCATTTTTCTCAATTTCACCCTTCTCTGCGGTAGACCTTTAACTCTTCAATCCATGCATGCACATATAAAAATGTATGTAATTCATTTATACATACATAAAACTCATACGTACATACATACATACATACGTACCCACATACATAGTAGAAGCAACAGCAGTAGGAACAGTAACAGTGGCAACACAAGGAAAAATATAACGACAATAGAACAACAAATATATAACAACAATAATACAATAAAACTGAATAACAAAAACAAGAACGACTACAAACGACAACATAAACTATACAAACAAGAAAATATAATCATATATAAGTATTAAACAACAGATGCCATTAATTTGTTTTCCGTTTGTGTTTTTTTTTATCTTTTGCTGTAGCTAAAATAGAGAATTTCTAGATTTATTAAAATGAATGAAACGCTTTGATAAATAAATAGAGAACTTAAAAGTATTTAGTGATATTTGGAGTATAGTTTTAAGTTCTCAGCAACAAAAAAAAAAAAAACATTTTCACTACTTCAGAAGTAGAACTAACAGCATATTTTGGAAGTTATTAATAACTACTTCCAATTGAAAATAAATGTTATTTTAGCTAGAAAAAAAGGTTTATAATTTGAAAAAAATTAAAATTTCAAAAGTTTATATATATATATATATATTATATATATATATATATATATATATATATATATATATATTATCTATTAAAAAAGCTATACTAACATCCTACGAATGATAACCACGGGTTTGAAAATATAACGTTAAATTCGTTACTTTTTCAGCTCTTGTTCAGTGCTTTTTTTCTTTTGCTGGGTTGTTAATTAATTACTTATTTATTTAATTTCTGAATAAAGAAAGTATTATATCTATCCCTTTTTTTGTCTCATAACCGTTATTGTAATATCAATTGAATATTTTGATGACAGTCAAAATTGTGTTAGGATATTACATAATAACTGTAATTATAAATGCATATCTTTAAAATGAGCAGGTACTATTCAGAATATTTTTTCTATAGAATTTTTAGAATATAAGTGGAAATACAATTGATACCACTAAAAAAAGCATAAAAACTGGGTGCGAAAGCAGATCGTGTTTTACCCATTATATTAACTTTCGAAGATTAGCGTTCATTTTTGGGATTTATTATTTATTACACCACTTGGCAATTTTTTTACTTCAGGACGTAAAATTTTCTATTAAAAGGACCTTAAATTTTCGAATATATACATATATATATATATATATATATATATATATATATATATATATATATATATATATATATATATATATGTATATATATATATATATATATTTGAAATATATATATATATATATATATATATATATTCGAAAATTTAAGGTCCTTTTAATAGAAAATTTTTCGTCTTGAAGTTTTGTTAAGCATAGGCTCTAGTGTGATGCATATATCGATTTTTTTCATTTGTTGGAACATCTTTGAAAATTGTTATACTGTGTTATTTCTTGTCTGTTTTTATTAAAATTTTATTTATTTTTTTATTTTTAGCAAAGTGAAGTCATCGAATTAATAATTTTTTCTACCCCCCACCAAAATATGCGATTTAGATGTTATACGTTTCAGCTGATGTATGTAATGATCAGAATCAATTTCGGAGCCTGACCGGATGCCATTCGCTTTCTGAATCGATTTAACGATGTCCGTCCTTTTGTCTGGTTGGATGGATTGCTGATCACATTTTAAAGTTATCTTAATAAAACTTCTGAGAATATGACTCCTAAATGTAATACTTTAATAAAATTCTTCGTCAATTAGTTAGTAAATATTAGTAGCAAGAAAATTTTATATATGTATTAGTTTTATAGAAGTATAAATCACACTATCAAATTCTGCAGCCATAGATCTACTATTGGCCAGCAGTACCACGTAAAACCCCCTAATCCATACTTTGTGGTGTTTAATAGTTTAGAACTTTTTTACCTATCTTGAAATAATTTCGATTTTCAAATGAATTTACATATGTCTGGATGTGAAGCAAAAAAAACTTTTTTCAAAAACCTCAATGTAAGAATATTAAAATGTTTTTCAAATAAACCAGTCAAATAAGAGTTTGAGCTCAAATTTTAACGCAAGGAAGCTGATTTTAGAATATGTCTTATTCCTAGCATCTTTTACATTACACAGAACTTTATTTTTTAAATTATATTTTTACGCTATAACCAAATTGCAAAATCAACTTCTTTTATGCTTCTTTGTAAGTTCTTCGCTTTTTCTTTATCTTTGAAGTAATTACAAACAGTAAAAATAAAACGTAAATGTCAACTAATATTAATCTCATTTATTTATGATTCTTCGTTATTTATTTGCTCTTGCTTTTAAGGAAAATCTTTAATTTAATTTCAAAACATGTACATATACATTCAATTCGTTCCAACTAACCCTGTAAATTTTACTTATTATTTTTTTTTTAACTACATTTCCTATTCCCCTTTCATTTCTGTTCCTTTTTCTGTATACTTTCGTGTTTATGTGTGTATGTTTGTTTTCATTATTTTAGTCTAAATGCATAAAGCTTTGAGCATTTCAAGCATTATTTCCTATACATAAAGCACATATAGAAAAATATGCACATATATAATACATATATGGGCCATTATAAAAAATTGTTAACCTGGCTGAAACTGACTTTAATCTTTAATAAGTTTTGTAGTAATTCTATTTTAAACAAACGAGTTGCAGATCTGAACTCGCAAGATTTAAAACTGACAGAATACAAAAGTTTAGCACCACAGTTTTAATTTTATAATCATGATTGTTGTTCGTAGTTCAAAAACTTAGAAAAAGAGCTAAAAATTACTTAACTCTTTCCCATTCTTCTACACTTTTTGTTTGCGCGATTATACTTTTTTATCTTACGAGATCTTATATAAACTAATCGGACTTAGTGGATAAATGCTAAACCTTCCTTTTTGTATTGCAGCCTTTCAACAGTTACATACACGGTAATCAAATTTTGATGACGAAAATTTTAAAATTTGTAGGTTTTTTGATCGGAGCCTCTCAATGAAATACAGATTTTGAAATGGGGATTGATACTTTTTGTTATTATGTGCATTTGGTGTCTCAAAATTTAGAAAACAAGAGCGAAAATTTAAAATAAATTTAATTAAAAATAAACTTAATAAAAAAATTGACTTTTTGAAAATTACGCCAAAATTGCACTTTTTGCTTTTGTCATTGACAGTTGAAAACGGAATACTGTTAAAACAGATTTCGATGAAATTCAGTATACGCACTCACTATATCAATAAAAAATTTGAAGTTCTTCAAAATTTTAAAATTCTTTGCAGTTTAGCTCTCGTTGTTATCAAATTCACTTTTTTCAGAACTTTTTTTAAATACAGGAAATTTAAATCCAAATATCTTCGGAATAATTTGTCCAATTTAAATAAGCTTTAGCTCAAATTGATGCTAAATAAACATAGTTTCTACTTATTTTTGTAAAAACGGAATTTTTGGAAAAAATTAATTGAATATTCGACCTTGTATCAAGAATATTTAAAAAGTCATATCTTGTATTGATTTAACTATCATTTTCTCATCAAAAATGGCGTTTCTACAAAAATAATTATTAACTAGATTTATTGAGAATTAGTTTGAGCCAAAGCTTGTTTAAATCGGACAAATAAGTTCTAAGATATTGGACTATAATTTCATGTATTTAAAAAAAAAATATGAAAAAAGTGAATTTTGAACCGCGATAAAAACTAAACTACAATTCATTTTAAATACTTGTTCATAAACTTTATCATCAAATTTAGTTTTTTACGTTTCAGTACAGTTATATATTCTTCGGGGTCTTGTTTTTAATTCCAAAATATTTAATTAACTAATTTCTTCGTTGGAATTAATATAGAATGGGTCGAGTTATTTGAAATAGATTAGTTTCTCACCATTTATCGCATAGTCTTAAAAAGTCGCCATTTAGTTCCATTTTAAAAAAGGGGCCAAAAAAGATGGCCAGGTGGATGAAAATGGGAAATTGGTGACCCCCAAACAGTAACACTGCTTAACGGAAATATAAAGGCACATCAAAAAATTTTGAAAGACAATAATTTTATGGAACAAAAAAATTCGTTTGGGTTAAAATAAGATCACAACATTAAATAGAATTTCTTCATAAATAAAATACATTTTTGTATAATATATGGAGCAATAACTAAAATTCAATCAGCGTTTTTCGCAAAAATTTTTTGGTATAATTAAATTTTTTAGATTTTAATTGGAAAGCATAAAATATGCTACAGTAATACTATCAAATAAATAGAAAATTTATTACCGTATATTTTTCAATTCACACAGTTGTCTCGTTTTGCATCTAAATTTAATAATATATTCAAGTAAATATAAAATAAAAATAAAAGTTAAGTAAAACTTTATTCCCCACTTTATTTGTTCATTCATCTACTTGATTAATTTGATAAATTTTTTAATTGAAAAAATTTTTCTGTTTTTCATTTTTTAAAGTTTTTAGTAATTGATATAATCATATTGGCAAGAGATACAAATTTAAAAAAGTTGAATTATTTACTAATATATTTGGTAATTGGTAACTGGTGACTTTTTTCTGTGTACTAAAAATATCATAAATTTTATTAACTTAGTAGGTTTTGATACTGCGCGTAATTTTTACCAGAATTATATATAAACTTGTAGATTGTAAAAATTTTTATATGTTAAATTTAAAACCGCTATAACTTTCAAGCCTACACACCAGCACGAAAAGATTAAGGCGAACTGATTCTACATGTATTCGAGTAACTATATATTTATACAAATGAATTTTGATGTACCTTTTTTTCGAAGGCCAAAAATCAAAAAATTTTAATAATGGCTCATATACATACAATTTTTTGTTTAAATACAATTATAATCTAAATAATACAAATTATAGTCTGTACTATATAAATATACGTATATGTGCGTATGTATATAAAACTTATTGTATTTACTCATACATTTAATTTTTGCATAACACAACATTTCTATTATAGAAAAATATATATAAGAAAAAAAAAATAATTAATTAGAAATTTTGCAAAAAATGTATACGCATTGCACTGAAATACAAAAAAAGGAAATAGAGCCATTTAAATTAACTAAGCTAAAGGGAGTAAAATTTAATGAAAAATAAAAAGTGTTGGTGAAATAAGTGCGAAAGGCTAAAGAAAAATAAACTAAATAACATGTGTACAATTAATTTTACGACAAAATATTTTAATAAATAGAAACCAAAAAATAATTATATTTTTAATCTCAAATGAAAAGTACATTTTTAAATTCTTGTATCTAATTTTATGCTGCGTCAATTTTTGTTAAAAATCTAGGAAGTATTTCAAAAAATTTTGACATTGGAAATTAAAATTTCCTATACTATTGTATGGAAAATAAAAATACTCTCCTAAAAGTTAAAAAAAAAACAAAAAAATACTGTAGTTTGTAGTTTATCCTTGTTGCCACAGAAGTAGCAACCAAAGTCATATGCTAAATTGGTTAACATATTTTTAACAGAAATTTGTATGTAAAAAAGGAAAAAGAAACCTCGGTATATTTAGGTAGGCGAATTATGATCAATTTCTTTTTATCTACTGTTGAATTCAGTTATATTTAGTGGACCACTGCAACCAAATGTCTTGTGAAAAGAAAAATGCTAGTTTGTAAATTATTTTCCTATAATACTATAAATTAGAAAGCAAAGCAAATATGAAAAAAATTAATATATATTAAGGTGACTCACTCCCTATGGGAAGAAGCAGATTGTTTTTGTTAGCCCCCTGAAAATAAACGTTGGTATGTTTTATAATGTTTTTTAAAATATTTCGGATCTACTGCTGACCGCTCGTGAGCTTAATCATTTTTAAAAGAGGTCTTTTTTAGTTTTTGTGATTTTAATTCAATCGAATATTTTTTATCAAAAGAATAATTTTGATACCCATATTGACTATGCTTATTAAATATTTTAAATCATATTGAAATTGTAAAAATATTAATATAAACATTTAACACACCTCTTAAAGCAAGTAAAAATATTGAACGCTATTTCCAAAACCTTTGAAATGGTACCAAATTTTGTATGCGTAGCTCTTAGAGAAAATACAAAAACACAAACAAACTATTTTAAGAAACATAATAAAACATACCAGCGTTTATTTTCAGAGGGTAATAGAAACACGTTTTTCAGTAAGTCGCCTTACTGTATATTGTTAAAAAGAATAAACTCTCAGGTATGTGTGTACAGAAATATGCTTAATCATATTTTTCAAAACCATAGCAAAGCCCACCAGCTGACATTGTTTTCTTTTTTAAATAACAAGGTTTAAAAATCTTCAAATACTCACACACGTACATACAATATACCCACACAGCTTTACATTTCGAAAACTAATTACGAAATTTATTTACGTTGTATTCCCTAAACTCTTATTTTTTCGTTTTATATATTTTATTTATTTTTAACATTTTATTTTAATCTTCATATAAATCGTATAATAAATTTTAAAAACCAAAACTTTAGCTCCAAGAAAACAGAAACAGCTACAACAAAATAATGAATAAAATTATTATAGTTTCTACCAACTTAAAGTCGTAGTAATCGTAATAATATTAAATAAGGACAATGGTGACGTTTGTGTTTTGCTAGTTTATTTGCCTGTTTGTTTGTATGCAGTTACTTTCTATAAATATTGATAAAGGAAATGTATTTCCGGAAAATTTAATCACTTCGTTGTACACACGCAAAAACACACACTCATAGTTATGCTTACAAATATTCACAGTTTTAACACGAAGAACCAACATAATAAGTTTAAAAGATATCAAGGCCATAATAATAACAAATATACCAACAAATAATAAATATATACTCGTATATAGACAGACCAAACAATAAGACCTTATATTTCCCCATAGACATTGTATATATATACGTGTTTAGTTATCATAAGATTATTATTATTATTATTGAATTGTATGTGCACAAATGTTCAAAAGTGTAATGAAAATACATATACAAATACTTTTGTTTGTATGTACAGTGAGTTAAAAAATTTAAAAGCAAGATTAAAAATAAAGTTATGTTTCCCCTTCATTAAAAGAGAGCTAATATACCACTCACTCGGCTCAACATCGGGATAAATATAATCTTTTTCATCGTTAAATAAAAGCAACTTTTTATATCGAAAGATAAAATTATTACCGTTGTAATGTTTACATTCTTTAGAAAAATTTCAAGGTGGAAGTTATAGTAGGAAATATATGATACACCATTACGTATGGAACCATCTGTTTACCAGTTTACCAGTTGACATAAAATGTTATAATAATTTCCCCTAAATTTGTTACCATAAAATAACGAATTTCAAGAAATCTACAAAAACTAAAAACCAAGCCGAAGACTCGAATGAATTTAGTTGGTAAGAGATCGTATATACGACCTTAATACTTTCCCTGACTTCGCCTAAAGGGATGCAAAAAATGTGTCACGAGAAATAGGAGATCTGTGAGCCTATTTAGACTTTTTTGTACACATAACTTTAGTTTAGGTCACTTGTAAAGTTAAGTTCATTATTTATAAATAATACCTACTGACACGATTCAAAATTTCAAGCAGTACAGATAGGTCAAAGTTTTTCTCTTTGATATTTGTTCGGTGCCGGCGGATGTTGAAATTTGCATTTTAAATGCAAATAGTAACGAATTTTCTTCATGCGGATGGGTACTTCAGTGGTATTAGGACACTAATCCGCTTGTACTAATATATTCATAGACTACGAATTATATTTCATCCATAAGAAACTATTTTCTCATTCCATAAGAATCAATTTAACAAACGTGGAATACACAGAAGGTTGTCAGCAAAATGACCCAAAACAAAATCGCTTAAAGAGAATAAAGAAAAATCACTCAAATGAAAAATTAAATTAGGTGGAATCTTCAACCCAACATTGCCAGTTCCCGGAGACTTCCGTTAAAAGGCACGATAATGTGGTTTAGATAGATTCTTTACCTTTTTATTTTGGAACATCCACTTTAAATCCGCCATATTCTAAAGGCAGCAGAGACACCAACTGCATGTATTAACATTGGCTATCAAAAGAGACTGTTGGGTTATCAACATCCAATTCCAAAAAAATTTAAATCTGTTATCATCGATCAGTTGATAGTCAAAATGTTAATATTCAGTTTTATTCTGCTGTTCACATTAATTCTACGAGTAGCATTATATTATTCTGATTTTCAGTCGAATATATCTTTTATAAATTAATTTTCAATTGTATTACAAAACTTTATTTCTTCCTCAATAATGATATTCTGTAAAATTTTTGGTAGATATTTTTATTCATTTGTCAATCTTAAATTTTCGGTGCCCCGTTAATGCAATATTTTCTAAATATTTTTGGGTAAAGCGAATCTCGTATTTACATAATTTCAAAAAATCTTGCATTGGATTTCAAACTAATTTTCAATACTGTATTTTCTACTGTATAACGCACAGTGGACAGAATCGAAATATTTTGGAAATAAGTCTGTGAATTCTAATCTGCTAATTGGATTTACATAAAATTGCACATAGGCGTGGCAATGGATTGTGCAATTTTAAGTGTGGAAGAAGGGCCCTACATAATCTTGACGGATATGTAGATATTATGGTTCAAAATAGGGTACCTCTGACTTGTCAAATTTATATTTCTTATCAGATTTGAAATATTTGTTATCCATTTATCTCTTATAGTTTTCAAGTTATTTGCACTTGATATATTTAATCGATTTTTTTTTTAAATTTTTACATAATTAGTTAAAGGATAAAATTATCCACCGGAAAAAGTCTCTTACAGATTTATACCAAAATAAAATAAATTTTTGCCAAAAATTTTTTAAAATAATTTCGTATGGAAAGTATTAAACCCCCGTTTCAGGAGGTCATTTGCATGAAGGCTTGGTGAAATAAAAAACAGACACACCATTATAATTATTTCTGCTCAATTTTATAAGACATCTTCAAAATTGTGACTTGTAATTGTTCAAAATTAAGAACAAAAACTCTCGCAAGTCCAAATATAACCAGTTTTGAAAAAAATTATTTTTTGTTTTTTTTTTACTCTTTTTCCACTCTTTTTTCTAAATAAGATTTTCTTTAAGAATATATAACAATTTTATATTTTTCTGAACGGTATTTTTACTGAGATGATTCTAAAATTACAAACTCTATAATTCTATAATATGGTTATAAAATTCATATCCAAAGTTTTTAATTTAGAATTTATTTTCTAAAATTGCAAAGATTGCAAATGAATGCAGTTTTAAAAACTCTAATGGGTTTCAAAGTGCTTTTTCTAAACTTGCAACAAATGTGCACTTTATGGCAAAAATTAAAAAAAAAAATCCAATTTTTGGAATCTTCGCCGGCTTTTTATTCCAAAAATCATAAAAATTATGGACTCCATTTTTTAAACTCTCTTGTCTATCTTTCACATTTTTTTATTACATACAAAAACAATGAAATCAATTGAAAGTTTAATACTTAAATCTTTCCACTATATTGGAAGTTACAGATTTATTTTCAAAAATTTTCTATTCTGTACTACTGTGTAATGTAATAAAAACGAGTATGTATGAAAATCTTCTAGTGCAAATATTTTTATGATCTAATGTACTTATATATTTATAGAAAAATCGAACGTCGTTTGTTATTTTAAGTGAATATTCTGTTTGTTTTGCTAAAAATAAAAATTGTTTTGTTGTAACATATTTTTGGTCATTTAAAAAGATTACAAAAAATGATTTTTATTATTTCCCATATTCACTTTTTCGCCCATTACTGGCTAAAATGTTTTATCTTTTTAATAGACTTGCAATATACTCTATTTTTCATACTTTATGGTGGTGAATAGGGGAAAGTAATATTCAAAAAAATTTATCATATAAACAAAAAGTTGTATTAAAATTAAAGTAATGATGTTTTTAAACCATATTAATATTATCACTTTTACAAATATGGATGGAAAATTCTTTGTTTCTGAATATATTTTAATTTTAATGTTTATTATTATAATTCTCATTTAGTTTATACATGAATTAATATAGGTAGACAAGGTTCTGTTATATTTGATATGATTCAAGCAATATAAGATATTGATTAACTACTACAAAAGGATTTAGTTAATATAAAATATCTTGTATTATTTTGCACAACATATGGTGGTACAAATAAATTAATGTATAAATAATATGTAAATAATTTTTTATGACTAATACATACTTTTATCTATTATTTTGAAATACATGTAATGAACTCAATAATTTTTTTATATATAATAGAATGGAATAATAATAGAATGAGATAATAATAATGTGAAAAACTCGACCATAACATAAAAAATCACATCCCTTTTTAGCTGTGATCATATGCTCCAATCATAATATGTTGCTCCTGGATTAAAGGATTATGGTTACTACAACTGTATTTTTCCTCTGCGTGTTTATAATTTTATTAATGACCATTAAACTTCCGAATATAAAGAAAAAAATTCGGTTAAAAATTGATACAGTTGACAGGACAAGTCACAAAGGCCTTAGAAGCATTTAAATATTTGCATAATATAAAGTAGATCACCGAGAAGCAGATTTCCGAATAAAGTACAATAGAAACAAAAAGAAGCATCTGAATGATGTAATGAAGAATTAGTAAAAAAGAAACAAATTTATACAGATAATTGGGATACTAAAAATATTTAACACTAATCTTATCCTAATAGTTATATAAATTTCTTTGAAAAGTGCCGGGTGAATTTCAAGAACATATATTTGTTTATACATTTAAAAGTTTTTCATATGTTTGTTTAAAACTATTAATTTATACCCAACTATTCTCAGAGTGTTCTGTATTAAGTTTGGAGTTATATCATTGTTAAATGCTTTTATGGAATCCGAACTTTTTCTAAAAAAAGTATTTTTTTTTTATTTAGTTCTCTACTACGTCGTTTATAATGTGTTTCATTTGGAACTCCGACTATCGATGATATCTATTATATTTTTCAAATTTGAAAATGCATCTTAAGCTGTAGTCGCTTCTCCTTTCAAATGTATCAATTTGTAACCAAATTTTATCTAAGTAGTCCTATAGAATCAGCAGAATAATTATTTCTTATAATTTATATGCATTTAATTAAGAAAAATGTTTATAACATCAAACGATAACAAAAAAAAATTATGGTTAATGAATATAATTTTATCGAAATTTTGTAACTTAGTAAACATACATAAATGGTTTTAATATCAACTTCAGTTAGATGAAAAGTGGTCAAAAATATATTTAGGTAATTAGTAAAATCTGTTGTTGTTGCCTTTTTCCTATCTCTATAGTTTTAAATATTTCTTAATTTTAATATTTACAATTAAGTTTTTTGGCTCAGCATTTTATGACAACACATTAATTGCTTAATTTAAGATTATATAAAATTTCTCCAAAAATTGTGCGAACACACATTTATATACTTTATTTTAACGATTTCAAATAAAAATTAAACATTTTCAAGCAAATAGTTTTCAACTTCTTCACCTCGATGAAAAATTAAAGATAAAATTATAATTTCCCCTACACCCATTTTATAACACTTGTTTATTTAACTCTTGCTCTCACTTGAAATTACTTAGTATGTCCTTAAAGTTATCAAAGATATTTCACCAAACAAAACAAATGGCTCCATAATCCCATCTACAAATTCAGAAAAACTTAAGTGCAAAGTAGGTTTGTTGCGGCCGCAGTTAAATAAACTTCGAAGGACTTATTCGCGTTGTGTTGAAAATTAATTTCTGCTTATGCTTGTATCTCACAAACAAAACAACAACTATGAACTTATGATATTTTCAGTAATAAAACAACAGATACAAGAACGTGACTTTTACTTTTTGTTATAACTAAAATTACGAAGAAGAAGAGGTCATTTATACGCAGAGGAAAAAACAAAAAAATGTAAAATCCAATTTCAGAAAATCCTTGAGTAGTAGCAAACTGTTAGAGCATAAGTTTTTTTTAAGCATGTTGTTACCCTACATGCAGAGAGGGTTAAAAGTCGTAATTTTACATAACGTATTACTTAAATGTTTGTTTTAATTTTGAAATTTTAGTGTTCTATCGTATAAATTTAAAAAAAAATATGTTATTTGAGTTTATAATAAATTGTTGGTGCTATTAAGAAAAGTGTAATTCAAATTGAAATTACTTAGTATTACGTTTTATAATTTATTATTATTATTATTATTATTATTATTATTTTACTGAATTGATTTTATTAGATTGTGTATATTTCAAATACCCTACACTATCGTAGTGGGGAGGCTATTTTGTCATTGTACTGGTATTGTTGTAGGAGCGATATAACGATATAATGATATCCTTCCGTTCGTATGTCGGTTTGACTGTCATTTTTTGCAAATTTTTTTTAGCAGAATCTGTCCATTAATTTATATATATATATATATATATATATATATATATATATATATACATATATATATATATATATATATATATAATTTTTATTTAGAAAAATCGAAAATCAATGCCATTACTTTTATCGTTATTTTTCGTAAGCAAATACAGATTGATTTCAAAAATATACCAAATTATTTTTGTAGAATTTTGAAAAATATTTATGCGAAAACTTATTCGTAATTATGTGACATTGCATTTAACTTTGAAACCTTAAAATGGTCCCCTGAGAAGTAGTTTTACAGTAGGTGAAGCTTTAAGCAGTTACAGGCCGCAATTTTTAAGAGAACTTATTTTAATCCTATTGATCAGTTTTTATTTCCATCCAGGTTAAATAACCTAGACCCTATAGAAATGTTCCCTTGAAATTGTGTTTTAAAGCTTATAAATCTCTTAAACAAGGATATATTTCTACAGAATTCATAACATTTAATTTTTTTCCAACCTACCCTTCAAAAGCTTAGCTTCTAATTTTAAAAGCAGCAGCTTCATGTATGCTTTATATTGCAGCCTTAATCGCCACTCCCACCATTACCAAATAGTACTTATATAAATAGATTTTAGTAAATATAAAAGGAATTTGATTTTTATGTATCTCTGTTGTATAGAGAGTCTAACATAAAAAATGAGTATTAAAGTCGAAGAGGGTTCAACTCTCCATAGAGGCAGACTAGCAAACGTAAACAGTGTAGTGATACGTGGGTTAAAATCTTAACCGAAGCAAATATTTTTTCTTGTGCATAAAAAATAAACAGCATCCGTGATCAGCATATAATGGGTAAAGATGTTTTAAACCACTTAGTTTCTCGACGTTTAGCACATAGTCTTAAAAAGTCGCCATTTATTTCCATTTTAAAAAAGGGCGAAAAAGTGGACAGGTGGTTGAAAAAGAGGCAATTGCGACTAAAGTCGCCAGGCGGTAATGCTGTCAAAAACAACTGTTTTGGTATCCAAATAAAAACTGGTGAAATTTGGGACATCGCGAGCAAAATTCATTAGTTATAGGACCAAAAATGGAAGCGGTTTTTCATATGGTTTTAGCTTATTTAGTAGGCAAAGTTTTTGTTGGGTATAGAATTCCATAAAATTTCAGTTGGATAGGTCCATAATTGAAATCTAGATATAAAACAACAACTTTATTAACGAATTAAAAAAATTCTTTTCTCTTTTCTCAGTTTTTTAGAAAATTTACGAAACACGGATGTGTTTATTTCTCCTTTGATGTATATTTCATAACTGTTGCTGGAAATACATTTTACAGGAATATTTCTCGGATCATCATCCGCATAGCATCTTGTTCCAATCATCGCAGGAAGTTTAATTTGCCCAAGATATTGTAAATGAAGTCCCGTTGCATAATTTTAGGTATACATTTATTATTGAAATAAACAATGAATTATACTACATTTTATAAACATAGATTGAAATGTTATGCGTTGTAGCAAAAATGTTTACATAAAGTCTGGCAACAAACTTTGTACATCTTTTGTAACATCAGTTAAAATACAACTAATACAATAGGTTGTGAATTAAACAATTGTGTTGCCTGGAGATTCTAGGTGTACTTATTGGCGGATCTAGACAATTTTTTTTAGGGGGGACATATGATAAAATCGATATATTTATGAAAATAGAGGTCATACTTAGTAAAACTGCGTATTCTGGTTTTCTCCAAAATGCCAAATTTCCCATCAAAGGTACTTCAAAGTTTCGAAGGTTATACAAATTTAAAAAAAAAAAATTATAAAATATTTACGAAAATTTTATCGACCCAATATGGACGTCATATTAGAATCACTGTAATACAATAATAATATCTATCAAATGTTGCAACGCAAAAAATCAACAAATTACAATTTTGCAAATTTTACCTTGAAATATTTATTTTTAAATAAATATTAAATATTTTTTGAAACATTTTAAATAATATTTTCTTAATATTTTTGCTTAAAAATTCAAGTAAAAAATATTATATAGCAGAGATTCATAGCTTTAATTTGACACTCATACTGATGTAATTTTTATAACAATTTTATAAATTTTTTAATGTTATGTATCTCTCGACATTCTGAAGTCCTTTTCAGAAAAAAATTGACATTCTAAATAAAAAATAAATATGTAGACCATACAAGTAGGTCTCTTTTTTCATAGATATGGATGTAGATATGTGTTAAAAAAAATACAAAATTTGTTACACGGCGTAACAATATTGATCAAATATTTTCTTGAATAATTCAAAATTAAACTAATTCTTGTACTTAGTAAATTTTAGTATATTCTTTATTTCAGGGCGATATCCAAGAATTATAAAATAATTATATGTACTTAGCTTTTTTTATGCAAATTACCAATAAATCTCTTTATGGTCCATGTTAGGGTTTGTGCAATTGTAAATTTTTCAAGAATAGATTTTTGTGACATTTAACCGCAAATAACTCACGTAACGTACACATGATTTATTGTATTATATATAATATGCTATGCCTACTCCAGAAGAAATTTATTATAATATTTTTCAATATTTAGAAAGTTATTTAAAATTATTGTTAGAAACATTTATAAAAATAACGATCAAAATCAATACAATCTCAAAGAAAAAAGAGTAAGCGCTTCCAAAAAAGAACTTTTGCATCACTTCAAATGTAGAATTGAGCACACATTTTGAACTTTTTTGGAAGCTAATAAAAATTACTTAAAAAAAAAAATAAACAATTTCTAAGAAAATAAAAACTTCGCAAATTGAAAGGCATTTTTTTTTTTGTCTAAAAAAGCTAAAAAAATATTTTTATTGAAGAAAATTTACAAATATAGTTTTAAGAGATGTACTTCAAAACAAATTAACAAGAGGTATAAAAGAAGAACATCCTGCAAATGGCAACCATGAACCAAAAATTAACTTCTGCAGCTCTTTTTCTGCACCAAGTACTTCCTTCCAACCACAACATAATCATGATTTTGCAGTTCTTTTTTTGATGGGATTTTACTTTTTTTAAATTTTATTTATAATTTACTGTTCATTTATAAATACATAAAATTTATAATTTATAGAGAATATCATAAGATATGCTATAGCTTCAAAATTGATAATAGTATATGAAAATGCACTTCAAAAAATTTTTTGGAAATTTTATACTTTATAAATATTGTAATGTCATCAAAATATGTACGTTGCATTATAAGGGAGATATATGCAAAAAACAGATTTTTGGGAGCTTTAACCTCGTAATTCGCGTAGCGTACACGTGATTATTCGCCTCTCTCCACCAAATTCCATGGCGAAAAGGTATTTTCTTTTACTATATGTAAATCTATAATTTTTATGGTTAGAGTCCAAGCTACACAGGTATATTTCCACAGTTACTCTGAAATCTGATTACAAAAATAATATAAGTCAATTACATATGCAGATAATTAGTGTCGATCAGTATATTGTACTTTGATGTTAACGTACGATCATTCTTTTTTGCGACACATACATCTGCAATATAAATATTTTCACAGGTCAACAAATGTCTTAATACTTTTTGGTTGAAAATTTTACATAAATAAATTTTCCATTAACGATATTCAAATAATTGATATCAATATAATGTAAAAATTTATAAAATTAATTAAAAAAATTTTGTAATTAAAAATATTAATAAATTACCTTTTTAATAATATCATAATATATATCAATTTAAACTATTTATAATGGTACATACATTATTAATTATAAAAATTACAAATGTATATTTTTCCACAAATTTATATTAAATGGCATAAAAATATTTCATATCCATACAAAATCGAATACTTTACTACTAAAGATAAAAATATTTATTAAAAATATTTAACTATGCAAAAACACCTACTGTTAAATACATAGTACATATTACTAGGGTTTGGAGTTTCCCGCAATATTTCTTTTCCCGGGCAACGGAGATGAAAGATCAATTTTCCGGGAATTCCCGGGAATTTTTTAAAGCTTTAGTTATATAAAAAACCATGATTTTTTATAAAGAAAATTATTTTTTTATTAAAAAAACTAAACCAAATATTATAAATCATACTGAATTAACGAAAAATCAAATAATATTAAAGTATTGAATATTTTATACAAATAAAATTAATACCTTTTCGTAATTTATGTGTGTGTTTTTGTTGCTAAAATTTTTTAAAAATATATAATAATTTATTGCATAAATTTCATTATAAATAGCTTGCCGTTTATTTCCAATTTATATCTCTAATTTACATTATTTTTTTATTCATTCTTACTGAATTAAGCACAAATATGGAAAATACTAAAAATAGTTTCAAAACATTGTTTTTCGGATCAATCATAGTCTTCAGAAATCTAATGAAGCTATTCTCATATACGTATGAATATAACATGGGATTAGTTTTATAAGTATATTGAAGTTATAACATCGAAATCTAACATTTACATATACATTGCATGGATAAGGGATGCTGTTTCAAAAGAAAATATTATGCTAGAATGAAAGATCTGCCAATCAAGTAATTTTTTCATAATAGTGACTATTTTCGAAGTTCAACTTATTTAATATTCATTTCAAGAAACTTATAATAAAATTAAAGTAGTTAAAATTTGAACATGAACAAAATAAAGTTAATTTTAAATTTCATTTGAAACAACTTGTAAGTAAATTCGTTAAACACTACATAAACAAATATATAGATTTCTGATAAAAAAAAAAAAAAATTAAATCAATAGTTAAAAACCTAATTTATTCAACATTAGCGTTGTTTACAGTAACATCAATCTCTCATTAATATAAGGTTTTAAAAATAGCAAAATGTTTGCTATAGAGTTTTGAAGCCACGACAATATTTAATTTCCCGTTTTCAAGAGAATTCCCGAGAGTATTTGGATGGTTATCCCCGGACCTCAAACCCTAGTTAAAATATATAAACCAGAAATATATGACACATCATTAAGTTATTTAGTTTAAGCATTAATAAATTAATTGCTCATAAATGTTTATATATATTCGTTGTTAAATATATTGCTTATATATGTAGTAATGATATATATTATTTTTTGGCTTATTTTATATGCTTTTTAAATCTACATCATGTCAAGTATATCCTTGACATAAATATGATAAAACGTCATAAAAATATTATAGACAAGTAGAGTATATGAAGATTTTAAATACATAAAATTTTATAAATTCTTTTTTTTTTATATACAAATCTATAGAAAATAGTATACAATTTAACATTGACATATTAATTATGTATATTTTAATAAACTATGCAAATTTTATTAAATAAATTAAAAAAAAACACATGTGGCAAAGTCATTAAAGTGTTAGCAAAAAATAATATATTAGAAATCAATTCGATACATTAAACAAAGTCGAATTATAAATGCTCTTCATTTTTTTTTTTTTTTTTTTGTTTCAATATTTGTCATCAATTTATCCAATTATACTCAAGGTACCACATTCAAAACTTAAAGTTCTATGAATACTGAAAATTATATTTATGCAATTTATTCCAGACCTAATTTTTGCCTTAAGTTATTTAACACTTCCATTAGTGTTATTATGTTGAATTTTTATCCGCTTTGGAATAATTTGGGAGTATGTCTCATAGCCTCATTATAACTTCGCTTTTTAATTTAGACATATAGTAATGTCTGTGCTACACAGAGGTTTTAATGTTTGTACAATATTATTAAGTATCGGAGCATAAAATTTCTTTAACCTTACGGTACATACCAAAAAAATTAACATTAGTCAATACACGGGGTACCGGGGTACTTATTGGATTTTTCGTTGATTAAAAAAAAATAAAATAAAATAAAATAATTTTTTTTATTAATTATAGTTATAAACATAAAAGAAAAATGGAGAAACTTGTTTGAATATGTTGACGATGTCCGTCCATCTATCGGACCAATTGAGAATTTAATGAAACTGTAAGTCGCAATTTTTAAGTCAATTGGATGAAATTTGCCTTATGTGCTGCACCAACGAACTCTGTTCAAATTATTTAACAATACTTATTTATTATAATGTAGCCCCCATACAAATTTTCCCTTTGAATAGAGTTTCGACGCTGATAAATTTTTTAAATATTACATAATTCATTATATATATAAAAGTTTTATATACGTTAAAAACCCCATTTCATTTTATAAAATAATTTTTATAAATATAAAAAGCACATTAGCAAATTTTTGTGAGGTTTACTTCTCAAAAATCTATAGCTCCCATATAAAGCCCGTTTCCGAAGATCACTACAAAATGCATAAGTTAGTGTTGGTAGACATTATGTTTCTATAAAGTATAAATTGTAATTGCAAACTCTACATCAAGACTTGACAATAAAATATAAGTTTCATACAGAAAACTCTCCAAAAGCCGGGCTATAACGCTCTTACAATACTAAAGAATGTTGTCGGCGTCCTGTCAAGTTTGGAGCTACAATATCGAAAGTTTATGTGACCTAGCCCGAATAGCGGAAACAATTTCAACATCCTGAGCCTTTGCATGATATTTTAGAGCAAAAGTATTGAAAATTTTTACATGACATAAAAAAAAACTGAAAAGAATTCATAAAAATGGTTTGAAGAATGAAAAAATAATTATGAAGCACAAAATAATAATAGTGAGAAATATTAGAAAGTTGTCATTTATTATCTTTTATTCCTATTTTTAAATAACTTAGAAAGTTTAAAATTATGATACTAATTTTCCTTTAAATCATAACGGACCCAGATTCTATATAATGACACTCTTGGCAGGCTTATTCACTAGTTTAAGCAAAAGCAATTTTTAATTTTAACTTCCAATAAAGCAAAAGGAAAAGAATAGTTAATTGTAGTGCAATTGTAGTGGCACTTTAGTTTTGACTCCCGTAGGTATCAACTTTAAGGCCATTTTATATATAGTCCAAGTTAGCAAAATTGGGTTTTTTTTTAGTTTTTAAAGCTTTAGAAACAGCTTAATCGCGACGATTTGAAGTTTCGTGACCATATCTTCATTCTTAAAGAAACGCCACCTTTTTAAATCCATAAACTTATCCGGTTAGTTATATTGAAAACATATCTCAACATCTTTAGTATTAAAACTACACAAATTGAAATATAGGAACATATAGGTTACATACTACAATGACTGATCGCCAGAGATAGGTAAATAAATTAAGTACTTGACAATCTGTACCATTATAAAATCTGAATTAGTTCTAGCTATATTAATTGATACAAATTGAGGGTGATATCTCTAAATTGCGTCATTTAGAAATTATCTCTAACATACCAGCAAATAACCACCCGAAAGTATACTAGCTTTTTAAGTGATAAAAAATAAATGATGTCTAAATATATCTTGAGACTTTAATTGCTCTAAATAACACTAAAATTTGGGCCGTCATGTTCGGAATAACTTCTGCGCATCATGCTTTGCAATACTTTATAATTTTTTGATCAATTATGTTCAACATTAAGAAGACATTGAGATCAAAATTTAGTAATGTACAAGTTATATATTTAACGATAATTTACTCTTATTTGTACTATAATGACCTTGTGATTATGTTTTAGTTCAAAAATATTTCGCAGCTTTTAATTTCGTAACAATATCGATGAAAAATATAAGAAATTCTACATAAATTCTTTAACCAATCAGTCAAGTATTAAAATTTATTGTAAATTTAAAATATATAATTCTTTCTCCGAAATGTACACGTAAGAATTATAATTGACTCCATTTTAAATTAAACCATAATTTTTATCCAAAATGTCAAAATTTTTTTCCCTTATTCCTATTTATATTATAACTTAATAAATACGACACCGAATAATATAATATTTCACGTATATATTGTTTGAACCTATGGCAGTTAGATTGTGAAATAATTATGAAAATATATTTATTAGTTTCTGGGTTATTGTATTTTGAAAATAACAAAAACTTCGGACCACTATTTATTATATAAATATTAATTCCTTTTGTAAATAATTTATATATAACACCGTCCAACAGCATTTTTCACATATGAACCAAACCGTATAAATATGAAAGTAGAGACATCTTATGATAGGAGTGCGTACCCAGTTTTTTATTTCGTCTTTGAATATCCTTTTAAGAGGACTTTTTATTTTAAAATCTGTTAGTTGCTCAATAATGTCGATATGTATATTAAATGGTAGAATATGATTAACAAATGTCATTTTAAAACGCATAAATTAAATATAAATAATTTAGTTTTCAGTTGTAATAATAATAATCTATATAATTATAAATCGCACTTCCAAATTTCCAGAGAGCATAGTTCCCATATAAGATCCACTTCAAAAAATTACTTTAAGCGCTCAAATTTCTTATAAATGAAAGAGCTTGAATTCAATTTGGCATAAATAAGTTTTATGTAAGTACATAAACCTCAGTATGAAGTTCAAAAAATATGTTTTGAGTTTCTATATAAGGACCTCTCCCGAAAATCACTTTAACGCGCGTACATAATGGTGTAGTGTATTACATTTTTTTCATGTAACTTATTCATAAGGCAAAATTAAATATAATATAAATATCATCGCATACAGTCTTTTCGCAGATTAGAAATACATGTAATGAACTTAAAATTATATAAATAGAAATAACCAACTTACCGTCGTTTAAGCTTTCAAATATATCTTAGTCTTAGAAGTAATGTTGTCATATTACACTTATGAAATTTAAACACAATAGCTTAACCAATGGCTCAAATAAATAAAATATTTAATTTGTAATTTTGCTTTTAGTAATATGACTCCAAAAACTTTGGTATTCGAAACTGGATATCAGTATCTTTAATATATTTTGTTTTGGAAATTATTTTTTGGAAACTTTTAAAAAAATCTAGTATATTGCAAAAGTTTTCCTCTTTCATTTGATACACATACCAACCCATAATATGAATTATAAAATAGCAAAATAACAAATTAATCTCACGCATCTTTTAGAACTTTTAGGTAGTTTAAAAGGGAAAAACGAAAACGAAATGAAAAAATTAATACGCAGTTATACTATATTAAGTCTATATTTTCTCATGTACATGGAATTTATTATGTGTGACAAAAATTTGTTATTTTTGTTATACGGTGTAACATATCTACAACAAAATACATGGTTATAAAGCTACATTTTATATAAATGATATGAAAGGGCAAAAAAATTAGGAATGTTATATTCGGCTTTGCCGAATCTATTATACCCACTATCTGAAACTTTTTCTGCCTCTCTAATTTAAAACGTCACCTTATGTGGGATTTTTACAAAATTTAGTTATTGCTTATGGTTTTGTTAGGGAGATGTTGTCGGAAAACTATGAACTATATGGACCACAACCTTTTTGTTTATGAACTGATATGGCCTATTTTTAATACCAAACAAAACTTATATAAGAAAAATTTTTGCCCCCCTAATTCTATCCTGCTTCCAGTAGACAGACGGTTATACGCACAGATGAAAGAACGAAAAATGGCAATTGTTACCTGATGATTTTAAATTTCTATAAAAATTTGTATGCACAAACTTCTTTAAGCCATTTGCGACTTTATTTCCCTTTCATACTTTCTTAAAAAAATCAAAAAAAAAAAAAAAGAAATCAAAAGTATGTAATTTTAAATTGCAATATCTCTTGGAAGACTTTGTGAATTTTAACGATTTAAACGGCATTTGAATTTAGCTTATGTCGGCTTTAATACGAACATTTCAAGAATAAGTAAGATTTTTAAAAAAATGCATTTTAATGTAATTGTATTATTTAAATACATTTTTCGTTAAATATACTATCTAAACTTTTTGATTTTTTAACACATTTCGAAAATATGGAATCTTTACATTAAAATACAAATCTCAATTTTTTTCTACTACGTATATTAGAACCTTTTAAAAAACATGTTCAATATTTTTCAAAATAGAGTTCTATCTCATTTTTTAAAAAATAAAAAAATGTTGAAATTTGTATAGAAGTTAACAAAAACTTTGCAAATTTAATGAATAGATTTGTATAATACTAAAAGCGTATAAAACGCTATTGTTTTCTTTTTTGGGTAATCCAGTCAGCATTTCCAAAATATCCTTTTCGTTAGAAAATATCTGCAAAATAAAAAAGCAATTTTTTGAATTTTTATTTTTCTTTAAGTACATTTAAAATTGCTAATATAAATTGCAATCTTAATTTATCTAATACAGATAGATTTACTTTTTTTACATATTTTGAAAAGGTATACATTTTACAAATAAAACGTGTGAAATATGTACATTATTTAAATGAAATATGTAATTTTATTCACATTTTAAAAACTATATCAGAAAAAAAAAGAGTTTTTATGTGAACAAATATGAATAGGTTTTAGAAAAAGCAAAATTGTGCATAGCAGAGTTTTATTTTAATGTAGAGTGTCTCTACTATCTAAATTGATAAAAAATCAAAAATCTGAAGTAGCATATTCAACGGAAAATATATTAAAATAATTCAGTTGCATTAAAATGCATTTTTCAAAATTCATTTTCATCTGTGAAACATTCATATTGAAGCTGATGTAATCACAATTCAGACGCCGAATTCCACAAAATATTTCCGGAAATTCTGTCATTTACAGTTTTTTACTTTTGGATTTTTTTTTAGGTTTTTTAGGAAGTGAACAAATACAATAAAATCGCGAATTTTCGAAGTTTCGCAAAATTTAAAATTGAAGTCGATATAGATATCCTTGAATTATTTGTGTGCAAAATTTTATGAAAATCGAAAGACACTCTTACGAAGTCTGAAATAATTTTTCGAGATGTTACACACGGAATAAAAAACTCTATATAGGGGAGATTGGGGTAAACTGGAGCATACTTTAATCTTACTTTAATAAAATATCAACCAATAATCATGGAACCGTTAAGTATAATGGATTATTGTCTAAAGTTTTGCATAAAAGTAATATTACTATTAACTATTACTGTTAACTATTAACTATTAACTATTTGTAGGTAGAAAGTGAAATGTTGGGGTAAAGCGTAAAGCGTAATTAAAACTTACAAATTTTATGATATTGTTTACATGATTTCCGTATTTACGAGGCCATACGAATGTTAAAATTCTAATAAGTGATAAAAGCAGACAGGTAAAAACTTACAAAACTAATAGAAAATAAAAAGACAATATTTTTAAAAATGGAAAATTATTTCTCGTATTTGGAATAATCTAATTCATATGTGTAATATCGATACAATTTTCTTTTTCTTTTCTTTGAATTTTTAGTCTTATCGTTATGGAGTTTATTGGGTTATTTAAAATTTTCTTATATTCTATTGTCTTTACCGAACATCACATTTTTATCTCTGTTTTATTAGATTTTCCTACAAGATTTCATATCGTTGCAAAAATTAATAATAATCAAAATTCTGTAGACTATGAATCGCATTTTACCACAATATATTTTTACCACAATACTCCAATTTAATCGTTTTTACGTAAAGTATAGATCTAATAAATCACTATATTTTTGGGGAGAAAAACTTTTTTGCAGTTGAAATATGTGTAAAATATGGCATTTAATTCCCCAGTTTCACTCCTAAATAAATGTAAATCCATCCTGTGTATTTTTTTTAACACTAATTGGTTTTAACAGGTGGTACAGTTATTAAAAATTAAATTATATGAAAAAATTTTAAGTATTCATTATTAACAAAAACGTTATAAAATATGATTAACTACAGAAAATTTACTTCATTCTTGAAAAATCAATTTATAGTAAAATAAAAAAATGTACTATGTACATAAAGATAAATGGAAATATTATAATTTAGAAAAGCTATAAGCACTTATTTAATATTTAATTGAAAGAAATTCAGATGAAATTGGAACACGTGTGTACAAAAAAATTCCTAAAAATCCACAAACACATTAATAGATAATTATTTATTAAACTTAACAAGTAAATATTATAGTTATTTAGCTTTCAATAACACCGATAAAAAAGGTTTACGAAATTTCATACTTTGTTTGTAAAGCGTTTATTGTTTACTTACACAGAAAGAAGTTACCAATCGGAAAATATTTCATTAAATTAAAAATTGTTTAAATTTGCATCTCTCACAAAATGATTACATCAATTACTAATAAGTGTAAAAAATTAAAAACAGACCAATTTTTCCAAATAAAAAAAAATTGTTAAATCTATGAATTAAAAATTAAATGAAAAAATTTATATTAATCAAATTTTAATGTGAAATGAGACAACATTGCGAATTTAAAAATATAGTTCTGTACACCATTGCTTATGTGTAATATAAGAAGTAAAGTCTAATCTGAAACACCAAATTCCTGATAGGAACCGAAACCATCTATTGTTAGTTTTGCTGTGTTGACATGAAGGATTTGAAAATTCAAAATTGACCCAATTGAGGCATATCAAAGAGATATAGCGAAAAATATGCATAAATTTAACAAATATTATTCTCGGTTTCAAAATTAGTATTCCGTTGAGGAACGCACAGAAAACTAAAAAATGCTGACATCAAAATTCGAATATCTGGTATGTAACTGTTGAAAGTCCACGAATGAGTTCAAAGTATAAAAGAATGGTAGATGTGCCCCTATGGTGAATGTTCCCCAATTTTATTATTATTATTTTTTTTAACATCAGATAAAAAACAACAAGATATATTTTTAACTAAGTATATTTCCAGTATTCAAAAATAGTGATCACTTCCGGCATCAAATATTTTATAAACTAGTGTTTTTTAATATAAGAAAAATTTTGGGTCATAAATATTGCCTCAATGCGATTTTACGGACTCTTAAACTTTTGGATGTTTAAAAAAATTTAAATCAGTAAACTTCAATGTACTCGTAAAGGATATAATATTAATTATTTTGTAAAGAGTTTTTTTAGAAAATTCAAATGAAATTTAGTATATATCTAAATTATTTTGTGGAGAAAATTATGGACTAAAATGTAAGTTGGGTACCATGCCAAGATTTTAGCCCAGGTTCAGTAAAAATCAGTTCAGTATTTTAATATACTAACATTTGGATTAAATTATTTAAATGTTTTTTAATTCCAATCGTATTTTAAAATAGAGCTCCAAAAGATTCGAACTTAAGAGGCTACGAAGCAACTTTGAAAAATCTTCGTTAGGGTTTTGATAGACTACTAGTACACTCTCCTTGAAATGAATATATCAATTACAAAAAACTGTAAATAATGAAAAAGACAAAAATATTTCCAATTAAAAATTTATTACATCAAGTTGATGATTTAATATTTAAAAATTTAAATAAAAAAAAACTTGAATTTTAGTTTATATATTTCTTTAATTTTATTTTTGCTTGAATATATTAATTAAATTTGATGTAAATTGAAACATCTCTGTTAATTAAAAAATATGTGGTAATAATTTTTCTAAGTGTTGATAACCTAAAAATGTTTTTTTTTTTAAATTTTGCTTATAGATTCTACTATACATCCATTACCCACCTATTTTTTAACAGTCTTTGAAATCGGATGCGAAAAAAAATTGGCCCAGGGACTCCTTTGCTATGTTTTTATGTATTTTTATATAAATCACGATCATAAATACCCCAAATATTGTAATATTTGAATAAAATTTTGGAACAATAAATTGTATATAAATATAAATTTTTTGAAAATCGAACCTTAATTGAGCATAGCTCTCATATAAGTCCCACTTACGGAAATCACTCTAAAAATATAAACTATGGGTCCACAATTGGCTACAAATACCTCAAAAGATCCCTCCTCGAAATTTTAAGCAAATGCACAATGTTGGCGGATGTGCCTACTCTATCTTTCTAACTTGCTTTTCCATTTGCTATAGTATTTAAAACTAAACAAATAAAATATAAAATTCCTTATTATTAAAAGACAAATTTAAAAATATTAAATCTTTTTGTAAAAATATAGAATTATCTACAAATATTCAAACATTTTCTTTTATTCTATATTACAAGAAAAGTATAATTGAAGACACAAACGCATTTTCTTTATATCTATGTCTGAAAAAAATGTTTTTGGAATTTTTAAATTTTATGCAAATTTTATTACAAGTAAATTATTTTCATTCTTATTTTAAAATAGAGAAAATATTCATATATTTGTTTTAAAACACTTTTGTTCAAGTGAACAGTTTTCTTTTGTTTACTATGTATATGTTGTTATTATTTTCTCTATTAGCTTTTTTTATTAAACTTTCCTAACAAATTTATTTTTATATTTTTGTTTTTCTTTAAAATGTTGGTCAATTACTTTTGCTTTAGCCGGCGTTAGTCTTAATCTTGAAATACAAATCTTAATAGACTACTGACAGAACAATGACGCCACTTACAAGATTCTTGAGGATGTATGAAAATAAATCACAAATAAATTAGACATAAAATAAGAAAGCCAAGGCAAAAAGAAAAACATATTTTATAAGAAAATAATTGTCGAATAAGAAGATAAATAAAAATAAGAACAAAAAAACTAAATTAATACTACAACAAAATTTTAGGCATGAAGTATTGTTACAGAATAAGAGTAAACTTATTCATGTTTTTTTTTAAGATAAATGTTTTCTGGTTTCAAAAAATTATATTCTCCAAGCTCCAACTTAGTAGGGTGAAACCCCGCTATTTTCTTAAAAAGTTGGTCCTTCTATAAACCTGTATTTCACAAAAATAAAATATTAATGGAATTTCTTTTCTTATATTTCTAGGCATCTTTAATAATATTTCGCGGATAACTTGCTGATTTGTTAAAAAAAAATTGTAAGTACCTTAATATTAAATGTCAAATTCTAAACTTCACAATACATTTTTTTTATCAAAATATAATCTATGTTTCAGTCCTTTTAAAAAAAATTATAATTACCAATTAAAAGTTACAATATTAAAAGTAAAAATTTAACGAACAAAATAATCTCAGAAAATAATTTTTAATTTAAGAAAACGTAAGCAAAAATAATATTTAACTTTTCGTTACTTTGTAAAAAAGAAAAAAAACTACTAATACATTCCTCATGAACTATATAAGGTAAGGCATACTTTTGAGACTGCAGATATACATTTAAGGGAAATTTATCATTAAAGCTATTTACTACTTTTAAATTTGTCCTCCATCATATTTTGTTGAAAATATTGCACCTTAATATTAACATCCATATGCGTGTAAAAATGTGTATGTAAATTACACATTTTTATATTTAATATTTATATAAAAGAAAGAAACCTAAAACTTTTTAAAAATAAGTTGTTATACGATTTTAACGATAAAGAAAATGCAGAGAAGTAAAAAAGTAAAATAGTTACCTACATATGTATATACAATTTCACAAGTAATCAGAGAAAAAGTTTTTTGTTTGTTTTAGTTTGGATTTTTCTCAAAAAATAAAAAGTTTTTACTTTTTTGTTTTATACAAGTTAGGAAAGGTATTTGTTGCTTACATTTGAGTTGGCAGTAAGAAGAATAATAGAAAACTTATTATTAAATCACATAAATACATACCTATCTCTATAGATAATTAAATTAAATATTTGTTTCTTTTTAAATATAAATAAGTGTGTATTAAAATATTAATTATGTATAAAACAAAATTTATATAAATTTATTATGTTTTCGTACATTGCACAGTGCAGCAGAATCGATTTTTTCAAAATAAATCTGTACCTACTGATCGCCTGGTTATTTTTAAATAAAATTTTATTTAGCCGTAGCAAACGAGGATACAATTTTATCTTTGGAGGGAGAGTCTCCACAGACCCTCACGAACGCAGTTATAGTTTTCTTATAGTTTTCAAGTGATTTGTTGTCTCAATTCTGTAAGGTCTTAGACCATCTTTTTTCACATTACATAAAGAACAAAATTATTTACCGAATGAAAAAAATTAAGTCGATATCTTTTTCGAGTCAAAAGATAAAGGATTTGCAATTTATAATTTGATAAAACAAGGACTTTTAGTGTGTTTTTTTTTGCAAAAAAAATGGTATACACTCTTTTTTCTCCATAATAATATTTCTCTCTAGAACAAATAATGATTTTATACTTTTCTCAAAGATATTTTCACAGAGATGATTTTAGAATTCAAAGCATGCTTAAACAGCCAACGGGAATAAGTACAGGCCTTCTCGAATTTGACCTATTTTATATAAAAATTTTGATTTTTCCCTATATGTTCTATAATTCTAAATCATGAATTTACAAATATAATGCATTTCCCAAAACTCTAATGTGTTCCAAAGTGTTTGCCAATGACCTTTTGCAGACCTGCAGACCTGGACTTAGGGGTTAAATTTAAAAAAAAATTTATTTTGGGACTTTTACCGGTTTTTTTTTTTTTTTTGGGAATTTTGAGATTCCGTTTTTTAAACTCTTAGATTTTCTAACAAATAAAGATTATAGAAAGATTTAGATTATAGCTTTTAGTTATAGTTTCTCCAAAAACCATTTTTTACAAAAAATTTGCTTTAGTTCCCAAAATAATTTTTGCAATTTTCAATTTTAAATCCATTTAGTTTTGAACTTGAGAGATATATCGACTCGTTCAAGAGATAATTTTCCTTTCTAAGCAATAGGGTACAAAGTTTAAAAAATTTGACAAATATATTGGGCTATATATTGAAAAGACTGGATCAAGATTTTGAAAAAATTGAGATATTTGATGTACAATTAATTTGAAAACTATAACAGATAAATAGCACATATAGGGCTTTAACAAGATGCAAAAATAGTATAAATCGGATATGGAACAAACATAAATAAAAATTTTCTATGACATACGTGTCTTATTTGGAAACCCAATAGCTCCGCTCCTGATGGGTTTATGGCGCCCCCTTATAACTTAAAATTTTAATCTTCTCTGTTACGCCTTTACAAAATTTTATGTAAATCCAAACAGCTAATTTCAAATTATAGAATTATTTACAAAAAATTTGGATTCTGCCCCACTGTGCATCGGTAACAAAAGAGTCATAACTAAAAAAATGTAGTTTTAAGTAAAATAATTTTGAAAGCTTTTATATCTCATGTTTTTCTACCGAATGCTTATCTCTTCTTAAAGTACATGGGCAAAATTTATTTAAAAAATGTATCCATATTTTCATCGATTTTAGAATTATAAAATATAGTGGAAAAACTTAGCAGATATGATTGGATACTATACTCGTAACGTAATATTATTTGGTTACCTTATTTTTCGCAACACAAGGGCAATAAGGTTTGGAAATAAATATTTAGGAGGATTAAGAATACATTAAGAATTCTGAAACTGCATTTCGTTTGTTAATTTCAAATTTTTGACCTTCGAAACTATATTTCAAAAAATATAAACACATTTTCTGAAATACATAGTTCAGATTTTTTTGGCGATTCCGATATGTTGAAAAAAATCAAGATTTTGCGATATTATTACAAACGGGGATTTAAGACCCTATATCTCTGCTCCTGAAGAAGACAGAAATCTTACTTAAATTTCACACCAAAAATTTATATTTTGAATAAAAAACTAAAATTAAATTTTAGTGGTAAAGAAACAGAAAAATATAGGTGATCACCAATATATATATATATATATATATATATATATATATATATATGTGTGTGTGTGTGTTAAAAAACAACTAAAATTTCATTTTATAAGGAAACTAGAGGCGGTAGAATAAAAGGAACGAATAATCTAACCCTTATGAAAAATTATCTCCTATTTGTATGAGACAAAAATCTTCTAAGGTGCTTATAAACGCACCTTATTAAAAAAATTAAAAAATTGAGTCGGACGAGTCAAAAATTAATAAGAAGCCTTGTTTATCTAAGTTTTACACGCCCGAAAAATAATTTTTTCAACTTTCTCAACAAAGAAACTGAAAGTAGATTAAATAACAAAAACTTTTCTTAAGTTATTTTTTGTTTTTTTTTTTTCTTTTTAACAAAACATGAAAATTTACTTATGAACAGTGTTGCTAAAATCTAAGTGAGAAAAAGTGCTAGAATTTACAAAGAAAAATGCTAGAAAGTGTTAAAAATTACAACAAAAACTGTTTGTATTTGTAAAAATAGAGATATATTATTTAATTTCAAGGTTAAAGTTATAATATAAGAAAGAAAGTTAATAGAACATTGAATAAAATAGTAAAAACACATTCTAAAATTGATTCTTTAGAAATTAAACAAAATTTATTAGTGGATTTTTCAAAATTCTAATTTGATCATGTTATCCATATATATTATCTGAATTGTAGTGCTATATACCAAATAACATAAAGGTTATTTAGTAAATGTATAACATTATGGCAAAATGTTATTTGATAAGTTAACTGTTTTTAATTGTAATGGTTTTACAAAGTTTATTTTGCTAAACACACTCTTTAAAGGTTGCATTAGTTACCATTGCACAGTGTCACATTTGGCAGTTTTATAACGATAAAGATACAGTTTCAGAGATTTTTCGACTGAAATTTTATATTCTGACAAGGCCGTAAACATTCCCACTAAAAAATCGGCCGGCAGAATCACTGCCTTTCCTATACCGAAAAAATAATAATATGTACCTTTACCGCACATTTGTTTCTAATATTCTTAAAGATCGCAGAAAGTCGCAGCCAATAATCTCAAATATAATTTAATGGAGATTGTTTAATATACCAATTGTATTTTCAAATTGGAATGCATTGGAACATTTTAGTTTTAATATTAAGATTTCTTTTAAATAAAAAGATATTTTAAAAAATTATTTTTAAACCTAATAAATTATAGTAAAATAATCTGGATATATTTTTTTTATTAAGTAACAAAAAATCATATTAATATCTGCAATACTCACTGAGATATATGCAGTTAAATTTAACACGCTTCTTTAAAAAGTTTAAAATAAAATTAAAATATTTTAAAGGCAGAAACTTTGAAAATACATAATTCATGCTATTGATACTTCTCAATATTCTAAATGCTTTTTCGTAAATATATAATATATTTACCAGTAAATGCTTCACGTCAATTAATAAGCTTATATTTTAATATATTGTTGTTTTAATTTGGATAAAAGTAATATAGTGCATCGTTAAAAACATAAAATTTTAGTTGCAGTTTTGATTTTTTGGGATAAAAAAATAAATAAATAAATAAAAAACCGATAATATCTTTGTAGTACAGATCTACACTGTTACATATATGTAAAGTGACGATGTCTAAGTTTTAAACTAAATTGTAAAAAAACTGAATAATATTAACTTCAATTTTGTTATGAATTGTGTAACTCAATATTAGTTCTATATTCTCAAATAGCTTTTTGTCTATTTTTATTCCTTTTGTTGTGGCAAAACCTAATTTTCTGAAGTTTTAACGAAAAAAATTTATTGTATACTAAAAGAAAACAAATCAAATTTGTTTACTAAATTATTTAAAAACATATACAGTATGTCTGATAAAAATTAGAAAGTGGAGAAAAAAATTATTACATATTTGTAACACTGGGTCATTCTCAGTAATTTTTGGCCCCCACTATTTTCATTGCCAAAGGGACTAAATGACAACAGTTTTTCTTATTTTTTTTTTTTTTTTTAATTAAATATACTACGAGTATTTGAGCAGTAAACATGTTAACTTGTTTAAACAAGTGATTATTTGCAGTTTAGTAAAGATTGTGGCCATAAATATTTAGGGGAAATACAAGAAAATTAACCCCAGGCAGTGTTTACTCAGCCTGGTTAGATTTTTTTTTTTTGAATCCTTATTCTTGTTCCACATATCAGTATGAAAACACAGGTTATGAGCAAAATGCGATTCTTGATAAAGCATTGGAAGACATTACTGGAACCCGATTATAGTCATTTGGTACCATACATGAATTTTGAAAAGGTTTTTAACGATGAATTAGTACACATTTTATGAGATTTATGAAAAAAGTACATCAACTTAATTGCGCTTTTTATTGAAAGATCCAACTTTTTTTTTTTTTTTTTGGGTGCCAAAATTGCGTGCGTAAATCTCACTGTTACATATATGCAATTGCTTATAATTATCTTACTAAAACAGATCTAAACAATTTTTCCACTTCAATGAGTTTATATATGATTTATTTAACATGTTGTTCAAAATTTCTCTACATAGGCTAGATCGCCGTGGGCATTAATGGGTTAAATATTCTTTAAAGAATTGATTTATATGATGAAAACTAAAACGGTTTATTCAAATCTAAAATCGACTGGAATAGGCGATTGTTAAGTACAGATTTATAGTTAAAATATATTGAAGCTTTTTGATACTTATTTTTTGATACCCATTTCGAGACAAAATTCATTTTTTTTTTCAGAAATTATACTGAATCGCTGCACATAGGTCCGGCAGACGACTTTTTTTTGGACAGTTCTATATACATATATTTTTCTCTTTGAAAATTATATTTTTTATCAATTTCTAATAGGTTTGTGTCAATTTAATTTTTTTCTTATCCCTTTTGTAAGCAAAGAATATAAATGGGGACCAATATTATTTTTTTTATTTTAATTATATTTATAATTATTCGCACTTTGTTTTTCGACTTCCTTCAAAATATATTGACCAATTTTTTCTTTTTTTTTCATTTTGAGTAACATTTAGCCAAATTTTAAAAGATATACCATTTCTGTTTTTTTGTTTTCAAAAAATACTCATGGGCAAACGAAGTAGCCCATAAGAACAAATTTTCTTATATTGCACTCTTTATAAATGGAACTCCGACCATCATCTTCGATTTCAATAATAAATATTTTATGGTACTGTGCCACTAATTACCAAAACAACTATTTTAAAAAGTTGACACTTTAAAAAAAAAAAAAAAAATATATATATATATATATATATATATATATATATTTTACGCAACAAAATTGTTTAGCATTTGCTCCATCGCTGGCTAAAGCGATATTATTTCAAAAACAAAATGCAATTTTTGCTTAATTGAGGTGTTTACTATTATACTACAGTAAAAACTTTTGCTTGCTTGATTTGAGTTTTGGCAAAGAAAAAAAAAAAAAAAACAATGTCTTCAGACCTATGTGAGGAAATGGAGAATCAATTTGTATTCTGATCAACAATACTGATATGCGGATGTGAAATTTTATACAAATTCATCTAAGGTTACAGATTTATATCCAAAAGATTTCGATTCTGCTCCACTGTGCATTGGTACCTTTTAACCCTAGAATACTAACAATAGTTTCTATACATTAATACCTGTATTAATACGATAAGTAAATTTTACGTATACATGGCTATTTCTCTAAAACACTTTGTTATTTTTTATATCACCTAAGTGCATTTCTATTATTTAGTTCTCTTTAAAGGAATATAGTGAAAAAACAAATTCATTAATTAAAAGTGAGACATTAAAACAAAAAAAAAAAAAAAAACAAAAAAAAAACTTCCAAGAATATAACAAGATTTTATAATGTAGTCATGATAAATTGTGATCTATTGTACATCAGATATTTAAGATATCTATGATATATGACAATATATTATTACCTTTGCATTATTGCTAAATTTTTCACACATTTTTCTTTCCTTTCTGTAGAAAGTTAGAATTGACTATTACATCTATTAAATAAATATTATCCGCCGAATATTAAAGTATTTGCTCTGCCATTTCAAGTCACATTTCCAAATTTATATTCAAATTTATACCGTTAATACTAACGATATGTAAAATTTACGTGTACAATTTATGCTTTTAATACTAACCATACATTCATTTTACTTAGCATATTTTTTGCATTCGGAACATGTAAGCATATAAAAAATTATTATTTTCTTTTTCATATACATTTAAAAACACTTGACGAGAGTACTTCTGGAACTTCATACCATTACATTTCTACTCAAAAGAGTAAGGATTTGAAAAAAATGTTTATGTAAAATTTACGTACATTAGTATTCTTAGGTTAAATGATATCACATATTGTATGCGTTGCGTTGGAAGAAAATGCAAAGATGTTCAAAAAACTAAAAAATACCTCTTTTTCAAAAGGTCCAGCTCACAAATGGTCACCAATATTTTGTTAAACATTATAGAAGAGAGAGTCGTCTTAATATTTGGAGCGATGGCTGTGCTACACGTGCTGAAATCTTACACTCTAAAAAATGCTTGTAAAATGACTATTATTCAAGAAGTCAAATTTATTTAATATTACAGAAAATACGTAAATTTACGTACAAAATGTTTATTAAAATTAAATGTAAAATTGCGCTAGCAAATATGAATATAAATTTTAAAATAATATGTGAAGCTATTGTTTGAGCTATTTATGAGAAAACTTAATTATTTTTGTAATCAAATTCTCATTTATTTTCAATAAAACGTGGTTTAATTTTATGCAATTTCCTGTTTTTTATTGCCATAATGTATAATTTTATTGTTTATTACTTTTTCCCTTTTATCTCTTTTAAGAAACTGAACACATGGAAAATGCTTATATTTTTATTGAAAAAGAAATTGAGGTCGATGGAAAAGAATTTCTAGTGGATCAAATAACTCAAACGAATACCTTTAATTTTATATTCAACATTCAGTGTCCGGCCCATATTTTTCAGACATTGTATTTTTTATTTAGATATATTAAAAAATTTTATCCATCTTCAGTACGTGGCACAAAAGATATATTATTTGTACGCAAGAAATTAATAATTCAATTTAAAACAGGTAAGAAAGATAAAGTCGGTCAAGCCCGACCATTTGATGCCCTACACCATTGCATATGGGCATAAAAATTTGGGGAGGGGTTCTATGTTAGACCTGTGGGCAACTACGTTGATGCTAACATTTATATGAATTTATGCACTTTAGGATAATTCTCGAAAGTGGGTTTATGTGGGTGCTATAATAAATTATGGACTGATCCTCCAAAAATTTGATACTGTAATTTCTACTTATTTCAAATATTAACTTGATACTAACATTTGTATGGGATTAACGTACGTTAATGCGATATTCTAAAGATGAGTTTATATAGAATCTGTGGTCAATTATAGACCAGTCTTCACAAAATTTTGCATACAGATTTATACAAAGCTTTTTTGCACCGAATTTCATTAAAATATTGCTATATGTACGGCATTTATGAACTTTAAACTCCTATTCCGGGATGACGTTTGTATGGGTGCGGGCTGAAATAATGGACAGATCATAACGAATTTCCATAGGATTTATTCCTGTGTCAAAATAATTATTGGTACCAAATTTCATCAAGATATCTTTAAAATTGGGACCTGTACTTTGTACACAAAGTTTACATGGACAGACAGCCAGCCAACCGACTACACGGATGGATGGACGGACAGACATCGTTAAATCGAGAGAGCGATTCTGATTCGAAATGTATTTTTTAAGGTGAGGGTCCCAAGATTTTTTCTGTGTATTACAAACATCAGTATAAACGCATAATACCTCAACCAACTATGGTGGTGTAGGTAATAAAAATAGTATCATTTAAATAGTGGTCCACAAGTCATTGTTATATTCAGTTGTAATAGGTTGTTTATTTCTTTTAATATTTTAATCTATTGTCTAATAAATCGTTCTTTAAAAATAATTTTACTTGTTTTTCTAAAATTGGTATAGGATGCATAAGATCGTTAGTATTGATAAATACTGAATGTACCTATAAATGTTTTGTAGGTAGTTTTACATAGTTTTACTATAACTATGCAAATTATCTGTATTCTTTTAGGCCCAAAAAATATAAATTTAAATTATATGTTGCTAAAAATGTTTTAGTCACAAAAGTAGGTAACTAGACACTTTAAATAAAATATGTTTAAATATTTGAACTAAATACAAGTATTTTTACCATAATTATAGTAGCTAAAAGTTACCTACTAAAATTAAAATAAATTTAAATGTATATAATACACCTTTTTGAGAAACTTTTTATTAATTTCTTATCATACTTTATATATTTTAACTTTAAAGTTCTTGAGACTTCTTGCGAAAAGTTTTCTTTTATTTTATTTAAAAGTTTCTCCCCATTTTTGTTCTTAATTAATTGCTCTTTTGTATATAATGAAGAATCTTTTTTTTTATTATTACCTTTATATATGAAACAAAGGCTGAGTATTATAGTCTGGTATCGTTTACCTCGTGGCTCTATACGACTGGGTTTTCTTTTTTTCCCTCTCTCTCTCTCTCTGTTATATATATATTTTAATGACCACAATCTCTTTCTCTAGTGTTTCGGGTTATGGCTTATAAAAATGCACAGCAACTAATTAGCCTTAAATACATGCAACTTAATATGTATTGCAAATTTCTCAGCCAAAGAAAAGTTTTTTCCAGTAAAAAAAATATATAATTTGTATATAGCTTAAAGTCATATTAAGAAATATTTATATGCGTAGTCGTACTGATAACAATTATATGTATATTTTCAAAGAAACCAAAATTTTCTTATGTAAGCACCAAATAACAAAAGGAAAATGTAGCCCTAAGCCAAAGAATGCTTTAAGTTTTATTATTAAAAAAAAACAAAAAAAAAAAAGACATTGATTTGCTTGTCTTTAGCTGGAAACCATATTTTAATTTTATGGTTGGTTTTGTTTTTGGTTTTTTTTTTATTTTTATTTTTTCTAGTACTACTTTCGCAAGATTATTGGCAATTTTTCAAAACTCTTTGTTACGTACAAGTACGTATGTTTATTTAACTTTCAAAAGGCAACAAAATAAAAAAATGGGAAAAATGCAGTAACATTAAATTAAGAAACTACAAGTATGATATTATCCTATTGCGGAAGTTTTCATTATTATTTCTTTTTGCGTTCAAAAAGGCTTTTAAGGAAAACATGTTTTATTTTTGCTGTTATAGAGTTTTTATTTTTTTTTCAGAATTTTCCTTTTGTTGCTTTTAAAATAATTTCTTTGTATGTTAAAGTACGTTTGGTTTGATGTAAAATGTTTGTGAGATCATAGTATTTTTGTGGCCCAATAATGCATCAAACCAAGATATGCTTTTTATTTCTTTGAAAACTTAACAAACTCATCGTATGGCGTGTTCTGTATTTAAAGGAGTTAGTGTTGGGTTAAGAAATTCTATTGATATCTTAAGATGGAATAAATAGAAAAGTGTGTTAAATATTGCATTTAGGTTTTTCTCTTATTAATAATTATCTTCGTACTATTGTATTTTATTATGAAACACCCCCCATAAACACATCAATATAAGACTTGGTTATGTCGACACATTATGTTTATGTGTTTACATACTTATGTGTGTTACTGTTTGCATAGAGATGAGTTATGAATTCTTCAATAGACACTATGGTATGTGAAGATTTTAACATTGAGAGCAAAAACGTTTAAATGTTTCGTTTCTTCGAGTCAACTAAGATATGCAACACTTTTTAAATTTTATTGAAACTTGATATTGTTTAACTTAAATTTAGCAAATGCAATTTAAATGCTTTGGGTTCATATCTAAACGAGACATTTGGAAAAACTTCTTCGCAATTGCGGGTCCAAATTTAACACGATTTTTATAAAATATTTTTAATTTTATTAACAACAAATATGAAAAAACTTAAAAAAAAACTTTACGGAATCACATTTATATGCCTTTGAATTTTGAAAAAAATTTTCCACTGTTTTTTTGTTTTTTTGCCAAAAAAGTAGTTACCTTCTTTTTTCAAATATGTACAAATTAGAAATTTTTTCTAAAAATTTTCAATCTCAGAATTAATTTCTTTAATCGCAAAGCTGAAATCAAAAAAATTAATACTTGTTATATGTTCTGATATATTTTAAAATTATTGGTAAGAGAAGTTTTTTCCGGTATCGGTTGGGAAGTTATAAAAAAGCCATTATTGTAAAATTGTAAAATTTCATTTAAAAATTCAAAACTTAAAATTTCAATTTTTGTATCACAATATCTCGTAAACTAAAAGAGATGACCTTTGCGTACGAATCTTGGATCTCAGCCTACAGAATCCACTCATATGAAAATTTTTCAAATCGGTTTAAATACAATAATCACCACTGCTTTATATATGGACCCGCCATTATATCTATATAGTCCGCGGTCAAAACTTAAACTCTTCTGCACCTGTACTATCACTGTGTGAAATTCTACTGATGCTGGACCTGTTCGAAAATTGGAGATTTATTTCCATTTCATTTTTTCAATGTTACACTGTGAAATGTGTACAAAGCTTAGCGAAAATAGTTTGAATGAAATAATGGGAAAAGTCATAAGCTTGCTAATTATACTCTGCTACAAAATTATACTTTTAATTTTCATTTAAAAAGCGACATTCTGTGGGTTGTAGATTTTCTTGAAGACATCATATACAAATTTTAAAAAATTCCGAAATAGCCCAAAATTTTTGAGATACTCAAAAACAAAAAAGCAACTATCAGAATATATCTTAAACTAAACATCTAGTAGCTCTCTAAATTGCAAGTAAATTTTATATTTTCAAATCAGCTTAGAAAGCGGAAAATGTACAGCTTAAGCTCTATTTAATTCTTTTATATGGGCCATTATATAAAAAATTTTGATTTTAAGGCCTCAAAAAGAAACATATATACTCGTATATATATTTTATTTAATGACCTATTAAAATCCATTCGCATATTTAATAAGTGCATACACAATACGAAAATATATTTTATTATAGTTTATTACAAAGTAATGCTGTTTAATATTGTGATTCTTTTTTAATCTAAGATTTTTTTCTTTTTGGTCCATAAAAATTTTATTTTTAGAAATACCGTTAAGCACTACAAACAGCACATATTTATACCAGTTATGATCTATATCGTGCTGTCCATGCAACGTGCCTCAACAGAATCTGTTTTGACAAAAGTGATCCGTTTTCAACTATCCACGATATTTGACTTAAATTTATGGCCACGATCAATTATATTTATCGCCATTTTTATATCTATATATCCAAGATTTTTTAAAATTTGCTATATAAAAATACAAAAATAAAAATTTAAATTTTTACGTAATTTTCAAAAATCCATAAAATAATAAGCCTACATTTCAGTACAGTTATTTTTCAGTAACGTGAAAACTAAAACATTTCTGAAGTAATACATATTAAAAACAACATTCAGGCATTCCACTTAGCGGGAGAAATTCATTAGTTCTTTTTCGTTCATGGCAAGTAAAATCACCTTAAAAATTAAGCTTATTGAGTAATTTATTATTGAATATATAAGCCCATTATTATGGATCATCGTTATAAGCAAATTTCAAAGCATATTAATTTTTTAGGTCTAACATAAATGTTTTGCATTAAAATAAATTGCAAGTCATTTTGGCTTCTTCCAAGTTAAACTGAAAGAATTTCAAGTTTTTTTTTTTTTAGTAAAAATCCTTAAGTTTAATTTTTTCGGAAAAGCGAGTTTTTATTATATTTTAAAATTACACTACATTTTTCACCGAAATCTTTTGCATATTTGAGGTACAGAGATATTCTATATAAATATATATGCATTTATAATTTTTCATGCATCATTCTTAATACTATACGAATTTTATGCAACAGAAAGAAGGAAGAAGTACTGGTTAAAACAAAATCATATAATTTGTCTTATTATCATTTCTTAATAATTATCAGGAATCTGTATGAAAGATAAAACATTGTTATGAAATTGTTTGCCCAAAATTTTGCAAAATTTTACATAATAAAACGCGTTAAAACTGCAGAAAAAATGTATTTTATTTAAAATTAATTTTTTAAAGTAGGTTCTCACCAACAAATTTTTCTTAAATTTTTAGAGTTTTATTAAATGCCTTTAAAACAAAAATTTTGTTATGAATAACAGTTTTTCAACATTTTTTTAATAAAACCTTTTATAAATTATTCAAAACTTGTAAAAATATTAGGAGATTATTATTTTTGAGATTTCGATTGATACAATTAATAAAGTAATTAAATGCATTATTAATTTCAAATTAATCATTTAATAAAATCCTTTCCTAGGTAGATAAAACAAACAAATTTAAACATTTGATTAGTTTTAACAGCAGTTATAAATTTCAAAAAATTATTACACACTTTACTAAAATAAAATTACTTGTTTCAAAATTTGTTATTTAACTACACTTTTTCATTCAATCACAGAGAATAAAGAAATAAAGAGGATTTTTTATTTTTTAACTGGAATAAATATTTTTTAATAAACAGTTTTTATTTATACTATCGAGACATTTAGATCTATTTAATGACAACTTAAAGATAGTCGATATGTTTTCGTTCATTTATTTTAATTACCATTTAATATTGAACAACATGTCATGTCTTTATCTACATGGTAATTTAAAATAAAATTATCTTAAACACCCTTTATTTTAAATTCTTATAATAGTTACTAGTATAGTTGACACAATTTTTCTCTTGATATAACAAAATTTACCATCAATTTATATACCCCCTCCTATACTTCTTTACTCCTTGAATTTTAAACACAAATAACAGCAACCAAACACATCTCAATTGAAAACTTATTTTTATAGTTTTATTTGTTTGTTATATTTGTCGTGTATGTATTTGTTAAACTTTTTACAAACAACAACAAAAAATAATAATAATAAAAATGAAAATTGTATAAAAAGTCAGTGAACTTATCCTAAAAATAAAAAATAATACCAGACTACATAACTTTCACATTTTGTATGCATTTGGAATGGAATAATAAAAAGGAATATTACAAATTTTCATTATGGTCGTGTAAGCAACAAAAACTATGCATTTTTATATAAAAAGCACAATTCAGTTGATACAAGTTGATTGGAGTATTAATTTGACAAAAATATAACAACCAAATATTAATTACTGGGAAAAATAAAAGGGAATGAGTAATTTCTGAACTTTAAATATTTTAGCTGAGCTAAATTTCAAAAATCAACCACATAAAAGTAACTAATATGTTTTGGCACTAGCTGAAATAACTTAAAAATATAGATGAAACAATTTTAGAAGTACAATAATATAATAATTTAGAATAACTATTTGTAACCTTCTCTTGTTCCTTAGTAATATTGTGACGAATTCAGTGTAAATTTGTCAATGTAACTCAACATCAGAACACTTACTAGCAAAAATAATTCGGATGTCTACCAAACCATTGTACATGTACATTCATTTGAAAACTTTTATATGTATATTGTACATAAAAAGGTATATATATTTGCCTTTACAATACATCCAACATATGTTCAACATAACCAGTGTTGCCAGATGGTGAGAAAAAGAGAGGCTAAATTTAACTTAAAAAAGTCAAAAATGGCTAAATATCACAAAAAAGTTAAGCAAAAAAAACTAGATTGTTTTTTTTTTTATTTAAAAACTGATTTTTTCTCGTTCTTGTTAGTTTTTGATATTTTTAAAGTTATTGCAATAAATTTGTAAATAGAACATAGAACGGGTGCCACTAAAATGATCCAATGAAAAATACCCCAAAAATTCTCATACAAATTTTGGTTATATTTCTTATAAAAATCACCAAATTTTAGCTTTTTTAAAGCTATTTTAAAAATCAAGAAAGGCTAAAAAAACACTAGAAGCTAAAACGAAAATTTTGAATCTAAAGGCAAAATAAAAAGGCTGGATTTTGCCTTAAAATGGTTAAACTGGCAACACTGAACACAACACATTTTAGAAAAATTTACCCCCTAAAAATATTTTACAGGAAAATACTAAACTAAAAAGTTCTGTGTTAAAAGTTTCTTTTTTTTACGAGTACAACAATAATAACGATGTTGGTATTGGTGATGATGTTGTTGATGGGAAAAAGGTAACATATTATATTTTATAACATTTTTACAGCCATAGAACAAAGCAATAACACCATCGTCTAGAATAAAAAAAAAAAAAAAAAACATCTATGTATATAAAATAAATCTGAAGTAAATATTTGTTAAAGGTACATTTTTTTAATTTGATAATTGCTATAAAATAAGAACAAAAGTATTGTAGCTGAAATAATAAAGTTTTTGTTAGTTTATGGAATTTGCAGAATACTTTTGTAATGGCAAATTTTTTGTGTTGTGAAGCAACAATATAAAACATGCCAAAAGAATAAATTCTGTTTTTACTTTAGGGCATAAATATTATTCTTCATTTTGCAAATAACTTTATTTAAATGAGATAGTATTTAAATATGTAATAATAAAAGCAGTTATTTAAATATGCTAAAATAAGCATAGCTTAAATAATACAGAAATTATTCGAATCATGTAAAAGTTTGCAATAGTATTTTCAGCGTTACCGTTGAGAGTTTTTAAACATTGCCCAAAAAAAGCGATTTCAAATAATGTTGCCAAAAAGAGACCAATTGTATCAACACCTAAAAAACTCCTTAATATTTATTCATTTAAAAAAACAAAAAAATGTATTTTCAATTTTATAGATTTATTTATAACAATTTTTATTATTAAGAAACGAAGATTAATTCGTAAAAGTATTTAACATAAAATACTCTTTTTATTAACTAAACTTATGTACTTTTGCATGAGGTCTTTACTCTCATCCTGATCTTCCAAAACCCCGTCTAAGAAATTTGATGTTTTAAATACCTGTTCACAAAATCTATTATTAGCTTTAGTTTCTAACAGTTTCAGTTCATCTATATTTTCCGGAGTTTTTTATAACATTGTGATACAATCTCAAAATAATAAATTTGTTCGATCTATTATATATGAAGATCGAGATATTTCAAACTACATAGGTATTTTCAAGTACACAGTCTTAAAAAGTCGATATTAAGTTCCATTTAAAAAAAGGCGCCAAAGGTGGCATTGCTGAGTATTTTATCATATGTATTCAGAAGGTGAAATAAAATAGTTATATTAATAAATCTATTGTATTTGGTTAAATATTGATTATTTTACTGTCTTATGAACTGAAATATGTTCTAAAATTTTTCAATAAACCCTAATTTTAAATTTTGCTCAAAAAATCGTTTTAGAATATGTTCCTGCAAAAAATGTATTTATAACTGTGTTCTTCATTTGTTTTTTTTTTTTTTAACTTCTTTCGGGAAGCTTAAAAGGCTTTTCAACCGTATATGTTTGTTTATGGTTTGGTAAAATATTAAAAGCAAATTTTTAAACCAAAAAGAAAATATCAACAGTTTTCAAGTTTGACTGAAATTTGTGTATAAAAGCCGTTATAACGTTATAACAATAACGAAATTTGTTTAAATTAGGTATAAATTTCATAAGTAGTTATAGCTATAGCTCTTTAAAAATTAAATAGGGATAAAAATGTAACCAACTCTAAGAAATATATGGTTTGTGAATCTGATAAGTATCATAAAATTACTAGATTTAAAAATTTAAAATTTTATGAATTAAAAACGTAAAATTGATCCCAGCTTTCAAAAATTTCAATTTTATTTAAAATGGTAAAAATAATTACATGTCTAAACCAAGGTTTGGGATAATGATCAGCTGACGTTCCCGGGAAAATTTTGAGTATATTCCTGGGAAAACGGAACTTAAAAGTATACGCTTTTTAAGAATTTATTTCACTTTATTTTTAGTTTTTTATTATTAAAATTGGTTGGAAAATTCATAACCCGCAAAACAGTTTTTGAAATATCTCAAAATTTAGAGCTGGTTTCGAAATTTTTGACAATTATTATGTGATGTCTTTATGCAGATCTACCGACTACATTAGGTAATTTTTTAAGTGAAAATAAAAAGTATCATTTGTAGCATAGTGTTGCTATATAGCAAACTGTAAAATTAGACAAAAAATTACTAAACCTCGGAATTAGGTGGAGGTAGGGAAATTTTCGTTATATAGCTTCGTCTTGTTTTCTTATATTTTGCATCGAAAATATATGTCGTCAAAAAATTTTCTTGTTGCATCCTTCAAATAATTATAATAAGTGAACTAGAAAAAATTTAACGTGCTAAACAACAATCTCTTTCAGTTTTTTTAATTACGTACAATGTTTTTTACATATCTAATATTTCCTCATTAATAAGCCACCATAACACCAAAACATTTTATCCGATTTGGATGACTGAAACACCAAAAGATGTGAACTCAAATTGTCTATTAACTCTTTTATTATATACTCATTAGTTTTGGAGTTATTCAGAAATTAGAGTCGAACATTTTTTTCCATGAAAGATTTAAGATTTTTCCCCTTCAGTTTTTTTTTTAATGAAAGCGGTATCAATTTTCAGTTTTATTCATAAAACTAGTACAGCTACGAATAAGCCATGCATTACCAAAATTCTGATGCATAAAATCTTGATTTCATTCACAATTAAGTAAAGACATTTATATAAAATTGTTACATATATTTAATATCACGTGTAATAATTATTTTAAATATTCGTATTACGTATAAGTATACAATTTTCATCGAATTTTTACTACAAAAAAAATTATTAATTGTTCATCAATCACGGTATATGGTTTATTTTATTCGTAGTAACCTAGCTTTATAATAAGAGATTGAAAAACTTTCATTTTATTGTTATTATTATTATCTTTTCTTATTTTAACTTTTTTTATAAACTTTAATAAAGAAAAAATGTTTTCTAATTTTACAAGAAAAAATTATTATTATTTTTTGCCACTAATTTCTGGGTAACTCCGAAACTACTGAGCGGATAAAAATAATGTTAGAATAACTTAAAGGTAATTTTAGTCGACATCTGTTGGAGCTTTATTTATCTAAATTCTCTAGTCATACTAGTGTGACTGCTTTATTAACGAGGTCATATTAGTCATGCCTATAAAAAAAATCAGTTCTGATAGTAAAAAACAAAAAGCAGATTCTTGTTAAGCAAGAAGAATTCCATTCATTTTACATAGTTTTGTTTAGAGGAGAATTTTTTGTCGATCGGTGTAATCATGTATACGCAACGCTAGGTATTCGCGAATAAAGGCCACAGAAAAGGTGTGTTGTTACAATAACAAATAACAATAACAATATAATGGTATTTTCTAATTTAAAAAATATTTGTTTCTTGCTTTTGTTGTTTTCTTTAATTTAGCAATCATAACATACTGGAGATCATTTCAGTGTAATTTTCCTATAAACGTAGTCGAGAAAAAATTTGTCTAAAGGTTATTGCAAAAAAAAAAATAAGTAAATAAACAAAAAATAATAATAATAAAATGAAACTATATTACACAATTTTAACAGTTGTTGTTTAGTTGTTTATTTCACTTAAGGTTAGTTTCTAATTAATTTCTAATTTCTGTTTACTGGAAATATTTTTGTTTTAATTGAGAAATTACATCAGCTTAAGGGATGCCCAGAGGAACTTTTCTTACAGACCAAGAAAAAATTCAAATTCAATTTTCTCGTTATCAAGGTTGTTCTAACAACGAAATTGGACAAAGAATTAACCGTTCGGAAGGAATTCTCGCTTTCTTAAGAAAGTGCAGAAATACGAAGTGCGGAAACCAACAAAAGGTAATCAAAAATGACAAAAAGGTAAATTAATGAAATAAAAGCAGAAGTCACCCGCAATAAATTAAGCGCTATGCAAATAAAAAATAAACTTGAACTTCCTGCCACTTCCAAATATGTTGCACACAATTTGCGAACAGATGGTAACATAAAATGGAAGAAACCGAATTGTAAATAAGGAAAATCATTTAAAATTTGCTCGCAAATGCATCAAATGGACAGATGAGTGGAGTAAAGTAATCTTTTCTGATAAAAATAAATTCAATTTGGGTGGTCCCGCTTCATGTTCTTACTATTGACATGATTTTAGGTCGAACGAAATTCGTATGTCGAAATGTAATTTCGGTGAAAGAAGTGTTATGGCTTAAGCAGCATTTTCTGCTGCAAGAAAATTAAAAATATGTTCTGTTTCAACTAAAATGAACAGTGCAATTTATAATGAACTGTTGGAAGATGCGCTTCTCTCATTTGTGGTTGAAAAAATGGATGAAGATTGCATATTCCAACAGCATAACGCTGCAATCCGTGCCTCGAACTCATCTAAATCGAGGTTTAATGAACATAGTATTCCACTATTGGGCTAGCCGGCTTGCAGTACGGATTTAAATCGAATGGAGTATCTACGGGGATACATGGCTCATAAATTTGACGTAAGAAATGCAAAGAATGAGAATAATGGAGTTAAAACTAAAAATTAAGCAAACCTGGAAAGAAATTGACAGCGATTTTTTTAAGAAATTGGTGGAATCAATGCCAGACCGAAGTTATCTTAATACAGATTCATGAACACATTATTAATAATGCTAACTTGGTTCATTAGGTTAAGTACTTAAGGAAAATGCCATATATATATATATATATATGTTCCTTTTTGCGATTTTGTTGACTTTTACTATTAAAAGAATTGTTTTAAAAAACAATTGTTAACAGCAACTCTTTTCAGTTTTTCTTTCAAATAACAATTGTTTTGTTAATAATTGTTTTGGAATACATTTTTTATAAAATTTTGTCTAAAAAATCCTTTTGCAAAAGCTTGCTTTAGGATATTTTTTAAATACGGACGTATATATTTACATTCCTAAATAAATGAAAGAAAATTTTAAAATGCATTTGTATATATATACCTGCATTCTTTATACAAGTTTTTCGTTAAAAAAAAGATACATCTGATAACAAAAGCACGCAATTAACTGGAAGCTGTTGTTTACGCAATATTTTAATTAACTTCGATAACACTTGTTATTGGAATATGCAAAAAAAAAATATATATATATTTATTTAATTTTATTTCCTTAATTTGAAGAAAATATTTTAATGAATATTCCTTATATTCGTTATTCTTCAAATAAAAGATTCATTCTTGCAAAATATTCGAAATTATTATACCTTACACCAATTTATTAATTTTCTAAAGTTTTCGAAAATTAGTCAAATGGAAGAAATTTCGAAAGGTTTAAAACACATATATATGTATATATATATATATATATATATATATATATATATATATTTAATACAACTTTCTATTTCTCAACAGAGAAGCATGTGATGCGGTTCATTTATATTTTAAATTATCTGTAAATAGTTGTTCTTGACTTTCCAACCTGTATTTCCGCTGTTATTCCATTTTATGCGACAAAGGTAATTTATTTCCTTGAAAAAAAAAACGAATATATAATATAAGTAAATGCAAAAATACTAATATTTTCCAATATTTGAAATAATACAAATTAATTTTAAATAAGATTAAATTCATTTTTATACAATGTTTGGTGGAATCAATTTCTTTTCGTATCAGTCAAAGACATCTGGGACCCACGGAATTCATAAGTTTGTAGTAGATTCCTGGAGTATGGGATATCACCATTCTTGGATCATTCATCTCCGTTACTGCGTTGTTAACAGTTAATTTAAAACATAAATGAAGTGGATCACATGCTTCTTTACTGAGAAATAGGTAGTTATATCAAAGAACTTATTTCGTTTCTATTATTTTTTCCACCACTGTATGTACCTGAATTTCCATCCAAGAAATTCACAGATTGCTGTTGATAAAATAGCGGCATATATTAGTCCTAAATTTATATAAAAAATATATTTATTAGTATATGAATTTCAATTAATTATTTTAATATCGTACCAACTGCATACATTAATTATATCTGATGTTAATATCGGCTATAATTTTAGTTACGACAGCAATCCAGTAATATTAATCCATGATTGATTTTGCTTATTGCGCAATAAAAAATTTCTTCAGTTCTCTATACCTTTAGTTCGTTTGAAGATATTTATTTAAATTCACGAATTTTATTAAATTTGATTAAAGTAAATTAGTTAACTTCTACGAAATTCCTTCAGTTCTACACGCCTTTTTGACTTAAATATTTTAGTTATATTGAATAATATTATTAAATTTAACTAAAATTTATTATTTAGTTTTAAAATAAACAAAAAATTATTTTTTAATATTACCATCGATTTTTGGTTCAGTGTAAATTTTTGGTTAGGCGACTACAGGTTTTTTACTTGCCTTTCGTTTTTGTAATTAAATATAATCTACTAACATGTTATAACTGCTATCGTATATATTATTATATATATATATAATATATCGTATATATTATGATAGTAATTCTCGAAACTTTTGCAAATCTGAATCACTAGATTTTTTTATAATTTGTCTTTGGTCTTAAAATTTCATATGCAACAATATCTTTTGTGTGTTTCTTATATTCATGTAATTAACAAAATAAAGTTTGTTTCTTTATTCGGTGTTGTATATAAATAGCAACGAAGTTTTTTCATTTATTGTAATTTACTGAATAAATAATGAACATGAGTGAACAATGAAAATCATTCCACTTAACAATCCATCATTTTATTAATGACTTTTATTTACGTGTTTCATTTCTTTTTATTTTTCCCTTTTTCTAAATTGAAAAACAGTAAAGTTTTATACACATGTTTATTTATTAAATAGAAATAATCTGGAAAAATATTTGTAGTTGTATTGTGAAAATAAAATCTTATATTGGCTTTGTAATTGAAAGGCTGTTAAAATATATTATTGAATTTTAACTTTGTAACAAGTAATAAAAAATAATTATTAGGATTTGAATCTAAAAGAAAATCAAAAAATAATAAATTTAATTAAAAATATTTATTTCAAATAAATTTTAGTTTTTGTATTTTTGCATTAGGATAATAATATCTATTAAAGTGGTTTTCGATTAATTATTTCATTATGATTCTTTTAATTTATTAAAAACGCAAATTATGAAAATTTCTCAAAAAGTTACAACAGATTTTTTTTGCCTAACCTTAATTTGATAACAAAATAAATTTTTTACGCCACCACTGCATACGATTAATTATAAATACAGATTTATTTAGCTATAGACACATTTATTTACTTTTTTTTATAATTATTTAAGTACTTTTTAACTTCATTTCATTAATTTTAATACTATTTGAATACTAGTATAATTATTCTTAACAAAATAACTCATTTTAGTTTAGCTTTATCTTTCCACATTCAACTAAATAACATCATTGAAAGGCTCAAGTGTCTTAATATCTCGTTAATCGTTTCGTTTTGCAAGGAAATTTCATTTTGAAATATAATTAAAATAAATTACTTTTACTTGAGTTAACAGGATTACCAGACAGACACATAAACTTGTAAAAATACTAATACTCACAGAGGAAAATACTCCTCGACAAAACCTAATACAGAGACATTAAAGTAGACATAAGATTAAATTTCCTGCTAAACAAATCTGTATAACAGTAGAATAAATATTTTTTTGCAGTAACCATTGCTACTGCTGCTGATATTTTTCCTGTTTTCTTTATTTAGTTTTTTTTTAGCTTAACTTAAAACATGGCGGAAGAAATAAATTATTTTGTTAGCGTATTAAAAGTTTAAAGTAAAAGCTTTAAGACTTGTAAATGTAAAATTATAAGTGCTTGCTTGTGTAACAATATGTGTTTGTAGGTATGTGTTTTCAAATATGTAGGTGTTAATGTGATATATTAAATACAACCACAAATATATATCTGAAGGCATAAAATAATCATATATCTAAGCATATATGGTAGAAAAAGCTAAATATTATATAGTAGCAAATATAAATATTACGGAAGTGCAAACAAAACATTTTTCAAAAATATATGTAACTTATGAAAATGAAATCTATATGGGAATAGAATATACATATATAAAATATATCGAAAAAATATATTTTGTTTAATTTGTGGAAGGATGAATTTGCTTTAAGTTGAAAAATATTTATAAAAATTTAGTTAAACATGATATTAGAAGAAAATTGCGTTTACTGAATATAGTAATACTTTATTTTACACAAAATATTCTACTTCAAAATTTGACTAAACAATCACTCCGATATCATATTGAAATGGAAGTTTAGTGTTAATAAAACTTGTCTTTGGTATACAATATTTTGCAGAAAAGCTAATCCTCTTATTAAAAATCTAATAAAAAATATCAGTACAAAGCTTCTACTAGAAGCGTTTAACGCTTTCAGGTTATGTCGGAGTCATGAAATTTAGATTTCTTAAAGGATTATTGTTGAAAATCAATCACTCAGTTTGAGTGTTGAAGGACTCCTTCATAAAGAAAATGTTTTCTTTTGTAATTCGAATCAATGAAAAATATCTCGAACTACTATAATTTATACACTGATATTTAGAATAATTATGCAGATATAAAAAGCTGTTTTCTAATAGGGGGGGAGTTAAACTATGTATCATTAAAGTTATAATTTTGATGATTTTTATAGCAAAATTATGACTTTTCAATGATCAAGTGATGATTTTTTAGCCAAGGTTTCTAACGACGCTGAGTAATTCAAAAGTTTAAAAAAAAGTGAGGAAAAAAATATCCAACATAAAAATAACGACTAAATACAGATACTTCTGTCTGTTTAAACAATTCAACTCTCTATTCTAGAATTCTTTAAAGCAGAGAGGGCGAAAAAGTTCTGAGCAACCGTAACAATTATCTTCCAATTTTTTCATGTTGACTATATTTTCATTTTGGGGATTTTTTCACTTAGACGACATACTTTATAGTGATTTTTTAATTTGATTATTTTTTTAGTATTGGCTTCGTTTTCGTTTTTGAGATTTTTCTGTGTTTAGACGACTTTTTTCCATTAAAGAATTTTTATTTTTATTTATTTAGTTACTTATTTTTTTTATTTATTACCTTATTCCATTAAGTAGATATTTTTATTTTAACCTTTTATTTTTGCGGGTTTTCTCATTTTTGCAAATTTTTTTATTTTAAATTTTGACTATTTTTGTGTTCTATACATTACTGTCAATAAAAGTCAAAAAATAATTTGTATTAGTTAGAAAATAAAAGATGTAATAAAATCATATGTAACTGTTATTTTTGCTCAAAAAATATAAAAGTGAAAACATAATGAATAAAAGTCATGACAGTTAATGTCTCTGATTTTAAGTACCCAAATAAAAGAACAAAGATAACGCAAGTAAAATACTTTTACATTAAAAATGTGCATATGCTAAAAAGTGAAAGTGAACGGTAGAAAAACAAAATCAAAACATCTTTAAAAATCAAGATTGTTTACTGTGTCCACTTTGTTTCTCATTATGCATAAGACTTAAAAAAATAAACAAATCAACTCAAAGTATAAAAGTCTTTTGAATGCTGTTTAATACTCCTCTTTTGCAACTCTCTCAATTAAAAAGAAATAAAACTCTAATACGTTGTACATCACTCAGCTAGTCCAATTTATTTTTGTGAAGAAACAGCAACAATAACACTGCTTTGAATTGACAGAATTGTATAATCAGCATGAGAAATGGAACAGAGTTTAATAATTGGAGTCGCTTTTTTGTTTGAAGTTTATATATGTATTAAGCAACTTTATTACCGCTTACAACTTCTAAACTACGGATTTCAATAAATACTTTATATATATATATATATATATATATATGTATGTATATATATGACACAAAATGGCAAAAAGTGAATTTAGCTTATTTTAAAAAAGTGGTAAAAAATTCCGAAGTGTTGTAAATGGGGCAAATTGTGACCGAAGTGTTAAAATACATTTACAAAATTCTAGTGGATTTTCTGTAGTCAACTAAGACAAATAAAATTATGAAAAAGTAATAATAACATATTTTATTCTATTTTGTAATCAAAGTTTTTAATTTTGGAAAATTGATACAAAAACCTAATTGCTTAAAAAAAAGCATAGGTATAAATTAATTAAGTGCTCAAACAATACAATACAATATATAGTACATAGTATAGTCCGCCAGTTTGTACATTTCATCGTCAATTAAACAAGAATCTTTTCCTTACAAATTTTTTCTAGCGTTCCTATTGGGAACATTTTTTTTATTTTTAGATTTTCTGATAAAAGATTCCGAGCGCTGATATCTTTTATGTTAGTTACCTTCCAGAGATTTTGGAACTGTCTCTTAAAAGTATTATTATTTTATCAATGTCTATACAAAGACATGCAAAAATTTCGTTATAACAGAATTACATATATCATAATTGGTTAGTTAGTTATTGCAATCAATTCCGATTGGTTAAATTAAATTAAACAAACTCAATTCTTGTAAAAAAAATAATTGTGTTTATCAAATAATGTTATTTATTTATTATTTTTCTTTGACATTTTTTTTTTAATTAATACAAAGATACTAATAATTTTACAACAAACTATGTAATATTAAAATACAAAATAAATATTTCTTTTTATTTCGGATTTATGTATGTACATTGTTGTTAACAGAATATGCATTAAATATACCAACATTTACATTATCCTTATTACCTCCAGGTGATGTGTAATAATTCCTTTTTGTTGCAATTTGCAAGTTGCTAACACAATATTTCCCTGAGCAATTTAAAGGCTATTGTTACCTTGGAATTGTAAAAATTTTATATTATGAGAAATAATGGTAATATTTACTTTTAAACAACTCTCAATACATTTATTGTATGAAGGCTAAGCAAAAAATTACCGTCATTATTTCAACAGGTAACAATAATCAGTCCTTTGCATGTATCTAATTTATTATGTATCGTATCAATTTAATGTTTTTTCAACCCCGCAATATTTCCGAATTACATTGTTAAAATGTTAGAATAATTATGCCATCCGTTAGATATATATAGCAAATTTTGTAGTCCATAAGTATCGTAATCAAAGTACTTACCATGCATATAAACAGAAATATAAATAAACCTGTTCTTATGACCTTGTTTGCGTATCGTACGAGCGATTTGTAGCATGCATAAGACTCCAAGACGAAGTTTTGTGGCAAAATTAACTTCCCTCTATCAAATTCTCGCCAATAACCATTTTTTGTCTAATTTTATTCGGCTATCTTTCCATTTCAATTAGTAATATCTGTGGTATAACTTAGTGCATATTTTTAGTTTTTATTGCAGTAAAATATAATAAAGTGCAGTTTCTAATATAATTTACTTTTTTTGAGTTAGTCTAATATATAAACATAAATTAAGAAGTCTCACTATTCGAGTTAATATTACTAAACAGTTAAAAGTACCGAATTATAAGCTTGTGTCAACCGAATTTTAGGATAGTACATGCAATCGACTAAATTCGATTGGACAAAAATTCTGTTGTCATAGCAAAACAATCAGAAAATCTAATCTTTCTTCTCTTCCAAGGATTCTTTTATAAACTTTACTTCGCGACCCACCTAATTTTCTGGAAATTTTTATATGGTCGACATGGGTTTTCATTATAAATTAGAATTATGCGTTTGCATGAATTTTGTTCAATTTACACTTAACGAAAACTTCTTTTGTTGCTACAACGAAATACATGAAAGCTTAATTTTTTAACAGTTTGTAAATATTTTATTCCATGAGAAATTTATAAAAAAGTTCTATTAGGGCTGCGCACGAAAAATTTAGTGCATACAATTCAGCTTAAAAAAATGAAACCAATGGTTTAATCTCTTTTGATTTCATTAAAGGCTGTTATATTCAAAATTTTAATTTGAAAGAAAATATTAATAAAATATATAATGTTGGAATGCTACTTTTTAAGCTCGATTTTACTTTTTAGTCAGCTTTTGGTATTCTTTAAACACTTTTTCTTTCTTTGACACAATACATTTAAAATCAACAGAGTTCTGGACAGTTTAGTGAATTGGCTTACTTATGTACATAGCAGCACTATTTGTTTGATATCACTCAGTTCCTTTTTTATCGTACACATAGAAAAACGATTTGTGGAAATTCGGTATTTTTTTTTAAGTTTTAATAAGATGAACCGAAATTGTAATAAAATTATTGAAAACATAAAGCTGTTGTTAAGTCTTGTAAAAACAATATTGGGATTGAATTAAGATTCTCAGAATTGAAAAATGTTGGTTTCAAATCAAATAACAACAGCAACATTGTTCATTACTACAAAACAAGTGGCTAAACAATAACAATTATACATTGCTTAAATTTACTACCTAACTGATAGCTTTAAGCATATAAACAACAATAATTGAAAAAGGAGAATACAAAATAATTGTAAAAAAAGTTTTGTCGTAAACCATTCGTCTTACTTAATAACGGACAGGGAAATAAGTCCATTCCCGAAAAGTTGTAAGTTAAGTAGATGATGTTTACAGAGAACGCCACGGTGGAACGCTGAAGAGTGCTGGAGAAGGTCGTGGAGGACTATAAAATGCATTCCATTCCGCCGAGTGTCCAATAAAACATTTACAATGTATTTTTCTACAATTATTCAATAAACTTAAGCCGAAATACAAAAACTTATGTTTAATTTTCATAATTTATTATAAAAAACAAATTTTAAAAAAATATTCAAGCAAAATTGACAATCAAAAAGAAAAAAAAAAAACAAATGCAAAGTTATGTGTGCCTTTTTAATATTGTATTTTATCGGCTATGCGATGGAAATCGATTACGAAAACGAAAAGAATTGAAATAGAACAAAAATATGTTTCTTTTTTTATTTTTTGTTTTTCTTATTGATGAAAATTACAGTATTTTTAGTGCTACACGAAAATTATTTTCTTGGTTTTTAATGGTGCTGTATCTTTTAGAGCCAAAGCAAAGCATTGCTCCAAAAATTATTCTTAAAATCGATTGAAATTCATCACAACTTTTCAAACCTTCCGATTTGAAAACAATCGATTTCCATCACTTGTATGTACTATTAAGAATTTTAATATATTTTGAGATAATTTGTTTTCCTTAGTGATACCTTCAAAATTTTGTTGTCTTCCTATTTACAAAAAATATTTAATAAAAACATGCATTTATACATACATGTTATGTCCCAGATTGATCTTAATCATTTGTTAAATTGGAAAGGCGTATTTCTGAAGAATGGCGGTTTTATTAAAAGTTATTGCAAAACTCAAAATTTCTTTTTAATATGTTTTTTTTTCTCCGTTCAATTTTTGTATAAATTTATAATAAATGAAAAATAATAAATTTTAAAATAAAAATTAATCTTTTTTATTTTCTCTTGCCATCATCGAATTGTTTTGTATGAATCAGTTGTGCCTACCGCAAAGTATAAAGGAATTCAAGTAAATACTCAAAACAGACAAAATTATATTTTCTGTGTATAATAATGAGAAGAGAGATCAGGCCAGAAGAATTAGAATTCTGTCAATTTTAAAATTGAAAAATCTGGTAATTTTATGTTAATTACACTGTGCGACAAATGGTAGGGGTCAGTGATCGGGAAGGGCTCGAACCACCGGGGAAAGTTATATCGGTAAAAAAGAAGTTATACGTGTCCCGGCGTTTCGCTGGGTCAAGTCTAGGAATCGATTTGAAGTTAGTAACTATCATATAGGGGAAATTGTGACCTTTGGTGGTCATTTTTTGACATAACTCGAGAACCACCAGTCCGATTTTGCTGAAACAAATTTAGAAAAGTTAGGAATTACAATTCCTTTAATCTGCTCATACAACGTTTCGCTACATAAGCAACAGTTTCGCATTTACAAATAAATGTATGAAAAAAAAAACTATTTTTTGCCAAAAAAAAAATGAATTTTTTTATTTTTTGAATTCATAAAAAATCCAAAACGGTAAAAAAAGTGTCAAGTCCTATTACTTTCACGTAAAGTCACATAACATTTAAACAAAATGAGATATAGATCTTGAAAATCGATGGACGCGTTTCGCTTTTATTCACAATTAAGTGAAGGTATCTCATTTTGACAAGAATATTGATTTTATGTTTCAATGAATTTGGATAATATTTATTATATATTATTTATTATAATTATTAACACGTAAAATTAAAAATTATTACAGGTAATTATTAGGATATTACATAGGTACATAGGTTATAAAAATCGATGAACGCAAAACTTATTTTCGTTTGTTTGTGCCCTCTACTTTCTTGCGTGGTGGTTCGCTCACTTGTTCAGAGTCTGTATCGGATGAGGATCTGTCTTCATCTGGAAAAAATCAATTGCTTTTAATCAGTCAGTTAACTTCATTTTTGTGACTTACCCTCGGAGGAAACTCCCATTGTATATTCTTCTTCTTCATCTTATTGTCGGGATCGTACGTCTTTTGCGACCACCAACAAATTTCAGTCACCAGCGAATCGAGCCTTTTGCCTTTATGTCGCGTCTCCATTGGCATTGCCACTTGATGGAAGCGCTCGCCATGTTCATCCGACTCTGAGGCTAGCTGCTTGCTGAAGTATTCGAGATGGTGATGCAAGAATTGAATTTTGAGGGACATATTCACTCCAATTTTCTGGAAGTAGTGCAACATCTTGGTCACAAGAGCGGGGTAATTGTGTGCTCGCGTACTTCCCAAAAAATATCGTATGACTTTCTTCACTGTCCTCCACGCAAGGTAATCATTACCGTCTAAAGCACCTTTAAATTCCTTCGATTTCATGAGCTTTCGTATATCCGGCCCATTCAGAACACCTTCCTTCAATTTTGCTTCGCTGATTCGTGGGAAAATATTTTCCAAACAATCAAGAATTTTCGATTGCTTCACAATGGCCTTGATGAAATTTTTTACGATTCCCAGTTTGATATGGAGAGGGGGCATGAGGACGTTCTCCATTGGCACCAGTGGATCATTTACGCAGTTGTGTCCTTTCTCCGTTGGATCTCGAGCAAGCCACTCATGCGTTTCGTATTGGTTTTCTTTAAATCGGGTATCCCAAAAACACAAGAAACACATGTTTTTCGTATAGCCTCCTTGGAGACCTCTTAGCATCGCCACGACTTTCAGATCACAACTGATCCGCCACGTGTGATCAGTGTAGCAAACTTTATCCAAAATTATTTTCATGGAATCGTATGTTTCGCACATGTCTGTGCTGTAGCCAATGGGAATTCTTGGTTTTTTATTATTTTTATGTAGCAAAACGACTTTCAGACTTGATTTCGATCGATGAACATTCGCCAATCAGCTGCGACATAATTAATGGCCATCGCCTTCATCAGTCCCTTTAAATCGTGGCAATTGGAATAGCAATTGTCCTCTTCGATATCCGGTGACTTTGACATTAGGCTCCAAATTATTGCCTTCTTTCAAAAGCTGGGCAAGTTTTTCTGCTTCACGTTGAGAAAGGTTTAATTCTGCAACAATCTTGTCCATTCTTGCTTGTGATATTGGAATTATTTTGTTCGATGGGCCGGCTTCTGGTGTTGGTTTATAGGTGAAATCCGATTGATCTATTGTTTCAATAGAAAAAGAAGTTTCTCTGTCAGGACTTGGAAGTGGTGAAATTGATATTTCATCCGAATGCGGTAGAGGTATTTGTGCACTTTTAACAGATATGTAAACTCTTCGTTTAAGGCTTTTACAATTTACTCCACATATTTTGTTTGCGCAAGCATAACAGTTGTCGGAACTGTGCTTTCCTGGATCAGTCCAAATCATTGGTACACCAAAACGAAGTGAACTGCGTTTCCCTTGGATCCAAATGTTAAGACCATTGTAGCACGTTTTACAAATTTTCTCTATGACCCACGAAACGCCACGAATTATTTCGCAATCAAAATAAAGTTTAAAAGCGCACTCCTCTTGCTCAGTGAGTAATGCAGCATTTGTTGAAAAAGCTCTTTTGCCACAAACGTAACAAAATAAATTGATATTTTCTGGACAATTTGCACTCATTTCGGTTTTATACTTTTATTACTTTTTCGTCACTTTAAAAAAACCGTACTTTACGTATTCGGAGACACTTGTTGAATGACAAAAATCGACCAGTGAACACCTATAAATACTACGTAAGTTTCAATATTTTACTGAGAGGTACTTATGAATTCGCGCATCTTTTAAGGGTGGCAATAAACCTGATTCGTGTGCATTTTAAATTTTTCGAAACGTTCTAAACCATGACCACTCATAAATGTGGGTGCAATTTGTGTAAAAAAATCATGCAGGTAGCCAACGCAAAAAACCCAAATAATTAAAAAAGTGCACTTTCCTTTTTTTCTTTTAATTGTCCACGCACATTTATGACCGTTTTTTAGTTTGTTACCGCTACCATAAAAATCAAATAACCTTTTGTTTATTACTTTTTTTTAAATTCTGACAATCATAAAAAAAAGTCATCAATGTTTTTTCCAAGGAATTTTGAGCATATCTAGAGCAAATTTTTAAAATTCATACCTTCACTTAATTGTGAATAAAAGCGAAACGCGTCCATCGATTTTCATGATCTATTTCTCATTTTGTTTAAAGGTCTTGACACTTTTTTTTACCGTTTTGGATATTTTATGAATTAAAAATAAAAAAATAAAATTTTTAGGCAAAAAATAGTTTTTTTTCATACATTTATTTATAACTGCGAAACTGTTGCTTATGTAGCGTAACGTTGTATGAACAGATTAAAGGAATTGTAATTCCTAATTTTTTTAAATTTCAGAAAAATCGGACTTGTGGTTCTCGAATTATGTCAAAAAAAGACCACCAAAGGTCACAATTTCCCCTATATGATAGTTACTAACTTCAAATCGATATATCTCGATTCCTAGACGTGACCCAGCGAAACGCCGGGACACGTATAACTTCTTTTTTTACCGATATAACATTTCCCGTTGGTTTCATCCCATCCCGATTTTGACTGTCGCATAGTGTTATAAGATATACATACCATTCAATTCTTATAGTTGGTCTTGTAGTTGGTAACTTAAATTTGTACTGAAAATTTATATAAATTTAGAAAAAAAAAATAATAATAGCTCTTATGAACTGAAGTCAACTTTATAAATATATTTACGAAATTTCATCTATATATATGCTAAAGTTAAATTCAAATAAAATTTAAATAACTTTTTTTACGGAGTTTCAAGTTGGTTTTTCAAAACAAATTCATTTAATTCAAATAAAAACAGGAAAATTATAGCATCCAATTTTAAATGAACATAAATTAAGTCGCTTTTTTAACTATTCAAAGTATTTTTCACGCTTAAAAAAACACAAAACACCAACAAAAAGAAAATACAAATCTAAATAAGTTAACAAAACTTTGAAACAACGTTTCATCACTTTCTTGAAGTTATTACAATTTCATCATCATTATGTGTCATGTTCGCGAAACAAGAATATCATTAGCAACAGGAAAAATATTTAGAGTAACATTTCACAAAAAGGAAAAATATTTAAAAGACTTTATTACCTGACAGCAAAAATAGAAATAAGCATTTATATATATTTATTTTGCTGTAAGGTAATTTATATTTAAAATACAGGGAGATGGACAATTAAAAATACACTTTTAAAAGCTTTAAATTAATTAAAGCTGTGCACTTACTAAATTACTATATCTATATTTTCATATGCATATATATATATATATATATATATATATATATATATATATATATATATATATATATATCTGTTTCAAAATATGCGTTCAATTTAATTTTTATTTAATATAATATTTGCAAAATTTTCCAAAAATATTGTAACCACAAAAAATACTCTATAATCTCACTAACTTTCTTTTAATTACAAGAAAAGCACTATAGTTATACAAAAAATGTCATTCTTTTCTGCCTTTTATTTAAGCTTAAACTTGATGACGTCATTTAAAAGTACACATGACTTCACTCGATATAGTCAGTAAAAATGAAATTAGTAACTAATTACTAACTTAATTTTCTGCATAATACTTTTACATTTATAAAGATATATATACAAAAAATACAAATAACGTATACAAAAACTTCATCGTTTAACTAAGTAAATACATAATTTCTTTTGCTGAAATAATATTAGTATATTTTAGCTTCATTTATTTAGTTTTATGGTTGATAGTCTACTGTGTTTGTTTTTCTCACATCAACTGTTTTATTTGTAAAAATATATTTAGAGGTTTTACTACGTTTATTTTTTCGTATTTGCATTAGTAGGGGCCTAAATATTATAATGTTGTCTGAAGTCATTTTTGTAGAAGATGAAAAAAAAGTAAATTACATTATTAACTGGAAATAATTTACCTTAAGTATTTGTTTTGTATTTGTACAAGAAAAAAGGTTTTATTTATTTATTCTTTTGGCAAATCTAAAGAAAATTTCTGACTTTGAAAAACTAAAGTTAGTGATAGGATTAAATATATAACTGTAAATATATGTACAAACATCCAAATAAGGATTAGAGAAAAATGCTCCAAATCCCACAAATTTTCTAGAGAATAATTTTATGAATCCCTAAAAGTTCCTGAATAATATTCTTCTGAATTTTAAAATCTGATAGTACTTTTTTTTCACAATGGAAAAAGAATCTCATATAGATAATTGATCCACTCAAATTCTGATAAAGTTTTTTAAAAACTTTTTTATTTTCTTACAAATTTTTCTACAAAAACTATTTAGAATCTGATCAGTTTTCCTATAAAAAAAAGAAAAAATGTCATTTTTTTATATATAAATCTGATAGATTTTCTTACGAAGGAAATTAATCAGTACCTTACTTTCATTTTTATACAGAAGATTGCACATTATTTGATCGACTTTCTTATACAGATAGTAAGCCTGTATTTCATCAATTTCCTATGAATTATTTTCCTATTTTCCTATCAAGGATTATATCAGCGTTTGATAAATTTTTCTATGTAGGGAAATTCTCAGTATCTCAGTATTTTCCGATGAAATTGTCATACAGAAAACAGCAAAATTATCCTAAAGAAAATTTTTAGATTATCCTGTAATAAATGATTCTGAACCTAATCAATCCTATAGAAAATCGAACAGTACCTATATGATCCTACAGAATCCGAATAATTTTCCTGTAGAAAACTGTTCAGTATCTGAAAAATTTTCCTATAAATAATTGACCAGAATCTGATAGATATTTCTATAGAAATCTTTCCAATATTCCATCAATTTTCCACAGAAAATTGTTCAGTATCCCATCAATTTTCTGTAGTAAATATCTGATAAATTTTCCTGTAAATTGGTCAGTATTTTGCTGTTTAAAAAATTGCTAATTGCTGATCAATTTGTCTGTAGAAAATTTTTCAATATCTAAAAAATTTGCCTGTAGAAAATCATTCAATATCTGACGAATTTTTCTATAGAAAATTGTATCTGATGAATTTTTCTATAGAAAATTGTATCTGATGAATTTTTCTATAGAAAATTGTATCTGATGAATTTTTCTATAGAAAATTGTATCTGATGAATTTTTCTATAGAAAATTGTATCTGATGAATTTTTCTATAGAAAATTGTATCTGATGAATTTTTCTATAGAAAATTGTATCTGATGAATTTTTCTATAGAAAATTGTATCTGATGAATTTTTCTATAGAAAATTGTATCTGATGAATTTTTCTATAGAAAATTGTATCTGATGAATTTTTCTATAGAAAATTGTATCTGATGAATTTTTCTATAGAAAATTGTATCTGATCAATTTTTCTATAGAAAATTGTATCTCATCAATTTTTCTATAGAAAATTGTATCTGATTAATTTTTCTATATAGAAAATTGTATCTGATTAACTTTTCTATAGAAAATTGTATCTGATTAATTTTTCTATAGAAAATTGTATCTGATCAATTTTTCTATAGAAAATTGTATCTGATTAATTTTTCTATAAAAAATCTGATAAATTTTTCTATATAAAAATGTTCAGTATCTGAAAAATTTTTCTATAAAAAATTGCTCACTATCTGATCATTTTTTCTATAAAAAATTGCTCACTATCTGATCAATTTTTGTATAGAAAATTGCTCAGTATCTGATAAATTTTTCTGTAGAAAATCGTTCAGTATCTGACCAATTCTTCTATAAAAAATTGTTTAGTATCTGATCAATTTTTTTATCAGAAATCGTTCAATATCTGATAAATTTTTCTATAGAAAATTGTTCTGTATCTGATCAATTTTTTTTTGATCGAAAATCGTTCAATATCTGATAAATTTTTCTATAGAAAATTTTTCAGTATCTGATCAATTTTTCTATAGCAAAATTGTCCAGTATTATTTCAAGTTTTCTGTATAAAATTGTTCAATATCAAATCAAGTTTTCTGTACAAAATTGTTCAGTATCTGAAAACTTTTCTACAGAAAATCTTTTAGTATCCGATCAATTTTCCTATAAAAAGTTGTTAGATGTCTGATATATTTTCCAAGAAAGTGCTCAGTTCCAGTTTAATTATCGTATCTAAAAAACACCTAAGTACCTGAATAATTTTTCTATAGAAAATTGACTAGCATCTTTTAAATTTTCCTTTATAGGAAATTCCTTAGTATAGGAATATAGAAACTACCCAGAATCTAATAATTTTTTTACAGAAAATTATTATTTGGGGAAAATTGTTTAGTATATAAATATTAATTTTAATTCGTTGTATCTGATCAGTATTCTAAAGAAAATTTATCAGTATCCAAAATTTTTTCTGACGAAAGTGGCACAATATCTATTTGTATATAGAAAGTTTATATATTTTTTTGGAAATTGTTCAAAAGTGTCTGTAGAAAAGTACCTGATAATTAAGTATTTTTGTTATATTTTTTTTGCATAGGAAATTCTGTAGAAGATTTCTCATTGTCTGTTAACTTTTCTTATAGGAAATACTTCAGTGTTCGATACATTTTCTCATTCGAAATTGAGTCTTTTCAAAAAAATTCTGCTAATCAGTTTTTGGCTATATTTTCTACAAAAAAAAAAAAAAAAAAAAATTGTCTGCTTCTAGTAGTGCAGTATTTAATAAATTTTCCTTTAGAAAGTTTCTCGGTTTTGTCAGGTTTTTGTTTTGTCCGTTTTTTCATAGAAAATTGATCAGTTTCTTCGATTCGTTAAATTTTGATTTGGTTAACAGTTTGAAGCAACATAAAGACTTAAAAAATAAATATTGTATTTTTTATTTTATATTTTAGTCCTAATTAATTGCTGATATCTATTTATGCCATAAATGAGGCTATAATATTTTTTTATTTATAATTTTTGCTCATCCACCTATTTCAGACACTTTAATCAATTTATACTCTTTTGGTCTATATAAAATAAATTTTATCTACTAAAGCTTATTAAACATTTTTGCACATCTTAATGAAACTTTTTACTTTTCTTTTCTTTCTTCCTGACAGGTGTTTTAATTTAACGTTTTTTCTACGCCTACATTATATACATGCTACTCTTATTGTTGGTTTCTTCTGGCTGTTGTTTATGCTGCTATTAAATGTATATGCCTATGTAAGTCTACAAGCATTGTTAATTTAAAAACTCGGGCTCAAATACAACAGCACAACAAACAAGAAAGATAAATAAAAAATAAAATAAAAAACAACGAAAAAAAAGGAAAGTTAACAACAAAAAATATTAAGTTGCTCATAAAATGCCACATAGCTTACAGTTCTGCAGTACACAAAAACAATAGTAATGGTAAAAATATAAGATAAGACAAACATAGATAGAAAAAAGATTTTGTATAGAGTATAGAGGAGAGTAATTTAACACCTGCAAAAAATAACAGTGAAGTGTAAAAAAAAAAAAATGAAACTAAAGTGCTCACTGCCTTACTGTAAAAAAAATATATATATATAAAATTTCTATTTTAAAAACTCACCTACAACTCTAGAAGAACATGTCAACACATAACAGCAGGTGCATTCAAATGTAGGCAATAATCTACACATGCTGCAGCAAAACAGAAAATAAAACAACGCAAAAAATTATTTTACATAAAACTAAGTTCTTTATGCTATTGCCACTTTAATTCTTTTTGCTATTTCTTTTTTTTTTCTCATATGTTTTGAGCCAAAAAACTGACAATGTTTAAGAATGGAGATTGTACTTGATGTTTCTAAATTGAAAAAAAAAAACTAACAACAGCATAAACAAATCCACTGCCGTTACTTTTAGCCATGCAAAATTAAAGTGAGGCTTATGGTTGCTAACAGGAAACAATTCACATATATACAAATGTATACACTAATCCACAAATATAAAAGTCCATATATGTTTATGTATTGAAGCACACTTCTCTTTACAACATAGTTATAGTGTATGTTTATTACATGCACATGCGAGAGCATGGTGAAAGAAACTTAGAAAATATACACAAATATGGTCGTATGTTCTTGTTGTACACGTAATGGAAGGAGAAAATTATAAACACACTTACATGTAGTATATGAGAGAACATTATTTGAAGAGATGTAAGAGTGTTCTTATGCAAACAAATGCTAAAAGACAACAAATATCTTAAAAAAAATTGTGAGAAACAAAAAATTATCACTCTGTTACAAACTGGTACAGTGTAACAACATAGAGTAGAGCACATAACAGTAACAACAAAATCAACAATTGCAACAACAAAAACAATAATTAAAAAAACCTTGTTAAGTGCCACTTGTACGAATAATATTTTTAAGTGCTTAACAAGCTGCCAGCAAAAGAAAAAAAGGACTTCTAACACATAACATTACTATACTGCGAACAACTATTGGCAACATTATATTTTACATGCAAAATTTATAAATGAAATTGAAAATTCTTTTACCAGCACACAGACTCAAAAAAGCAAGTACATTTAAAATTGTTTAAGCTAAAGAAAAAAGAACATAATTAGAGCACAGACATAATGGCAGCTTAATATATAAGCTCTTGTTTTTATGCTCTCTTTCTTTCTACAAATGAATCATATTTAGTAACTTTCTCTCATGTTAGAAAAGGGAAAAAAGTCACAGCAAGAACAACAACCTTAAAATAAAACAAAAGAATTACATTTTATTTTTAAACTTAAACAAAAGCCTGCAAAAATTACAAATAATTCACAAAGAAACTTTACAAAATATTAAAAATAAAGTTGTCTTTATTTACAACAGACGGTTGCTTAAGCAACCGTAAACAGAATGATAATGTTGCATTGTTTTATGCAACATATAGCAAGAGCAAACAAACTAGTAACAACACCTACAGCTGCATCAAATGGCAAATTAATAAAATCACAGTGTATGGTAGCGAAACGAAGCAGAAGAAAACTAACTGCTGTAACTGTAAATACCAAAAGAAGAACAAAAAAAAGTTCACTAAGATCCTGCTGCAATATTGTATTACTATTTATAGTAATATTACAACAATGTATAGAAAACGGTAGCATAGTCTCAGCCAATTCTGTAAATGATAGTAACAATAACAATATAAATAATAAAAATAAAGGTTCTCTAAATAGTAGTAATAATTTAAATACAAATAATTTAAATTTAAGAACATCAGCTTTATTAGCAGCAGCTACAACATCAACGTCTTCATCATCATCACCAAGCTCCTCGTCCTCCTCTCTGATATCTTCCTTAAATGGTGGGTCGCAAACAGTGTCCTCAATGTCTTTGATGGCATTAAGTGGGGGCAGTGGTAGTAGTAGTTCAAGTTCCTCTTTTTCTCTACTAAACTCATCCACTTCGACCTCGTCATCATCATCAACGTCTAATTCTCGCAGTAGTCGGCAGAACAGTAACAATAGCAACAACAATAATCAAAATGACCAATTACCCTCACAACTTTCATCACGTATTATCCATACACGCAATGGTGCTTTATCGGGTGTAATTGTACAATTAGATGGACGCCATTTGGATCCGGTAGAAGCGTATCGTGGTATACCATATGCATCACCACCTGTCGGTAATTTAAGATTTATGCCTCCTGTTTCAGCAGCCATGTGGTCAGGCGTCAAAAAGGCGGACAGGTATACCAAAGTTATATACATATATATTTTTATATTTTTGGTTGTTTTGTTCTCTCCTATGTTTTCTGTTATTATATCATTTTCATTTGTTTTAGTTTTTATGTATTAGTAGGTTAAAGTATTTTGTATTTATATAGGGTCTTCTAGAAGTATGTGTTTCATGAACTGAAAAATGGCGTTAGCAAATATTTCATCCTGAAATTTTTTTTACTAAATCTATCAACATTTGTGTAAATTTTTTATAATATAAAAGACTAAAAATATAAGAGAAAAATCTTATACATTTTATAAGAATTAATATATTTTACAAGAATAAAAAATAGCTTTATCCCTCAGCTTATTTTTTACTTATATACATTTACATATAACAAGTAGTCAGTCAAGCCTGTCCATATCACTATTGTGCCAAACTGATATTCTAGATATTCGGAGGGGGAGGAACTTATTCTAAGCTGAACGATGTACTTTAAGGTAGGATGTCCGAAAACTTTTTTGTGGGTTACAAATATCAGAACAAATGCATAAAACGCCAACTAACAATGGTGGTGTAGAGTATAAAAATTAATTTGTTTCTGTTTGTATTTTATAGACTGCTAAACCGCCGGACCGATTTTCTTGAAATTTTTTCAACCCAAAATGCAAATAGGCTTCTTTATTTTCTGATCGGATCAGGAAGAATTTTATCCCCATGTAAAGAAAATATTAGTCATCATATATTTGAAGAACTATTATAGCGAAAATCTTAAGATTTTGTGGAAATAATTTTCTGATGAAGTTCCACAATTGAGATAAAAGTGGGGTATTACGTACTAATTACACTGAGATGAAATTGGAAAAGGGAAATAGTATCCCCCATGCAAAGAAAATACTAATCATCGGATCATCGAATCATACTATTACAGCAAAAGTCTTGTACAAGAACTTGCTTATCAATCTCCAAACTGCGATAGTACCAAGGCAAATGGTACCCTCCATACAAAGCTAATATTCTTAATGGCACATCTAAAGAACTATTATAGTGAGAGCCCTCAAAATTTGTGGGAACTACTTTCTTATCACAGTGCATTGGTGAAATAAAAATAGGACGGCTAGGGCCAGGTGAAGGAGTAGTTTCCTTACAATGCAAATATTAATTTTCGCATATCTAATGTAATAATTTAACAAATGTCTTAAAAAGTTGTATAAAAAATTTTCATATCAAATTTTGAACTAGATCTTGATTGGATGCCACGTCCACATTTTATACATACTTTTAAAATAAATTTTTTTTTAGAAATTTTACATTACTACTGTACCGATTTTTATGAAATTTGACATACATATGGTACGAAGATAAACTAAAGAAAAATGAAACGCATCCTATATATACTACGCGATTCCTATTGAATCGCAGAGTCACTATAGACGAACCTCTTAAGAGAAAAGGGACCTGTCCAATGTGTTAATTGCCAGGATTTCGGTCATGTATAGCATGCAGAGATCTATATCCATCATAACAGTGTGATATTGTAAAAAAGGTGTTAAGAAAAAATGAGCCTACTGCGTTGGCGATCATTCAGCCAATTACCCCGGATACCCAGTATATAAGGAATTATTTAAAAGATTAAGACAGAGTAAAAAGCTAAAAAAGAAACGGCGTTACCGAAGTAGCACCTGTAAATACTATTATTCACCAAATAAATTCTGGAGTAAGCATTAGTAATGAGAGTATATTTTCAGTTAAGCCAAATCTGAAAATTAATCAATCGAGTATAACCAATTCTGAAAAGGTCTCCATCTTAAGAACAAGTTTCCAACAAACTAATGCCCCCGAGAATTTGGGAGGGTTAGAAACTTGAATACAAACTCTTACGCAAACAGTTACCTCTCTAAACCAAACTTTATGTCATCCATGCAAAACACAGTACAAGAACTGTTAACGATAAAATGAGTTATTTGAGTGTATGTTTCTGGAATGCAAATAGTTTAAACCAACATAATATTACTATAAACCAATATATTAATTACAAATCGAATACGACATTATGCCATAGAAAATTTCTCAAAGGAATACCTGCAGGCAATATCTATTTACCTTGAATATTTCGCTGGTGATTTAACGCTAAGCTCGGTGTATTGCCCACTACGATTTTCAATGACCAAGGATAAATTTGAAGAATTATTTAACACACTAGGAGATCGTTTCCTGGTACATGGCGACTGTAATGCCAAACGCACTTACTGGAGTTCTAGGTTGATAAATCCCAGATAGAGGTATACAGCTTTATAAGGTACTAGTTGATCGCAAAAATGGCATAGATTTTGTATCCCCTGGATATCCAACGTACTGGCCGGCTAATCCTAGAAAAATTCCAGATCTCATAGATCTTGATGTATCTAAAAATATATATCGAAATTCAATAACTACAGAATTTTCATATGACTTTACTTCTGACCATACTCTAATAATAGTAACATATTATGGAAGGACTAACATATCAAACTATCCTACGAATACTTTCTATAGGATAAATTAGTTAAAATGTATAAAATATATCATTCGTTTTAACTCAGCCGACGATCATTCAAAACTTCAAACTATTAAAAAAGACAATAAGCATATTTCCAATTCTGACATTTAGAAACTTCTGTTTGAAAAAATAAAACTTAGAAAAAAATAGCAATAAACCTGATCGCCAGCTGCAAAGCTGAGACTTTAAAAAAACTAAGAAAAGCCCTTCAAATAGAAAGATATTAAGCCACCAGTGGAGGACAAAGTCATTTAAGGAAAGCTGAAGGTTGCTGGGCTCATAGTGGAGAAGATAAAGCCAATTTATTTGCATGCTATTTAAGCTCAGTCTTTCAGCCGAATCCCCAAACAAATAATTTTGTATTAAGAGAGACACCTGAGGACCGTTTTTTAGAGTAAAGTATAACAAATTTGTGATAGAAGAATTTGAAATAAAAGCAGTTGTTCCACAGAGAAGTGTTATTAAACCTACCTTGTATTAAATTTACTCTTCTGACTTACCAGTATGTGATGAACTGAATGTTTCTATGTTTGCTGATGATACGGAAATACTCAGTTCCCATGAAAACCCTCATATAGCATCTAGCCAACTTGATATTTATCTCCAACGTGTGGAGATATGGTTGAGAAACTGGCACATACGAGTAAATTAATTCAAAGGCAACCATTCACCCTCAGAAGGATATGTTAGATCTTGAATAGATGTCACTCTTATATTTTATGTCCACTTTTTGAAAATAAAATTTGTACTGTTATATTCTCAAAATATAAAAATTAAATTATTTTTTCTGTAGAAATAAATAATTGCAAATTTAATTTTGCGAGTTAATAAAAAAAAAATGTCAAAATATATTTACGTACTTCGGTATTTTAAAGTTAAAAATTGTGTTGCAGACGTGCCGTTGAAGAACAAGTATTATATATTTTTGGGTCTTTAGACTCAGAAAAAGCTTTCTATATACAAATTTTCTGAACTTTAAATAGGTCTTCTGCAAGAAACTTTCAAGTTTTCTTTCAGAAAGTTGTTCAGAATCAGATTAAATTTTCTAAAGAAAAGAATTTCTATATTTTTTAGACAAAGAATGTTTTTTTTTTTTGCAAGAAAATTAAGCAAATTTATCAGAAAAATTACTTTAGCTCTGAGCAACTTTTTAATAGAAAACTTGCTTTGAGTCCGAGAAATTTGTTCAGACTTTAAGCAAGTTGCTACTAATTTGAGCAGATTCTCTATTAAAGAGTTATTCACACTCTGAGCGAAGTTTATATTGGAAAACTGTTTAAACTCTTAGCAAATTTTGTAGTGAAAAATTGTGAGACAATTTTCTATAAGAAATTTGCTCAGATTCAGCTAGATTTCCATTTTCAGCATATTTTGTGTAAGAACAATGCTGATTTATAAAAGAATATCTGTGATGAAAACCTTAATACGGGTGTATTTAAATTATTAGTATATGCTCTAAAAGCAATTTTCAGTAAAGAGCTGTTATGAATCTGTGAAATTAAATTTTTTTGATGTTTCACAATATTATCTTTTGCCCATTGGCATTTTTATAATAAATTCTTTTATTTAAATGACTACTAAATCTCATTTAATTAACATTTATAAATGTAAATCCCAAAACTATACGAACACTCCCTGGTTTATAATTTATAAATTTTATAGCCCAAAGTTTTTCTTCAAAAGGATACGCAATTATTTATTGTATTAGTTAAACAAAAGTTTATGTAAAATTACTTGTAACATACTTATAAGTAATTATAAGAGTTGAATGAAAATTTGGGTTAAAATATAACTGTAATAATATAATAAATTGTTTGTTTGCATGCAGCTATTGGTTTACATTGTAAATAGGTAATGGGTAATTACAAATAAACAAAGGGTTCTTGTGAATTGTTATAAATAAATTTTAATTTAACAAATAATAGTAATTATAATATTTTCTGCTTATCTAGAAGGGATTAGTAAAAATGTATGTGAGAAATCTAGAGTTCTTTTACTAAAATAAATATATATATCGAATTTAGCCATATATAAAGTTGAATTAAAATTACAGCTTTAAATAAAGAATCTACCAATATATTATTAAAAGTTGTATATAATCGGCAAAACATTAACACTTTTTTTTAAGTTTTATTCTTATGGATAATATTAATTTCAAGAGCTTCTCTACAATTTACAGATTATTTTGTAATGACAAGAAATATAAAGTGATTAAAATTATGGACCAAGTGACAAAATATATAAAAAGGAGAAAGAGCTTTATGTAATATTTGTTTAAATTAAAATATTAAAAAAATGCACAAAGGCATTTTAAGAATCGCTTTCGGTGCGTTAAGCTTTTTTCCAAATTGATTAAGAAATTCGGGTGTTATTATCAGGACAATATTGCCTATAAGGTAGTGCTGTGGTATATTTGGGTCAAAAAAAGTTATAACCCTAATCTTCATGCACAAATAAGTAATGCGCAAAATACGTGCCCACTTTAAGGCTTATAACTTTTATTGTAGATAAAAGAAATGAGTACTAATTATGTGCTATATTCTGCTTTAGTAGCCCAATTAGTTTTCCTTTCAATAAAAATTAAAAAAAAAAAATCATGCAAACGCATAATTCAAATTTATAACCAAAATACATGTCAAAAATATAAAACAATTACAAAAATACAAAGAATTCATGATCATCGAAAGGAACCCTAAAAACCGAAGAAAAAGCTGATTTACAAACTGTAGGACCGCAAAATAATACTTATTTCGAGGCAAAATCTCTGGATGAAATGCGACTAATTTATTAAACTGCTCAGGATCTTTTATCGTATACTCACTATATTATTCCTCAGTTTTAAACGTTATATTCAAAGTTACCGTTTGTTGACTTTACTCACTTTTTAAGACTATGTGCTAAATGACGAGATACTAAAATATTTGAAATATTTCGACCTATTGTAAGTTATTTTCAATGAAGGAATTAATTATTTTGAGATTGTTTCACAATATAGTGATGTAAAAAAAAAGACCCGGAACTGTTAAAAACTAAAGCTAATGATAAACTTTATGAACAACTTTTTAAATTATCAAATGACAAATCTTTTTGGACCGGCTTGCGAAAACTAAAAAACAGATTTGATGAATGCTTATATCGTAATTCATACTTCTAATTTGGCACATAGAACGTCGTTTTTCTCAATTATCAATAACGAAAAATAAATTGTCTACAGACTAAAGGACAGCACTTGTGAATTCATGCTTTTAATCCTATATTTGTTAGACGGGAATTTGTAAGACAAGAGTCCGAATGAAGACCTCATACAAAAGAACAGATGTTTAATTAATAAAGAGAGAATTTTATGTTAGTTATTTTTATGAATAAACACTTTTTTGCTATTACAAAAATTATTATAAATTATATCTTTATTAATAAATTTTAATGTTTTTGTTTTTATCAAATAAATACATTTTTAGTTTTTTTAGGTATTGAATCTGTTGGCCTCTTTTTTTCAAAAAATCCCCTTTTTCATCGACATTATTTTTCGAAATCCCTCTTTTTGGCGACTTTATTTTTCGAAATCCCCTTTTCTTTTGTGTACTTTTTAAAAATTCTTAATGGTAATGCTGATTACACTGCGATCTTGTCAGCCACCACCCGTACTTTATATTAGTATTTAAAAATTGTACTGCAGGCTTTGGTTTTAATCTTGTGCGAAGAAGCCAGCAGTTGTGTTAGTAGTAGAAAAAATATGTATTTTTAAAGTGGTTTTGTGTGCAGCAAAAGAAAATTAATCGGCATGAAAAATTTTTAATAGAAAATTAATCGATATGAAAAATTTTCTATAGAAAATTAATCGACATGAAAATTTTTCTATAGAAAATTAATCGACATGAGAAATTTTCGATAGAAAATTAATCGACATGAGAAATTTTCTATAGAAAATTAATCGACATGAGAATTAATCCATGTGAAAAATTTTCTATAGAAAATTAATCGATGTGAAAAATTTTCTATAGAAAATTAATCGATATAAAAAATTTTCTATCATTACTTACTTTACTTTTTAATTTAAAACTATAATATACGGTTTTTAAGGCAACAAAATCTCAGAAAGATTAACCAATTGGTTTAATTTGTATGAGCAGAATTACATGTACTTATTTTTTCGTGTGCACTCCATAATTTAAGAAAAGAAGGAACAGGAAGCTGTAAAAAAAATATTGAGAAAAGCATAGAATATGTGTCTAGTTTTCGTTTCCATTTTTGCTTCCTTCCCCTAAAAATAAGTATGTGTGTATAAAAGTTACTACAAAAATAGCCCTAGCATTTTTATTATTAATAAATTTTTTACTTTTAGAATACTTTTTATTATTTTCATTTTGCCAAAAATAACATTGTTCAGAGATTAGAGTTTCCAGGAAAGAGAAGGGGAATGAAAAAAAAAATAAAAAAGCAATCATAAACGAAGTGTAAAGTTTTTCCTATATACTCAGGTTCTATTTATGGTTTCTTACATTCCCTTACTATATATTTCTGTATAAAATGCTCATTTTACTAAGTCTTTAATGACCAGCTTGTAAATGCGTTTAGTGATGGCATTCACATTTTTTCTTTCTCTGTTTGCTAAAGATGATGGTGATTCCGTACTACCATTGCAGAAAAAGCGCAATAATCATAACGAAACCAGAGTCGATGGTTTAGTCGTAAATTGAAGAACTCTCATACAAAATACAAACACAGAATTGACGAGTGTTCTAATGAATGCGTACATTACAAACAACAACAATGAAAGTAGTAGAACTGATTTTATGATTATCCACTAAAGAGAGCAAAAAAATAGCATAGAAAATCGTTATCATTTTACAAACAACTTTTATAGGATTTGCGTTAATACAAATAAGAATCTAAATGTTTTATTTTATTATGTTATATTTTATTTTTTGTTTTAAATGTGCTAGGATATTAATTCCACTCATAAATATAACATAGTTTAACAAACTCACCTGTTCATTTCTTCTCTTTCCTTTTATAATTAATAATACAGACTCAGATTTTATATTAAAAAAATTTATATATTGATGCACAAACCTACTTCAAAATATATATTATTTCCAATGAGAAATGAAAATCTTAGTTCTCACCCGTAAAAATGTTGATGGTAAAAAAAATATCATAAACAAAATTTTGTTCAAATACAACTACTAACACAGCTGCTGGCTCCTTCGCACAACATTACAATTTTTAAATACTAATAATAAAGCATGAGTACTGGCTGGCAAGTAGATCTCCAAGTAACGTTTAAAATTAAGGAATAAAATAGTGAGTGCAGGAAACTAAAAAAATGTTATAGCAATAAAAAATAAACCAAATATAAAAACGAAAATGTAAAGAAATAATAACAAGAAAATTAAAATAATTTTCAAATTAAATTTTATTTCATTAATCTTCTTTCAAGCAAGCAGAGAAAATATATTTTCAAATATATATATATATATATATATATATATATATATATATATATATATATATATATATATAGAAGTAAAATATAACTAGGCCAGTATGAATACATTTAATGGAAACCAGATAATTTTCTTTGCAATATAAATTAATTTTGCATGTTTACCTGCCCTAATATTTTACAATTCTAAAAAATATGTAACAAACAAAAATATGTTTACAGTGGTACAAATAAAAAAAATACATAAAGTTAGAATATGTAACAAAGACTTCAGAAATAATTTATCGATAAAAAAAAAATCTAAAGAAAAAAATATATATAGCAAACAATTGTACCGAAAAAATTTATTGATAAGAAACATTTTCTACAGAAATAATTTATCGATGGCAAAAATTTTCAATAGAAATTGAAATTTTTTTTATAAAACATTAGCAGATATCAAAGATTTTTTACAGAAAATTAATCGACATGAAAAATTTTGTATAGAAAAATTCATCGTTAACAAAAATTTCGTATAAAAAAATTAATTAAATGCAACATTTTCCATTGATAATTAATCGATAGCAAAAATTTAAAATTAATCGACATGAAAAATTCCCTATAGAATATTAATCTATATCAAAGACTTTCTATAAAAAAATTAAACGTTAATAATTTCTATAGAAAATTGATCGATAAGAAAAATTTTCTATAGAACATTAATCGTTACGAAAAATTTTCTATAGAAAATTATTCGATACGAAAAATTTTCTATAGATACGAAAAATTTTCTATAGATACGAAAAATTTTCTATAGATACGAAAAATTTTCTATAGAAAATTAATCGATACGAAAAATTTTCTATAGAAAATTAATCGATACGAAAAATTTTCTATAGAAAATTAATCGATACGAAAAATTTTCTATAGAAAATTAATCGATACGAAAAATTTTCTATAGAAAATTAATCGATACGAAAAATTTTCTATAGAAAATTAATCGATACGAAAAATTTTCTGTAGAAAATTAATCGATACGAAAAATTTTCTGTAGAAAATTAATCGATACGAAAAATTTTCTATAAAAAATGAATCGATATGAAAAGTTTTCTATAGAAAATGATTTCATATAAAAATGCTTTCAACAGAAAATTAATTGATATAAAAGCTTTCTGTAGAAAATTAATCGATATCAAAAGCTTTTTATAGAAAATTAGTCAATATGGAAAGTTTTCTTTAGAAAATTAATCGATATGAAAAGTTTTCTATAGAAAATGAAACGATATGAAAAATTTTCTATAGAAGCTTTTGAAATTTCTGTAGAAGGTTATTTATATTTATATTTAATTATAGTTTTTAAGCATTTTTTTTTTTTTTTTTTTTGAAAATTGTCTGAAGAAGTTTTTGAAAAAATAAAAAAAAAAAATCTTTATTTATTTATTTTTTTATTTTTGTTTCACTGTGACTAACTTCGATAATTATTAAGGTGTGACTGTGTCAATTTTTCTTGAAAAGTAATATAAGTTTTTAATAGAGTCTTATCTTATTTTATTTTTATTTCTTTTTTTTTTTTTTTTTTTTTGTCTCTCTATCTCATCTCTGCAATTTTACTTTAAATTTGTGGAAAAAAAATTTATTAGAGACCTTGTCATCAGTCGTTATTTAGTACTTGATTTCCTAGAATGTTTTGTTTACATTATTTTCTTTCTGGAAATGAAATTGAGGAGAACGTTTCGTATTATTTTTATTTATTTCAGTCATAAGTCTGTAGGTTGTTTATATTTATCCTCATTTAAATAATGTTTGTGTTTTACCAGCCAGTTGTTTTAGGTTTCCAGCACATTTTTAGTAGTTTATTTATTTAAAATTTTTAATTTTCTTCCCTTGCTTTTATAAAGAGCTTTCCAAGAAAATTTTAAACTGTATGCAATTATTTTTATTTTAATAAATCAAACATGTTTAAATTGATTTTGAAAAGGAATTGCTGAGTAATTGCTAAAGCATTTTTTTAGGTATGTTATTTTTTTATTTTTTTTAGATATGTTTTATTTTTTAAATTAAATGAGTCTGAGAATGGTACATAATCTTAAAATAGTTTTTAATACTTGGAATATTGAAGTTATTTTCATAGTTTGCTGTGAACTTAAATAAATTAAATAGAATTTAATTAAACTAAATTAAATAAAATTAAATTAAATCAAATTACTTGAAATCATAAAAGAACAACGAGAAAGGATTTTGTTTAACTAAACTTTATTTGTTATAAAGTAAAACCAATTCATTTGACAATGGAAAATTTTACATTATTAGTAATTTAACTTTTGCTTGTGCAACACTATAATTTATTCGCACTTTTTAGAAGAATTTTCTTTTACAAATCCAGATAAATTTTAACTAGCTTGATTATAATCTTTACTTGTTGAAATCATATCGAATTTGTATAATACAGAAACTTCCTTAAGAATTCTATTAAATCAATCATTCTTTGCAAAACGCAATTTGGAAAATGTCACTGAATTCAATATTTACCCGGGGGAATAAATCAATCAAATACAGTTTACAGTTTTACATTGTAAAAAACTGTATTGACTTCTAATCTCATTATCCCTTACCTCAGTAAAATTATTTTCCCTTGCAATGATTATACCTACAGGAACCTTTTTGCCTGTCTGTTTTGTATTTCAATCAATATCAAGGTCTTAATTAAATTTATGTAAATGTCAACTAAAACAAAATTATATACATAAACAAATTTCATTTCTTATTATTTAATTTTTATTTTTGGTCCAACCGTAGATGATATAAAATTCTAAAAAATTACCTATTTATGTCATCAAAAAGTAAAATTGGAAACCAGAAAGGAAACCTTTAAGAAATAAATGAATTCACTGTTAAATAAACTTCACATAAAATGTTTTCTTAAAAAATCTGAACACAAAAGAAAAAAACAAATGAAAAAAAATTAAAATAAACTCGAAAAGTATTTAAAACCATTTTTTGAAAGGTTAATTTTCTAATATTTTGAAAGACAAAAAAAAGAAGTTGACACATTTAGGTAGAGTTTATTTCGTGCTACACCCTAAATTTATTTATAGGGTGGTCGACTCGAATTTCCAACTGGTTTTTTCTGCTTAAGTATTCTTAGTTGAATAAACCGGTTTTTTTAATACAAAAAAATGGTTTTCAAAATAATATTTTTCTAATATTTGAATTGAAATTTAAGAAAAATTTTTTAAATGATTAATGTTCATAAAGAATATATCCGCGAAAAAAATAAAAATATTCGCTTGAAAAAGCTCGAGAAAATTTGTAATAAAAATATGAATTTTTCTATCTTTAAAATTCTTATAAATAACTTTCGATTCTTTTGAAAAACTAAAAATGTACGTGATTAGAATTTCGTAGTCATATTAATGACTTCTAAATTTTCTTCTTTTATAATTATATTCGAATAGTTAAAAAAGAAAAAACTTACTAAATAATTTATACAGACTAGTTAATCAAGCACCATAAAATCATTAACAAATTGTGGTTTTGTTAAGAAGAGTAATTTTTATAATTTTTTTTAATGTACTTGTGAAATATATATATATGAAATATATATCGACAATACCATGAAAGAACGTCCAAAAATTTACCGAACGTTTTTCAATTTTCATAAAATTTTACATGCATATAATATACGCATATCTATACCGATTATAGTTTTAAGAAATTTCGAAAACTCGCGATTATATTTTGCTTTTTCAATTTCTAAAAAACCTAAAAAAACTCAAAAGTACACAACTGCAAATAACTATATTTCTCGGAAGGCTACGTGTAATTATTATTGCATCAACTTCAACATGAATATTTCACAAAAAAAAAATAAAAATAAATAAAATCACATTTGAAAATGGATTTTAATATAATTTCATTTCTTGAATGGATTTTTTAACATATTTGGAAAGTATAGAATTTGAAATTAATATAAAAATCTAAAATTTTTGGGACGCACACATCTATTATACACAATTTTGCTTTTTCTTAAACCTATTTACATTTTTTTCATATAAAAATCCTATTTTTCTGATATTATTTTTAAAATATTAGTAGATTTACATATTTTATTTAAAAAGCGCATTAGAAAGAAAAAGAAAGAAGACAAAGTCCTTTTATATGCTTTTCAAATTACACAAATCTGTCTGCAACTGCAAGAGATGTGAATATTTAAAATTGCTTACTTTCCACATTTTGTTAACTTTTATACAAATTAAAATAATTTTTTCAAAAACTAAGAACTACTAAGATTTTGTGTATACAAATTTTTATAGAAATTGAAAGACGCCAGGTAATAAAATGCCCTATATCGTGCGTTATCTTATGGAATTGTCATATATATATATATATATATATATATATATATATAAGACAATTCCATATATATATATATATATATATATATATATATATATATATATATATATATATATATATATATATATGTATATATATATACATAGTTTAAATATTAAGATAATTATTATCTTGAATAAAATACTAACACTTTACGAGCAATTCCAATATTTAAGGGTTTTTAATTCGATATTTGTAACAATGGCTTAGTTAATCTTCTAAAGGAGTTATATTTAAAAAGGGTCTACCATCAAAATCGATTTCGAAAAACTGAGAGAGGCTTTCTCCATATATATATAAAGTATAAGATTTGTTAAATTTTTTAAAGAACTAGAGTATTTTGATGAAAATATTTACTTCTGCAAAAAATAAAATGGTTTTTTCAAAATTCCAACGAACCGGTTTCTGTAAAAAGTCGAATAATCGATCACCCTATTTGTTTTTAATATATATATTTATATATATATATATATATATATTTTTTTTTTTTTTTTGAAAGAGGGCAAGAAAAGGATAAAAGAAAATTTTAAAAACATTGACATGGAAAACTTTGGGATGATTTAAAATCAGAAACTAAATAAAAGGAAAATTATACAAGTAAGAAAGAAAAATTTCAAAGTTTAATGTAAAAGTTTTTTTTTTTTTTTTTGTTCTTAAAATGATAAAAATCACAACACACTTACGCATAGAACACAAAAAAGAACACCCACGCATTGAATTGTAAAAAGGTAACAATAAATTTGTTTAGCAACATAAATTTTTGACAAATGTTGGTTTTACAAGAAAAATATATACATACTTTTTATATTGTTTATTTTTTTACGCCATCGCACCTGTTTCAGAAAAATATATATGTATATATTTGTATATATATATATATATATATATATATATATATATATATATATATATATATAAGAATTTTTTTTATTGTGTCTCTTTTTCTTCGTTGTTGTTTTTAGCTATCAACAAAAAATTATTCATAAGTTAATTAGCTTATGAATATTTTTACAAATAAATGAGTGAAATTTCGTATATAAATGGAAATTTTAATGAGTTTTATGCAAAAATTTCTTAAGGCTTATTAGAATTTTTTGCGTATTTATTTGGTAAAAAAAAATTAAGTTGTATTTGTTTTTAGCTCAATTTAACCTCTATGAAAGTCATTTGTTTCGCGTCTGAAAAAACATTAGTAATAAATAAACAGATAGATATTTTCTTATAAATGCTATACTGGACAATACACATATGGGCAAATGAACATAAGCACATATGTCCAGTATTGTGGAAAACCGATTGCAAAAAAAAAATCGCTGTATTTTTTTTTTACATCTGGAGATTTGAGTTGAAAAACAAGTAAGGTTATATTCAGCTTGGTCTAATTTGATATACCCCATTAATAAAAAATTTTCCATGAAATGAAAATTTACTATATAGATAACGCTACTTTTTTTGTATGTAGTTCAATATATATGGCGGTAATCGACACGGTTTTCCAAACGGTTTAAAAAACAGTTTTTTCAGGTTTAGTACTGTCGATGTTTTCAAGATATTCATTTTTCGAATGTCGATTTTTTTTAAACATAAAAAAACCGCTTTTAAAGAAAGCTTTTTATTAAAAAAAAAATACGATATTTTCCTTGAAATTTTTACTGTTTTACAAATATCGTTTAAGGTTAAATTGAATACCTGTAAGATTTTTTGCAAATAATTTAAATATTTTGTGGATTTTTTTAACTCAATGTTTATAATAATAGCCTATTTCATTTTTTAAAGGAGTTGTATCTAAAAAAAACTATTTAAAAAAATAAGTTTTTCCATATTAAGCCATTGCTTCTGTTTATATCATATCAAACTTAATTTCATTTTTGATGATAACTTTCTTACCTTAATTAATAGTTGTTTCGCATAATAATTATATCTAATAAAGTTTAATTTGAATATTATAAAATTTAGTGAATTTTGATATATAGATTTTGATAGAAATGTTAATTTCAATAAAAAAAAAATGGTTAACCGGTGTTTTTAGAATTTCAAAAATTAAAAAAGTTTCTTCAAAATACCAACTATTTAAACTAATCCTGGATTTACGCGATACTTCACTTGGGCGTTTTATTTATAAAACGATTCAATAATAGTAATAATATACAAACGAAATAAAAATATGATTAAATAATATGATGAAGTCGAATTCTGCAAAATAAATTATTGACTAGCAATAGCATTTTCACGAAATTTATTAACTCAGGTAGTACCTCCATCCGGAGAATAATTTCCACATTATTTTAATTTAATTAAAAAAGTATTGCGTGCTATGAGTTAGAAAATTGGTTAATGTACAAAATAATTGGCATCGTATGATTCATTTTTTAATCAGCAATAAATATTAAATAAAAAAATATTTTTATGTGTTTTAATTTAACGCTATTTTTAAGTACAAAAATAACATTTTTGCTTTAATTATTTCTTAATTTATGAGACACATAAAAATGCGGGTCCCAAAATAAAATTGTTTACCTATTCTGAACCTTGTTTTACGCATTTTCAATTTGAGCATAATTTCTCCGATCCCAATGAACTACGCAAATCGAGGGTTACCTGCGTAAGCTAAATATTTGGTAAATATTTCATTCTCTTATGTGATTAGTCATGAGGTCAAATAGTATGTAAAATTTTTGGAGTCATAGACGATGTGTTACAAATGATACTCCCATCTTTTTAGGCAGTGGGTTTCCGAAACGTAATCGATAAATATATATCGATTACGTTTTGGAAACCCACGTACGGAACTGATTATTCAATCATTTTTAGATACTTCGACATTCCAATTAGAAAAATCGTATGTTTCTTCAAATGATTAATGATATAATCAAAATAAAATTGCATCACTATTATCTTTATTGAGGTTTTCACTCAGCACGCTATTACTCTCTAAATGCAGACCCTTGACTTTCGAATATTGGATATGATATATTCACCAACTCAAAATGAGGATACAATGTTAATTAACAAAATCGAGAAAACGGTTATCTAAAAATTGGCAGAATCTTAGAGTATGAATGTCATCAACGTGCTCACCCATTATCAATTAAACAGATGTATTGGAGGATCTCGAAATTGTTTAAAACGACAAGTAAATTTTATAAATAAATAAAATAAATTTTAATTTTCTATAGAAAATTTTTATTAATAATGAATTTTCTATGCAAAATTTTTCTTATATCTGAATTTTGTGTTAAAAATTTCGCAGTCTATAAATTTTGTACTATTGAAAGACTTTGCTATCGATTAAGTTTCTATTTAAAGTTTTTTCTATCGGTTAACTCTCTGCAAAATTTTTGTGTTCTTTTAATTTTCCATCAAAAAATTTCTATTAATTTTCTATTTATAAGTTGTTGCTATCGATTAATTTTCTATGGACAACTTTTGGTATATAATGATTATCTATTGATAAAATTTTACTATTGATTTATTTTCTATCGATAAATTTTTCCTATCGATTAATCTTCTATCGATAAATTTTTGGTATAGGCTAATTTTTGGTAGAAAATTTTTATTATCGGTTAATGTTCTATAGAAAGCTTTTGCCATCGATTAATTTTCTATAGAACATTTTTTTGTCGAATAATTTTGAAAAAAAAAAATGGAAAATGTTTGCTATTGATAAATTTTTAGTAAACATTTTTTTTTTTTTTTTTTGCTATCGATGAATTTTCTGTCGAAAATTTTTTGCAAAATTCAATTCAAGAATAAATGTTGAGAAAATTTTGTAATGTTTTGAGTACCTATTATTTTATAATTTAAATGCCATTTAGTTTAACTTATTATTTATTTTAAAATTTTATGTTAATTTTTAATAAAACATAAATACTTGTCTAATATTGCTTAAATGCGTCTGTTAAAATTTTTTTCAAAAACACCTTAAATTTAATGGCAAAAAGTGATTCAAGATTAAAAATTAAACTGAATATAGCACTTAAAAGTAGATAATAACAATTAAATATATGTTCGCATTTCCTTTATTTTTGCAGTAAAATTTTACGCAAAGTACAATTATATTTAATAGCCAAACGATAACCAAAAAGTTATAAACAAACATAAAGAAAACTTCATAAAACAATTGTTTGCGTACGTGGTCAATGAAATTTACATTGGAGAAAAGTTTTTGAAAGGCAATATAAAGCAGAAAGTAGTTCCTTTAAAGTAATAGAAATATTTTGAATTTTACACCAAAACATGCAAAATATCTAAAAGGAGTTTTAAGTAAATGAAGAAAACTATATATGTATAAAACAGGTTTATTTTTTAAACTAATATATAAATATTATATTTTTTTTAATCTAAATTAAAATTTGGATTTAAATTTTAAGTGCATGTTAAATTTAAATTAACTCAAGAATTAAACTTTATTGCTTCACTAAATTTCGAGACATTCAAGTACGTATAATATAATGTCCCGAGCAGATGCCTGTTTGAGGTTACAATATAGGAAGACCTCTCAATGATACGTATATTTTTATGGAGCAACATTTTTGTAAAAAAATTCTTCATATTTTTTTCCATACCATGCTCAAAACTATGATTTTTTTTTTTTTTTTGTAAACATTTCGAGTGAAAACTCAAAACTTCTTTTTGGACAAACTGTACTAGATTCGTGACTTTCAGTCACTGGTAGGGAACTAGAGAGCAAATTAAAAAAATTTATAAATATTTTTTTCCATATTCAGCTCATTTTTTTTACGGGACAGTCTAGTGCATAGATAATTTATTAAAACCTCCCTTTTAGTTACATATATATATATATATATATATATATATATATATTCAAATGAATTATAATTTAAACAAAAATTACTGTTCTATTAAATATATTTGAAAGTCTTATAATGTTAAGACATTGCTTTTGTGGGAGTTAAATGTATGTAATAAATAATTTTCATATTTGCTTTATCCTGTTTGTCTTATATAGCTCTTAATATATTATGGTTCTTCACTTTAAAATTGTCAAAGGATTAATATGTACACTTGATTTCATACACACATATACACAAATGCCTTCACTTTCAAAACATTGTTTTGCAATAATAAAGGAATAATTTCCCACAAATCCTTTTTGAAATTTCGAATGAACTTATGCTTTGTATGAATAAGTTTATTCAGATATGAGTATGCGTATGAATGTGGGAGAGGTGAGAATTAGTTATTTGTAGCAACAAGAAGGATATTACACAGTCATAGTTAGATGCCTGAAAGGGCTATAAGTATGAGTGGGTATAAGTATGTATTTGTTGTGTTAAGTAATTCCTAATAACTCAAAATTTCACAAAATTTCTTGAAATAAATTTATAATACACTTATTGGAAAAGAATAAAACTTTGTTAAATTTGTCTCCTTATTTGATTGAATGGGCTATTTGTACCAAGCATTTGTATGCAAATCTAATTTGTTTAGAGAGAGAAAGAGGGAAAGATAGAAAACAAATATACATATTTGAGGTTTCAAGTAAGGGAAATTAAATTGTTATTGATAATAGATTGGTTTAAGTAGATTCCTATGTATTTCAATTTGATGATATTTGAATTGTGGTGATTTTATGGAATTATATTGTGCATTATTATATTAGCCAGATTAGTTTTTAATTAATTTTGATAAATACACATGTTGTACTAAACCAGTGTTGCCAAAAACTATGTGGGAAATAGTGATAGAATTTACAAAGAAGAATGCTAAAAAGTACTAAAATAAAAAAGGTGCTAGAAAAAGGTGCTAGAACGTTGTATTTATAAAAAAGAGATATATTATTTACTTTCAAGGCTAAAGTTAAAAGAACATTAAAGAAAATAACAAATATAAATTCTGAAATTGGTTCTTTAGAAATTAAGTATGTCGATTTTTCAAAATTACAATTTTATCATAAGCAGTGTTTCCAGTTTAGGCTTTTTAAGTAAAGTTAGCCTTTTTGTTTTGCTTTTAGCCTCAAAATTTTCATTTTAGCCTCTAACTTTTTATCTAGCTTTTTTTGATTCTTAAAATTGCCTTAAAAAGACAAAATATTAATATTTGAGTAACGAAGAAAGCAATTTCTTATTTGCTAATACTGATTTTATTTTTACAGAATCATTCATCTAATATTTTTTGTGTATTTAATCACACAAAAAATATAGAGTATTTATAATTAATAAAAAGTTTCGCCTGCGGCGCTTCATTCGCTGATCATTCTAAATCTAAAGTAAATTAATTAATTTTATGGACTTACTACATCGATTATACTTATTTTCTAATATAATTCATTAACCTTGGATGTCATTTACGAATATATTTATTTAGAAATGCAAATGAGATTTTGTTTTGTTTTAATTTACGATATCATTTCAGCTACGTTCACAACTAAATTGCAAACTATATCTAAAAATTAATAAGTTATTTTATCGTTTACCTAAATTTTAGTTTTTATTTTATTTTTATTTAGTTTACCTAAATTTTATTTGATAGGTTAACTGTTTGTAATTGTATTGGTTTTTAAAACTCACACTTTAAAGATGACATTAGTTACCACCGTTAAAAGCAGCAAATTTTAGTTGCAGATTTAGTTTTTAGAAAAAAATTACTAATTTTTTTATAGTACAAAATTACAATTTAATACAAAAAAAAAAATACCTGAAAACTGCTACAAAATGGCAAAAACAATTTGAAAATTGCTATAAAAAATATCAGGTGTTAGATTAATTTTTTTCATGCTAAATGGATTTAGAAAGTGCTAGATTTAACAATAGAAGTGTTAAATTGGCAACACTGTAGTGAACAAATTTATTTTGAGATATCTTGTTAATGTTGTCATGCATTGTGCGTTGGAAACAGCCCACTACATGAGCTGTTTTCCACACAGAATTTCACATCACCGATTGCCATTTAAGGGTCATAATAACCCGATGTTCATGGTACTCACTCTAGAATATCGTAGTGTTAGACTTCTCGGTATGAAACTCTTTTATTATATAGTCTCTCTCGAAGGTATACATGTCGCTGATGAAGTCAGTTATAAAGTTTAAAATTTTGTTTTAATTTAATAAACTGACATTACATAATTGATAATTGAATAAAATAAAATAAAATAAAATAAAATATGATAAAGTAAAATGGGTAAAGTAAATTTCGTTTTATTTGTAATATCTACAGCTTTATAATTGAGAACAAAAAAATTTGTACTTTTGATGATTTTCGATTTTTTTTTTTTTTTAAGAAATTTTATTTTTTTCTACACATTTTGTTTAATAACTCCGAGAATATTGAGTACATTAAAAAATAGTGTAGCAATAATGCAAACTAGATTTTTTCATATTTTGCCAAATATAGTTAGATATTTCTTTGCCAAAATACATATGTTCTTTTTGGTAATTCCTTTTCATTAGATACCAGATTATTTAAAACAAAGCAAAACGAATTGAGTTTCTTTATTTAAACTAACAAAATTAAGAGAAATGTAAAATATATATTTCTCATGAGAGATTTTCGATTTGCTGAATACAAATATTAACTTCACTAATATTTAGTCACATGGACCCAATTTTTTTAAAACTTTTATACATCTTCGTAGCACAGGGACACTTAAATTTGAAAACCATCCTGAACAACTTCAATCCTATCAATTTCGTCTACGTGGAAAATTTCGTGCTGGATTTTTAGATTATACGCGTAAATTTTCGCGATCTATGATTTCCCATATGATTCCAGATATATTTTCAGTGGGATTAAGACCAAGTAATTAATCAGACCACTTTAAAACTGTATTTTTTTTTTTGGTCATAATACATTTTTTCTAATAATTGTATGGGCTTTTGGCGGTGATTGCATTTCCTTTTTCGTATGTGCAAAAAGGGCATCTTTTAGGACATGATTTGACGTAAAACGTTTCGTTATTCTATTTACTTTACAAACTGTTTTGATATAGTGACCGACAAAACAAAAGTAGACGAAGAAATATCTCCCTATCTTTTGGTATACTCTACACTAAGACGTTTTCACCTTTTGTCAAGGTACTATCTTTAATTCATCATAAATTTTTAAATTAAACTCACGGGAGAAAAGTATGAGTTTCCATCAAACCATGGTTAAAGTTGCTAGATTAAAGTTAACACCAGAAAATGAAGTGAAATTTTGTTTTTTTATTTCTTTGTTTTATTTTTGTTTGTGCATCAATCACGTCTAAACGACTGAACCAGTTTTTTCGAAATTGGACATACAGATTTATAGGCTATGTTAAATCTCGATTGAATGCCACACTCACATTTTAGATCTACTTTAAAAAAAATTTCTTTTCAATTTTACACGTTATCAACGTAGCTATTTATATGAAATCTGATGCATAGATAGTACTTGCACTGGAGAATTTTATAGGCTATGATAGATCTTAATTGGAAGTTACTTCCGAATTTCACGTCTACTTTTTTAAAACTTTCAAACGGCTGAACCGGTTTTCACGAAATTTAGCACATAGATAGTACCAGTACTCTTAGTAGTTATAGGCTATTTTAAATCTCGATTGGATGTCATACCCAAATTTTTACGCCTACTTTTAAATAATCTTTTTTTTTCAATCTTGCATGTTATCAATGTAGCTACTTTCATGAATAATATCAATAATATTGAACCTAGAAAAATGAAATTATATACATATGTATGATCCTATGTGGGTAAGAATTCAAAAGGTCGGATCTTGTTGTTGTTTGGTTTTTTTCATACAAATCAAAAACCATTTTTAAATAGTTTTTATTGAAAACTAAATAAAAACTGCTAAAATAACTGTTTATGATACATCCTGTTAAGCAAATTTTATAAAATTCAAATTTATAGAAATTGTTCGTTATGATTATGAAATTATTACAATAAATAATTTATTAAAAATTGTTAAAATATGTTTTAATATTGAAACTATGTATTCTCTGATCGAAAAAATATCAAATAGAGCGGAAATAAAAAATATCCAAGAAATGTGAATATCAACAAAAACTACATTGGGAAGAAATAAAGTATGTAAACGATGTAGTTTTTGAAATTTTGTTTTTCAAAAACCAATTAGTTTTTGTTTTGGTATAAACAGCATATAACTTTATTTTGAATAAAATATTAAAATTGTATCTTTTATTTACCAGAACACTTTTGCTTATATTTTAGAAAATGTATGAAAATGTCATGAAGATTTATAGACATATGGAAGATACAGCGGATAATATATATAGGTAGTTTTTATGCTATCTGATAACCACATTATATTTTAATTACCTCCGTCCGGACTTCTTTCTTAAGATGAGTTTTTTTTTACCTCTACATATGTTCCACTGACATTGTCTGTATTGATTGAAGTTTTACTTCTATAAGTTATGAAAAAGCCCTAATACGCATTTATATCATTTTTGTCGTAAATTTACAAGACAAGATATAGAAATATGTAATGATTACTGTATTGTTGGCAATAGCTAGGTTAGGTTAGGTTAGGTTAGGTTGGGCAGCTGTCTGATCGATAGGATACAGCTTACTTGGGTCCCATTTGGTCCCGTTGTGAAAATTTCAGGGATCATGTGTTATTAATTCACGTGTCTATAACAGCGTTCGGATGGAAGCAACGTTGATAAATAAATAAAAAATTCAGCGATAAATATAACTTATTTACTATAAAAATGAAATTTTACATTTTCTCTTAATTCTAATTTTCTATTTAAATAAAATAAATATCAATCATATGCCTGCTAAAACTATGTTGTTATAAAGTAGGGGTTTTATCCCGCGAATTCCCGGGAGGAAGTTCCCAGGAATTTTTCCAATTTTTCACTTTCTTATTGCCGGTATTTTTCTTTTTATCGAAAATCCCGGTAATTGAAACCTATAAAAAATTTAGATTTTTACCATTTTTAAAAACAAAAAACTTTGATTGATCATAACCAAACAAATATATGGTTAAATAATTACATTGCTTTGCTTTTTCAGTACGATATAATTAACTCTCAAGAATTTATTAAAATACTAGAAAAAAGAATACTCAAATGATAAAACTATTTAAATATTTGAAAATTTTTGCTATTAGAACACGAAACATAGTAGATCTGGCCAATGGAGAACTCACTCGAGGTCTACATGTGCATTTTATTTGTTACCCAACATAAATATTTTTTAAAAACTATTTTCAATACCTATTACAATTTCTATTAGTGTAATATCACAACAAAAATATCATCTTCCAGAAGATATTTTTATTCCACTAGTATATATATGTTTGTGTAAATTATATGTAAAATATAATTTTCTTGTTTTAATTTATTTTTCATGATTTTAAAATAATATTGTATTTTTTCCGAATACCCGGGAATTTCGGAAGATAAATTAAATTAAATCCCGATTCCTAAGAGTTGAAAAAGGTCGGGAAATTAAAAACCCTACTATGAAGTCTAAAAGTAAAAAAGAAAATTATATAAAATATTTATTCTTTGTTAAAAACTAACTATTAACAAATTATAAAGGAATATTTTTCAGCAAGAAAAATTTACATAACAGAATTTTTTTTCACTCATAAACTAACAAAATTTATCTCTAAGTTAACACAATTTCCAATTTGAATATCTCAAGAAAACTATCAAAGTAAGATAAAGAAAAAAGGAAAGTGAATTCAAAAAATTTTTTTACAGGAAATTGGAAAAAAAATAAAGAGTTAGGCAAACAAAAATTAATAAATATTTACACATCAATAACTCTTACTTTTTATAAAATGTTTCCTAAAAGTTTTTCTTTTTCTTTTCTTGTTTTTGTGTAAACATGATATAAAAGATAAAAAAAAAAAATTCTCTTTCTTTTTTCTTTCTTTTTTCATGGTAAATCTGTTTTCATAAATATTTAAATGAAAAAAATTAATGTATAGATTTAGTCCTGTTTGTCCACAACGTTTACCCGATATAGCCAATCAGACTGCTGCTTTGGAACGTATGCCAAAGGGACGCTTGGAGTATTTAAAACGTTTACTGCCATATTTACAAAATCAATCAGAGGATTGCTTATATTTGAATATTTACGTGCCCATACAAGGTAAGTGTCTTTCAATCGTTATAAATATTAAGTATTTGTTTATTTAAGAAAATCCTACTTTAAATTGAAAACTGTAAGCTTAAAATTAAAATACAGTTAAGAATAAGGATAACAAAATTGTAAGCGAAGTAAAAAAACACACAATTCTTAGGTGACAAGCCATTAAGAATTTAAATAAATTCATCTACCACTTAAATAAAAAATTAAGATTTCTTTAAACACAAAATAAAAGTTTTATTTTAGTTTATTATTGCTCAAGATTTAATACTCATGTAAACCTTTTTTGTCTATGTCTTTTCCAAGATTTTGAATGGTTTAACACTTTGCTATTTTATGTAGGAAAATATGCTTGCAAACATATGCAGACCAAAACTGTCAAAAAAGATAAATGTTTTGACAGCCATTTAGAGAATTATGTAAATTGTATTCCGCACCTTTCGAAAGAAATAAAATAAGAATCAAGAATATATAAATAAATATATTTACATACTTACAAGCGTAGCTGTAACAATATTAAAAAGGAACGAGACCCAACATATGTTTGTCTAACGTATTTATTTCTTAGGCAAGTGATAAATGGGCCTGCTTCATATGAATATAAGGTAATTTCTGTTTTAAATTGTTTTATACCCATATGTGTTACTAAGGAGAAAGAAGTGAAGATGTATCTAAGTAAATAAACTGGCTACAATAGCATCATTAGATTTAACAAACAATTTAGGTAAATTATATCAATTTAATATCTGTTATACTGAAAATTGATTTAACTGTGTAAAATTATTGCAGTTATTTTCTGTTTTGCTGGCAATAAAAAACTTTTGAATTTTCAAGTTAGAGTGAAAAGTGAATTAAAATTAATGATACAATATTAAAAGGTTTGTTACTCGTATGTAAGTGAAAACAGTAAAAAATATGATTCAATGGTAATAACAATTTTATTTAATTATCAAAAATGCACACCATTTCAGTGTGATTTTTTGTTAGTTTTTATAAAAGTGCATTTTTTTTAAAGGACAAATTAAATTATGTTAGTATGGTATTGTTAAAATAAATATTTTCAGATTCATATGGGGATTTTTTCAAGTTCGTTTACTTTTGGGGTTCGCAAAAATTGTCATATTTTTTAATGTCACATAAAGGCTATTTTCTGCCAATATAAACTGGCTTTAATGAAACACAAATCGGTTCATGCGGATGACCTTTTAAGAACGGCGACAATGTTACGGAAATTTAAAACAAAAGTTAAAAAATTACCAAAATTCTAATTTCAGCTATATATAAGAAATTACAACATATATATTACCTGCATCAATATGTCTAAAATTCAAAATAAAAGTGATACGGTATGGTTGACGTTACGTAAGACAATAGCGATCATAGAGATTTTTTGACGTTTCATAGATTTTTTTTTCGTTTTCTAATTTTATAAAATTTGTTGTTTTATTGAATTTGTTGTTGATTTTAATATCTGACAAGTAAAAACTTTTCTAAAATATATTATGGTAGTTAAAAATCAAAAATTTTAAAAAATTTAAAAATTTCATTTTAAGGCGTACACAATACAAATTAAAGGAAGATCGATAAGTTTTATAACAGTGGATATAATTCTAATTTAACCTACCTTTAAATATCGGCTAAATATAAACTATACATAGATTTTTTTAGTATTTTTAATTGCATTTAATTAGCTTATGTATTTTTCATATCTAACCACAAAAAATAATTAAATGACGTTAATAAATAAACAATGCATATATTAATTATTTAACTACAAAATAGATATTTCATTGACAAAAATACATAACCAAAAGTTAAAAGTTACATTAAATTCAAACGCGTAGCTATTTTTGAATGCCACTTGATTCTTCTATAAGTTATAATAAAAGCTACAGATTGGCATATTTTTTACCGAGCCACATCCAAGGCACTAATTGAGCCTTAGGTATGCCTCGACTATTTACAAATATTCAAGATACCGCGATCTCAGGTCGTGAGTACTTTTTATGCAATTTTTTTTATCTATTTTTCGCTTAATTAAAATAAAATAAATGTACCTATTAAATATAATTTCACAAAAAAAAAGTCCTAATATAAAGTACGCAAAATTGTAGATCGACTTTAAGGAGTTATAGTATTTTAAAAATGTAATTTGGAAACATTTTTTGATATCTCAAACGATTCACAATTACAAGAGTTATAAACCTCCATTCTTTGTTTTGCAAGACTCGAAAGGGCGCAAATTTTCTAATCGAAAAACTGCAAAAATTTTAAATTTTAAAAATTTTGATCAACACTAGTAAATGACAGACTAATTGAACAAAAGTTAGCCTATTTCTACAACTGTATGCAGTTTATGTTAGAGGAATTGGACACATAAGCTAAAATTCGCGGTTACTGCAATCATAGAAAAAAAATTTTTATTTTCAAACACTTTTTTTATTCTTGTCCACACCACATAGAACCATTTGAAGGTTTGAATTTTTGTTGCTTCACTCCATCAAGTGTTGTTAACGTAATTGCATCAAAAGTTATTTTAAAAATCAGGAAAAAGATATTATTTGAGGTCTTATTTCGGTTTCACAAATGTGAAAATGAAAAAAGAATTTTCTTATATGTCAAAAAAAATATTTTTAATAATTTTTCGAAAATTACTCTAAAGATAGAGCATTATATGAAATTTCATCTACTAAAAACAAAAGAAAAAAACATACTGCCAATATTTGCTTATTCGCAAAATTTGGTGATGTTCATTTAAATCAAATATCTAAGAATATGATTAACTAATCGTTTCCAACTCAAGACTTAAATTTAGATCAATTATCCAAGAATATGAATAATTACTTACTTATAACTCGCCGATATAGAAAACTGCTAATATAGCATAATTTTTTTCGCATATTTAAATTCTTTATGGGATTAAAGAACGAAAAGTAATTTTAGGGTAGTAGGGTAGGATATTTATCTCCAATCTCCCGGGATTTTTTTCAATTTTTCAAATCCGTTTCACGTGATTTTTTTATCGAAAATTTCGGGAATAAAAAACTACAAAAAATGAGAATTTTTAAAATTTTTAAAATCAAAAATTCTATTAAAAGTATTGGTTGAATATGATCAAAAAAATATATGGTTATTTGATTACGTTGCATCCAATACAATATAATTATCTCTAAGGAGTTTATTAAATCAGAAAAAAGTATAAATAAAACAAAACTACTCAAATATTTTGTTTTAAATATATTTTTACATATTAGGTTTATATATTTAGGACTAAAAAAGTTATTATTTTTTGTGTGTTTGTAGGAATCACTCGAGATACAGGTAAGATTAAAAACGAAAATATTCTTATTGAACAAATATTTTTTTTAAATTTTATTAAAATATAAGAATACAAGCATGGCAAATACAATGCAGAAAAAGTATTTTAATATCTCTTATTTATTTTAAAGGTATATATTTTTTAAGTTTAAAATGGAGTTACACAGTTATATATTTAAATTTACCATAAAAACATTTTTAACTTTTTGGATGTTGAATTTTTTATAAAATAATAACATGTAATCAAAATTTATACCAGCTCGTATTATCCAGACAAATCTAAATATAGGAGCTCTTTCATGTATCATGTATGCAAACGTCACCTAGGTGAGGGAATTCATTTGAAAATCATCGAGTTTATAGGTCTACGGATTTTTGGATTTAAAATACAATTCTTGTAAGATATTGGTCTTCCGAGAAAATATAAATATCTTTGTTTATTAAGATATCTTAACGAAATTTTTGATGTTGCAGACTTCATCATTTTAAATGCCAAAGTTTAAGATTTTTGTAAAAGGAATCCTAAAATTTTTTGAATTTTGCCCAAAAAGCCAAAAAGTCTGGTAAATCACATACTTTTTAGAACGGAAATCTTGAAGCTGTATTCTTATCGCAGATTCAATTTTTAAGATTTTAGAACATATAGGTTAAAATAAAAAATTCGACTTTAGCTATAGTCCAATATGTACCGATCTCTACAAAATTTAATACTGTGATTTTTGCTTACATAGAATTTATTTGTATCATATTTCATTAAAATATTTCCATATTTAAGTTAGCGTTAAACCCTATTCCGGGAATATACTTGTATGAGGAAATGTTATATTACTCTCCAAAGAAAGTCTTATTTTACAATTTTCATTAAATTGTTTTTAAAACTGTGACTTAGAAAATACTATATATTAATTTACGTATAGCCGGGCGGAAAAATATTATTTAATTTAAAAAAGTATTTTTTTTTTTAATATTCTAAAGAGTATATAATTATTTTAACAAATGAAATAAAAAACATTATAATACTTCCCTTAATTACTTCTAATTTGTACACCCCTGCGACAGTAATTTACATAACAGTTGAAAATATGTAATATTGTGTAAAAATAATTCGTTTTTCGAATTTTGGAAAAATTTTGTAATTTGAAAATTAAGTATATATCTGAAAAAATTATGTTATGTTCCGTTTGAAGTTATCTTATATAAGGTACACCAATATCGCAAAAAATCCCCTAAGAGGTAGAATAAGATGCATCTCATCATTTAAATTAAATATATGTATTTAATTTAAACGATGTAATTCTTGAATTAATAGCATAATAGCGATTTTCTAATTAACTTTGCATTAAGAACCTTTTAGATAATAAAATAATGATTTGGCCAACGTTTTTTAAATTTGTATAATATATATATATATATATATATATATATTTTTTTTTTTTTTTTGATATTTTCTACCCTATAATCATATCATCATAAATTGGACGATTCTAAATTTAAAATTTGATACTGAAAAATATTTAACCAATAAACCTTGTACATGTACATTTCACTTTTATGCTAAAAAATTTCTTGTGTGCGAAATAAGCCTGGTAAATTTTACGAGGACTCAGCTTTAAAGCAAGTTTTTTCTACATTTCTATTGGAGATGCACCCATAAAAATTTCACGATATATTAAATTAATTCTAGTTATACAAATTTGTATCCTGTAGTTCCTCTTTATTAGTTTAGGAAAAAATTATAAATTAATATGTTCTTATTCATTAGAGAATAGGTCGTAAAATTTACGGATGCTTATGATTTATGTAACTTGAAATATAGCTTATTAGAACTGAATATTTTATGTATAAAAATTTAAATGCTATTTTGTTTGTAATAAATTGTGATATCAATATTTAAAATTGCTTAAAAGCTCAATAAGTTATTATACGTTTTCTAAGCTTTATCAAAAATTTTTTCATATACTTATTTTAAGACAAATTATTTTATGTTGTGTTTTATTAATGCAAACTTTTTGGGGCAAAAATGAGAAATATTTGAAAAAACAAAAAAAACAACAACAAAAATTTGTTACTTAATTTTTTTCTAATTATTTTTTTGATTGACTTTAAATTAAGTTTTAATAAAAAAAAAAAAAAAATTGTAACAACTATAATAAAATTTCATTCAACAGGAAAAATATTTGTATACGTTTCTTCTTTTACTGAAAAATTTTAAGCTAACTCATTTTGTATAAAATGTTGGTGGCTTGCGACAGTTTTGACTTTGCTGTATACGAAGTTGAGCTTTGAGCGATGTAGCGTTTTAAAAATATATGTGCCGAAATTACTACGAAGTTATCTTCTGAATGCAAGGGAGTGGGCTTAAAGAAAACGTTTGCATTGATTCGATAAGTTCATATATACATACGTACATAGATTCATATGTAATTATATTCATATATAAATTTATTATACAATTTCCAAAAGTCAATTTTTTGAATGTTTACGCAGATTTCGCCACCGTTGATATTGTATCTAATGCAAAATTATATTCAGGACTTTTTCGTGTTACTAGATATTGAAGCTATTGGTAATAAGTTCATTTTTCTTTCAGCTTACTGTTAATATATTTGTTGTATTTCTGATCTTGAAATGTCCTCCTGTTATTTGTGCTCCCATTGTGGTCAAATTAGAACAACCATTTTACCAGGATGAACTCTTTCAATTAGTATTTTATATTTCTCAAACGCGAAAATATATTTATATGTATTTAATGAGTAAAGCCGAATGTAATCATTGATTAAATTAATATAACTAAAAATTTAATTGGTTTTCTCTCAAAATTTAAATCATTAGTATAGGTTATATAATTAAAAAATTATTTGAAATACATTACCACTTTCATTTAATTTCATTCAAATAATATAACCACTTTTATGATTGGAGCAAAATCAATTAAAAATTATAATATTATAATTTCTAAAAACTAAATCTTGTCTTGTTTTCAACAAAAATGACTTCAAAAACTATTGTATCGTTAATATGGAAAAATTGTGGAAACATTTTATTATTTAATTATCTCTTTTAATGATTTTTATCTCAATGGTATAAATTTTGTGCACATTGATATGGTATAAATATAGTTCAAATATGTAATGTTGAGCTTTAATTTTATAAACAAGAAAATATTTCATGTGCAAAAAAAAAAAAAAAATAGAAATAAGTATAAAAAATGATAGACGGAGGGTATCAGATGTATTTCCACCTTTTAATAAATTTTTTATAAAAAAGCTGTTTGTTTCGTTGATGAAAAATGAGTTCAGAATTTATAATACGCATGAAAATTATGACGGTTTTTATTATTTCCAAATTTAAGGAGTACCAGCTACCAATTAGTGCCATACTGCCGTAGTAAAGCATAATTTTTCTTTAGTGAATTTCATATATAAAACGAGTATTAAATTCTTTATATAGATTTTTACGATAAAATTTTATAATAAATAATTAAAGGCAAATATAAATTTTGTTTAATTTTAACATATTAATTATAGTACCTTGAAAAGTAAAACGGTTCTGATATAACAAGTGTATTTATCAAATGCTTTTTAAATTTATAACTTAACAAGCGAATGTTTTCTAAATATTTTTAAACGTTTTCTTTAAATTATGAAATATACTTGAATTCAAAAAGACAGATCTTTTTTTTCTAAAGAGTGATCTCCGAATACAAAGGAATTCACTAAGGAAATTTGCTTCCTTCTCAAGTCCCTAACGTTTAGACTCATGTCTCCTTCTGATGCAAAAATATGATGTTTTAAAAACCAAAAAAGCAAAAAGTTTCACAAAAGTGTAATAGTTTAAATGCTAATAACCAAAGCAACCAAATATAATCCGAATCATGTTTTATTCCTGGGCTTCAAGTGAACTAAACCGTAAATAATTTATTCGTTTCAGACTATTCTAATAAATTTGGCATCAATTTGTTAAAGTATGTCTTCGCATCCTTTGATAAAACAGCATATTTTTGCATATTTTGGGCATAGCAGCATATTTTAAAATTTTTATAGAAAATCCTTATCTTAGATCACATTTTAGCACTCACACAATTTATATGTTATATTTTAGCATATATTTCGCTAAGTAGCATAATTTTGCATATTTTACATCAATAAAAGAATTTTGCATATTGTTCACCTAATAAAATTTTTTATATAATTTTTCATTATTGATAATTTATCTGAAAAACATATGTGAAACTTTTTTTCAAATATGAATCTCCAAAATTTTCATCCTATAAATTGATAGAAATTTTGTAATCTCCTGAGACAACGTAATTAAAATATTTTTTAGCAATTGCTATAAAAATCAAGCTATTTTGAACATGAATAATGGATAATTTAAAATCTATGCAGAAAAAGATATATTTCAAGAGCATATTTTTTTAAATTTTAAAGACGTAGTTTTCGATTTTAGGAGCATTTTTCACCATAAAAACTATGATATTATCTTTATAATGATACCTGCAATTTTTTCTACACCAAAAGTTCAAAGGTCAAAGCTAGATGTATAAAAATCAGGACATTTGATCTCAAAACACGGTGTTTGGAAATTCTTATAAATTATATATATATATATATATATATATATATATAATGGTGACATAGATAATATCCCTAAGTATACAAAATTTCACGTCACTCATTTGGTTTAGAAGTTATGTACCAAAATAAAATCTAATTGCTAATAACTTCTGAACTATACACAAAAAAATTTTAATTTTTATATTATTTTAAAGAAAATGATATTACCTTTAAAATGATATATAGTAAGTTTATTTGTTTTGAAAATTCAAAGGTCAAAACTTTCTCCGTGCATGTGCAAAATTTCAAGGTGGACTCTCATTTATTTTTGAAGTTATATAGCAAAATATAATCCAAAGTCAAATTTAATATATAAAACTTCATTTATTTTAAATTTGAGCACATAAAAACACATGTATGTAACGAATTTCAATGAAATCGGAAATGTCAAATCCGATAATTGATGTTTTCAGTCCATTATGTTATAGAATTACTCTAAAGTAATGTCTCGAACATATTTTCTTCAATATATATACTTTTTTTTTTTTTGAAAAAATAAAACATCTATAAGTTGTAAACTTTTTTATGAGAAAAAGAATTGAAAGATGTATTAAATTACTTTTAACTTTATATTTTGTAATCACTGAAGATTTTATAAATACAAAAAGTTATAATTTTATAGGATTTTTTTTTAATTCTCTTGTTTTTTTTCACAAAACAATTTTTGTAGATTTGAATACAATTTTATTCAAGAAAATTTTTTTTAGGTTTGAATTGGTGTTTATTTAGATTTTACCAAAACTCAAGCAAATGTATGTGGTTGAAAATTTGGTTTTTTCTTGCCAAAAAAAGAGTTTAGAAAGAAAAACCAGAAATGTATAACAGAATTATGGATACATTAATACAGATACCTACGAAAAATTTTTGAGGTTGGAAATTTTTAAAACTGACTTTTGAAGTCCTCAAGATCGAGAGATCTTTTCTCTAGCAGAGTGTAATCCTAAATAAATAATTTAATATAATAAACCTTAAACAAGTTTTAAGAAAGTTTTCAAATAAAAAATGCGATGTATAGTTAAGGATTTACGAATGTTAAAAATTGTATATTATTCCATGAAAATCTAAAAGATAAAAAAATATTTTTAATTTTAAAAAAACTATTTTTTTCAATTAGTGTTAAAGATATTAACTTTTAATATATTAAAACAATTTTAAAGAAAAAAGTTTGTCAGAAAGACATCTAGAAATTGCATTTGTGTCACAAGTGCATTATTTAATGCATACTTTATCTTTAAATTGTTATTTTTAAATAGGCCTCATTATAGCCTTAAATAAATAAAATCGGTCCATAAGGTAAAAAGCTAGAATTTACATATATATTTTGTAAATTTTTTTTCTTATTTTTATAAAAACTTAAATTGTAAATAGAGAAAAATAAATAAAAAATAAATAATTAAATGGATGATGAATGATCTGTCAAAAGGGCCATAACTTAATATTTGCAAAAGTCGTTTTCTTGTAAAAATCTAATAAGTATTTCAGGAGAAGTTGAATTTTCTATAGTATTGGAATATATTTTATAGAAATTATAAAAATATAAACTTCTGTAATTTTTATTTCTTGTCACAAATATGGTTATACATATTAATCATTTTACTGATTTAATTTATTTGTTATACCAACTATTTCTATATAAATTTTTGGTAAAGTATGTGTGTAATTAATATTGAATTATTTATTAATTAATCGCGTATAAGACAAACGCATATTTGTTGCCAACCATGAAGTATGACACATTTTCATAGTTATTGCTCACTATTTGTATCCAATATCAATCATACGCCTAATGATACAAATAATTAAGTTAAATTTAATTTTGATGAATTAATATATGGGACATTATCAAAAATTTTTAACCTGGCTGAAACTGACTTAAAGCCTTAATGAGTTTTATGGTAAAACTATCTTAAACAAACTAATCTTAAACACAGATCTGAACTCACAAGTCTTGAACTTTTAGTGGTGCTAAAAATTCGATCATTAATTTTATAATAATATAAATAATTTTATGATAATGAATAAATTATATACTTTTTTGTTGTTGTTCAGACTTTCAGCAATAATATATAGGGTAGAAAAATTTTGATTACAAAATCTTTTAACTTTTAAAATTTGTTTGGTTTTTTGGGCGGGCTCTATGCGCCCGTCAACGAATTAAAAATTTTGAAACAGGGATAGATTTTTTTTAGTTTTTTATTTATTTATTAGTCTACAGAAAACTATACCTTACAGACTTTAAAAATATTAACAATGTTTATACTAAGAAAAAATATACAATCACAATTAACACTTGTTTTAATACAATATTATATTACCTTTTATATGGTTAACTTTGATTGAGAAATCGATAAAATTGTAATAATTAAAATCAATACATAGTTTTCTAAAGGGATCAGCATCAACATGTGAATTCTGGAAAACTTGAAGGTAAAGTGGTACAAAATTCCGAGTAACTCTCCGAGGAATTGAGAAGATGACCAAGCAAGAAATCCGAACAGACTGATCCATTAATTAAATTTATTTAAAAGGCCACATTCAGCATCTTCCTTCTACTTTCCAAAGTAGGTAATTTTATAATAGATAACCTTATTGTGTAAGGAGGAAGATTAACATTTGGATTCCAAGTTGAGTTTCCCAAACCATCGTCTTATAAATGCTAGAACACCACGAGATTTATTTATTATCATTGTTATTTGTTTTTCGAAATATAGTTGAGGATCGAGAAGAATACCAAGATCAAGGAACTCAGATACTAATTCCAATTAAATATTCAAATTTTTTTAGATTAAGATCCATTAGGTTAATATTGCACCATACGAAAAAGTTGTCTAAATAATGTTGTAAATAATATATATCATCAGCACTATTATAGCTTAAGAAGATTTTTACGTCGTCTGCATACATTAAAATTTTACAATATTCAAATCTACATGGCAAATCATTTATAAATAAGGATAATAAGATAGGACCTAAGTGACTACCTTGAGGAACTCAAGATTTAACATTTATTTTTTTTAGAAATAACATTCTTAAAAACAACACGCTGCTTAAGACATGTTAAATAAGATTTTATCCAGTTCAAGCTATTAGTTGAGAAGCCCATACCATACAGTTTGATTAACAAAGATCATGATTGACTTTATCAAATGCCTTGCTGAAGTCTGTATATATGACATTAGTTAGTTTTTTGTCGTTAAACCCACGATTAACTATAGAAGTAAACTGCTAAAGATTAGTTACTGTTGAACAGCCTTTCCTGAACCCATGTTGGTAAGGTAATAATAATAAAGAAATTTGTCGTGTAATATTAAAAATTATGCATTTTTCAAATAGTTTTGGAATTACACTCAACTTTGCAATTCCTCTATAGTTAACAATATTTGATTTGCTGCCAGATTAAAAAAGTGGAATAATATAAGATTCTTTCCAATACTGGGGAAAATAGCCGTATTTTATAGAGATTTTAAACATTATGGTTAACGGAATAGCAAGAGCATTTACCCAATTAATTAATAAACAACTGGGTATACGATCAGGACCACTCCGAAAAGACAATTTCATGTTTTTTTATAGCCATTAAAACCTGTGACGTATGAATAGGATGCATAACTATTGGTTCATATTCCAAAATTAGATAAGGATATACAGTGTTGTTATATCTTAGATCGGAATATGTGGTGGAGAAGAAGTCAGCAAACAAATTGCATACTGTCAAATTATTATTAGATGCATGCGTTAAGTAGTAGGAAATATATCAGTTTTTCTTTTCGATTTCACAAAATTATAAAATGATTTTGGATCATACTTTAAGTTTTGTTTTATGGTATTTATGTAATTTTTATAAAGAGCAGCGTTGAGTGAGTTATATTTAGCACGGATAACAGCAAATTCACCATAATCAGAGAGTAGATCAAATTTTTTGTACTTTTTGAAGCGTTTATTTTTAAAATTTTTTAGCCTTTGCAATTCTTTTCAGCTCCATAGAAGACCAGATTTTAAAGATAGTTTTATTTTAGGAACATATTCGTCAACATATTCCAACATTTTCTTATAGAATTTGCAAACAATGTGATCAACGGCAGTTTGATGACGTTAACAGCTCCATTCAATTTGTATTATATAAAAAGAAGATATTTTCATTTTTTTTAATGATGATGTACAATTAAGAGGTATATTTAGACTAATTTCCAGAGTAGGATGATATCTGTCTTCAGGTATAGAAATCGGATTAGTACGTATTAATGAACAATGCGCAAGTTCGTTCACAAATATCAAATCAAGTAATTTACCACAACTATTATAAATTCCATTTATTTGAAAAAGACATAAATCAAACAAGTTGTTAAAAAAAATCTTTCATCCAATCATTTGCTTTTATAGGGGTATGAAAGAATTAGTCTGGTATAAACTTCCAAGATACTGTGGGCATATTGTTAAAATCTCCAAAAATAAGAATAGAATCATCAGATTTAGTGTTCGTTATAATAGTTTTAATTAATTTTATATGTTCATTGTAAATTTATTTATTTCTATTTTGAACCGGTGGAATATATAAACACTTAATGAATACATTTTTATTGTTAAGTTTTATACATATGACAATAAATTCTGTACCTTTAGGTGTCATTGGAGTTATATCCAGAGAAGGAAATAAATTAGATATCGTGATTAGAACTCCACCACCTGTTGTATTAGTGTCTCTATCACGTCTAAAGATATTATAAATGCTGCAAAGTATTTCGGTGTCAAGAGTATTATTTTTAGCCAAGTTTCGGTGAGAAGAATTACGTGGAGATTGAATCCAAAGCTACTTAAATACAGATTGGAGAGTTTAGAATTTAAATCGAAAACGTTTTGATACACATACATAAATATAAGAGCCGTGATAAAAACAATTGATCGACCCCTTAAATTTAAGTCAAATGTCGTTGGTAGCTGACAACCGTACACATTTACTTGGGTTAAAAAATTATAACAATATTAAATAGCATTTCTTTGTAATAAACTCTAATAAAATAAATCTTCGTATAATAACTGGAGAAATAAATTAGTTTCGAACACCACTTTTCACAAAATCGCGATTTTTGGTATAAAAGAAAGTTTAAATTTTACTAGGTAACCCTCAAATATATTACACTAATACCATCAAGCATTGAAAATATCATAAATTTTATTTGAATAGCTCAGTAGGTTTGGACATTGCATTAATTTTTACTAAACTTATATATAAACTTCAAGTTTGAAAAATTTGCATACGTTCAATCCAAAACGCTATAAATTTCGCGCCCCCTGTATGATTAATGCGAACAAAGTTTAAGGTCATAAAATTTTTACACGCATTGTCCGATTTTGACAAAGTTGGTATTAGTGGAAAAGACTGATGTTCCTCTTTATCATGAAATCGTACACATCTTCCTGGCGCAAGGACCTTCAAAATTAAAAAATATCTTTTTTCCTAGGATATTCTAAAAAAGAGTCTTTAAATTTTCATTACTTTTTAAGACGATGTTTGCAATCATATGTTGTTATAGTGTAATTAAAGTGTAAAAATTTCAAAATGGTATCTCAATAATATTAAAAGTTATAACAGTTTGCCTATAGCAGTTAGTATATTTTTACTAACAAATTAATATATTTTTAAGTCTTCTGATAGTTTTTTTTTTAAACTTAGTGTCTAAACAGATAGGAAAGAGTAAAAACAAGCAGTATTGTTCAAGATCGACTATATATTACCCTACATGCATATGTATAAGCACTAAAATGATTATAAGAGAGGGCAGCCCATGAAAATTATTTATGTAATTTTTTTCGATATTGACATTTATGTGAGATTTATGCACTTTTAAGTATTTTTGGGGAATTTTAATTGTATGGGAGTGATTTATACTTGTAAAAAACTTAGTTGTGTTAAATTGTATCTCGATATTGATATTTATGTGAGATTTATGCAAGTTTCACTGATTTCCGGAACGGGAACTATATGGGATTTAAATATCGTGTAAAAAATAAAAATTAAAAGCCCTTTTTCAGGATACTTTGTGATAAAGAATAATCTCAGCTCTTTCCAATGGTACTAAGTTTGTTGAAAACTGATAGTGAACATAAAAGCTATTCACGCTTAAATTTTGCTCATTATTGACTTTACTTTAGAGGTTCATACGCCATACGAAGCTCATGGAGCTAAATTTCAATCAAATCGGTGATGATCAATATCTGAGTTTGGTCGTTATTTTTTGGAGTTACCCTATAAATAAATTTTTATAAAAAAAAATTATATATGTTATTATATTTTGGATAATATAAAGTAAATAGTCAACATTTAGTTAATTATTGAAAAAAGCTGAGTTTTTTAGAGATTTATAGGCAATTTAAAAAAAAATTTGTACTTAATTTGCTTTCTAATCTTAAATTTATTAACTAAATTTTTATAGAAATGACTTTGAAATATTATTAGATTTATTTATTTAGTTTTCCTTTGGTTATATTTTATATATTTTTTATTTATTTATGTACTTAAATTGCCTTAGTTCATTTTGCATTTGCCTAATATTTTAATAAATTATAAATCATTGTTTTAAAAAATATGTTTATTGGCCAAACCCATAAGCAAAATATTTACTAAATTTGTGATTTATTGTTTTATATAACAAGAAAAAAAAAATACCATTAAAACCAAAATATCTATATGTTATTTCTAATGTAGGTTTTTTATACTAAATCTGTGTAATAAAAAATAAAAAAATAGATTTATTTATTTTTAAAGACCTTTAAGCAAAAAGACATAGTAAGAAGGCAATTTTTAAAGTATATGTAGATATAAGTATATGGGAAAAATTATAATAAAAATGTCATCTTTTATCAGCAGTTAATGAACTTTATAGCAGTTGCCAAAGTTTTGACAAAAAAAAAAAAAAAAAAAAAAACTAGTTGACCAATGTTTTTAAAAAGACATTAACTGCAGCCTAATTAGGGATAAAGGGTTTTAAAATTACATCAAATACAAAAATTGTTTTATTTTTAATCACTCTTATGATATGTTTAAAAATATCGATAATTAATAATTTCTTAATATCTTAGATATTAGCAAGGTATATACATTTTTAATATTGTTGTATTTTCTTTTTTTTTTAACAAAATATTTTTGTCAACAGAACTTCTATAATATTTGATATTTTTATAAAGACTACAAAGTGAAACAAATCTTTAAAGTTTCTCTTATTTGCAATAATTTTTAGCAGCGCATATCAAAACAAATGTATGTATATGAAAATGTATGTAAATGAAATCAAAAAATATGCAAATAATTGCCATTGCGCCATTATTTATGCTATAATTTTGTTTTTGTTTTATATTCCCCTTACTTATATTTGTATGAATGTTTATTTCATTAAGTGTGTTTGCATACATGAACTTTCATTTTAGTTGCTGCTACTGCAACTGCTTTTAAAGAAAAAGTTATAATTTAGTGGCGCATATTAATATTTGCTGTATATGCTAAAATATAAAACACTCTTGAAAAACAAAAAAATAACTTTTACCAAACAACAATCTTTAGAAGACAAAGTTTATTTTTATGGCTCGCTTCTTTCATATTTTTTTCTCTGAAATTTTTATACCCCCCATTAAAAAAGATAGGGATATATTGAGTTTGTTATTCAGTGTGCAACACATCGAAATAATCATCTAAGACCCTATAAAATATATAGTGATCATTCCACAAGAGGTTTACATAAAATGACTGTTTTTTTGAAAAATGGTCATCGGATGTTGTTAATATTTTTTAAGCTATACCCATTTAGTCTTTGTCGTTATTATTTTTTCCAATTGCAAAAAAATTTCAAATTTATTCCTAATTTAAATTTGTATAAAAGTTGAACCCAAAAAGTATGTAATTTTAAACGTATGTATCTCTTTGCGATGCAAACGGATTTTACTGCTTCGTAGATCTATTGAAAGCCAGTTTGAAGGCAATAACTTAAAGGTAATTTCTTATTTATAAATGCACTAGTAATGCAATTTCAGTTTTAGAAGGCATTTTTTAAAAATTTCTAACTCTTCGATTTTAATTTTCTTTTAATATCATTAAAAATAATACATTAACTTCAAAATGCAATAATAATTTTTCTGGGGGCAAGAACAGTTTTTTCATACATAATTTAATTTTTTTCATAACATTTTTGTTTTTAATTTTTTTTTTTTTTTTGTTATTTTCATTCAGTAATATTTAATTTTAAGAGTTCATAGCTCTTTAACTATACGTCGGATTTTTTTTAATTTAACAGAAGTATAAAGTTTAGTACAACAAATATTGTAAATGACATTGTATAATTCAAAAGTTCTGTTTTTGCTTAAGATTAAATCACAATACATTAGCAATTATTCTGGGACAAAAAGATATAATATCACAAATAACAAATTAAGTAATTTTATGACAAAAATTTGTTATAAAATGAACTGGAAAAAAAATATAAAAAAATATTTTGGTATGAAAAAATTAAATTTTTTTAATACTCGTAATATATCACTTTGTGGCAGAACAATTTGTATTGCACTTTTTAATAAAAATTATAATTTTTATAATATCACAGGAAGAAAGGAGAATTGAGGAATCTGAGGAATTGATTATGAATGCATTTTAAGTAGTAATATTATTTTTAAATTATTAGATTTAAAGAGAACATATTCATACGTACGTAATTTAAATCATTTAAATCCGCTTACAGCTTATAGACTTATTGATGTTAAAAGCTACATATTTTTTTAAATTTTTTAAACTTTCAAAAAATAAAAATAGTGAATAAATTCGCGAGTTTTTCAAAATTAAAGATAACAATAATAAAAATTCAGATACTGAAAGGAAAATTTCTGGGCGTTCTAAGACGATCTAGTTTTGCCCATCCACCTGTCTGTCTTTATGTCTGTTGTAAGAAGGATAGAGCCTAGGGCAGACCACCTAAGGGGACAAAATTTGGCTCAAATATTTCTTAGGGGTTTGCTTGTTATCAAAAATGGGCAAAATCGTTTAATAAACAAAATAATTATGGGCCAAATACTAGAAAATTTTAGTGTTCGCCATAACTCCAATTCATACTTTTCCGTCGATATCTCTCAAACAGAAGATTGTTCGACAAAGAAATTTTTTACAAATATTTCAAGGATTGATGTTAACTCGGAAACCAAAAGCGGGCGTAATTCACCCACTTTCCTTATAATGTGAAATTTAAAAGCCGCATAAAAAGTTATAGATGCTGGGTATAATAAATTCGACCAAGCCGAATATAACATTCTTACTTGCCTTTTTTTCTTTTGCCATATAAAATATGCTTAAGTTTCAAAGTAAACAAAGTAAACTTTTACAATAGTCTACTTTTTTTTCATTATACTGGTTTTTCGTTAATGATAGTGTTACAGTTCAATATATTTGCAGTTTTTCTTAAAATTATTTGAAGTAACATAACTAATAGTATAGTTTTTTGTCCTATAGTTTATATTAATATTTATAATGCATATATTTTTCTTCAAAAAAAATTTATCCGAAAAGTAAAATTTATACGAGAGAAAAACAGCACAAAATACTTTAAACTTTTTCCTTTAAAATGTCTTGTAATACTAAAGTTATTTTAAAAACTTGTGCAAAGAAAAAAAATTGCTAAAATGTTATTTTTTAAGGACATGGCATTAAAAAAAAATATGTTTTTCGAGGATTATTATGCAACATTGAATTTAAACTTTTGTTAAAAAAAATGTAAGTAATAGGATAATGAAAAAGTGATCTAAAATATTTAATGGGAATTTAGATACTTTATATTATATGCGCAATCGTTCAAATTCGATTATTTTTAATTTAATTTAATGGCATATGCATATATATATATATAGATATTTCACCACTCAGAATGCCATATCACACATAGTGCAGAGATAGGAAATTTCAGGGGAGGTACATAATTTTTTCTCGAATATATATTAATTTTCAGGGAAAGTGATTTGATACCAAATGTAATCTTATTGCAAAGGTAGTGAATCATTATCAAATTAAATTGCATACGTCCGCTCTTGAGGTCTTATTGATTTTTAGTCGCAGAGACTCTTAGTGACTTAGAGCTTACTTGTTTCAGATTAAACATTAGTTTGCTAAATTTGGAAGATTTTGAGCCATAGTACGGCTTATTCTGAGTTTACTGGCAACTGTTTTGACGATTTATCACCATTTTCAGAATTTTGGTGCTAAAGATGTTCTGTTGACAATTTTTGCCTTAATTCCAGAATTTTTCCTAAACTGAGGCTCTGAACTACTTTCACCATATTCGATATATTTTTCTCCTCAAGGTAAATTAATATGAAAGTAAAAAAGACGAAAGAGAGTCAATGTATAGTAATATTTTATTCAATTGTATTCGTTTTTATTATAAAATAATGAATAAACACTTTCTAAATGATTTTATGATTTTTATTAAAATTAATTAGTTTCTTAATCAATGCATTAGAAGTCTTTAAAAGGCAGTACTAAGTATCACTTATAGTAAATAAATTAATCTAAAAACATTTGTGATGAATTCATTGAAAAGTAAATTTCGTATGTCATCGATGCGCTTATCAAAAGGCCTATTTTAAAAAATTTTCAGAAAAATGGAAAATAATTTCTTTTCCATTTGAAATTCATACAATATTATATGTTTATCCTTTTTTGCGAGAATTTTCAAATTTTTAAAATATTTAAGGCCTTATTCATAGTCAAATTTAAAATTTTTGTGTGTTTAATAAAACTAAGTTTTCATATAAAATTTAAACTTATCCAGCACTTATAATATTCAAAATATTTAAAATCAACAAACTGATTTTCCTCACCTTTTCGAATTATCCAATGCTTACATAAAATTAAAAAAAAATTAACATTTTTTGTTATGAATTTTATATCTATTCTTATAAATTTCATGACTTAAAATTCGCCGATATATCTCCCAAGAAATGGTATTCATAAAATCCTGAGGAAAATACACCCAGAAAAAAACAACCACATACGTGTGCCAATAGTGAATTTACCCCATATGTGTTCAAATTCAACACTGCGCATTCAAATCATTAACGAAAATTGACAAAATTGGCATTAAGCTGATACCAATTTCTATTTTGTATATTTAAAGTAAATGAACCGTATCAAAAAGAAGATACCATAAATTGTCAATATAATTACAACCGTCGTGGATTTTGAATCCAATTGTTTTCCTTAGTGTATGACAAAGCCCTTCTCTGCATTCTCAGTATATATCATACTAGAACTTTCATTAGTATTTTCTCGAGAATTTGTATAACAAAAGATGAGTATGTGTATATAGTTAGTGGATAGTGTACTTATCCTTACAATGTCATATTTTCTTTCGGAAATGTAGCGAAGACTAAAAAACATTAAGTCGAACATAAAATATGCTAAACGCCGAATAAGTATATGCAATAAAATGATTTTATTATTTTTTTTTTTTTTTTATTAACTGGGATTATCAACGACTTTTAACAGAATGTATAAGGCGCCAAAAAGAAGCTATATATCAAAATTCGTTTCCCTTTAAATTCCGAGCGCAGAGCCATATTTGACTGGTCTTTTAAAATTTTTAAGTCTGAATAAATATATAATTTCAAAAAATTTTTTTCAGATATACATCATCTTTTTATATAAAAAATATCTAAGTGGAACAAATAATGACTCAGCCACAAACATATTTTCCCCTAATTTTATTAATTTGGTTTTAATCTTTAAGCTCAAAAATCGCTTAGAATTTTCAGTTAATTAAAATACTAATGAAACCTTAACGCTAAAAGTGAAAATTAAAATAAAAAATCACATACTAATAAGGAAGAAGTCATAGAAAGAAAAAAGCGAGTATGATTAAAAATTATGATTATTTTTTGTTTTCTTCTTCCTTCAACAACTAGGGACACAATCACGCACACTTATCCTTAAAAGCAAAAATATTGCAAAAGAATTTATGAAAATACAAAAAAAAAAAAGAATATGTAGAGGCTAAAATTAAGAAACAGCATGTTAGAAACACATATCTTGCTCAAAAAAAAAGAAGTGTGTACAGCTTAAAGACATGAAATAGAAAAAAAAACGACACCATATAAAGGAGGGTGTACATCATTTTTGTAATAAACGTTCTAATTTCATTTTTCTTGCTAAGTATCTTTTTTTTATAAATTCTGTTTTTTTTTACTAAAGCGTATGTTTATGCAAAAGAAACCTAAAATAAAATGTTTTTAATGATAATATCATAATGAAAAGAAGCTGAAGAAGTGTAAGAACCTGAGATTTAATTATGAGGCATATGTAATTACATTTGGGTTTTCTTTGAGCTTCTTCTTGTTGGCTTTTTTCCTAATATAATTTTTCTTATGTTTTTTTTTTTTTTTTAAGAAACCTTAAATTAAATATGTTATTAAGAGATGTTTTCATTGAAATACAAAAGTTCTATTTTCACTTACCAAAATCACCGAGAAAAAAATTTTGATGTTTTTTACTTTCACGTCAACCTTTTATTCATTAAAAACTACAAAATGTCATTAAAAAAATCAAATTCTTCGACGTCTATGAATTCTCATTTACATACAGCAATTATACACGCAGCATGAATTCAAATTATTGGGTAAGGGGAGCAGCGTTACCGTTTGGCGCCTTTACTCGCCAATTTCCCTTTTTAAAACCACCTGGCTACTTTTTTGGCCCCCTTTTTGCAACTAAAAGGCAACTTTTTAAGATTAGGTGCTAGAGACGAGAAATTAATTTGTTTGAAATATCGCCACTAGCGGATTTCAGAAAATAAAGCCATCCAAAAAAGGGGCCAACTGCTTCAATACTTAAAAAATCCTCAAATTTTGTATATTAGATAGAAATAAAAAACATTGTATTTTAAGATAAACTACGAAATTAAATTTTTTTATTAACAAAATAATTTATTTACAATAATTATTGTGATTGCAAAAATAAGGACTTATTCTTAAAAATTCTGTTTTTGTTAATTAAACTTCTATACTTTTGTGCAAGGTCTTCACTCGGACAAAAGTCTTAAAAATCTCTATTTAACAAATTTAGGACTGAAAACATAGATTCACAAAACTTGAATTTAAGCCTGGACAATTTATTTTTCATTAGTGATAATTTAGAAAAAAAAGACATACTGACGGGGCACTCTATGAGCCAAAGTAAAAATATAAATTAAGATACACACCTATTTTTTAATTTTCACAAGCCGGTTCAAAAATGTTCGGTATTTGATGCTTTAAAATAAATATAAACTTAATAAACACGCTAATGCTGAAGAAGATGATTATGTTTTTTTAGTTTTTTTTTTGCTTATTTTTTTAATTTGTAAAATAAAATTTAAAAAACGGTCACATGGGGTAACTATTTGCCTCAATCCTAAAATAACTAAATTTTTATATTATTTGATATTATTTGTATCTAAAAAGACGCAAAAACCAGAGCAGAAAGAACACTCATTTTTAATTCATTCGGAACACGTTTTTTTCAAAGAATTTAACCTTAATTTTTAAAGCCTTAATTTTTAAAGCACCTACACTATTATAGGTGGTTGGGGTATTATGCGTTGCTTCTAACGCACAGAAAAAAATCATTCTCCTTACCTTAAAGTATACCAATCAACTCAGAATCACTTTTTGAGTCGATCTAACGATGTCCATCTTTCTGGCTGGCTGTCCATGTAAACCTTGTGCCCAAAGTACAGGTGTCAATTTTGAAGATAATTCAATGAAATTTGGCACGTAGTACTATCAGGACACAAGGACGAAGCCTATTGATCGGTCCATTATTTCACTTAGCGCCCATACAAATGGCCTCCCGAAATAAAGTTTAACGATCATAAATGCCTTATATATAGCAATATTTTAATGAAATTCGGTCTAAGGAAGTTTTGTACAAGTATAAATTTTGTGCTAAATTTTATGAAAATCGGTCCATAATCGACCATAGCTCCCATATTAAACCCTCTTCCGAAAATCACTTTAACGTGCACAAATCACATAAAGATGTTAGTATCAAATTTATGTTCGACAAAAATAAGTTTTATATAAATAGAAATTACACTGACAAATTTTATGAGGATCGCTCCATAATTTACCATGGCTCCAATATAAGCTCACTTTCGGGAATAGTGTGGGGTATCATATGGCGGGTCTGACCGTCTATATCTTTCTTACTTTTTTTTTTTGCGCATATAGATTTCTTTTGGCATTTTTCAAAGTTCAGTTTAGCCTCCTTTTTTATATATGCTTAGGCGTTTTTTTAGTTGGAAATTGAAGCATTGCAATGACCCAGTATTTTTACTGTTTTTTGTATATTTGTATAAGCATGTATATACATTCAAATATATGTATATAAATTTAGTTGTCATCAAAAGTTATCATGGTTGTTTTTTTTTAAGGAAGCAACGCTTGTTTGGAAGAAAATTTAGATTATTTTTTTGAGCATAATTGTGAAAATATGTAGTGAAGGGTATAAAATATTCGGCACAGGCGAATATAGCGCTCTAAATTATTTTATTGTGATTAATGCATAAAAACCAAAGTTTCTAATTAGTATATGTACTATTTATTAATATGCATTGATTTGTATGAAGACAAAAAAATTTGCAAATGTACCTCCCCAAAATTAAAGATTGATATGTTTTAAGCTAATCTCCAAAATATTTCAATTTAATTATTTCGTTCACATGAGCTGGACCATTTTTAAAATACTTTCAAAAATATAATTTTCGATCAACTGTGCACATAATTTTAAAATTTTTGTGAACAAAATTACAACAAATGACTTTTAATACATAATGAGTAAAAAAAAAAAAATTTAATTAGTTTGCATTCTCTTGAAATTAAAATTTTAGTAAAATTTTCTACGATTTTGTTTTGAATGCTATTTTATTTAACATTTTCCATCGTAATTTGTATCTTATGGCTTCATTGGAAAAGTCCTACTCAATACTACGAGTGTTGATATGTATATTCATTTAACCGTTTACTTGCACAAGTAATATTTTGGGATTTACGATCCATAATTGGTCAAGTTAATTTTTGTGTTAAATGAATTATTAGCAAAGAAAATAAATATCACCAGTAGCATATATTTATAATAAAAACTACGAATTCGTGCAAAATAGTGACTAAATTCCAGAAATCCCTTTAATTCGGTTTTAAAGAAACTTATTATATTTTTCATAAATTCATCTATATCTAAGTATAATAAATACTTTCATGTGACTTATTTGTAAAAACTGATAATTTAACTTTTTGGAAACTAAATGCATAAAACTAACCCTCTTGCCGTTAAAAAGTTAACTATAACTATAACTATTCCAATGATACTCTGAAACCAAATATATATTGAAAGATGTCCGAAATAGATAAAATTATATGTTTGAATAAAGAAAATGTGATAAAGAACGTTAGTAAAAGCTTAATATTCCACGACCGAAAAGAGACATAACAATTATTTAAATGAATATTCTAGGCCTTAATATTCCTTTACTACAATTTGGAGTTAATATTCTTTTAATGAAAGTTTTGATAATGATATTGAAAAAAATACGTACTTTTAGAGGTGATTTGAAAATGATCCATCTCGCCAAACTTAAACATTCAGACGCAATATTCTGGGAATCATTTCTTCGTGAAACTCTTTACTACTTATATATTTTATGTTAATTAATTAAAAGTCTTCAAATTTGTATTTTTAATTTAAACTCACTAAACTCATTAATTTAACATCTTTTAAGTAATATGTGTTTCAATCACAACAATTTTATAATTATTATAAAGTCTATTTTGAATTTCTATCATCGATATCTAAAAAACAATTATTTGTATGATCTCCAGAAAATATCAATTTATACACTAAATCAATACTTTTTTAATTGTTACATACGTTTGTATTTTTATTTATTTAGTCTATGGAATACAAATTCTTACAGACTAGCAACATAAATATAATTACAAAATTATAATAATTTATTTAACTGGTTTTTTAATACATTTTTCGAATCACTAATATCTGAATATTTATAAAGATTACCAACTTTATTGGTTCGTTTCTACCATAATCAGTTCTTTAGTGTATCAACATGATAGAGATTGAATTTCCTTAATTGTCTCTGATGAACAGATATTTGAATACAATAGAGAAGGATTTGATAATCAATATTGCCTGAAATAATTCCATAAAGAAATAATAACGAATAAATTTTTCTTTGAATTTTCAACGACTTTAGCCAATTGCCCCTTTTTAACCACTTATCCACGTTTTTGTCCCTTTTTAAAAATGATACTTTTAGGACTATGTACTAAATGATGAGAAGTTAAGTAATTTCAAATATCTCCACCATTATATATTAATTCTAACGAACAAAATAACTACTTTGAGATTAATTCAAAATAAAGTGGTGTAAAAAAAGATCCCGAAAAAATTATAAATGAACTGAAAGTGTTAAAACCTAAAGCTAATGATAAAGTTTATAAACAACTATTTAAAACATCAAATGCCCAATCGTTTTCGACTGGATTGGGAAAATTGAAAACAGGTTTGATGAACACTTGTATCCTAATTTATATTTTTACCTCAGCTCAGAGGAGTACCTCAGCCGAACGTCCTTTTTTCCAAATTATCACTAATAAAAAACATACTGTCCAACAGACTTAAGGTCAACACTTGTGAATCTATGCTTTCATTTCTATATTTTTAAGGAGGGGATTTGTAAAACTATAGTCCGAGAGAAAACCTCGTATAAAATTACGGAAGATTAATTAATAAAAACAGAAGTTTTATGAACAAATCCTTATTTTTGCCATAATAAAGATTATTGTAAATAAACTACTTTTTATTAATAAACTTTAATTTTAGTACCAAATAAACAAATTTGATTAGTTTTTTAAAAATTGAAGCAGTTGGCTCCTTTAAAGAATCTCTTTTTTGCTAACCTATTTTTTGAAATCCACATTTTTAAAAATTCTCAACGGTAACGCTATTTGTAACTCAAATACAAAAAAAAAAAGTAAAGAAAAGAATTTTATAGAAATATTTAATTTTATTTTTAATATTTTCGAAAACAATATATGTATATGTATATATATATGTATATATATATGTATATATATATATGTATATATATATATATATATATATATATATATATATATACATATATTATTCCTATTTTATTAAATGTTTGCCTAGTGTGTCCATAGCTAAAGCAAAGTGAATCCTAAGAATTTTGAAAATACCTTACATACCTCATTTCCATTTGGGGTGACTTTTGGCTTTAATTCATTTTCTTTTTTTTAGAAAACCTTAATATTTAAACTCAACTTATGTGAGGGAACTTTTTGCTTTTCGCCCACTCAATATATTCAATCAACCACAACAGAGCATAAAAATCTATTGGACAAAATATAAAATTGTTCTATAAACCCTAAAATATATATTTAAGAATTTTTTTTCTTAGAAAAAACACAAACACAAATACACTAAAAATTCAACTCTAAAATATGTTAATGCCCCCACCAATAAATATATTTTATATTACAGCAAACTAATTTCACAGAGCTTCAAGTGTAAATAAAGTATAAATTACAACACAAACTAAGCAATGCTTATTTTATTTTTTTTTGTTAAAGAAGAAACAAAAATTTGTATCGAAAGCTTAATTTAAGACGCCGCCCTGGAAATACAACTAAAAGTCATATAAAGCAATTTAAGAGTATAAAAAGGACACTAAAAAAATAAATTTTATTGGTCAATTTTAACTAATTCCTAAAGTTATTTGAATTTCAAATTCTTGCGAATGGCATTGATTTCAAATAGAAATTTTTCTATGCCATTCTTAAATTGAGAGAAAAGAAAACGAATAAATGAAATATAAAAGAAATAAACTCTTCTACAAATTGCTGATAGTAAATGATTGTTTTACAATGAAAATAAAATTATAAGCAAAAGTTGGAAAGTTAATAGACATTTTAATTTAATTTTAAACTGTAGAGCAAAATTTTTATGGGACTAGAAAAATTTATGAGAGAATTTTGAAGAAGAGGTATTTTCAAAATTGATATATAAAATGATATATTTGGAATTAAATGGACTTTAGATTTGTTATTATTTTTAAAGTGCAAAACTAATGGAAAAAGAAACAATTATGAAACAATTTTCATAAATTTTATTAGTAAATATGACAATAGAGTTTGAATTGAATGTCGTTTTTTAAGGATCATCATACTTTCTTCATATATGTTCCAAGGGAGCAATATAAAATGCTGTCATTAATAGACGAAAATTTCGGACCATTTTTATCCAAAATCTATATTTTGTGGTTTTTTTACATGGAAATTTTTCCTGGAATTAAATTATAATAACAAAAAAATTAGAATTAATCTTCAATTCCTTTCCAGAAAATCACGGGCCTAGTATATTTTGTCAAAAAATAAAGTTTCTAGTTTTCTTCCAAAATAGGTGTCAAAAAATTTTGAGTGTGAAAAAATATCAAATATTTGTTTTACAAAAATTTCCGTGCATAAGCGGTCATTATTATTATATCATAGGAAAAAATTCAAAATATTTTAATGCAAAATATATGAAAATTTCAGACTTTTGTTATTTTCGTGAATTAAATATTGAAAACTAATTATGGTTTTTCTTTTTAAGTATATTTAACAAATTTGTTCACAAAAAATGCACTAAAAATTTCTTGAGAGGAACAAAATCCCATAGGAGGTAAATTCAAAAATATTTTTTCATAACAAGCTCAAAATTATGATTTTTTTAAGATTCGTTTTAAGAAAAATCAAAACTTATTTCTGGCTTAAATGTATGTATGGGACATATGAATTTTCAATCGTTGGTAGGGAACTGAAGACCAATTTTTTATAACATTTTCTGTATTCTGCTCATTAATGCGCATTGTTTTAGTGGTCTCTCTAAATCAGCATCTCAAAAAGAAATTACTATAATCCGCGTTGCCGTTGAGAATTTTTAAAAAGTGCCCAGAAAGGGGATTTAGAAAAAAAAACAAAGTCGCCAAAAAGGGGATTTTTTGAAAAAAAGGGGCCAACTGCTTCAATACCAAAAAACACTTCAAAACAAAACAAAAAAATATTGTATTTTAAGAAAAACTACTTAATTTATTTTGAATAATAACAAAAAAAATGTATTCATAATTTTTATTGTGGCAGCAATAAATATTTATTAAAAAAAATAGTTAGCATAAAATTCTCTTTTTATTAACTAACTTCTCTTCTTTTGTATGAAGTCTTCATTAGAACTCCAGTCTTAGAAATCCCCGTCTGAATGCATAGATTCACAAATGTTGACCTTATGTCTGTTGGACAATTTATTTTTCATTAGTGCCGAGGCACTTCTATAAGCCAAGGTAAAAATATAAGTTAGGATACAACTATTCATCGAACCTATTTTTAAATTTCCCAATCCGGTCCAAAACGATTCGACATTTGATGACTTAAATAGTTATTCGTAAACTTTATCATTAGGTTTAATTTTTAATATTTTCAGTTCATTTATAAAATCTTAGTTATACTGTGAAACAACCTCAAGATAATTAATTTCTTCGTTGGAATTAATATATAATAAGTCGAGATATTTCAAACAACTTAGTTTTTCGTCATTTATCACATAGTCTTAAAAAGAAGTCATTTAGTTCCATTTTAAGAAAGGGGGCAAAAAAGTGGCCAGGTGGTTGAAAAAAGGGCAATTGGCGACTAAAGTCGCCAAATGGTAATGCTGGCTATAATATCCATGCAATATTATCTAAAAAGTTTTTTAGGTTTTTTGAAATTCGTGCTAGGTAGTTTGAATTTTGAGTTGAATTTGATAATAATAGTTTAAAGAATTTTTGTCTCCAGAAAAAATATTTATTTTTGAATACTGGTAATTTAAGAAAAATTGCCAGTAAATATCATTTACTGACTACCTTAATTCTTATTCTGAACGTCTTCTAAATGTCGTAGGCGATATTATACAGGCTTTGTACTAGGATACTCCCAATTGAGCCGATTTCATTTTTTTGCACCAAAAATTTCGACTCAAAATTACAGTTTTAAATTTTTTTTAATTAAAAAAAATATATAACCGCTTTTTCTAATTTGGGGTATTTATGAAACTAGTCATTGTGCACTTTATCACGTATGAATTAGTTTCATGTTCTAAATAGGATACCTTGTGCATTTTTATCAAAAATGAACAAAATTTATGGTTAAATAACTTTTAAGTGCATTATCCGATTTCAACAAAATTGCCATCAATGGAAATGACTGATATTCCTCTTTATCATTGAACTATAAAAGTTATACGAAGCAAGGACCTTTCAAATATAAGATATTCCTTATCCTGCGATATCTCGTTTTCAATTTTACCAATGACGTTTGACTTAAATTTATGGTCAAGGTCAATTATAGTTTTTGAGTCTATATCCAAAATTTTTACAAATTGTAATTTGCTATATAAAAATATAAAAGCAGAAAGTGAAATTTTTGCGTATTTTTCAAAAAGTTCATACAATGTTTTAATTAAGTTTATTTTTAATGCACCTTAGATTTGTTGCGTAAAATAACAAGAAACTAAATTCACGCAGTAACCCATGCTATTCCATTAGAAACTATAAATGTGTCTGTACGAAAAACTAAGTTTTTTTTTTAAATATTCGTTTTTGTTTTCTAAATTTTAAAACTATCTACCGCTTCGACTTATTAGGGGATATCATTGGGGTATACCACAAATTACGTATAACTACCACACGTATCAAAACTTGTTTTCCGTTTAGTGGAACCCAAAAAAACAAAAAATTTTTAAAATTAAATAATGTCGTCAAAATTCGATTACTCTGTATTTAACTCTTAAAAGTCTACACAATAACAATAAAGATGTAGTATCTATCCACAAAGTCCTATCCAATGAGATCAAAACGTATAAACGCACAAACAAAAAATATAGAAGAATGAAAAAAGTTAAGTAATTTTAATTTACTTTTCTTTGTTAAGTTGTTTTTGAAGTTTGAGCAATAATTATGATTATAAAAAGACACCTATGGTTTCAATTTTATGAGTCCAGACCTGTTAGCCATTTGTTTAAACTCAGTATCAGCCAGATTAAAAATTTGCGATAATGGCCCATATGGTTTTTGATATAAATTACACTTATTATTATTATCGGTCCAGTTTCCACATAAAACCTTTTCCGAAAATCACATATACACAATGGTTTATGATATTACAATTTCGGGTCAAATATAATTTTCTTTTGCTAAGCATCGGAACAAAGGATGAAGAAATAAAAATGGAGCGTAGAGTTTTATCCTGCGTATATACGACGATGACATTTCGCTTCGAAAAAGTTGCTTTTATACAAATATCGCACAGTAATGCATCTTATATCGAAGGTATTGCACAATATTTTCCCGTTATAAATTCGGAAAATAGAAATACAATAAAACTTTTGCCTGGAACTTCCAATAAGTTGATTTATCTAAGGAAGGTGAAATTTGTTACTCGTAACGTTATGGACCGATTTTGATAATTTTAAACATCAAAATTCCCTAAAGCATTTGAAAAGTATTGATCTATTGCAAATATCCATACCCAGACCATACCCATAAGGATCTTTTTAAAGAACTCAAATTATTATTGTAGAACTTACACACAAAAGCTTTTCTAATGAAATGAAATTTACGCAGAAAATATTCTTAAAAACCGAAAGCATTCTTGGTTGAAAATCAATTTTCTTATGTTCTAAAAAATAAATAATATAATTTGTTTATCGGGCTGTTTTAATTGAAGCACACATAAAAAACACATAAAACTAATTAAGTGTAAAACTTAAAGATTACAAATTAAGACCTCCATTTTATTATTTATTTTTTTTTTTTATTTCTCTCTTTATGTATGTATGTATTTTATTGTTAAGAACCATATACACTCCAATAACGTCAACAAAGGGTATTACAATTGCCTTACTAAACAAACCAACAAAAAAACTAACACTCGATAGTCTAAAAAAACCAAAATAGTGCCAACTCATTATCTTAAGCAACATAACAAAATATAATACAGATATAAAATAAATTCTAAGCAGTTGTAACAGGATGATGAAGCATCAGTATGTGCTGTTATTATACTGGCTTAAGGACGAGATGAGATAAATTTTATAAAAAAACACCAAATCATTTTTAAGGGTCTTTATAGAAAAAAAATTTTAAATAAATAAGAAAAGTATTTTTCTTACTGATAAAAAAAAATAAAGCACACTCCTATAAGAACAACAACAATACTTATAGATAACAAAAATTGATGAAAACAAAAACACATAAGTCTTTCTTAATATTGTGACGTGTTTTTTTTTTTATTTATTTTCTTATTGTTTTTTCTTGCTATTTCTATTCTTTGTGTTTATTAAAAAGGTCATAAATTTTATAGTCAGTTTTAAGTGAATCAGAAATGCAACATTTTCTTTTATTTTCATTTATTCTTTTTTTTCGATCTTCGCCAAAATTATAGAAATAAGTTTGCAATAGTCTTAAATCAATTTATAGTAGACAAGTGACGGTGTTAATTTCAGCTTAACATATGTTGTTTATTACATTGTGAAATTTATGGTCTGCCAATTTGATGCAGGGTATTGTTGTGCATTTTAATGATTTCAAACGAAGGGGTCATTAAAATATTTTTCTTTGCGTTAATCGATGAAAATAAATTGTTGTTTATCTATTATGTAATAGTAAAACATATATACGTATGTATATTAGACTGCACCAAAAATTACCAACTTTTAAATTTTGAACGTAGCTCTTCTTAGAATCGTTCATTGGGTTATAATAAGATATTTTGTGAAATATTAGCGAAATCGGATATCGTTGACACGTACTCAGCGGTCCTGATATGATGAATTTATATAGAAAAAAATATGACTTCTTAAAGGTTTTAAAAAAAATTGATTATTAACTACTTTGCTTTAAAACTAAATGTTAAAAAATCATAATCTGCACATAATTATCTATCAAATAAAATACAAAAAGAAAAATTAGCTATAAAATGTATTACTTATTACGAATTCCCCAGAGTATTAATATGTTTTAGACCACTTATGATGGGATTGTACAAACAATTATTTGACTTTTTGAGAAATGTTTAAATAAGATACTATATTTATTTAAATTTAAAACATAATTACTGAAAAATATATTTTTATTTCTGCAGCATAATTCAAACCCTAGCTATGCTTGGGTAAAAAATGTTAATTTTTTTAAAGATTGTTTCAAAAATTTTGTTAAGCAAATTTCAAAAAGGTTCAAATAAAACTATGCAGATTTATAGACAGCGCTAGAAGAAATAAATCTGAAAAAAACTAGATTAGTACCTTGTATAATTCTAAATTTCTCTAAAAATTATAAATTTAATAAAAAACAAAAAAAATTCAAAATTTCACCACAAATTTGAAATTTCACTAAAAATCCGAAATTTCGCCAAAAATCTCAAGTTTCAGCAAAATTTCCAAACTGACGCAAATATCAAATTTCCTTCGATTAAATTTTTAAATGTTTCTTCTGAATACTTTAAAAAACAACACAATTACAGAATTGGTCAAATATTTTTGTTGCGTAATAAATAAAATACGTATATATTTAATATTTTCAATCGATTATGAATACTTTCTTTTTAATTGATTATTATTTGCATTTTTACATTTTTTTAAATTTAATTGAGTATATCTCCTAAACGAAAGTTCAGAAAAAAATAATTTTTGCTCAACCATATTTCGAAGTGTTGGCTTTAGTTTCCTGAAGAAATCAAAAATATACATAGTTTGTTATACTAAAATTATGCATTTGTTTAAAGACATGTATTTCTGTGGTACTATTTCGTGTGTCACTTGAATAAGGAATATTTTAAAACTAAATGGTAAATGTAAGGTTCAAAAAGTGTATAAGTTAGGCTATAAAAAATTTTTTTTATTTTTCTTTTTTTCACAATATTATATTAAACAATATCATTGCCACAAGTCTGAATTTTCAATATAATACGATAACCACAACTTAAAATATTATATTTCAAAAACAAGAAAGCATAAACGGATATGTGTTTAAAATGGTTTTGATTGAAGGGAATAAATAAACTAAAATGTTTTTCGTAACATGCTACATCCTTTTTTGCACTCTTCTTGATTGTTTTTTTTTTTTTTTTTTTTTTTTGATGTCATAGTAAAGTAAGTTATTTAATAGTTATTTTAAATTTTTCAATTTTCAGCATAATTTGTCATTTGCAATTTTTCAATTCCCTCATGTTGTACAATAAATTTATTTTGCAACTTAGGAAGTATAATTTGTGACCTTTTATTGGGAACTTGACAAAGTGATTTAAGACTTTTTGAATATTGTGTGGTGAATATTTTAGAAAATTTAGAGAACCATTTCAAGTTTTTTCCAGATTGAAAAATTAAAATTTTTTTAATAAATATCTTTTAAACCACAAGATGTTAAGATAAGCAGTAAGTATGATTTTTATTCTCGCTTAGTAGAAAAAGGAAATTTTTAACTCTCCCATATCGATAATTCTAGCTTCATCAACATCTAGTTTCAAAAATTTAGACTGGTTACCATTTATTTTCCAATTGTCTCCACTGCAGAATGATTTTATTTAAGCTCTGTGTTGGGAGTTTTTTTTTAAGATTAATAATTTATAATAACCCTTTTCAACCGAAGCCATTTAAATATTTTTAACTTTTGGGATTTTTTTTTTCAAAAATTAAGATCCTTTGCCTTTTTTCTTCGATTTAAAATTATTTTTTTAAAACATTGTCATTTTCAATTTTGTTGTTTGTTTGTTGCCACGCATTGTTAATTCAGTTTCACATCACGAGGGGTTCATAAAGATATCTTGGGCATTATTTGGGAAAAATGACTAATGTTGAAAACAGAACAACTCTTGAATGCGTTATCTGATTTTCAAATTTTTCATCATTGAAAAGAATTAGAAATAAACAATAGAGGACTTCCAAAATGAAAATATATAGTTCATCTTTGGATATCCCTAGAAGTGAATCCTACGGTCAAAATTTCGGTCAAATTGGAGGGCTCAAATTCCGAGCTTTAGTGCGATTCAGTCTTATTTTAACGATTAACGAATCGTTTATAAAATTAAACAACAAAGTTATCGATTTTGCTATTTTATAGCATTTTTAAACGATATCCGTTATCGGCCTCTGTCGTTAACTAAACCACAATATTTTTTGTGTTATTTATTTTATCAACTAAAACACAAGTTTAACATACAAAAGCGTTAAATACACATATGCATAATTTCCAAATAATTCCCAAATTCTTTTTTATTTCTACTCCTATTTAAGTATAATTTGATAGAGGTATCACTCGATAACAAAATTGTATACTGTTATTTAAATATACGTACTGAATAATATAATCGTTACTGCAAACAACAAAAGCCATCGACATATTTGTCGATTGTCGAATAGTTTAATCCGCACTACTGAGTTCAATTTTTTTGGAATAATTCAACAAAAGGTTTTTTTTCAATCCTCTGTTTTTTTTTTTATTCGTCAGTTCTCTTCCTATTAGTATCTTTAATATCTATTTTCTTTATGAATTATTTAATTCAGTATAGAACAAAAAATCAATAGGCTCCAGGCTAAGAAGATTTAAAGCATTTTGCTGGAGGGTATGGAAAGTTCTACTCAACCGAATGTCTTATTGTTTATTTTCATATCGTTGTTTTAACGTTTTTTATTACTGTTTTTTCTATTATTTTTCGACTACTTTTCATTAATACTGATATTAAGTGCTCATCTTTTATATAAAAAGTTTTCTTTCCTACTTACCAAAAAAAATTATCTAGAAACAAAATCTTTTTATTTCCTTAGTTGTTTTTTTGTTTTTTTGCTATTATTATGTTTGTTATGTTTTGTTATTTTTGCTCGTTTAAGCGGAAATTTACTTTGACATTGAAGATGCATAAATTAGAGTATTCAAAAAAACCTACTTTTTTAGAAAACGGTTTTCGATTTAACCGGAAAATCTCATTTTAGGAAAAACCGGGTGACCGGTTTTGGACTCTTGGAAAAAAAAAAAAAAAAAAATATATATATATATATATATATATATATATATATAATAAAAGTGTCCTTTTTAATTAAGAATTTCACACTACACGTAAGATAATTCTCTCGGAGAGCGAATATGACAGACACTATGACAGAAAAGTCTTACATATTCTGTTACATGTAGATGGGTTAGTACAAAGTAAATGGAAGATCAAACAGCAGTAAATAACAGATGATGCGGTGGGCGGTTTAAATTTAAAAATTTTTTTGTTTTTATGAACGTAAAATTGTTATTTTATATATAGCTGAAAGTGGCCTGCAAAAGAAATCAGTGTTGTTGACGAGAAATGGAAACAGAATTGTTTTCGTATATATATATATATATATATCTATATATATATATATATATATATATATATATATATAGAATTTTCACTTTATATTATAGAAAAACAAACATTACTTTAACAAAAATTTCAAAAATCCAAATTGATTAAACCAAAACAAAAATTTTGATTTTCCTATAAATTCATTTATTAATTGATGCCGAATAAATTTATGGTATTTTTGTATTGAAATAATTTGCATCTAATCTCAATTTAAATTACATTTATTATGCACCTTATTCCAATAAGTAGGTTTTATATGAGAGCTATGGTAATTAAATTATTGACCGACTGTGGTAAAACTTTGCAGTAGGTTTTCTACCTATATAAAATTTATTTGCATCAAATATTATTAATATGCTAGCAAATATATTGGAATTATGCACCTTAAAGTGTTTTTAAGAAGATGGGCTTATACGAAGGCCATGGTTCGTTTTTAAGGCACACTGATTCATGAATATATAATTCGTCGCACTTGGTCCGAATTTTATTTAAATCATAATCAATATAATGCACTTATATACATTTATTACTACTATACATTTACAAAAATATATAGATATAATCCCTTAAACGGAGTATTAAGCTATTTACAGCCGCAAAATTTTTCATGCTCTAATCCGAATTTTTAGGCGACACTTTGCATACAGGTGGACGTGTTTAATGTGTTTATCGCACTGAATGTTGTATTTCAATTGTATCAATTTCTAATATGTTTTTTTTTCTCAATTTAAGTTTTTTCTTAATCCTTTGTGTCCAAAAAATATAAAGGATAAACGTTTCAATTTTATTTTTAATTTTAATTAATTTTATAATTGATTACAACTTCAGAAGATATTAGCTAAGAATTTAATTTTTTCCCCAATTTCATATTGAATTTTTTTTTAAATTTAAACTTTAAAACAAAATTTTAAAGTATCTTAATTTTTAAACACATATATCTACAGATATTTTTTTTCATTCGAATTGGCATATTTTGACAAAATATTATAAATTAATCTAACGCGGAACAAATCATTCTAAATTCTGCTTATTGTTTCCAGCTGGAAAAATGTGGACTTTTAAAGTTCGTATAGAAATAAAGAAAAAAAAACATAATTTTTAAAATACAAAAAATTATAGCATATTTTGCCTACCAGTATTAGTTTTCTTATTTTTCACTCTTGATAAATGAATTGCTTATCATTTCCTTGGATTTCCATAATAAATATTTAATGATCTTGCGTCCCTAGATACAAACAAAAATATTTAAACAAGTTAACAAATAAAAATAACAACTTATTTTTCTTAAGCAACAAAATTTGCTATCGTTTGCAGCATCGCGGGCGAAAGCGAAGTTGTTTAAAAAAAATGCAATTTTAACTTTACTGAAGTATTCAGTAATACACTACACAAAAGAAATTGATTGCGCGATTTGAGTTTTGGCAAAAAAAAAACTATGCCTTTGGAAGTTTTCAATTCCAGGAATTTCCGACATTGAATCCCGGAATCGAGAAGTGAAAAATTTCCAAAATTTCCGGGAAATTCTTCCCAGGTGTTCTCGGGATAAAAACCCTAGTCCTGATCGATTATATTTATTGCCGTTCTTATTATTATTTATCCAAGATATGTAAAATTTTTGCATAATTTTCAAAAAGTCCATACATTTTTTATATTCTTTTTTTTAATGCTCCTTCGATTTAATTTTGTAAAATAAAAAAATCTAAGTTCATGCTATTCCATATGAAACTGTGAATGATCCTCACGAAAAATTGATTTTTTTTTAAATTTTGCTTTCTTCTTTTTATTTAGAGCACATCAACGAGATATAGCGCAAAATAAGCATAATTACAGCAAGTATTAATCCCTGTTTCAAAATTTGTATTTCGTTGAGCAGCGTACAGACCCCGACCAAAAAAACAAAAAAAAAAAATTAAAAAAATTTTGTCATCAAAAAAAAAAGAATTTAACTGTTGGAATTCTGCACAATAATGAAGAAGATGTAGAATTTATCCACAAAATACGATTAGTTTATATAAGTTGAAATAAGGTAAAAAAATGCGAAAAGTTAAGTAACTGTAGGCCCATTTTCTAAGTTCTTGAGCTTTGAACTTCAATCATGATTACAAAATGAAACCTATTTTAGAAAAATTTTGTATTCTATTAGTATCAAATCTTATGTGTTCGGATCTGTAACCCGTATTACCAGTATTATCAGTATTGCATGATTTAATTCCCTATAACGTTTAAATGATTAAAGATATTATTTTAATTCTTTCGATATTAAATAAAGAGGTATAGGGAGGTATATTTCTCTATTCTTATAGGTCATTGGTGTTATAGCTTTACTCAGAAAAAAAACGAAAATAAATTTTGGTGTTCCTGGCTTCGGAATTAAAGTTTCTTATTTCACATGACTTTCGAGAAATTATTTTTATTATTATTGTTATTACTATTATTACTTTTTTATTTGAAATGGACATTGTTTTTACTTATTTTTTTTTAATTCCCTTTCCTTAATATTTTGTTCCTAGTCCTGGTATTTGAAAATATGTCTTTCCGAAATGAAATAAAATGTGTAAATTGTGATTAAAATACTAAGAAGTGCGTACAAAAAAAAAAAAAAGAAAGCAGTGTATAAAATTCTGGTTGCAAAATTTATACCAATACATGGTTTATGTTTTTTATAAGAAGGTTTTAAATTTGAAATTATTATTTATTTCTTATTATGTTTTATAAAATATGTTAGCTATTCTGCAAAATTTATGCTGTGTATTCAGCAACTTTAACTATTTTAAGATTTTAGTATTCTTTCAATATATATATTTTTTTTTAACGAGCCCCAATACCTTTCAATTGATCGGATTTTTGGGCAGTTTGGTTATTTTTCTCCCTTGGTACATGATAAAAATATTTCGTTTTCAATGAATTATCCAAATTAAAGGAACTAACTGTAATTTTTATTGCATTTATTAAGTAACATGAAACCTTTCTTTTTATTTTTTTTTCTCTTTCTCTCGCTCTTTTTGGACTCTTTTCTAAGTAAAATTGCTTAAAAAGTTAAGTAACCGCCTTTAAAAAGCCAACTTCGAATAAAATCGAAAAATTAGAAAAAAAAAACTGAAAGCGACCGGAAACCGGTTAACCAGTTTTCAGTTTTGGATACTCTAGCATAAATAATGATTTGTGGATAGAAATTAAAGAAATCTTCAATAATTCTTTTTAAGCACTACAAACTTGTACATTTCCAAGGTTAGTGCGGGAATAAGAAAACAAAAGGAAATTCAACAAAATCTATTATTTTGTAAAGAAAGTCAAAATAAAAAAGGTTAATGTTTTATTTGTTTTTTTTTTTTTATTTATTTTTTTTTTTTTTAGATGTTTTGAATTTTGTTGTTTTCAACAATAAATCATTAAAGTAATGATATATGTTTTATTTTAATTTTTTTTTTTTGATGCTAAGTGTCAGTTTATTAGCATTACTAAAGTCTAATATGTACATATATTTATATAATTTTTCATTCGTAGAATTAATGCTTTCTATTTTGGTTTCCTAAGAGGAGGTAACACTCACATATTCATTTCTTTCAATAGGCTTAAAAAGGAAAATAGAAAATGGAATAACATTTATTTTATTTAAAGATTGACTATGAAATAAGATATCAGAAAATTATATAAAAAATTATATGATAACATTATCAAATATAGTTTGTGCTTAAAATCTTAAGAACTAAAGATACTTTAGGAAACATAAAATTTTTTATAGAGAGATATTTGATTTGCGACAGTGGTAAATTTCGTAAAAAAAATAATCTAGAATATAAGTTCAATATTAAAAAATTTTTTGAAATTATAAAACTTTTCTAATAGTCAACTTTAAGACAAAGAAAAATTAAATTTTTTTGAGTTGCTTCATTTCCACAATATGTTAAAATCATTGTCCTTAATTTCATTTGTTCTAACAAAAGAACAAGTATTCTAAATGGCAAGAAAAAAACCTAATATTCTTACAAATATACTTTTAACAAAAACCAATATCTCTGTCACTTGAATGCAAATCACATATTAGAATACGTCAATTTTGTTATATTTTCAGAATATAATGCATGAGCACATTAATATATAAATACATAAATAACATGCATGTGTATTAGGGTGGCCCAAAAAGCAAACGTTTCGATATTTCTACCTTAAATAAAAGTTTACTTGAATAAAAATATTGTTTCGCAAAATATTTGCCATGGCATATAGAAGCACTTTTTCTAGCATTTTTTTTCTTTTTTTTTTTTGAGTGTAAGAGATTCGCCGTGTTTTTACCTTCAGAATTTCATCAAAAAGTAACAAAAAGGAAAGATAGTAAGAATTAAACGAATTTAAATTATAGCCAACGTGAGACAAATATTGGAACTAAAAAAGTATACAAATATCGTTTGCGGTTATGAGAAGAGAATAAGTTGTAATGATCCCTTTCTGCCCTGTTTTAGAAAATTTTTAATTTATTCTTTGCTTTTAAATGAATATGCTAAGTTTTTTTAAAATTTTAGAATGCTTTAAAAAATACATAAGTTTTATGATACCAATTTTTCATATCTATTATATCAATTCGGTGAACACTCTGTATATTGTATTTAGAAAAAATCAAATAAACTTCGAACAAGCGTGAGTTTCTAAAAATTTAAAAAAAAAATATTTTGGTATTATTATATATGGTAATGTTTTTGATTGGAAATTCAGTGCGCTCCTCAGACCTCTCATATGATACAAAAATTTTATATTGTTCCTTTGAACAAAATAAAAAAGAACTAAGAATAAATTAAAAAAGAATATACTTATTATTTGTATAGCGATAGGACGTAAATTTTGAGAAAAGATATCCCAAAACCAAGTAAACTTACATTTTACTTTAGAGCATATATACCTTATCTTTCCTTTATACAAGCCGGGCTACAGCTTTACCATTGATAATTCTTAAAAAAGGTTTCTAAAAAGGGGATTTTAAAAAAGGCTTCGATATCTAAAAAATTCTTCAAATTTGTTTATTTGATAAAAACAAAAACAAAAAATATTATATTTGAAGAAAAACTACTAAATACAATTTGATTAATAAAAAAATAATTTATTTAAATATAATAATTTTTATTATTGTAAAAATAAAGATTTGCTCATAAAAATAATTAACATTAAATTATCTTTTTACTAATTAAAATTGTGTACTTTTGTACGAGGTCTTCATTCGGACTCCAGTTTTACAAATTCCCATCTAACAAACTTAGGAATGAAAGCATGTATTCACAAGTGTTGACTTAAAGTCTGTTGCACAATTTATTTTTCAGTAGTGATAATTTAGAAAAAAGACGTTCCGCGGGCACTGCTATGAGCCAAAGTAAAAATATAAATCAGGATATAAGCATCTATCAAATCGATTTTTTTCCAATTCGGTCCAAAAAGATTAAACTTTTGATGCTTTAAACAGTTGTCCATAAACCTTATAATTAGCTTTAGCTTTTCAGTTTCAGTTCATTTATAAATCCTTCGGGATCTTTTTTTACATCACTATATTGTGAAACAGTCTCAAAATAATTAATTTCTTCGTTTGAATTAATATATAATGGGTCGAGATATTTCAATACATCTTATTTTCTTATGATTTAGCACATAGTCTTAAAAAGTCGCCATTTAGTTCCATTTAAAAAAAGGGACAAAAAAGTGGCCAGGTTAGCGGGCCACCTTTATGTAAGTAAACTTATACACAATAGCACCCATATGAAAAAATCTTTTGCTAAACATTAAACCATCTGTCGGAAAGTTAAATAATCTCTTGTTTTATTGACATATTTTATGTCATCGATTGTGCATTCAAATGAAAAGCATTAGACAAATACATACATATTCTTATTTGAATTTGTTTACTAACACATAAACATGAGCAATAAAAGTAACAACCAGTCCATTAGAATGAGAAAAACAAGAAAATAAAAAGCACAAAAGACAACAGGATAAAAAATGTGAAACACATAAAATGCATTTACAAATTTATATCGATGTTCATATGTGCACTTGTTTACTATAAATAGAAATCTATACAAATATAAGTATACACAAGTAAAATTGCTTATGCGAGTAAACAATACAAGGCGAATATATTTTTTTGTTATTTATTTCTGTTATTGTATTTGTGGAAAATAATTTTACCTTTACTAACGTAATTACAAAACACACATGTGTATTAGCCGTAATATTCAAGAGGAAGGAAACTGTAGTAGATAACTACTACCACTTACATGTATTTAAACGAATATATGCACATATATTTTGTAGGTAATAAGATTTAAGGATACTTAAAAATAAAGAGCAATTTTTTATATTTTTTAAATCCAAAATTATAAACATATGCCCATGATTATAAGTAATAATAAATAAATCTCGAATTTAGAAAAGGGCCTCGATCCGTGATCACCATTAAAAATCAATTTTTTATATTAGAAATCAAAATGTTTAATACCCGAAAAATAATACCAGAATTAAGAATAAGACTCGATTTGTTATCACTCATACTTCCCACCAAAACCGGATGTTTAAGAAATTTAAATCTTTAGTATGTCGGTATATAAGACCCCAATTGAAAAAAGGACCTTTATTTGTGATCACTCATATTTCCCATCAAAAGTCGATTTTTGATATCAAAAAGGTAAATCTTTAATACCTAGGTTGATAAGCCTCCAATTCTCGATTGTTGATCTCCCAAAGTTTGCACCAAATTTTTTTTTATATGAAAAAAAAAAAATCTTTAATACCTCACTAAAAAAGTTCGCAATTAAGAAAACAGCCTCGATTTGTGGTCCCTCATAATTCCTTGTAAAAACCCATTTTTTATAAGATATATCTAAATCTTTAGGATCTCAGTAAATTAGCCTTCAATTTAGAAATGTCTTCGATATTTTATCACTCATAAGTCCTACCAGAAATCTATTTGTTATATGAAAAATTTACGTCTTAAGTATCTCGGTAAATAAGCTTCTAATTGAAAAAAAATGAAGGTGTTGGCAACGCGAAATAGGAGAAAAGGAAAGCATACGAACATATGAACGGAAGAAAGAAGAAGATAGTACTCAATGTAAATAAATAGATGAACAGTTTTTACAAAAATGATGTAGGAGGACATATTGTCCAATAGCAGGTATTATAGAAGCGAATTTAGGGAAAGTCGGCCTCTTTTTCCTTTTGGCTTTGAAGAAGGAGAGACCAGTGTCCAATGACTGCAAGAGAAAATAAAACCAGCAACAAAAATATTTCAAAATTGGCAATAGTTTTTACTTTAATAAGTACTTTATTGTAAAGTTTAAAATTAAATTAAAAACAGAGGAAAACGTTAAAAACTTACAAAGATATTAAAACTATAAAACTAAAACGTAAAAAAAAACGTACAAACATATTAATAACTATAAAACTAAAAACTCTTTAAAACTTCACAAACACATAAAAAAAATAAAACTTAATCTAAACCAAAAATTAATACCGTCATACACCACGAAAAGCTACTATACCAAACGGTCTCACCCAATGTTGGAGTTGCAGCACATACACCAGGGTATGACGTATATCGCAAATAAAGTTTTGGTAGACTTAAGACTCCAAATGATCCTTCGGACGGACCTGAAATAAAATAGATCATAAAAAAATAAAAACAGTAAAATAAAGAAAATTATATAAAACAATAGATAGAATAAGAAAAATATTTACCGGGTTTAGAGTAGAATTGTCCGTTTTGGAAGAATTTTTCGGCAATCAAACAAAAATTTGATTATTATCAAAAATTAATATCAAATTTTCAGATTCCGAAATAATAATATTACTTTTCAAAAGTACTTCCATTATTTTCCAAGAATTAAAAATGAACAAAATATATATATATATATATATAAATATATATATATATATATATATATATATATATATATATATATATATATATATATATATATATATATATATATATGAAAACCCGAGATATAGAAGAGTTAATTTTGGAAAAGTAATATTATTATTTCGACATTTGAAAACTTCAAGCTAACTTTTGATTAAAAATCTGTTTGATATAAATTTTATCCCTTGCTTACATAAAACGAACAAAAAAATCATTTCGACAATTTATATGGAAAACAAAAATAAATTTCAATTTTGTTTGTTGTTTCCCCACAATTTGTCGAAACGAACTTTTCGCTCATTTTATAAAAACATTGGGTTAATAAATTTTACAGGAAATACTTTTTTTATTTTTTGCTCAAATTCTAAATCCTAACGAACTTAATGTAAATTTGATTTTTAAATTCTCTATTTGCAATAAAAACTATTATAATATGTTTAGATGAATTTTAAAACGCTTTATCGTATAATATGAGCGGCTAGAAATTTAAATCAGATGGTGAGTAATCGGGGAGAATAAGATGGTGAGATGACTGTCGATTTCGGAGACATTCCAGAAGGTTATTTATAAAATGTCAAGGTGGGAATATCCTCTGAAGACAAGGTTTCCAATTTGGCAGAACATCCACCAATATAGTATATTTTTCTAAAATGCGCTTGACAGCGAGTTTCCTACTAAACTGCTTCTGCCCTCAACATAAATACTTTTAATTTAATGATTTAGTTTTATTTAGCTGGTATGAATTTTTTGTTTGTGAACATTTTTTACCCTGCTTTGGCGGCAAGAACCACCCCATCCGGCGAGTTGCAGCTCGGCATAAGCGAGAATACCAGCGTCAATATGGTCACGCTACATGCTTGTAAACAATAAACTATTTTGTTTATTATGTCCAGTACATAGTACAACTTAAATCTTTAATACGACAGTAAATAAGCCTCCAATTGAGAAATGGGCCTCGATATTTCTGATTACTCATATTTCCCACCAAAAATCGATTTTTTTGTATGAAAAATTTTAATCTTTTAAACCTCTTAAATATATCTCGGTAAACAAGTTTCCAATTTGAAAAAGATCCTCGATTTGTGGTCACTCACAATTCCTACCAGAAATCTATTTTTTGTATGAAAAACTTACATCTTCAATACTTCGGTAAATAAACCTTCAATTGAGAAATGAGCCTCGACTTCTGATCATTCATATTTCCCATTAAAACCAATTTTTTATACAAAAATTGTAATCAAAAACTAATTTTTTATATAAAAAATGTAATCAAAAACTAATTTTTATACAAAAATTGTAATCTTTAATATCCAATATCCAATTGAAAAAATAATATCTCGGTAAATAAGCCTCTAACTAAAAAATATTTATATTTATATTTATCTATTTTTTACATGAAAAACTTAAATCTGAAAACTCTCGGTAAATAAGCCTTTAACTGAGAATTGGGCTACTAAAAATAGATTTTTTTATATGAATTTTAAGTCTTATTCAATTGAAAAAATATAACCGATTTATGATCACTCACATTTCCCACCAAAGGAGACTTAAATATTTAATATTTAGGTAAAAAGCCTTCAAGTGTGAAAATCAATATTTATATGAAAAATTTTTAAATGGATTTTATAGTTAATGCAGGGCTGAAAGAGCAAAAAGTATAAAGATCTTTAAAAACGTTTATTACCATAGATTCTATATAGCATACTCCATGAAATGTTCTCAAAGTTGCATGTATTCCATATAAATAGTAGTGGCGATACAAAATTTGATACCAATAGGTTCCTTTTTCATAAAAAGAATTTATTTAAGTATAAATCATATTAGCACATTTCAGAGAGTTTAGTCTATAACTGACACTTGAGCATCACGTTAACATCTATGCACAATGGTAGGGTATCATATGGTAGGCCTTGATAGACTATAACTATCTTATGTACTTGTTTTAAATTACATTTGATAGATAAAATTTTCTATGGTATGAAAATAATTCCACCTTAGTTATGCTTTAAATATAGAAAAAACTTTAGAATATTAGTCTGTTAGTAATTTAAGTAAGTTATCAAATACAGTAATTACACATTTGTATTGTAGTAATTTTCATCAGACTTATTTTATATTTGTACTTGAGTTGTTCTTAAAGTATTCCTCTTTATAAATTCCATTGCAGTTCAACAATTTTTAAATTAAAAAGAATTAAATAAATAAATAAAAACCATTCAACATCTTACTAAAGTGGTGAATCTTTAACTTAAATATCTTTCTAAACATGTTTTCATATTTTGAAGAAACAAAAAATATGAAGCAACAAAAATATTTCATTACGCTTAAGTATATATATTATTTAAGAGGTTGAAGCTTCCAAAAACAAAAGCTTTAAATAAATCTCTCATAAGATATATATATTACTTATAAATAAATATTTTGTCTGTCGGTCCATTTATACTTAATGCGCATTAAAAATTCTTAAACATAAATTGGCATGTTTATGTAAAATAATTTGATTTTCATAGAAAATTTACCCTATTTATTTGAAATTGTTAAAAATTTACAATATTTCTCTTGTTACATTTATATTCCAATCTTCTTGCTTACTCTATAAATATACTAAATTGAAAGACTTCTTTATAAGTTAGTAGTAATTTATATTCAATAGTTTGTTTTCATTTTATGCATCAGTCTGTCTTATTAAAGTTGATTCAGTCATATAAAATGAAGATGATGGCAATAACAAGTTTTTCTAAATTACCTGCTTATAGAGGCTATGAACCTAAATTATAAAAGTATTAAGTGTATTTCAAAAACAGAAATGTTTTATGTACTTTATAAACTTGTACTTTATTATTAAACATAAAATATATTGAAATTATATGTAAAGATATTTAAGAATTTTTTAAAATATATAAAGGCATGACATAGGAAATTACGTTTTCATAGTGTTGACATAATTGCAAAAAAAAAAAAAAAAAATAGGTAAATAAATAAATAAACTTAATATCATACAAATTCTTTAATTTTGATTAAAATACATATACAAATAATTAAAAAAAAATCGTTCATATATTGCCAATTTTACTTAAAAATATCTCATTTTAAAATTAATATTTAAAATATAAATTTGTAATAATAAGTAAGCCCTTTATCATTTTATATTTAATTTCATGCTTTTAGACATCTGAGAGATAATTCCTTTTTTTTTTTGCAGTTCTTATTGTTTAAGTATGTCCATATTAAAACACCATTACCAATAAACTTTTAATTTTAATACAGAAAAAAATAAAAATTAATAATTGCCAACAACGCTTTTGTTCATTATATTCATATTCCCTTGAATATGGTAAGCTTATTAAAGCTTCTTAATTACCTCATTGCCAAATTGACCTGTAATCAATTTCTTTCTTTATTTTTCTTATTTCTTTTTATTTTATACTTCCATGTCCTGGTATTTATATATATTTTTTTTCTATATTTCTTTTGTGCTATTTGACTTAATAGCAAGTTTTAATAAGAAAAATGCTTGAAGGATTGCAAATGAAACTTTTATAATTTGTAAATTTTTTTTTAACTGTTCTTTGACAATGCTGTGGAAAATGTGTTTGCAATTTCCTTTATAGAATGATTGAAATTAAATTACAAAAGTTTTGTTATAGACAACAGTCATGAGCAGGGCAACCAAAAATATACTTTATTTAAACCAAATTGTTGGTTATTTATACATTTCAGCTAATTTTAAGAATTTTGCATTCGATTTTTTGCAGCACATTTTGGTCTCAACAACACACTTTAAGCTTATAAGTATATTTTGTAATATTTTCATAGAAAATCCTTATTCAGCATATCTTAGCAATTTAAATGGCATATTTTTACATATTTTATACTTAAGAGCATAAATTTACATATGTTAAAATTCACAAATTTGCATATATTACACTGAAGGTACAAAACTTGCATATATTGCACACTATATAATTTTTTACTTTTTAATAGAAATTTTTGTAATCTCTTAAACAATGTACTAGTTTTTTAAATGCAAAAGAAAATAACTTTTAGCAATTGCTGATAAAAATTGTGTTCTTTTTAGGATGAAAAGTAGATAATTTAAAATTTAACCAGCAAAATAATACCTTAAGAGTATATTTCCCAAATTTTAGAGCATTTCTTGGAATTTTTATATATGCTATATTTTGGGTTGCCCTGGCATGAGATTTCTTTAATTGTTTATTTTCCAATATAATTTTCATTTAATTTTTAAGGCAAATTTTAAATACAAAGAATCGTGTCACATTTATAGGACTAAAGGTTATAAAAATTGATTATAGTATTGTGGCGTCAATTAGAAAAAGAAAGGCTATTTTTAAAATTTTATAAAATGACTAGTTTTTACACTATGGAAAATCAAGTGAAACTCAATTAAACGTGATTTTCTATAATTTTGACTCAAGTAAAAATTAATGTTGGGTTTTTATCCACTTTGGAATAATTTGCGATTTTGTCTCATAACCTCATTTTCTCATTGGGATACAAAATATTGTGCTAAATTCAAAATGTTTCTACGATATGTTTCAATATCGGAGATCAACTAAACCCTGATTTATTTGGAGCACAAAATGTCTTTAAATGGTTTATTTATAACGAAAACATATATAAATATCTTTAGTTAACATATAATCCATATACTACAATTACTGATCGCTAGACATAGCCAAATAAATTAAGTACTTGACAATCTTTATCATCATTAAATTTTAGTTAGTTTTTTGCTATAATAATTGTTACAAATTGAGAGCGATATCTCTTAATAGTATTATGGCCTGATTCAGTACGACAATCAAATTGTTTGAAATTAAAATTTGTATGAAAATTACTCATTTTTTCAAATGTTTTTTGAGTAGTTTTCATACAAATTTTATTTTCAAACAATTTGATTGTCATACTGAATCAGGCCCTTATTTAGAAAATATCAGTAATATTCAAGCAAAAAAAAAAAATTCTAAAGAGTACCAGCTTTTTAAATAATTAAAAAAATATATCTATACCCAAATATATCTTGAGACTTGAATTGCTATAAATATCACAAAAATTTGTGCTATCATGCTCAGAATGACTTTTGTGTTCTAGGTTTTAAAATACTTTTAACTTATTAATCAATAATATTCAATATTTAGAAGGCATTCATATGATAATTTATTATTATAAAGATGCATACAGTTTTTAAAATAATTTATGCTTGTTTGTATTATAGTGATCTCTTGATTACGTTTTAGTTCAATTTTTGTGCAAAAATATTTCTCAGCTTTTAATTGCCTAATAATATCGGTAAAAAGTATAAGAAATTCTACATAAATTCAATTAATTTATATAATAAATTAGTGTAATATATAGTTAGTTAGAACTAAATAATTTTTCCATTTAATAGTCATATTTATTGCAAATTTAAAATATATAATTATTTCTCCCAAATGTGCACGTAAGAAATATAATTAGATCCATTTTAATGCAAAATGTCCTAAAATGTACTAATTTTATTTTCTCCTTTTTTCCTATTTTTGTAATAAATTGGTAAATACGACTCCGACCAGTATAATATTTTACACACATATTATGAAAATTATGAAAATATATTTACTATTTTCTGAGTTATTGTATTTTGAAAATGACATAAATCACTTCGGACCACTCTTTACATATTTATATTTTGTTGCAAATCTGAGACTTTTAGCGATTAGTAATTATAATTTTGAATAACTAAGAAATCTAAAATTTTTTAATGGAATCAAGTATGTTAATCACAAATTAAATGAGTAAATTGGCTCAGAATCACTTTATGGGTCAATCGTATGATTACATTTTCAATTAAATTACTTTATATGTGATTAGAATTGACCATTTTGAATTAAAATTGCAAATTTTGTTTTTTTTTTATATAAATACATGTAATTGAATCCGTTAAAAGTAATTTATATCGAAATGTTATTTTAGAAAAATTCAGTGTATGATTTTTATTTGATTTGCATATTTTTAACGTCATACAGTCATTATTTTTTTAAAGTAACTTAATTTGCAATTGGAATTCACATGTAACTGTAATTGATAATCTCCAATTACAAATTGCACGTTAACTACAATTTTGTATGTAATACATTACTTAATGAAATCATTACCCCCAAGCCTGCTGATAACCATACGTGCGCTATACTTCTTATTCGCGGTTAAATACAACGTACACAGCACAATATTTATAGATTACATAAATTTACCACATTTTTGCTGAAGTATGTTTTTATGTGCCATCACACAGTAGCTTCTAAACGCCTTTTTTGGAAATAATTCTGTAACATTTGAACTATTGGAAATATCTCAATAAAATCTCATCTGGTCAGAGATAAGGTGTTTTCGAGTTGATTTGCAGGAGCATAGATTCCCAGAGAACCATGGGGGGGAGTGTTTAAACCTACAAAGTTGGTCATTTCGTGATTGCAATTTTTTAAAAAATCACCAAAAAATAATAATTCATATAAATATGATAAAAAATTATACTAATCTGAAGTTGGAACTTAAAAAAATCATTTCTTTTCAAAAAAAGGTGGCAATATTTTTTTATTTACAAAATTTGTTTTTTGTTCCAGCCTATATATTTTTTTAATATTTTCAAAAGGAGTCTTAAACCTGATGGCGCTTGGCGTAACGGTCTCCCCACAAACCCTGTCCAAACTTTGTCAATTTTCAAAAAATTTTTTAAATCTGTTTGTAAAATTCTCAAGTAGCAAAGGATCAAACAAAAGTTATGTTAAAATATTTTCTGAAGAACGCCTCTCACAACGACAGTGTGACTATTTGAATGGAAAAAGTTAAAGCTTAAAACACGTTTTTTCCGGATTGTGAATTTTGTATTTTGGTACAAAACAGTAGGTGTGTTTTTAATTCCCTGATTTAATGGAAAACCTATCAATATTGTATCAAAATTTCATTTGAATATCATTCTTTGTTTAAATTTTATTTAAGTCCAAATATTAAAATTATTATAATATATTATTATATACTTAAAATTTAGATATAAAGTTTTTCAGGTCTCAATTTGAAGAACTTTGCTCGTCTTTAACATATTTTTACCAATTTCGATTTTCCACTTTCTAACGTTTCCTATACCAAATACTTTCATAAATTATTTGTACTTTTGCTTGAAGGCTAAAAAAAAAGCTTTATTTTCTTAAGTAATTTTTAGCACTTTTCCCATGTTATTTTATGAAAAATTTAAACACAGCGCCAGCAGCATTACCGTTTGAATAACTGTTCCTTTTTCGCCACTTGGCACCGTTTTTAGCCTATTTTTTTAAAACGGAACTATAGTGCTAAATGATGGGGAAACTCTTTTTTTCGAAATATCTCGACCCATTATATATTAATACCAAAGAAAAAATTAATTATATTGAGATTGTTTCACAATACAGCGATGTAAAAAAGGCCCTGAGGAATTTATAAATGAACTGAAACTGTTAAAAACTAAAGCTAATTATAAATTTTATGAACAGCTATGCAATCTTAACGTGTTTGCGTTTTTCATACAAAGATATGAAAAATTGCCAAAACTTGCAAGGTTTATTGTTATTTTTAATTTTTTTTTTTTAGATATATATCTAAGTATTTGGTGTGTATTAAGTCGTAAGAATAATATCTATTAGAAATAAATTAAATACACTCAAATTTTTTTAGACCGTGACCGTGACCGTGACTTGCCTTAAAATCAGGGAATTAGAAACCTACTGTTTTGCACCAAAATACCCAAATTTAAAAAATTTACCTTTTCTATTCAAATGGTCACACTGTCGTTATAAAAGGAGTCCGTAGAAAAATAATTTTTGCATGTTTACCTAACATATGAAGATATTTAATTAACATATTTCTGTTTGCGATTTAAAAATTTTACGAACAAATTTAAAAAAAAGATTGTGTAAAATTGACAAAGTTTGGATAGGGCTTGCAGGGAAACCGTTGCCCTTAGTGCCTTTTGGTTTACTTTGCACGCATCTACGTTAAGATTCCTTTTGAAAACATTAAAAAAATTTTATGAGCTGGAACAAAAAACAAATTTTATAAGTAAATAAATATTGCCACCTTTTTTCAGAAAACCCCAAAAATTTTAATTTCTTTTTTTTTTAATATCCAAATTAAGATTAATATAACTTTTTATATGATTTATATATTTACACGATTCTTGAATTAATACTATTTAAAATTTTATAAGGAATCCTATTAACATAAAAAATTAGGGCCAATATTGAGTCCACGTAGTTAAAAAAAGCTAACAAAAATGAGGCTAAAAATAAGTGAAAAATTTATTTTGACCCAAATATCTCTTAAACTAAACGAGGTGACCTTCACATGTGAACGTATTTTTGTAGAGATTTACAATGACTATTTATATGTAAAAGTTTTTTTTCTGTCAAACCATAAATGAATTTTGGCTATTAAAAAATTGCACGCTAAAATTGACCAATTTTGAAGGTCCACCCACTCCCCCCTAATCCGTTAGCACTCTGTGCTACTTCAAATACCTCGTCTCTGGCCATATGAAATTTTACTGAGATTTTCTCAACGATTCACAAGTCACAGAATGATTTCCAAAAAGAGCGTTTTGAAACCAATGCGCATCATCAGTTGTGCAGTTATAGTGAATTTTAAGTTCCTGCTATATTTTCGGATGTAATTGTTAAATTGTAGGGATGAATAAACATACATTAGTGATAGTTATGTACACATCTTTTGTTGCACAAATTGTCGAGAAAGTAGAGTTGTGTAGTTCATGATCGAGCTAGTTCAATTGAGAGATTTACTCAACTAAGCGAAGTGAATCCTTCGTTTTCGGAGCGCTTTCAGCTTAATACTGAGCTGTAGTTGCAAAACGTATTATGGTTTCAATTTTGTTTTGCTGCAGTCATTTAAAATGAAGAATTTTCTTTTGCGCTTATTTCTTTCATGTTGAAACGTCTTATATAAAATGATCCATTCCAAAAATTATATTTGTCTAATGCAAGGCGCGAATCAACGGGGGAGGATAGAAGGAAAAGTAAAGTTATGGTGAATTTATCTTCGGCATTGTCTATCCAAAACTTTCATTTCATTTTAAGTGAATGCAATTTATTACAAATTTTTCTACAAAAGGCTATGCAACGATGTAATATTTTTTAAAGACTTTTTGGAAGCATTGCTAGATTTATTTTCTTTTAAATTTGACAAAAATTTTAGAAATTATTCCATTTTATATGAAATGTCTTATTAGCTTTTTAAACATTTTTATTTTTTCCCCAAATATGTTTCAAATAAAGCATAAATTTATTTGCTTAAAAATAAATTTCATAGGATTTTGAAATTTTTAAATAATTGGTTGTATATTTAAACGATTTGAAATATTGACATCCCATTTTATTGTAAATAAAATAGCATTTAAAACTTGGAATCTGTAATGTTATTTTAATTTGAAAAGCAAATTTAATTAAAACAAATTAAGAAATTATTTCTTATTTTTAGTAAATATAAAAGATATAAATAAAGTTTAAAAGCTACGTTCTTTTGCTTTCTTCATTCAATTAAATTCAAAATTGACTTTAAATTTAGGCAGCTACGAGATCTTGAGTGTAATAACTATCATCAAAGCATGTTGTTTTTCACATATATATATATATATATATATATATATATATATATATATAGATTTTCGATACGGTTTCCTTTATCAGATTAGTTCTAAAATTTTGCATCAGTAGGTTTTTATTATTAACGAATATTGAATTGCATTTATTTGTTCTAAATGCTTTAGAGGATAATAATAAAATTAAATTAAAATATTAAAGTCTGTGCAATATTCCCTGAACCACAAATTCTTAAAAATTTTTTGTTAGTATTTCAAAAGCTAAAAAGGAATAATAAGGTAAAATATTAAGTTTTTTGGTGACAAAAAAAAAAAACAATTTATATAGTTCAAAAGTTATTTATAAAAATATTGCATAAAATTTGATCGCTACTTGTACATAATTTCGAATTAAAAAAAACGTTTGCTAAAAGTCATTTGCATAACGAGCTGTTTCATTGAATGTAAACTGCGTGAGTGAATTAAAAATGCGAACTGGTTCAATTGAATGAACTGAGCTAAAATAAGTGGTAAATTTATTGAGATAATAATCCCAACTCATCGAGAAAGTACTTTTATTTTCCAGGCTTAGGCTTGTAACGAGGTTAGAAGCCAATGTTTTTACAGCAAATTGTATACATTTAAGACACATAATCGAGTAAGCAGAAAGCCCAGGTAAACAAAAGGATAATAAAAATTGTATCAGGGATAATTTTATGTAATAAGCATTCCTTGAAGAATGTAATCATAATCTTTATCTCATCAAATTCTTGTTTTTAAATTTTTGAAACTGGATTTGAAATTTATCCCGTATTATTACAGGGTGATTACAAGTTTTTTACTCTGAAAGCTTAAGTCCTCGTCTATAACCCTTCAATATATTTTAGTTCGATACGTAGATTAGGAGATACAGATTCGATACTACATTTGAGTTTATGTACTAATTTTTTATTATAATTTTACTAAACTAAGGACTGCTCACAACAAAATCCGTGCGCACTTTAAGGCTTATAACTCTTATTGTACGTTAGAAAAGTCAGTACTGTTAACTTTTTTATATATCATATTATTCTTAGTAACTGTGCTCTAAATTTTGTTGTAATAGCTTAATTAGTTTTTCTTAAAATGGAAATGACCATATAAAAAAATTACTAGGAGTGAATGTGAGTAGGTAAATTCAGTTTATTGAATCAAAAAAATACAAAGAGTACATGATTATCGAAACGAACCCTGTTAACCGAAAGAAAAGATTTGTATGGAATGTGACTCATTCTAGCTGTGTATCTTTTATCAAAAAAATTTAAAAAAGGTAGCCTACAACAAAAAGATAGAGAGTGGTATCCAACAAATGGTGCTACTATAACAATCAATTTGTATTTGGTAGTAGCAAAAAATGGTTAAGAAACACTGAAAGCTGAGTAGAAAATAAAATAGACTTTAAAAAGAAGTGGGCTCATATCAACAAAAACTTAACCGAAAACACAGTAAAACTTTTATTTATTGTATTCCAGAAGCTAAATTGTATGCATTGTTTTTTCCGTATGCAGTCCTTATATCAGGCAATTCATTATATTTGTCTGTAAAACAGTTTATCTCGAAAACTAGATTCAATTAAAAAAATGATTCATAGGCTTAAAAATTCAAGTTCTTATGTATCCAAATGGACAAAGAACCAATTTTATAAAAATATATTATTAAATTGTAATCAAAAATTTTCATTATTATATATTTATATTAAAAAAAGCCTGCAAAAGTTCAATTTTTCAGGAGTGCATAAAAGCTCTTTTGTTAATAATACGTTTCCTAAACCTCACGAAGTTATAGTAGATGGTATGGTATTCCCTCGAATATTGTTTGATCGATTAAAATCAAGTAATTTTTCAAATGAAATCAAATAATTGTTCGATTAAATTAAAATCAATAATTTCAAGTAAGAATTTAATCGAGTAAATTATTCCGATTATTCGAATGATTTGAGTAAAATATATTTTAAGGATTTCCTTTTTTTCTAGTCTAGATGTCTTAATTTTAGATTTTTAAAAAATATTTTGCTTGAAAACAATTGTAGCAAAATTTTTATAGAAAGTTTAGAATCTAAAAGTGACACAATAGTTTGGAATTTTATAAAAAAAAGAACTGAATATGCGTCTAAATTACAACGCATCGTTTTTCAATCACAAAATAACAAATATTTATATAAAGGTCATTTTAAAAATTTATAATGTAAAATTTAAATAATTTATTTGTTATAATTTGTGTTTGTGTTTACCCAAATTTATTCAGAATTTTGTTCGAATTCATAAATGTGCCTTATCATATTTTTTAGGACTATTTATTGTTAAATATAGAGAAACAATGGCTTTATGAAAACAAAAGAGAAACATGTACAAAATCTTAGTTTTATATTATCTTTGAAATACTATTTCAGAAGGATTACTTAAGTCTTTCTTGTAAATTAAGTCATCTTAATTAATGTAGGCATATCTTTGATATTTTCAACAATTGTTATTGTTTTATTTTTTAATAAAACACTAGAGCAACTCAGATTACCTGTATTATTTTTTTCTGAAAGAAGCTCTGAAAATACAAGTAAAACTTCAATGCATAATTTACTAGAATAACTCAAATATTTAAAAGATTTACTTGATTATTAGGGTAATTTAAAAACTTCATTTTCGAGTTATTTGATTAATCGTATAATGAAAAAGTCGAGTAAAATAAATATCCCAGTATATAGCCCTTTTTTCTTAATATATTTTTAATCTGTGTTATAAAATGCTCAGGTAGCCTTTTTGTTTATCAAAAATTAAAAGTGTAAAAGATAAAGTGTTTTGTATAAATTAGACAACATATTAACATTATGATATTTCACAAATCCAGAGATAAAAACGAAGTTTGGTGAATAGCACAATCCTCAAACGCTACAACTGTAAAATAACAAATGTGGGTACTAAAAAAAGGTAAACGTCTTCATAATTCAAATTATAAATGTAAAACATTCAACACTACAATCCTTTGAAAATCAAGAATAAAAAATAGAGGTGTTTTTCTTTAAAAATTTATGTCTTATGGATAGCCCAAAAAAAAAAAAAAAATGAAAAAAACAATAATTTTTATTTTCTGAATTAATACCATTGATAAAGGGCACAAAAACAAAGTGTTTAACGTCAACATTTTTTTGGAAATATGTAGATATCTCTTATTGAATATAAGTCCTCCATATACTGATTGTAATAGAAAACATTGAATACTTTTTTTTTATAATTATTTTAATTAAATTATTAATTAAAAACAAATAAAAAAGATATAGTCTATAAAGCCCGACCATATGATACCATACACCATTGTGTATGAGCACCAAAATTCGGAGAGAGATCTTATATTAGACCTGTGGCTTACTGTGTACCGACACTTGTAAATAAAAACATAAAATAAAACATACGAACACAGAATATTATATGAATTTATGGACTTTAGGGTGATTCCCGAAATTGGGCCTTATATGGGTACTATTGTAAATTAGTGACCAATCCTCGTAAAATTTCGCACTGTTGTTTTTACTTACATACAATTTATTTGTTTCGAATATTAACTTTATACTAACATTTATGCATGTTAGAGTGATGTTCGGAAGAGGGGTTTATATCCGAGCTATGGTCAATTATGAACCTATCTTCATGAAATTTGGCACAAAGATTGATACGTATATAAAACTTGTTTGCAACGAACTTCATTGAAATATTTCATTGCTTAAGGAATTAATGATCGTTAAACCCCTATCCCGGGAGGACAGTTGTGTAGGGGCTAGGTGAATTAAAAGACCTTGTGCCAAATAATTATTCGTGCAAAATTTCGGTATACGGTATACTTTCAGGTGAGGGTGTGAAAATTTTTTCATTGAGTTACAAACGTCAACACAAACACATAATACTCCAACCATCTATGGTGGTGAAGGGTATAATAAAATTGTTTTACTAAACGAAGCAAACTAGTAAATATTACACATCACTCATATTATCCAATGCAGGCGAAATTAAATGACATCGATGATTTGCAGCAAAAACTTAGTAATGATATGTAGTCAGCGCTACAGTTTGGCGAATTTAGTTACCAATTGCCCCTTTTTCAACCACCTGGACAATTTTTTGGCCCGTTTTTAGAATAGAACTAAGTGGCGACTTTTTAAAACTATGATTTAAATGGTGAAAAACTATGTTGTTTGAAATATCTCGATCCATTATATATTAATTCCAAAAAAGAAATTAATTATTTTGAGTACAAAAGAAGTGTATTTTATGATAAATATTTTTATGGATTAATCTTTACGTTTGCAGTTATAGAAAATATTATAAATAAATTATTTTTCTTTATGAACTTAAATTTTGCAGTTTTTCTTAAAATACGACATTTTTTGTTTTTATTAAATAAGAGTTTTTAGGTATGGAAGCAGTTGGGCCCTTTTTGAAAAAATGTCCTTTTTTGGCGACAACAGTATACCGTCTGCATTACGTAGAAGTAGTTAAGTAATTACTTATTTATAATCCGGTATGCAATTACATATTTAAGATCAGATTTTTTAAAATACTACCTTTTTTTATTTTTTTTTTTAATTTAGAGGATGGTTAAATATATGAAAAATAAAAATTTGCATGCGAATTAATTTTTAATCTAAAATAGTTTTTAAAATTTCACTGTTGTTGTTGTTTTATTAATAAAAAAAAAATGTTAAAAAAACTGCTTCTTGTATTCTGATATTTCATTAGGTATTTGTAACATAAAATGTAACTAGTTCATATTGTTTTTCTAGCAATGACTTCAGTAAAACTTAAAAATCAATGAGTTATTGAACAGCTTGATAGTAGTTAGTTCTTTTACTGACATTCTAAAATGGCTACTAGTAATAATATGAGGTAACGTTGACAGCCATGTTAAAATAATGGGTTATTCAGCTAATGTGTAAGTAATGAATAGTCATTATATTAGCTTGTTGACAAAGTTTTTACTGAGTTATGTAACATTTTTTACCGTAAGTTTTATTATAAACCGCATAACGTTAAACTAAAAATATCATTATTATTATTTTTATTTAATTATTTATTTATTTATTTTTTTCTAAATGTAATTAAAATTTAAACAAAATTATAAACATACTAATACTTTTCGTAATGGTAAGACTATAAAAATATTTAATTAATTTAATTTTATAAATTATAAAAAATATCATATCATGGAAGACTTTCACTAGATTATCTATAGCCTTAAAAATTTTCTTGAAAAATAATTACATGTACTCCTCATATATATATTGTAAATGGTACAAAAATCAATTTACAACACTATATGTTAAATATATTTAAAATATACAAAAATTGAAGCAAAACGTATATGTAATTTTTATTTTTAAATTCAAAGAGACATTTTTAGTTAATTAAAAATGTATTTGCTTATTTGTTTGAAGATAAATTATAAAACAATTTTTCGAAGTCTTGCCCAAAAATTTAACTCAAGTCTTAAAGTCCTTCATTCATATCGATATGTTGAAATTTACTATCTCTATAGTTTTATATATAGTATAGTTACTATCTCTATAGTTAAAAAGCCGAAATGCAACTCAAATCAATATAATACTTTAAAAAAAAAAAAACAGATCGAAACGTTCCTAGAAATTCTTGTCAAATTTATTTTTTAATAATGATTTTTTTTTTTTTTTTTAAGAAAACCAGAAATCTATAAACAGTCCCGGGGATACGAACTCAGGCTTAACGGTTTGTAATCTAGAACACTTCCTCTAGACTTTTTAAACTCACAACTTTCCAATAGAAAAACATTTATATATTATTGCGTGTGAAATAGAAAATACTATTGAATTTGGGTATAACAAATTGGAAAATTTTTAGATGCTGTTCTAGAAAATCATTTATAACTCCGCCATTCCTAAACGGATTTCACGGAATTTCAATACCAATATTTTTGAGACAATATGACACTTATGTGTTGAAAGAGAAATTTATTTATGGGATTCAATGAATCCATTTCAACATACACACAGACATCCATTCTTAAAGGTTTTTTTTAATCATAACAATCACGAATATTTTTCAATTTGAGGCCTTAGATATAAATTTAAAAACTTTCGTATAAAATGACAAACTTATATTACCCTCCATTTTATGTAAAGGGTATAAAAACGAAAAAAAAAACTATCTAAGACTCAGGTCTTAATGGAATACCACAGAATAACATTACTGTTGAAATTTACACAATTTGTCGTAAGGATTTTGTGGTTCTATGCTTTTAGAGACAAAATTTCAATATGCACGTGTGTGGGAGTGTTTTGAAGTAAGAAGACAACATATGTGAATGTGTCTGTGTTTGTCTATATTTTTTGTTCATATTAACATTTAACAATATAATATGGCGTTCGAGCGTAAAACTGCTTAAGTAAATTGAAAAATTTTCTATTAAGAAAAAAAAAAAAAACATAAGGTAACTTAAGAAAGTATAAAAGACGATAAAGAAGCTGTATTAAAAATGAGCGAGAAGCTGAGTAAGAAATAACAAAATACGAAATAAGAAGCCTGTATATCACATTATTTTCCACTTAATATATGTCATATTACACATAAAGATACATGACAAGTAATAGAAGACCTAAAGACTTTAAACTTTTCTTAGGTTCTTTTCTTTCTCTCTCTCTCTCTCTCTCTCTAAGTATTTGGTTGTATTATATTTTTTTGGCAGATAGTAGCAAATAAAGCAAGAGAAAAACCTTCTAAACGTATTCAATTTTAAGATAAGAAAAAGCTAAAAAAAAAATTGAAAGGAGAAATAAACTTGTTGTTCACTTAAAACTAAGTAGAGTAGGGACAAGAGTAAAACCGGAAGATGATGAAAAAGTTAAAATTTTTAAGTTGGAATAGTTACTAGGTAGAGTAGAAATGAGTACAGTGATGAAGAAAAGTTTTCATATACATAGCGAAAATTTAATTTAAATATATTTATTGGAAAACTTAGAACATTCTGATCTTAGAGTTGATATAACTGAACGCAGAATTTTGCCTTTCACTGTATTAAATATCAAAACGTACATATTTGTATCACATAAGCGCTCTTAGAACACTTTGAACTTATGAGAAAACTAAAAATACTATTATGTTGAAAATATTTTGTTAAAAGTATCTCAATAATAAGTTAGTATATAAAATACATTTACGTGGATACCACGTATCTTAAGTACATTTAAAAGCATACTATACATTTTATCTTTGAATCTTGTATGTATGCATAAGTATAAATTTTCAATCTTACATTTCTTTATACAGTTCAAATTTTAAAAATATATGAACAAGGTAAAAAGGTCGAAGTAGACATAAAAGTAGCAGCAAATATAAAGGAAAACTATTATAAATAGTAAATAGTAGTTGTTAAAAAGTTACTGTCTTACCGGAACATATTAATGCAACAAATTTAGTAGAAGTAAATCACTTTAAAGAAACATGAAAGTACCAAAGAAAAAACGGAAGTTTGATAAGACGTTTAGAGAATATTATATTAAAATAAAAAACCGTTTACTAAATTTTTCCTTTTTTGATTTGAGTTTTTTCCCCATTTTCAATTTTAAGGAAATGTACAATTTATTAAAAAAATATATATACAATAATATTATAGATGTGGCAATATAATGTATTTTTCTAAGAGAAAAACACTTTAGAGAATTTTTTTTCCATTCTCTATAAAGTAGTAAAACAAAATTGATAAATTGAAAAATAACACATGGTCATGACAATTGATTGAAGGCAAATGCGTGAAATTTTGGATAGCTAAACTTAGATTAGAAAATTTTGTATGGGCAATCAGTATACACACAAGGGCAATAAAATAGGTGAGAATTCCTTCAACTGAAAAATAGATTAAAAGTTTAATATTTTAAAAATGTTTAAACTCATATTTATATTTTATTTATTAAATACAACTACCTAAGAAAAAAATGGCTTTGGAATTTACTCACATTAGTGTTTGGAGATCGAAACAGGTTTTTATGAAGAAAATTCATATTTTTCTGTGGACAATATAAAACTTTTAAACTTACAAAATTATTTCAAAATTGTAAAACTAAATATTAATGAAATGCAAGAAAGGACATAATTATTTTTTGAAGTTTCCTTGATTATTCGTAGCATATCGGAGGTACAAAAGTCACATCTGAAGAATATTATACCGTTAATATTAAAAATTATAATTTTTTGTTACTAAATGAAAGATAATGCTTTCTAAATTATTAATTTAGATCTATTTAAGGATTTTGCATACAATCTATATTGTAGTGTGTACTTGATTCTTTTACAACTTTCATATTATATTCCAAGCGCCACATTCCCATCAGACTTGATGAAGGCTTCAAGTCGTTATCCTTCCGAACTCTCTATAAGAGTGAAATAATTTACTCAGATTAGGGTCCCACAATTATATTAAATGGAATAATGCGCATAAGTTATGGACTGACTACCAGTCAACCAGGCATCCGCTTCCATGTCAGATGGACCGACATCGTTCAATCGACTCAAAAAGTGATTCTGAGTCTACTGGAATATTTTAAGGTGGATGTTGCAATATATAACAAGTAAGAAAGATGTAGTAAATTCTAGCGAAAAAACTTCACATTTTTCTTTTTATTAAAATGTTTCAGACATAAAAATTTCAACCAAAGGCACTCACATACTACAATTCTTACCATCTTTAATCGCTTTTTATATCTTTTTTCATTAGATATATTCTTGTTTTTATAATAAAATTACATTTTTATAGTTTTTATGTATTATATTGTTCCTATATTAATTTATGGGTCTGATCTGAATAAGTTGTTTCCTTTTATTTGGAATATCTTTTATCATCCGAAAGCTGCAATATAGAGGCCCTTATATACCACTTTTGTGGTAAGTTTTAGTATTCATGAAAAATATTGAGAGAGTCGGTCTGAAAATATAATTTTAAAGTTTCTAAATAAATAAGTTATTCTTATGATTAAAATTCTGGCCAAGTTATTAAATGAACTTAAATCAGTTATTTTAGAAGTATTCCAGCCCAATTAGTAAGAAAAAATTAAATAATTTTTAATAATAACGATATAATATACAGGTGAATGAATGTCTTTGCTATAGGAAGGATAATAAAGGAAACTCAAAAAAGTAATTAGTTCTTCTCATGCTATTATTCACATTTTATTAATATTAAGTTTGGAAAGTAAAAAAATATTTTGTAATTTTAATATTTTTTTATTGTTCACAAAACAATATTCGTTTTCTTCAAAAGAACCTCTTCCGATCTTCAAATTACAAATGTAAGTTAATTCCAAAATATTTTTTTTATTTCTTTGATAGTTGTATTTAATAAATAAAACATAAATGTAACACAGAGAAAAAATTCATATATCATATATCATCGAACATGACTTTTTCCAAAATATTTTTCATGAAAGATAAAATTTTGTTGATACATTGTACTTAATGACAATTTTACGAATTTTGCAAAAATGCTGCTTAAATTTGAATTTAGTTTTATTATATTTCATTCAAGTACTAAGTAAAAAAATGGTAATTTTCTAATAAAGATCTGTCAAAAAGTAATATCTAGAACTTTGCGTAAATTTACTGCATTCTATAGCACATGAATCATTGTAATGAAAAGTGATTCCGTTATGTTTTTCAGCTCCCAAAATGTGTCTAAAAAATATTAAAAACCGAAAATTCTCTAAAGAAAATTTCAAACATGCATTTACAAATTGAAAATATAAATGAAAATTTAAACAATTTGTTTGTCTTCTTGACTTCTGATTCAATTCAAATATGTAAAAAAGCGTTAATATTTAAGACATTACTCCTAAGTATTATGAACTAAAATCAATGAAAATAAATTCTTATATTTATGCACAAACTTTTTTCCATGAAGTTTAAAAGGATTTAAAACATACAATTTTAAAATTTTTTCACTTGAAGAAATTCACACCTATTTTATTTTCCACATATCTATGTCAAAATGAATATTAAAATATTAATGTCTTTTTCACTTTTTAATAAATAAATACTGATAACAAATAATTGTTTTTGTATATAAGAAATTTATTCAAGAACTGAAAATACAGTGTAGGGTATCATATGGCCGGACTTGACTAACTACATCTTTCTTACTTGTTATATATTGCAGCACCCACCTTAAAATATTCCAGTAGACTCAGAATCAATTTTTGAGTCGATTAAACGATGTCGGTTCATCTGATATGAAAGCCTGGATGTCCGGCTGACTGGTAGTTAGTCCATAACTTATGCACATTATTCCACCTAGGCATTGTTATATGTCAAAGTAAAAATATAAATGAATATATATGTATTCATCAAATATAATTTTAATTTTTACAATCTGGTTCAAAAATATTCAGTATTTTATGTTTTAAATAGTTGTTCATAAACTTTATCATTAGCTTTACTTTCTAACAGTTTCAGTTCATTTATAATTTTTTCGGGGTCTTTTCTTTATATCATTATATTATGAAACAATCTCAAAATTATTAATTTCTTTATGGGAATTAATATATAATGGATATTGCTACAACCTAGTTTCATAGAACATAGTCTTAAAAAGTCACCGTTTAGATCCATTTTGTAAAAGCTGCCAGTCGATTGAAAAAGGGGCAATTAGGGGCTAAATTCACCAAACTATAACGCTGCTTGTAGCTTCTACTTTATTTATTTTGGTCATAAGATATATGAAATCTGTATCCCTGTAGGTAAGGTAATTTGTAATCAAGATGTATGTCTATCCCTCATAAGCTGAAATTATCTTGCGAGAACTCCATTAATATTTTAATTGCATCAATCAATAAGCATAATTTAAATCATAAGTGTGATAAGTATAATAAAAATTTTATTTATATAACAAGTCTATTAATTGTATTTAATAAATCTTATAATTTTTATTACAGTAGAAAAATTTATTAAAGATTTTATTAAAGCAATTTCGTAACTGAATTTGTAAAAAAGTTTGCCTATAATGTTTCTAAAGTCGCCTTCCCTTATAAAAATGAGGGACTTTATGACCTATGAATTTGTCTACTGAAACGTGTATTCGATGAAAAGCTTATCAAAAGCTCAAATAAAAATTAGAAATCTCTCAAATGATTACAATTTAACATTTGTTATACAAAATTAGCAGTTATTTTTCAGCTACTTAATCTTACTTTTAGTAAATAAATATATTCCTCTGATTTTTCTTTAAACACTTAACACTTGCGAACTTACATTATTGTAATCTGAAATTTTTATTATTTAAATTATGCATGAATATACGAATATCATTTTTGGCTCCTTTAAAATAATCCTCATATATCACGTGCACTTAAGTCCTTTTTTCTTGTGTTAAGTTGCCAGTATGATATTTAAAGGCCACAAATTTTGGCATAAAATAATAAATAATTGACAATACAAACGCAATTTTAACAGCACACGCACCGAATTATATTGTGGTTTTTTGTATATGCACATCTTTTAAAAAGAGATTACTGTATTAAGAAAAAAAAAAATGAAAACAAAAGTGAAACAACAAAGAAATGACCTTTGATTTTATATTGTTGTTCTTGCTACTGCTGTTGTTATTATTATTGCCTTATAAGAAACTTGCGAATTTTATGTAAATCTTGGGCCAAGAAATTATTAAAGATTTAAAAATTTAGGACTTTTCTTTATTATTTTTTGTTTGCTGGTATGAGATAATAAAAAAACCTTTAAAATCTCTATGGACTATAAACATTTTGCTTTAAAATATTTATCACTCATACGTTTATGGTACGTTGCTTTTTAGACGTGAGGAAGTACGTTCAAAAATGTACAACAAAAAAAATTTTTTTAATTTATGGTTGTCTTCTATTTATTTGAAGTTTATGTGAAGAAAATTATGCCAGAGAAAAAAATCCTTATGAGTGTTGCCTCAATGTATCGCCCTAGCGAACAAAATAAACCCATAAATTTATGTATGACAAAACAAGGCAATAGTACTTTATACATCTGAGCGGTTTTTTAAATTTTCCTCATTATATGTAAGTATGGAGTTTTTCCTTCGATATGACACTGGCTTAAATTTAGATTGAAGTAGGGGTTTATTTTTAAGAAAATTTACTAAGTGTAAGCAAATGTAGAAGAGGAAACCCATGTGTAATATTTTTAGACAAGAAATAAAAAATAAAAATAAAATTTTGAAAATGTCTTTATAGCATTAGAATCTGTTATTGGGAATAGCTAGCATTTTATGCAAATGATATTAAGCTTTAAATTGATATAGGAATTTTTACTTAATTTTGTTATTGCTTATGTTTTACTTAGAGTTTAAGAAAATAATGATATGTGTTGTATAAATTTATGTATATAAAAATGATTAGGGTTATTTAGGTTGCTCTATTTGCTTTGCCATATTTAAAATAAATAATATAATATTTAAAACAAAACGAATTCTAACCAAGGTAAGACTTAGTTGTAATTTTGTTAGAATATTTATAGTGCTATTAGTCATTATTTGCATAATATTTTTGTGCTACCAAGTACAGTTTTATTAAAATGGGTACAACAAATTTTCGGTTTTATTTTAATATTTTTTAGTTTCTTTTTAACCTCAATTGAAAATTCGTCAGTTCCCTTTGTGTCACCTGTCCTTTTAGGAAAACTCTATATTTCTGATGTAGGAAAACTCAGTGACATCTATAAGGCATAACACATAATGCTCATGCTTTTCTTCAAGTTGTTATTTAGATGATATATGTTTCAAATTTTTTAAATAAAAGTATTAAATTTTTTTTTAAATTATATTTACTCTACTAAAAAATCTTATACTACCCCAGTAAACCATAGAATGGTGTGATAGCGAAAACAATATCTTAGATGCCGATTATAATTGCGATATTATTAAAAAAAAATTGTTTCCAATAAAATAATAAACATAAAATTCAAAATAAAAATATAAAAATTAAAAAATGTTTACCAAAAATACAAAAACTTAGAATAAGTAGAAACAAATCAATAATTAAACGATTTTTAGTGGTCCAGGCTAAATTTCTAGGTACGTATCATGCATCCAAATATTATAACTGATAATATTTGCATAAAATTATATATGTATGTGATGTGTGATGAATTTTATATGTTTTATATTTATTTAGGATTTTTTCTTTATTTTAGCAGATTATGTCTCTTTACAATTAATAGGGTATTTATTCGAACAAATATTAGGAATAGTTGTTCGAAAAATTTTAAAATTGTCTTTTTCAAATAACGAATAATTCGAATATCTTTATATTGAATATTCGAATGAAAGGAATAACTTATTATTATTATTATTATTATTATTATTATCATTATTATTATTATTATTATTATTATTGAAGTGATTTTATTTAATAATTTTGAAAAAAATTAATTATAAAAATTGTTGATTCTGCTAAATTCAGTGAAATTTTTATTTTTCGTTAATGAAAGTTTTAATTTTTCAAAATTAAATTTTTTAAAAACAAAAGGACGAAATCAAGAGTTAGCTTTTTAATCATAAAGGCAAAATTTTAAAAACATATTTAATAGAAAATTATTTTTTTATATCGTATTTAGTGATTGTTTAAACTGGTATTAGCTAATTAATTTAAATTTAAAATTGGCTTTTATATTTTCCAGAACAATTAAACTTTTATGTTTATAGGCAAGATATGTAAAAAAGCGGGTTAAGAACAGTTGTTCGGCATAGCAGAGATTGAAATTTCCGGGGTTTTTAATTTTATTCTTTTAATTAGTCAAATGTCAAACGTAGAAGTAGCTTCAAAACCAAATGTCATAAAAATGCGCTGCGATAATCTCCAGTGTAAATAGGTTCTTGCATATACTGTAGATTTTTTGACTTGTAAAAAAATAAAGATCTTGAATAAAAATAATATCTTGAATGAAAATGGCTTATCTCTGTAGCAAAAAGAAAAACTACATAATTGATTTTTATTACTTTTCAGCAGACCATTTTTTAGGTTCTAAATAGAAATTAAAGGTCACACAGTGTCTAGAATTGCTTTTCGTTGGCCAAAACTCGGTAACTTTTAAATCGATAGAGATATTCTAGAAATTTTTCTTTGATGGAGAGACATTTTATTGAATTTTTCCCCAGTTTTAATTTCATTAAAATCGGTTCAGCAGTTGTTGAGAAATTTTAAGCTAAAATTGAACTTTTAATTTTTTTATAGCATTTAGTATGAAAATGCAGTTATGAGCAAAAAAACATTTTAATAATACCCAGGATAATTTTATGAACAGGTTCCCACTTTATCAATATTAAAACAGGTTCCACCAGAATCGGTTATTTTTTGATAAAAAAATGAGGATTTTTTAAATAATTATTTTGTTTTTTATTCAAATAATGTTAAGGATACAAATTTTAATTTTTTATAATATCTAAAAATTTTTTAATATTTTTTTTTATTTATTTATTTTTTTTTCTTAAATAACAATAAAAGAAAATTATAATTATTATTCATTCGGTTGAAAAATAGCCTTCAAATATTCCGTAATTAGTTCTACAATAGTTATGTCCTCTAGCTGCTCTTTTGCTTTATCACCTAAGTCTCGATGTTCTCCTTTCCATTGACTTCGAATGCTAGACAGTAATATATTAAATAGATCTTCATTTGTAGAATTTCGAGGTATTTTGCTGGTATTGTGCTCTCTATAAAATTTGTAATCCTTATTCCTTTTTTCCTAGGCTTACTCTGATAGATCTGCAACTGGTGCTAAATGATGATTAATGACATCTTCTCTATGATAAAGGATTTCGTGAACTGTTGAAAACATATGTCTTCATGGATATTTGGTTGTATATATTCGTGCCTTTTCCTTCGCATAATCATCAAATTTTCTAGCATCAATATGTTCATTGCACACAAGTATATCGATAATTGTTTTAAGTCTTGAAGTAAGATTTACATCAGCACTTGTTATTTCAAATGCTCTTTTGGGATCTGAAAAGAATCTTTTTGCTGTGCTCCCATCATTCATAATGCCTGAGCCTTGTTTTGGTTGATCTATAATTAACCCAAATTTGAGAAATTCATCTCCAACATGTTTTCTTTTTAAACTTCTTAACTCCTTATCGATGTCGTTGTTTATTATTGATCCTGTAGGTTTAAAATCCAAATCATAACTGATTTTTAGTATGTGTTCTATGAAGAAATTTTGGAAGTAATTTCATTTAAATGGAAAAAGTGTTCTACAGACGGTTCTTGACAGGTACAGAAGTATATATGTGGCTAAAGAGGAGACTTTTTTTTAACCCCTTTTGATCTTGAAAGTTCTATTCCACTAAAATTCAAATTTAACTAAAATATAGTACCTGAGAAAACATTTAATAACACAGCAGGTATAAACGACACAGTGACACATCATACCATTTCTTAAAGACTATTATTCTACCAATATAACGAAAAGTTAATGCAGCTAATTATCGATAACACTGCAAGTAATGATAATTTACTTCTGATCAAATTTACAAAAATCACATTTTTATAAAATAAAATGAAATAAAATATTTTTAATAGCATGCCACACCCACAATTGCTAATATTTTAATCTAATTTTTTGGACACCTTATTTCCAATATGTTTACTATTGTATCACATTAATATTATGGAAAACGGTGTTAACAAAAAATTGGGCTTCTGAGTCACTTTGGGCCGTAGGTATAAAAATTTTAAATATCTATCACTTTTTTAATGATGTTTCCAACAAATTTCTAACTTTTTATATATTACCTTTATTTGTTTACAATCATATTTTTAAAGAAACTTAGAAAATTAAAAATAAATATTTTACTTTATTACTTTTTTAATTATTCGAATAATCAATTACAGTATAAACATTCATATGATGGGGATTTTCCCTTGGTGGAAATTTTCCCTTTTATACCCTGCACTAGGTTAGGGTATTAAGGATTTCTACTGATGTTTGTAAGCATTACCATTGAGAATTTTTAGAAAGTATCAAAAAAAAGGGGATTTCAAAAGAAAAAAGTCCCCAACTGCTTCTATACCTAAAGAACTCCTAAAAATTTGTTAATTTGATAAATATCAAAAAAATTTATTTATAATAATTTTTATTATTGCGAAAATAAAAATTAATAGCCTTATTTATAATAGAGTTGAGCAATTTATAAAAGCCTTTATTAAAGAATAATAAAAGATTTTGAAAAAATTTTAATCATAATAATTTTTTTTAATAAAACTGCATAAAATTTAGAAATTTTATTGTTGGTGAGAACCAACTTTAACACATTAATAAAACAAATTTTGAGGAAACTATTAGCCTTTCCTGCAGTTTTATTGCATTTTTATCGTAATTCTACAAAGTTTTTAATTAACTATTTTATAACTATATTTTATTGAGAAAGTTTAGTAAAATGGATTTATAACTCCGGAGAAATGTCTTTCTCAACAGGATCATGATATATTATTATAGGTAGATAAGTTATAAGATTAATTATGTGAGTTAGTTTCAACTAATAATTGTTCATTATTTCTGTTGCATAGAGTTCATATAGTATTATGAATGGTATAAAGAAAATTATAAATAAATACAAATAGTTGGTGCGATGAGGAAAAGTCTTATTAGTTTTTTACCACTTTTTTGAATTTTGTAAATTCGTAACCTTTTTTGAATTTTTGATTTTTGCGTCTTTCGTTAGGATATTAATTAGTTTCATGTTTTGAAAAAAATTTATTTCTCCTGACGTCCGCGAATAGCAAAAGAAATTAAAAAAATCTGCATATACGATTTTTTATAATAAAGTTTTAACATATTGTTTAATATATATTGTTTTGATTCTTTCTTCTTAGAGAGGTCCTATGTGAAATAGAAAACAAAAAGATTTTTTTTTTCTCTCAGGGAAATATACACATAAGACTTTTTGTAGCTTTGAAATCCTTCAAAATAATGGAAAAAGCTTTGGTAGGTGTATAATTAATAATGATACAACATGCGATAAAAAAAAGAAAAAACCAAAAAATTACACCAACGATATATATGTTGAGTATCTGCGTTTACATCTAAAATTTGCAAAGATTTCTGAAAAGAAATATCCAGTAAGTTTAGTAATACAACAAAAATCCATATTAAAAAAAAAACTTCACGCTAAAGTATTTTTTCTAAAATATATATATATATATATATATATATATATATATATATATATATATATATATATATATATATAATATATATTTTAAACTATTGAATAAATTTTCAATATTTTGTGTATCACTGATATTAAATTGGAGGTAAATAAACAAATAAAAACTGTTTAATAGTTATTGAACTGCTTTTTAATATATTATAAATAATGTTTTTTTTATAAGAGGTTAATAAGGATAAAACTGTTTAGTATCTATTTTGTACATTAAGCTTACAATAATAATTTATTATGAATAAAATCGTAATTCATAAAAACGAATAGTTAACATAAAATACTCCTTTTATTAGTTAAAGTTTTTTACTTCTGTACGAGGTCTTCATTCGAACTCTTTCGAATCTCCATCCAACAAATTTAGTGCTGAAAGCATTGATTAATAAATGTGGACATTAAGTCAACAAGTTCCGTCGAGGCACTAACCAGTCCAAAAAGATTGAGTTTTTGATACATAAATTTGATGGTTAGATCATAAAAGTTTAATTTTTAGAAGGCTTAAAAGAAAATACAAACAGACGAATTCAACAGAATTTCGATTTTTCCACTTCACATGAAAACACCATTATTTTGCCAGCTTCGACAGCTCTCTACAGTTAAAGTAAATAACTCATATGATTGATTTAATAACTAGTGATGGAAAATTTTTGTCTACTTTCACCAGATATCAAATATTATTATAAAAACGCAATTTTTAAATTTCAATTATTTGCCAATTTTGAGCCACAACTTGGACACAACTTTCAGAAATAGAATTTCACATAAATAAGTGTCATATAACATTTATATGCATTAAAGTGCATCCATTTATATGAAAAATTTTGCAAATGTACCCCGACTAATACGTAAACAGCAAATATCTTTTTTGTTTTCTAATTAGTTTTCATTCTAGTGAAATAAAGATTATTAAAATTTTCTATGAATTTTTCTAAATATTATTTTATTAAAGTTTGAATATTTCGGAAATTTTCCACTGTAATCTAGGTGTGAGAGTCACCGCACAGTATCACGTTTATCGTAATTAGAAAACAAAAAAAAAGAGGAATTTATAGTTTATTAATTGAAAACATTTAAGGTATGGAAAAGTGTCTATAGAACGAATTACGGTTTATATATATATATATATATATATATATATTTCAATATTGATTATAAGTGTCACAAGAAGCATATATTTGTAAAAAAAAAACTGTAGGTTCATATAAAATAGCGACTAACCTTCGAGGACTTCCTTTTATTCGATTATTACCGCAGTTTGAAAAAAAAATATTATGTTTTTCATATATTCATTGATATTTAAGTATAGTAAATACTTCTATACAACTTATTTATGAAAATTGCTAATTTAGCCTTTTAATTATCAAATGTATGAAATTAACCCTTTTGCTTTTAAATGGTTCATTATCTGTAATTTTCAATAGCACCAGAATAGACTTTTTCAGTGGTACCATAAAATCCTATATATGTTGAAAACTGTTCAAATATATATAAAATTAAATGTTTAGATAATGAAAATATGACAAAAAAAAAATAAATTTATAAAAGCCTGATATTTTGCGAAAGAATCTCTTTTTATTTTTGGCAATTATATTTTTTTGGGATCAAAATTGTTTTGTTAATTTACTTTTCCTTAAGGCAGGTGTTAGGTGCTAGTAACCAATTTACGGAGTTCATGTTATGTTATACTCAGATAAAAGCATCCAATTTTTGCGAGTTTTTCTTATAAAATATAACATATTACATTTTTTTTATTATTTGGCCTAATAATTTATATAATTATATATATATATATATATATATATATATATATATATATATATATTCATCTTACTCCTTATTTGTTTTAGTTTTAAAAAACAACAACGCTTACGCCCTTTTTTTAGAAAAAAATTTTAGAAGTATTCAACTTGTGCTTTTGTTGCTCTAGAAATTTTTACGTAAAAGTGGGTAGTGGAGGCATATGGGGTAATGGAAACAATATTATTTTTTTCGCGTATCTTTAATCTGTTTTCAAAAATGGTTACTGGTAACTGTTTCTCGTTATTGCAATACATTTCTAAATTATTTTTAATTCATGAAATCTCTGATTTTTTCACAATTCTAGCGCAAACAAGTAAGATTTACTGAAAAAGTTTTTTAAGTGCTGATGTTTCTGTAGAAGATAACTAAATCAAGAGCATTTTTAAACCGGTGAATATAAAATTAAACACTTTTTTTTACAAAGTCAAACAAAAATATATCCACCGTTACCGCTTGGTGCCAATTGGCGCTTTTTCGATCACCTGGCCACTTTTTTGCCCCTTTTCTAAAATGGATCTAAATGGCGACATTTTAAGACTATGTGCTAAATGACAAACTAAGTTGTTTGAAATATCTCGTGTCCCATTGTATATAAATTCCAACGAAAAAGTTAATTATTTTGAGATTATTTCAAGATATACTGATATAAAAAAGATCCAGAAAAATTTATAAATGAACTGAAACTATTATAATCTAAAGGAGGTTTCTTTTTGAAACGCATTGTGCAAATTAAGAAATAGATTTGATGAATGATTATATAATAATTAATATTTTTACTTTGGCTCATAGTAGTGCCTCGATGAAACATATTTTTTCTAATTTATCACTAATGGAAAACTTAAGGTCAACACTTGTGAATTCATGCTTTCAGTCCTAAATTTATTTGGCGAGGATTTGTAAGACTGAAGTACGAGTGAAGACCTCGTACAAAAGTACAGAAATTTAATTAATGAAAAAATAATTTTATGTTAACTACTTTTATGAATAAATACTTTTTTTACAATGATAAAAATTATTATAAATTATTTTAATGTTAATAAAATTGACTTTAGTATTTTTTCTTAGAATACAATATTTTTGTTTTGGTTTTATCAGATAAACAAATTTTGAGGAGTTTATTGGTATTGAAGCAGTTGGCCTCTTTTTCAAAAAAAACCCTTTTTTGGCGACTTTATTTTTCCGAAAACTCCTCTTTTAGACACTTTTAAAAATTCTCAACGATAACGCTATTACGGCAATCACAGAAGCCAGTATTTGAATAACTAATTTGGGGTATGAAATCTTATTGCAGGTTGTATTTTAATTAAAAAGCTTTAATGTTATGTTAATTATACCTAAATCACCAAGAATAAGTCAATATCATTTCACTTTATTTTTAAAATTTTAGACAAATTTTTTATGTCTCTAAATAAACCAAAAATATATGTATACAATTTTCTATATATTTTCATTGAATTTTTTTGTTTTGGCTCCCATATTTTTTATATTTCTTTTAAAGGAAAAGCAAAAGGAACTAAAAAACCTAAATAAAAAATCATTTAGTTTGTACCTACTATAAAGAACATAGATGCTTAAGAATGAAACTATCATAATGACATTTTATTTAATATGATTATGATACTTGTGTTCTGCTTTTGTAAACTTCAACTCATATGAAATGGTGTCAACAACAATAGAAAACTTGTTATTAGTTTATAACTTTTTATTCGATACCACTTTTTCTTATTATATGTTTCTCAAGACAAATATATGTATGTATGGTTGTTTTGTATCAAAGCAAGTTAAAAGTTTTCAAATACATACATTTAAGACATTATCAATTTTTAGAAGTTTCTTGAGGAGAAAAGATAAAAAAGATGTAAGATACATTTGTAATAATAAATATTTTTGTGATTTTGTAAATTAAATAGTTTGGTGCAATGTTAAAACTTTTAAAAATTATTTTTAAATATTTTTAAAATAATAATACGTAAATAAGAATTAGAACAGATTACAACAAAGTAAACAATAATATTAATATAGAGAATTAAATATGCTTAAAGAAAGATAGCAGGAAAATTTCTACATAATTCTTAATTTTATTTATAAATTTTAAATTATAATTAAAAGTTATTTTTTCAATTATATTACTACTAACTAATCCAAAAGTATCTCACATAGCTGGGAGAGATTGGGGCAAGTGGAATGTACTATAATTTAACTTTAATAAAATACCAACCAATAACCTATTGAACCCTCCAATTGAATTATTATTTAGAACGAATTATTGTCTAACGTTTTGCATAAAAATACTATGAATTATTATCTTTTTTTTTTTTGACAAAATAGGAAATATTGAGGTGAAGTAAAAAGTATCAAAAATGGTAAATTTAAAGAAATTTAGTATTTCTTAAATATCTTTAAATAACTTTTATATTTACGAGAACACTTGAATACCAAAGTTCAAGTAAATGATGAAAACAGTTAGTGAATGACCGAGAATACTAATAGAAAATCTTAAAACAAAATTTATAAAAATGTGAAGTTCTTTCTCATATTCGGAATAGTTTAATTTATAGGTATAATAAATTTCTATAATTTTCGTACGTTTTAAGTATTATATATATATTTAACTATTTCCGCGATTTGAAAATCCAAATTTTTCTCTCTTAAAGGCTAATTTAATGGAATATGTTCGTTCTAGGAAATTTTGATCTTATCGCTGTGGAATTTGTTGAGATATTTCCAATTTTCTATTCTATTGCTTTTACTAAAGCGCCAATTCTTATTATTTGTCTTAATGAATTCTTATATGTGTTCAAGTCGTTGGTTATTAAACCAATTATTTACTATATTTTCAGCAAAATTGTAAAAAAATATATTTTTACTACATTACACCAATTCCGCAATTTTTACGTCAAGATGATATCTGAAAAATCAGTGTGCTTTACTCTTTTATTAAAGAATTCAATATGCCTTGGGTCCGCGGGAAGTTATAAGTTCCTGAAAGGGTCCGCGAGGTGAATTATTGTGGGAATCTCTGGTCTAGTCTATAGTCTAGTCTATATTTTTATGGCAGCACCCCAAATCGAACCCACGTTCATCAAACTTACCTCTTGTTTTATATTCTTGCACGCTAACCCCTCAGCCACAGATTATTATTGCGCGTGTATTGCTAATTGGAAATTTAAAAATCATGCTAAAAATTTACTCTCAACTGATACTTAGTAAGCGTGGTTGTGACAAATGGTTTTAAATTGGAATTTTGCTGAGAGGTTAGGTGTCAATTTGTATTCAACTGTTACTGAGGGACCGGTATTATTGCTGAATTTCCAACAATTTTCCGCAGGAATGTATTAAAAATACTTCAATGCACTATTACCAATGTTAAAAAATATCTAAGCTAACATGTTTTAAACATTGTAGTAGTTGTGAGCGTTGAAATAATCTAACAGGCAATGATGACAAAAAGTTGAATGTTTGTTTTTCTTAAATATTGTTTACATGTTATATTCTGTGGTAAAAAATTGTTGATATTTTAGTTCTAATATCATCATTCATTGTTCTTATTATTTTTGTTAGCACAAAATAAATATTCCATATATATATATAGTGAGGAATATCACTAAATACTCAAGAATATGTAATCTTTTTTCCTCTTTTCAGTAACTAAAATGTTGCGGTATTTTTGGTAACAGCTTAAAGTTTTTGTTTTTGTTTTTTTTTTTCTTTTTTACTTATAGAAGGAGTAAAAGGCAGAGATTTCTGAGGATTTTTAAAAACAATTTTTCAGGTTTTATAATGTTTTTAGGGTATGAAAAGAAATCTTTCTAAAAGTTTATTCTCTTTACAAAAATGTTTTGAGAATTTTTGTGGTATTTTTTATAAGAAAATTACAATGTTATAATAAAACCCCTTTAGTGTATTAAAAAATGAAAATACAATTTTTTCATTCATTCATACTGCTTTGATATTTACATACATGTATGTCATTTTCATGGCTTATTAGATTTTAGATATACACAGAGTTTTATACAAATGTATTTAATAGATTGAGTGTATTTGAAGGTTATTTTCGGGATGAAGAAAAAAGATATATGTATTAAAAACAATTGTGATTTTCAATAAATGTTTATATAGATATACTCGTATTTATTTTATTAACAGATTAAGTAAAACATTATGGTTTTAGCAATTTTGATTGTATTTAAAATTTAGATATATATATATATATATATATTTTTTATAAAATGAAAACAAAAACAATAAAAAAATTAGGTGACTTATATGTATGATTACTAAGCTTTTACGTTAGCAATTACATACTGACGGACATAGTTAAATCGAAACACTAATTGATTCTAAAACTGCCAGACAGTATTTGACAACATTTTCATTAACGATGCCTTCAGGAAAGTTTAAAATTTTCGTTAATAAAATGTGTATTGAGACCAAATTTAATAACAAAATCGACTATATTCCATTTACTGACGACTTTATTAAGACAATATCTTAAATACAGCATAATTAAAGATATCGTGAGTGACATTCGCATGCATTTGTCGTACTTCGAGCCACATTCACGACATGCTCAAATAGCCGAGAATGTCCTGTAGCAGGACAAATGTTTTCAACATCTATTTTAATGAGCAAAAACATAATTTAAAGCATTAATGACAAAAATTTGCTGTCATAGGCATAAAGGGAGGACGTACAAGCTTGAATGTGTTAGTGCATTTTCTTCTTTAAAATCTTTGTTGTACCTAGCATATTATACGTTTTGTTTTTGTTTTTTTATAACCATGCGACGCGGACCTGCCTTGCTGAAAACTAGAACAAAACTAAATGATTTTTGTTTTCTATTCACTTTCAATTGTTTGACTTCGTCAACGCTCGTGTTTTGCATGTAAAAATGATTAAAAGGCCTCAGCTCCTGTGGGCTATGGCTGGTGATTGCTATAGATGAAGCAGATAGTGTGTTTGACTATTCAATATATTAAAATGAGATTGGTAGCCTGGGTTCTATTCTATGCAATATCCAAAAATGTGGATAACATATCGTTTTCGTACCCTTTGCTTGAAAACTTTTCAATATATGTTAGGATTTATCGTCTCTGTATCGTCGAGGTCTACGACTGATCAGCAAGATGACTTGGATAACTGGAATACCTTCTCCGCCTAAAGTGGATAAATAATATTGGTGTAGATAATAATAAATGTATGTTTTATTTTGAAGCTTATAGTCTGTATATTGGAAAATTGTATAGATTTCTCCCCTCACCTAATATTTAGCAAATAAGCGAAATGCAAATATGTTAATAAATGGCTTTGCTTTTATCCAACGATTTAAATATATTTTCCTCTTTTATTTATTTTTTGTATTTTAACGACATCATCCTTTACTTTTATTTTCTTATTTTTCTGTGTATTGTTAGTATCATTTAAAATCATTGAAGCTTAAAGACAGAGTGAATAAAAATATCCCCAAACAAAATAGCATTAAATATGATAAGTATTCTCTAGCTAAGCTTGACATACGTATTCATATTGATTCAATAAATTAGCGCTAGGTGTGAATAACACGAATGAATCCCCAATGTATTACTTGTAGTCAGTGAGAAATGGCAAAATGCTTGGTTGATTTCTATAGTTAACAAAAGACTAGAAGGGGAACAGCAGAATGTGTAGAAAGGCTATGAGAAGATGATGCGCTGCTGTAATGTTATCATATTAGATTGATGGTGACTTGTACTTAAAGGAGCATATACAGTGAATTATTAGAATACTTAGATGAAGAAATTGTTAAATAAAAAGGATTAAAAGGATTTTAAAATTTATGAAAAGAGGGGTTAAATCTGCGAATATATTTTACTGAAGTTGACGCTAAATTTAAAGGAAACGTACGTTAAATATTCCCTTCCTAATATAAAATTTTAATAATTATTTAGATTTAGGATAACTAAAGCTGTAATTTACCTCAGATCTGATTTATTTAACTTTCACAGAGTCTTCTATTGTCTGGATGTATATAATAAGCAAATATCAAATACAGTCATACGCAATTTATTTAACCTTTAAAAAAAACTGTATAGCCTCCGCTATTTAGAAACCCACTGTAAGTTGACTTAAGAGTTGTTAGAAAGGCATTACATATGTATGTGTATTAAAAAAAGAAAAAAAAAACAAATACTAAAATAAAAATACTCTAACGAATACAAAATATTCGCATGCACACCATTTTACTCAGACGAATAACAATGAACTCATACCCTCATAATACAGCTATTTATAGAAAGTTAGTGAGTGACTTTTATACAGTACAAACATTTTAACGCTTTGATAAACGATTTCAATATTCTTCCTTTTTTATTTTCCTCAATTTCTTTTTCCCTTTGCATTTTATTCAGGGGTTTTGCGTTTATATTATAGGATGTTTTGTTAAGTTAGAGTTTGGCTATATATATACATATATACACATATACACGCGGAGTAAAAATATGGTTACGGTACTGTCACTACAACAATATTATGTTCTCACTGTTAATTTACATTAACTTTAATAATACTACGTTCATGATGTCAATGTTTTATTTCAGTTTTATCATTCAATGTTTACACTTAATAAATATTTCAGTATAACTACAAAAATGTTATGTTTTTGAATATTTTTACCAGAAAAAAATTTTTATTAATAAATAAATATCATTATTTCTACAATCATTAATTGCTATCAATCCTTTTCCTTGGCCTTAAACCATATTTTATTTTCAAACCATATTATTATTTTTATTCCCATAATAATAAAATGTTGCAATAAAATCTTTTAACCATATTTGTAAAATTTGAAAAATTAATAGCTTTTTTGGTTTTGAATATATTTTATATTTAGCATTTGTTTTCCATCTTCATTATAATTGTTATTTAGTTTGATTATATTTTGTGTCATTCAAAGAATATGAAATATTGATTAATTATTATATAATTAATGAAAAAATAATGTCTGATTGTAATGAGATAAATTTAAAAAATTTTTCAGAAACTCTGATAATTTTTTTATATAATACGTATGATAGAATTGATTATTAATATAATAAAGTCTAATCATATCATGAAAAAATCAGATGATCAGATGTAATAAAATCAGATCACAACAAGATAAAATTTTTTTATACAATATAAAAAATCTGATCATAATATGATAAGTTAGATCGTTTTATGATTATAATTTTTATATTTATTGTTATTTATGATGAAAATTCTTACAATAACAATATAATCCAATCATTATACGCAACTATATTTTTTCTCTGCGTGTATATATGTGTCTTTATTCGTCTGAGTGTGATGCAGTGTAAACAACAATACGTTAAAGCCAAGAAGAACCTTCTTAGCTTCAGTTTAAGTAAAAAACAAACCTTTTTTCAGTTCAGTTTTTCAAAGTTTTCCGTTATTTTAATGGCCTTTGTTTTCAGTTTTAATATGTTAACTATATTTAGCGGATAAATCTATTCATGGATTGGTAAAATATGATCAAAATTTTAAGAAATGGATTAAAACAGAATTAGAAATATGACGAAGAATAAACTTTATAATTTTTATCGGGAATTTTAAATTTATGGTACTAACTCAGTAATTATAAAAATATATTTTAAAGTATTAAATTAATCTGACTTTTTCTATTTATTTAAATATATACTTTTTTGTTTAAACTTTTATCTGAAAATCTCTAATCTCTATAAATTACTTCATTCTAAATTATTCTCTATGATACTCTCACTTATCCAGCTGCAAAGCCAGCGCTACTTTACTCCGTCCAGTGCATTGTGGAAGTAGAATATATTCATGGATTTTTGTTCCATGAAGAACTCTAATAAAAAATCTTAAAAGCTGTGACAACAAGAATAACATATTAAATTATCACTTTCTGGCTGTTCGTGAGGTTCTTAAGGACTTACAGTTATTTCAATATCATTATCGATTTCTTCTTAATTCTAAATATATTAATAGTTTTTGCAGGATTCCGATTATTATTTAATTTGATCTAGAGTTAAATTAAATACTGACTTATAACAACGAAGAGAATAAGAAGGATGAAAAAAAACTCAAAAGTTTATGTTTAGCGGTAATATATTTAAAGATGATTGAAATTTTAATATCTGATAAAATACTACACTTTTTCGTATTTAAAATACATAATTTTATAACTCTTTTACATCATCTATTACACAATATTTTTTATAATAAATTTGTAATATTAAGATATTTAAAGTGCATGAAAACATTAATTTGATTTATACAAAGATAAATAATTATGGCCATAATTTTTTTCGATATTTTAAAATTTTACAGAGTTTTGTGAAAAATTTTGATCTTAAAAAAAGTTTAAATATTATATACATAATAAGATGATTACTAGTAAAGATATAATAACTTATTTTCGACTAATTTAGAATAACAAAATGTTTAAAATTCAGAATTTCAATTGATAGTCCCACAATTACTAAAAAAACTAGAGAGAATCTAATAATGGGATTTTTTTCGAATTTTTCTAATGAAGTGAAGATTTGTTATTGTAAATGTAGTTAAAGACGTCTACAAGTGATTTAGAGTACATTAGGGGTTTTAAAAGTGTATTCTGTTTAAATATTTCAGCTTTATGATTTAAGAACATGTATGTTAATTTCAAAATTTTTGTACAAAATATATCAAATTTAGAACTTTCAGATTCCGCGCTATCAGTTATTTTTTCTTTTTAAAATCATCTTCAGTAAAATATTTTTCAAAAAAGAATTATTTTTCAATTATTTAATTATTTTAAAATGAAGGTCGCGTTTTTGATAAAAAATTTAATTTCGTTTTGGTTTATTGCAAAGAGCAATAAGAAAAAGAAAATTGCCTCAATAATTCAAAAGCAAAGTGTAACCGTACCAGTAGTCTAACAAAACCTTCAAAGGGGTTTTCAAAGTTGATGCGAATTTCTGTTTTATGGCTTCTTGAAGTTCTAATTTTTGAGCCCTTTTTTAAAAAATGTTACTTTGCTCTTTAGTAAACAAAGTTTATTAAAGATAAAAAAATATTGCCGTATAATAAAAGTGGTAGAAAAAAGACTTATACCCATACATATTCAATTATGTAATATACAATATTTTCTATTCCTTGTGTATATAAATATTTATATTAATTGTCCTAGTAGCATATATAAAATAACAAAATTGTTTTTTTTTTAGTGAAAGTGGGCTTAAAACTGGGTGTCGCATCTGACTTATAATTTAGTCCATATTTTTCTCCAAAAAATACTTGATATATGTATGTATTCATTTCAATTTTCAAAAAATTAATTGTTTACAAAAAGTGGGTGTAGCATTTTTATTAATACTATATCATCGATAACCATATGTGCTAAATATCACTTAAATCGATTGAATAATGTGGCTACTCACATATTGAAAAGAGTCTTATTATGAAAAATGGGCGTTAATAAGGTGGGGCTTTGAATAAAAATCTTACATAATATCCATAAATACATTGAAAATTTCTAATTTGTTATTATTTTTTTTTGTTTTTTTATTATTATATAAAAATATCGAAACTCGAACAAACTTCTCACAGGCATTTGGAAATTTCATTATTCTGATGGTGTTGGAATTACTAAGGCAGTATTTAATTACTCAAAATTTGTCTCATAATGTTACTAATTAGCTTTTCTATGAAATTGATAAATTTGTTGTATAACTAAGGAAACAATTTAAAAGAAATCGGACAGAAAATATGTTCGACATCTGGTCAAACGTTTTATGAAATTGCTAAAATTGAATTGATAATAATATGCCAACTAAAAGACAAAAAGCATATAGTAGCATATTCTTTACATGTCTATAAGAAAATATAAAATTTTGCATATCGGATACTAAAAAAAAAGCTTACAAGAGTTTAAAGAAATTATTGTAACCAACTTATTGATTAATTTTCATAAAAATATTTTAATTTTATCAAAAAATTTAGGGCGAGAACACTTGTCTTTAATAGAAATAATTTTACTAAATAATGAGGTCTCAATTAAAGATAAAATATTCATCAACTGTGTTTTAATAATATTGAAGGCTAGTTTAGCAACACTGTCTTCTGTGGCACGAGATTTCATAGTAAGTTTGGATACATGTGAACTTGGAGTTATAAAGAGTTATATAGAAAATTAATCAGGTTACATCACATATTGCAACATACATATTTCAATAAAGATTTGTCTGATACAGTTTAGTAAATTACCAAAAAAATATAATTAAAATTATCTGCAATTTGTTTCCACATTATTTTTTAATTTACTCAATAGTTTCAGAGATATTAATAAAAATTTGGCGATAAAAATCATATTTTTAACAAAATTTAAAAATCTTCCTTTCAAAAAATCGTAAAAAATCTAAAACTGCCAAAAATGCTATTTTATTACTTCATCATGAACTTTTATGTGCAATAATTAAAACAACCCATATTTTTTTAAAATCCATGTACAAAAGTCGACTTTATTTTTAATTAAAAGATGATATTTCATTCCTAACTAGTGTTGCCTCTTTAGCCTTTTTATGGCTAAATCTAGTCTTTTTATTTTGCTTTTAGCCTCAAAATTTTTGTTTATTTTAACAACGAAGAAAATAGTTTCTTATTTGTTAATACAAATTTTATTTTTAATAAATCATCCATTTATGCATTTTTGTGTGTTTATTCACACAAAAAATCTAGATTATTTGACAAAAAATTTCGCTTGTAACGCTTCATTCTCCAAATCAAAAATAACATAATTATTTTTATAAACTTACTATATTGATTATTTTCTAACATACCTTATTAGCCATAGAAACTTTTTACGAATATAATTAAAAAAATCGTTTAAATGTGAAGAATCACACAAAAATGAATCAAAATTATAATCCATTAATGATAGAAAAACAATTCAAAATATTGAATAATTTTTCATATGAAATATAACATAAGTTTGTGTTTAAACTTTTTGGCTGATTTTTTATTGGGTAATGAGAACGAGAAAAGGTTTTTTTTCAACTACAAAAAGGAAAAACATCTGGCCTTATTTTTTTGGAGCATTTAGCCTTTTTTACCATTTTTGAAGTTCATTTAAAACTAATTTTTTCCACCTCCTGGCAACACTGTTATTAACTACTATTGAAATGTTTTTGTTGTTTTTGTTGTTTTTGTAAACAATGTTATTGTTTTTTTGTATAATTTTTAAATCAGATATCCATACTTAATTGCGAATAAAGTTCACATTTATCAAACGATTTTAATAAAGTATGACTCATTTTAAAGTCAACATATACAATTTTATAAATTTTTTCAAAATTTCGAAACTGATAAAGAGATTAGAAAATTATATAAACGTGTCTTGTAGATAATTTTAATTATAATTTTATTTTATGTAATTAATATTATTAATTTACTGTAGTATACTTTGACTTTGGATTTTTGCTCACTCAATTTCTCCCTTTTTTCCTTTTTTTTTTATCTATTTCATTATTTTTATCATTTGCGTTTTTTTTTTAGTCCTTAAATCAATAACTTCTATTTGTTGTTAGCTTTCTGATGCTTTACCCTTTTGCCAAAAATTTCATTTTCTTTTTAAGATCATTGAATAAAGCAACGAAAATAATTTCTAAAAAAGTCCTACTAAAACATTCAATTGCACACAATACAAAAATACGAAGAAAAAAATCCTTAAAATTTACTCGAAAATGGAAAAATTCTTTTGAGCACATTTTCACTTAATGTGGATCTACAAATACAGTTAAACATACCAACACATGGAGATGAAAAACGATTGCATTGTTAATAAAACATACACATACCACACTAACATTACAGCGTTCACTATATACTTACTTACTCATATAAATAAAATCTGAAGAAAAATGAAATATCAACAAAACTAAAAAAAACTTTTAGCAAACGAATATTTCGATTCGATTTCCATCTACCAAAGAAAAAACCTTACTTAAAAAAAAAAATTCACTAAATTTCTCAAAAGAAATGTAAAAAGTGAAAAATAATGTTGTTAGATAAAAAAGGGAACAAAAATATTTATTATTAAGCAATAGAAAATTGGTCACGAAAAAAGATTTTTTCTTTTTGTTAAACATTTTATAAAATTTCCCTAAAAGTAAATTTGTCAATAGATAACTACAATAAACAGATATCTTTTAGTTTTGGTTTTATTTTACGCAAATGCATTTGTTAAAAATTCATAAAAATGAGAAATAAAATTGAATTGAATAAAAATAAAAGGTATATATTTTTAAAAATTTTCATTATACCTTATCAGTCTATTAATCTATTTTGATACCGCTATATTTCTCATTAATTTTATAATTTTATTTATGCTAGCTACACTTATTTTACACATTGAATTTCTACATCAATAGTTTTAAAAGGTTTTCATTTAATAATTTTAACATTGTTCTAATAATCGCAATTTTTTTTTTTTTTTTGTTCGGAGGAAGCTAGTTCCTATACATATATCGTCGGTTGCTGGAGCCAGCTCAACGACAAACCTTCATAAACACAATAAGAATTAAAAGTTCTACTCTAAAATATTAAAGCTTAAATAAAGCCCATCTATTTATTTTTTCTTACTCTCCTTACCACATTGGTTGGTTTCTTACCGACACTAGATATAGTGGGGTGAGAAGTAAAAACAAAGATCAAAACAGCAATGATGCATTTTTGTTTTTTTTTTTTCGTTGTTTTTATTCAGGGCACTAACAAATTTAAATTCAAAACAATTTTCGCCGCAGAAATTTGGAGATAAAGAATCCTGAAACGATGCAGATGTTTGTGATATGTTTGCTGCTTTCTTCTCATCCGCCTATTTTGATAAAGATTTACATGAACTTTCCAATTATCCATATCCAATTCCTACTGCAACCCTAATAAATTGTCCAACATTATATAAATCAATGGTACTGAGAGCTGTACAGAATCTAAAATATTCTGATCAATGTGGACCTGACGGTGTTCAAAGCTGTGCTCTTATAAAAAGTTTAAATTCTCTTATATCTCCAATAACCTACTTATTCAACGTAACAATATTTAGTAGTTACTTTCCTGAAGTTTGGAGGAAATCTTGTATTATACCTTTGTTTAAATCCGGAAGCAGATCCAACATTTCCAATTATAGAGGTATTGCTAAATTAAGTGTTATTCCAAAACTTCTCGAAAAGATAGCTACTGAAATCCTTTCGCATCAAGTCAGCATGGATTTAGAAAAGGATGTTCCACTACTACTAACCTTTTGGAGTTCGCAACCTCAGTTATAACCGCATTTGATTCCGGTTTACAGATAAACGCAATATACACAGATTTCAGTAAAGCTTTCGATAAAGTTAATCACTATCTCCTATTGTTCAAATTGGATAAACTCGGGTTTTCTCCTGTTTTCCTTAAATGGATTTCCACATATCTTAAAAATAGATGCCAATGTGTATTATTCAGAGAATGTACATCAAAAACCATTCCTGTTTTATCTGGTGTTCCACAAGGTAGTCATCTCGGCCCCTTATTATTCCTAATATTTATAAATGATTTACCAGCTTGCATTAAAAATTCTAGAATATTAATGTATGCTGATGATGTAAAGCTGTTCCATAGCTTTAACTATTCCTATCAATGCCCCTTACTCCAATCAGATCTTGACAATCTTTATGATTGGTGTATGATGAATCTAATGGATCTGAATTTAAGAAAGTGTAAACACATGATGTTCTATAGAAGAAGTCCAGTACTCTGTAGATACACAATAAATGAATACCTACTTGATCTAGTCGAAGAATTTCTTGATCTGGGTGTGTTACTTGATTGCAAACTATCCTTTAATTCCCACGTTTCGCAAATCTTTAATAAGGCAAAAGGTATTCTAGGTTTCCTCAAGCGCTGGGGAAGAGAGTTTAATGATCCTTACGTTTCCAAGCAATTATTCATATCTCTTCTAAGACCAATCCTGGAATATGCTTCCGTGGTCTGGGATCCTCAATACGAAGTTCATATAAAGAAAATTGAATCGGTCCAGAAACAATTTCTCTTATTTTGTCTTTGTAATCTTTCATGGAATCCTAATATTAATTTACCATCATATGAAAGTCCATTACAGCTTATTGATCTCCCTACTCTTGAAAGTAGGAGAAAATATATGAATATTTCATTTGTAATTAATTTAGTAAACGGTTCAATTAATTCTGAGTTCCTGCTTCGTAAAATCGAATTCGTAATCCCAAATCGTCCAACTAGAAATTATACTCCTTTAAAAATAAAATATTTTCAAACCAATTATGCCAACTTTGATCCCATGGGACGTATATGCAATCAATTCAACAGTTTCTATCCATATATTGATTTCTCATTAAATCCAATCCGCATTAAGAGAAGTATTTTTAACTTAGTTAAATAATAAGTTTTTGTTATTGAATGATTATGAAAATATTTTATTGTAAATAGCTTTAAGAATAATATATATGCTAGCCTGTAAGAAATTGTAATTTCATTGGCTATTAAATAAATAAAATCATTATAATGTAAAAAACTATAAAAAAATGAAAAATTTTAAACAATAAATTCCACTAATACAATATTGCTGATCACTTTAACATTTTCATTAACTTGCTTGCTTAAGCAATTGTTGGATATACCATCGTTTGGATGTCTTATACATAATGCATTTTTATGCGCCATCATTAGTTTTTTTTAGTATCCTCTATATTACATGATTATATAATCAAATTGTATGGATAATTACACCAACTATCTTCTAAAGATATTCACTTATCTTCTGTTGCACATATTGTCGATAAATATTTTTCAGTTCCATGTTAGGGTGTTCGCAAATGTTAAATTTTCAATTAAATAAAATTAAAAATTTACATATAACTGGGCAATTATTTTCGGCACACAACTGAGTAAGTTAGAGGACTGTCTCTACAAAATTTCTTTAAAATCGTACAATATTTTTAACTAGCTCTTGTATAAGTGACATAACGAAAACACAAAAAAATTATGATTTTAGTCAACTATTTATATATGTGCTAGGCCTAAATTTAGTCCAATTGAGCAAGTATGTAAATCTTTTCTGTTTGCTATTGAAATAATAACCTATAGCCTTATTGAAAATTTTATATATATATCAGGAAGACATTTCTCGACAATTTGTACAATAAAAGCTAAGCGCATATCTTTAGTAGATAGCTGCCATAATTATTTTTACAATTTTACTATATTTTCTTGAAATATAGCAGATACTAAGCAATATTAAATGTAATATAAAATGTATAATAATCATATAAAGATGGAGTTTTTATCCGTATTTATTTTTTAAGCCATCTTCTGAACCAAGTGTCTTTCTCTTTACTTCTTATTTTATATTCTTACTTTTTTTATTATTTTTTTAAGCTATCTAAGCTGCTGTATATCATTAGACAAAATAATTTTTATCCTTTTGTTTATTATATTTTTAGTAACAATAAATTTATTGTTTCCAATAGTTTGATGAAATAATTTTTGAAGACAAATAATTTTTCAAATGTGACCGATGAGAAAACATGTTTTTCTATTTGCCTTCTTTACTATATTTAATGTTTGACCAAACAAAAAATGGGAAGTTAAATATGCGTAATGTGACCAAAAAATAAACTACGTATTACTTTGGAAAAATTTTATGTATGTTGTATATCTTAAAAAATATATTTTAACACCATTATTTTAAATTTTATATAATTCGTGTATTTATCGTTACTTTTGAGTTTTGTGGTCATATGGGTTGTTTATCAAGTTAACCTATAAATTTGAAGGACAAAAACTTATATTTGGACATGAATTTGCACGAATGTATGAACGCCAAAGCGACTATTTTATTTAACAATATAGAAAGCGCCAATATTTTTCGGTAAACTCTTGCAATCATTAATTTTTCCTCAGTTAAGTGTTGGTAAATCTGAACGAAAATTTCTTGGTTTTCATAAACAAGTAGGAGAAAATATTATGCTCTAGCCTATTGGGTAGTTTCGCTAATTAATAAAAATATAAAACTTACAAAATGATTAAAATAAAACCAAAAGCAACGTAACTATCATATTTAAGAGAAATAACTACTGTAGTAAAATTATGTATTATAAAAGTTTTTATCAAAAACACTTAAAATTGGTTTTAGGAAATATTATTTCTAATTTTAGACAAAATGACTTTGATAAAACCTCAAAAAGGCACTAACAATACTTTTTGAATTTATGCCAGAAAACTTGATTTTTGTTCAATGTGACATTGCACAAATCGTGATAATTCTTATATTATTAAAATTTTGCTTCTGGTAAAAATATTCCAAAACATAAAATTTTTGTAGTCAACTATATTAAAATTTTGATTGAACGTAAATACTGAATGATAAATTGAAACAAAAGCATTGTTATCATGAACATAGCATTATTAAAATTAATGAAAATTAACAATGAGAACATAATATTTTGCAGTGACAATGACGTAACCATATTTTTTCTCTGCGTGTTAAAACAAAAATAGTATCACAAAGTAAAAATCATTTAATAATTAAGTTGAACAATTTGCAAATTTAAGTGCTATTAATTCAGGCCATTTGTTTCAAAATTTTACTTTAAACATTACGTGATATAATTCATTTCATTTACAAAATTCATAAGAAAACCACATTTCATTTTATGTTCTTTAATATCTATAACCTTCGCTTTGAATCAGTTTTATTTCTATTCTTTGCTCTCAATTTTATTTGCAAAAATTACAATAAATTATAAACATTTTATTACCTTTATAAATATTACGGATTTATAAATCAAAAACATAAACTCGCGTCAGAAAGTAATATAAATTCGTAAAATTCACATATACAAAATCAAAATTAAAATTTAAGTACAAATATACATATAAACACACGTAACATATAATCATTCAAATATACACATAAAAGAAATTAAAGCAATCCAAGTCTATACATTTATGTTGCAAATACACGCAAATGTAATAAACATAAATTTACACTTTCCTACAAATCTCTGTTTTGCATTCTAAAGAACATCATTAAAATGTGTAAGGAATATGTATATTTATATTGACATATTGTATATGTACATTAGGGATATAACTATTTGAAATTTTTGCAAATATCCAAAATACCATAACAAGGCCTTGTAGAGCATTGAAAGTTATAAAGGAATGCGCATTAAACGCGGCGACATTTTTATATTCATATTATTGTTTTGAGTTCGAAAATATTACAATTTCCATGAAATTATATATGTTTTGGTCGCTTTGCTATATTCTCTTTGATATAAAATAATTTGCTTCTGTAACCTCTATTAAACTGCGATATAAATAGAAAATTTATAAAGAAATTAATTAATTTAATTTTTGTTCATTTTTAAAAAAATAATTTCATCTAAATATTTCATGTCTCTACATTTTATGGTGCAAATTGAAATCCAAAATTCAATAAATTTATTAATAGCAAAATGTTTATATATGTAGTTTAATAATCGATACGTTTTAAATATTTTCTTATAAATGATTGACCACATCTAGCGTTACCATTGAGAATTTAAAAAAAAAGTGACCAACAAAGGGGGATTTCAAAAAATAAAGTCACCAAGAAAGGGGTCAACTGATTCAATACCTAAAAAATCCTTAAATTTTATTTATTTAATAAAAACAAAAACATATAATAAAAAAAAATATAAAATATAAATTTTTTCATAAAAATAATTAACATAGTTATGAATTGATCCTCTGTATTTTTGTACGAGGACTTCAATCGGAATCCAATCTTATAAATCCCCGTCTAATAAATTTAGAACTGAAAGCATGGATTCACAAGTGTTGACCTTAAAACTGTTGGGTAATGTATTTTTCATTTGGCTAAGCGCCAAAGTCAAAACGTAAATTAGGATATGAATATTCATCAAATCTATTTTTTGAATTTTCCTAATCAGGTCCAAAAAGATTCGGCATTTGATGTTTTAAATAGTTGTTCATAAACTTTTTCATTTGTTTTAGTTCTTAGCAATTTAAGTGCATTTATAAATTCTTCGGGGTCTTTTTTACATCATTATGCTGTGAAACAATTTCAAGATAATTAATTTTTTCGGCGGAAGTTAGTCATTTAGTACATAGCCTTAAAAAGTCGGCATTTAGTTCCACTTTAAAAAAGGTACCAGATGGTTGAAAAATAGGCAGTTGGCGATTAAAGTCGCCAAACGTTATCACTGGCCATATCGCAGTGTTTAAGTAGAAGAAAAGAAAAAAAGTAAAATAAGGTATTCTGTTGTACCATTTGAATAATTTGAACTGTATACAAAAGATATAAAAAATAAAAATATAAAAAAATTTAAAAAAGTGAAATTTTTTCTAAACTGTTTTGAAAAACTGGTACAATACTAGCTAAAAGGTAACACTGTTATTTTGAGGTTCAAAAATAGTTATACCCCTAATGTACGTATTCACAAATTAGAGAAAAATGTTTCAAACATACACATATGTATTTGTAAAATAATGAAATAATATAAAGCATTTGCAGGAGTAAATACTTTTTATCTTCCACGATTTAATTTAGCAGTTTAGTTTTATGTGTAAGAAAAAATTAGCAAATTCATCACTATGTTCGCTTTTGCGCTGTATATATTATTTATATATTTTATTATTATATTTATATATTTTACCTTAAAGTTTCTTTTTCTAATATAAATTTTCGAACCAACTGTCGTTAAAATTGGCTTAATAAGGCAAAATTTATCAAAATATGAAACTTTTTCACTAAGAACTAGCGGTAGTTATAGGGTCGTATTCTTAATATATTATGCGCACATGGGTAAATTGAACTAAATTTGAGCCCATAATAAGTAAGAATGTTATATTTGGTTCGACCAGATCTATTATACCCACCATCTGCAACTTGTGTCACGCTAGTTTAAAATCTTTCCTTATAAAGGAGGGGGGCGGATTTCATCCATTTATAGACATATACCTTAACAATTAAATGTCAAAAAAAAATTAAAACATGTAAATAACTTGTTCTCCTGTCTGTTAGTATCAGTCAAATTCAAATACAATGTCCATAAATCTCATTTAAAAATTGACACACGTTAATTTCAAATCTTCTTAAAGAAGTAGTGGCTCTGTTCTAATACTTGTCAAATTTATAATTTTTATTCAGAATTAGTCAGAAATTATCAGAAAAACAACAAAATATACATACATACAAATTCTTAGTACGGGAACGCTTTCCTGTAAATTCCGACTAAAACTTGCAAGTTTACAAGTAATGGAACAGAGCTAATATTTACTTTCTCGATATAAATATTTAATGACAGGTAAAAATAGATTTTTTAAATAAATTAATTTAAATAATTAACATTTTAAACAAATAGTAACGATGACCTCCCGCAATAAATTAATCAATAATTCTAAATAAAGCCACAATCAAAAAAATTCTTCATTCATTAACTATATACTAGTCTAAAATTTATTTATTTATTTTTTCTTAAGGATTAAATTTATTTTGCTTATCCCGTTTTTTTTTTTTTTTTTCTTCACTTCACTGTATTCACATTAAAGTCGAATTTCTGTTAGTTATATATTATACATATGACAATTTTAGTGAAAATTTTTTAAATAAATATAAATGTCGATATACTTTGACAAATGGATTTGCATTTTATGTGAACCAAAAAATAAAAAATAATAAAAAAACACACAAAAATACATTAAATTACAAAAACAGAACTGCCACATTGACAGATGAAATAATGCAAATGAACAACTCACCCGCTTTTACACATACACCAAAAAAGTAAGACTTCTGACATATAAATGCTGTTGTAAATTGACAGCTGGCAATTTTTAATCAAACACAAATGAAATGGAAAGGGAAGTGGAAAAAAAAAACAAATACATAAACTGTGGAAAAAGCTGGATAAAAGTGAAAAAAAAAAGATTGAAATACATTAATTAATGCTCTTAATCTGTCTTAGTTAGATGTGTTTGAGAGATAAACTAAACAAATTAAAAGTTAAATATATTTAATGGTTATTTTATGCTAAAACAAACATTTTGATTTCTTCTGTGTTGCTAAATTTTCTGTTTTTTTTTTTTGTATCTTTGCAGTTGCCTCAAGAGATTCTTCATCGAGTAGTAGTGGCAGTTCAAGCTCTTCATCTAGTGGCAGTAGTAGCGGCAGTTCATCATCTTCAATATCTTCTCAAGCGAAATTGCCTGTTATGGTATTTGTACATGGTGAATCGTATGAATGGAATAGTGGAAATCCTTATGATGGTTCGGTATTGGCCAGTTTTGGTCAAATGTTAGTTGTCACTATTAACTATCGTTTGGGTTTATTAGGTAAGTGTTTATTATTTTTTTAATTTAGAGAGCTTAGGTAACATTTCAAATTATAAGAAGTAAGAAAGGACCTATTAGTCTTTGTAAAATATATTACGATAAAACCCTACAAATATTTTCAAAAATTTTATTTAAAAAAACCCAACACACAATAATTTTTTAAATACAAATACAACAATTGCTTTTTTATTATTGTTTATTTAATCAATAAAACAATGGCTTTGTTACATTACTAACACTTTTACACTTATCTTTATATAGAACCATCCTTAGTAGTTGCATATTGAAAGTTTTTTTTTTTTTTTTTTTTTGTACAAACAATTTTAGTTTATCAGAAGGTAGTCATGTGGAAATTCATTGATAAAGAAACAAATAATTTTGTAATAACAGTTAGTAGCAGAATCTTTATTTCTTTTTTTCCAATTTTTAAACAAGTTTAATATAGTATTTTGTTGGCAAAGAGTTAAAAAAAAAATTGCATTTTCTATACTTTTTTGTAGTATAAATAACAGGCAATAAAATATGTTCATTAAGACAAATTTTATCAGATAATTATTTGAATTTATTGATTTTAGTATTTATTTAACAATATTTATAAAAATAGTTTATTTGCTAGAAATAAAGTGATAGTAAATATAATTTATTCAAAAGAGATATGATCTTAAATATCCCAGAACAATTTTGTATCAGTTTGTCAAAAATCAAGCTGGTCTTTACTAGTTCCTTTTTAAAGAATTCAGACATTAAAATAAGTCATTTATAACGGTTACTAATATACAGGGGTGCCTTTTATGTTTTGCCACTTTTTGAACCCTTTTTTTAATGGCCACTTACACTTTTTAACCCTATGCGCTGAATGACGAGAATCTATGTTGATTGCAATATTTTGACCCATTATATATTAATTCCAATGAAGAAATTAATTTATTTGAAATTGTTTCACAATATAGTGATGGAAGTAAGAACCTTGGAATATTTATAAATGATCTGAAAGCTATCTCCATCGTATACCAAAATGTTAGAGGTATGAACACAAAGTTAAAATCCCTTTATTTAGAGAGCTTTGATATTGAGCATAATATCATTGTACTCACTGAAACGTGGCTCCGAAATAAATCTTATAAAGAAATTCATAATTCTGAAATAATGTGCAGTAAATTTCAAATCTATAGACGTGATAGAGTGGGCAAAGAAGGTGGGGGAGTTTTGATTTCTGTCTCAACTCTTTTTCCTTCAGAAGAAATATTTTTTAACAATGATCAAAATATTGAATTTATCGACGTATGTGTTAAATCTAAATTTAGAACAATTTTTATAACTTGCTCTTATATTCCTCCTGCGTCAAACATTCAAATTTATGAACAACATGCAAACGCGATAAAATTTGTAGCTAATCAATCCAAACCTGGAGACTCCATAATTGTTCTTGGTGACTTTAATATTCCAAATATTAAATGGTGCGAAACTCCTGATTCATGCTTTTTAAGCCCATCAATAAGATCGGAAACATCTATTGAATTACTGGATGCTATTGCTGATATGGGACTATTCCAAATAAACAACATAGTAAACAAGCTTAGCAAACTACTTGATCTTGTATTTGTTGACCAACCTGAAGAAATTAATATTCTTCGCATTAATCCATTATTAACACCCGAAGATGCGTATCACCCCACTCTTGAAATAAGCGTAAACGTTGAAACAAAAATATTATTACAATCCAATGTAAATAATGAGATGGTATTTGATTTTAGTAAAGCTGATTATTCCAAATTAAATCACCTACTTTATTCTGAAAACTGGTTTGAATATATTCCTTACAATAAAGTATGCCCTCGTAATATTGACATCATTTTGAATAAATTCTATGATGGCTTATTTAAATGTTTTAAGAAATCAATACCAATGACGAGAAAAAAAATTGCACATGGACCGCCTTGGACTACAAAGCAGCTTAATGGCTTAAAAAATTTGAAAAACAAACATTATAGAAAATACAAAAAATCCGGTTTACCTATTGATTATATGAGGTACTCCATATCAAGATCAGTTTACAATTCGGAAAATATCAAATGTTACAATAATTATCTTTTTAGGGTGAAAAGAAACTTTAAAAATAATCCAAAATATTTTTACCAGTTCGTAAATTCTAAGCGTCGAGTCTCTGAATATCCGTCCATGATGAAATTTGGAGATAAAGAATCCTCAAACGATGCAGATATTTGCGATATGTTTGCTGCTTTCTTCTCATCCGCCTATTCTGATAAAGATTCACATGAACTTTCCAATTATCCATATCCAATTCCAGCTGCAACCCTTATAAATTGTCCAACATTAGATAAATCGATGGTACTGAGAGCTGTACAGAATCTAAAATATTCTGATAAATGTGGACCTGATGGTGTTCCAAGCTGTGTTCTTATAAAATGTTTACATTCTCTTATATCACCAATAACATACTTATTCAACATATCAATATTTAGTGGTTACTTTCCTGAAGTTTGGAGGAAATCTTATATTATACCTTTGTTCAAATCCGGTAGCAGATCCAACATTTCCAATTATAGAGGTATTGCTAAATTAAGTGTTATTCCAAAACTTTTCGAAAAGATAGTTACTGAAATCCTTTCGCATCAAGTTGTATGTTATCTTTCGCCATTTCAGCATGGATTTAAAAAAGGATGTTCCATTACTACTAACCTTTTGGAGTTCACAACCTCAGTTATAACCGCATTTGAGTCCGGTTTACAGACAGACGTAATATACACAGATTTCAGTAAAGCCTTCGATAAAGTAAATCACGATCTCCTACTGTTCAAATTGGATAAGCAAGGATTTTCTCCTGTTTTCCTTAAATGGATCTCCACATATCTTAAAAATAGATGCCAATGTGTACTATTCAGAGAATGTACATCAAAAACCATTCCTGTTTTATCTGGTGTTCCACAAGGTAGTCATCTCGGCCCCTTACTATTCCTAATATTTATAAATGATCTACCAGCTTGCATTAGGAATTCTAAAATATTATTATTATTATGATGTAAAGCTGTTCCATAGCTTTAACTATTCCTATCAATGTTCCTTACTCAAATCAGATCTTGACAATCTTTATGATTGGTGTATGATGAATCTAATGGATCTGAATTTAAAAAAGTGTAAACACATGATGTTCTATAGAAGAAGTCCAGTACTCTGTAGATACACAATAAATGAATATCAACTTGATCTAGTCGAAGAATTTCTTGATCTGGGTGTGTTGCTTGATTGTAAACTATCCTTTAACTCCCACGTTTCACAAATCGTTAATAAGGCAAAAGGAGTTCTAGGTTTCCTCAAGCGCTGGGGAAGAGAGTTTAATGATCCTTATGTTTCTAAGCAATTATTCATATCTCTTGTAAGACCAATCCTGGAATATGCTTCCGTGGTCTGGGATCCTCAATACGAAGTTCATATAAAGAAAATTGAATCGGTCCAGAAACAATTTCTCTTATTTTGTCTTTGTAATCTTTCATGGAATCCTAATATTAATTTACCATCATATGAAATTCCATTACAGCTTATTGATCTCCCTACTCTTGAAAGTAGGAGAAAATATATGAATATTTCATTTGTAATTAATTTAGTAAACGGTTCAATTAATTCTGAGTTCCTGCTTTGTAAGATCGAATTCGTAATCCCAAATCGTCCAACTAGAAATTATACTCCTTTAAAAATAAAATATTTTCGAACCAATTATGCCAACTTTGATCTCATGAGACGTATATGCAATCAATTCAACAGTTTCTATCCATATATTGATTTCTCATTAAATCTAATCCGCATTAAGAGGATTATTTTTAACTTAGTTAAATAATAAGTCTTTGTTATTGAATGATTATGAAAATATTTTATTGTTAATAGCTTTAAGAATAATATATATGCTAGCCTGTAAGAAATTGTAATTTCATTGGCTATTAAATAAATAAATAAAAATAAAAATAAAAAATAAAATAAAACTGTTAGAATCTAAAACTACTGAAAAAGTTTATGAATAACTATTTAGAAAAGAAAATTATAAAATGGATTTCATGAATATTTATATTCTAATTTATTTCAAATGATTGTTTATATTTTACCTCATAGAAGTGCCTCGACGGAACGTCTTTTTCTAAATTATCACTAATGAAAAATAAATTGTACAACAGACTTAAGGTCAACACTTGTGAAACAATATTTTTAATCCAAAATTTGTTAGATTGGATTTGTAAGACTAGAATTTTTAGGTATTGAATAATTATTAATATACTGAATCATTTGAGTAAATAAAGATGCCTGTTAAAAAGTTGCCTCTACTGCGGAATAGGATTCTGGCATTATTGTTTGTCCTTGAAATCGATTTACCTTTTGAAGTGTAATAAATTAGTCATTTTAGCATACATATTTATTGTTTCATTTGCAGCAAGTACCCATTTGCATCTGAAATGTTCCAAGTCTCCAACAAAAGCTTTACAGGATATTTGTTCGAAAAGCCGCTTATAGAAGACCCTATTTCCAATAGTTTCATCTCCAAAATCGTTACACTACTTTGTTATATTTTTAGAAGAGTTTTTAATTTTAGTAAGCTTCTAATTTATTTTATTGTTTCAACATATTCATAATTTTTTTCAGAGTAGAGGCTTTTTTTTGTGCATTGATTTCTTCTAATAGATGTTTGAAAAAAAGAAAAAAAATAAAAAAAATGCATCTTCAAAGACTAAAATCTTACTCACTATACTACGCCGCTTATCCTATTAAGAAACCAAAGCAGATTTTACACAAAATATAGAATTAAAAAAATTACAGTTTTTTTCGTGACAAATAATTATTCTCATACAGAAAATAAAAAACACTGATTTATTAAATAAAGCTAAATAGGTAAAAAAAAAATCAATTTTTTATACCAACTCGCGAAAGAACTGATAAGATAAACCATTTGTGAAAAAAATTGATCTACAGTAATATTATAAAAAACTACTTAAATAAATTAAAAGCTACAAAGAAAAAATATTGTCTATTAAACGATTTACCAAAGATAAAAATTTTTCCAATTACTTTTTTATTTGTACAAATTATTCAAGCGATTAAAATTCGAACTTTAATACAAATGATTTGTTGGCTTTCAATTATTTTTCTTATTATATTAAATAATAAGTTAATCAAATATAAATAAAAATAAGTGACAATTTTTTTAATATGTTGAACTTCAGTTAATAAAATAATTGAATATGTATTATTTGTAACTGAATTTAGATTTTATAGTTTTCTATGTAAAATTTTCATTTAATTTGTTGAAATACTGCGATTTTAAGTAATTTATTTAGTTATAAAAATACTGGAAGTAATTCTAAAATTCGGATTAATAATTTTATTAAATTTTTATGAAAGTATATTTTTCTCCGTATAATTATCGTTATTTTTATGTTTTATGTATACTACTTCGGCTAGCGATCAACTTTTACCTTTGAGTAATTATTTGTCGGATTAACCGATTATTATGAAACCCTAAATAATTGGATACTTATTTTTTAATTTGAAGTAGGGATATAATATTTTTCCTGCTAGTTTTGAAAAAAAAAAAACAAATCAAGTGACAGTTCTACCGGGTTAAGATTTTTATTGGGCTCAATTTTCAGAAAAATTTTCAAGCAATTTTACAATTTTATAAAATTTGGAAAATATGAAAAATATAAATAAATAAATAAAAAAAATGTAAATATTTTCTTAAGGTTTAACAAATTCAAGTACAATTATTTCAGATAGAAAACGTAACAGGGAAACAAGAGCTATCGACACATCAATTTACAAAAATAACACTGTGATCAAAAATGAGACTTATTGTTTTTTAACAAGATAGGTACACATTGGGTAAAACTATTTCGGCGACGCTAAATTTAATGGTGTTAATAATTTTTAAAAACAAGCGCTCATTTTTGAGATATTTCAATTCGAAGGACTAAAAGAGGGGTTAGAAAAGTAAAGTTTTTTTTCTTCCTTTTTAAATTTAATAAAGTAACTAGTACTAATAATGTACAGCCTTTCAAACAAAAATATAAATATATTAAAAATTGGGCTGGAATTGATTTAATTTATAATTATTTGGGTATTTCTTCAAATTCGTTTACTTTTGTGGTTAAATTTTTTTTGTTAAATTTTATTTAACGGCACATCTACTCTAATTTTTATTAATATTAGTTGGCTTTAGTGAAACACAAATCTGATCACGTGAATGACTTTTCGTGAAGGGCGTCAGTGTTATAGAGGTTTAAGACAAAAATTTGCAAAAATTCTATTTTTAGCAATATATAAAAAAATTACCACATATGTATTACCTACATCTATATATTTAAAATACAAACTAAAAGTGATACGATATAGTTGATATCACCGATGATCGCTATCATAGCGATTTACATTAAACACATTTTTATCAAAACAGTATGCATAGATTTTTTTGTTTTTGTTTTTTTTATAATTTTATAAAATTTGCTGATACTTTTTTAATATCTGACAACCAAAAAATTTTTTTTAAATAAAATTAATAAACAAGAAATTACCATTTATGTTATGGTAGATAAAAATTAAAATTTTTAAATAATTGTAAAAATTCCATTTTAAATCCGATATCAAAAATAAATGTACATGTGTAACCGACACAAAGGTATATCAAATACAAATTAAAGGAGGATCTATACGTTTTATAATAATGAACATAATCGGTACCATAATTCTGTTTTAACCTACCTTTTTTACATTATCAAGTAAAAAATATAGTGTACATATATTTTTGATAATTTTTTTTATTGTATTAAATTCACTGTTGTACTTTTCATATCTAACCACAAAAAAAATCTTTAAATGATGTTAATAGATCAAAGATTGCAAGTATTAATTACAGAACTTTGAAATATATTGAAATAATTGTGATAAAAAATATTAAAGTTAATTTTAAACTCGTAAGTATTTTTGTGTGATTCCGATATAAGCTATAATTACAGCTACAGAGTGGTGTACATTTTCAATTAGCGCCTTGATGTGCCTTGACGATATAATACTTTTTATGTAATTTTTTATGAAATCCATTTTTCGCTTAACTAAAACAGAATAGATGTACTTATTCTAAATGTAATTTCACATAAAGTGTAAAAAATGCTAAAATAAAACATTCAAAATTTTAGATCGATTTTAAAGATTTATAAAATATATACAAATTAATATGTTATCGCGCCATAATGATTCTTAATTTGGAAATCTTGTTTTTATCACGCGATATTTTAGTTTAATTAAAATGACGCTGTGAGTGTGCCTTGCAAAAAAATTTTCATGTTTCTTTTGAGAGCATATTAACGATGTGTATTCAAATGATTCATAATTACAAGAGCGATAAAGCTCAACTCTTTATTTTGTAATAATCGAAATAATACCAATTTTCTAATCAAAAAACTGTAAAAATTTTAAATCTTGAAAATTTTGGTTTCACCACTTGTCTACAATATAATTTGAAACTGGTCAATGGCACTGATAGTCTTATTTCTAAAAGTGTTTGGATTCTACAATAGAGAAATTCGACACATATACTAAAATTCGCGATTACAGCAACCAAAAAAAAGACACTTGTTATTTTGAAACACTTTTTTGGATCTTTTAAATTTGAATGCCTGGCAGTGCCACATGGTCTTGTTGTTTTCTTCCACAAGATGTTTAATTGCATCAAAATTTTATCAAAAACTCTGAATTAAAAATAAAGAAAAAAAAAACATTTGAGTTTTAAGGTAAACGTAAAAAGAAAATTACCGATATATGTATGTTTTTTAAACTAAACTTTATTTAGTACACAAAAACAATTTCTTAAATGCACATATAAAAAGAAATCAATAGAAATTATCATGAAAAGAAAAAAGACAATCCCTAACATTTGCCATATTCACACAATAAAATCTTTTAAAATATTTCATTTCTTTTTCTTATTAAAGGTTTCTTAAATGCCAACACAGATCGTTATTCAAAACTGCCAGCCAACTATGGTTTGATGGACATTATAGCAGCATTACATTGGTTGAAAGAAAATATTGCTGCCTTTGGCGGTGACCCGCAAAGTATAACATTAGCTGGCCATGGCACTGGAGCAGCATGTGTTCATTTTCTAATATCATCTATGGCAGTGCCAGAAGGTAAATTGCACAATTTGAAAACCATCTTCTCCATTAATAGAAGCACCTAAACAAAACCGCAACATAAACGAAATTCTATGTAATACATTTAAAACTTAATTCCTTTTTTTATTTTTTGTGCTTTTATTTCACTTTTATTTTCACTTTTTTCTTCTATAACATATTTTACATTGCACAAAAAGGGTTACTATTCAATCGCGCCATTTTAATGTCTGGCTCAGGTTTGACACCTTGGTCTTTGGTCAGTAATCCAGCCAAATATGCTGCTATTGTGGCACATCATGTTAACTGTGCACCAGACTTGCCGCATGCACATTTTATGAAGTGTTTAAGAGAGAAACCATTGGAACAATTGTTGAATGTGCCTATTCGACAACCAGAATTTGGTTTTGCCTTTGGCCCCAGCATTGATGGTGTTGTTATAGATGGTGGTGACTATGTGCCGCCACCAGCTGGTTCACTAAATGTTCAAGCTTCAACATTGGCTGGTGGTCTGGGCGGTGAGGCAGGTAATGCAGCGCATGGTGGTTGGGGCACACCGGGTCAATTAGAAAATATAGGTGAGTTAATGCTGTAAACACGTTTTCTATAAAAAGTTTTAAATTAATATAAATTAAGTTATATTAAATTAATTCATTTTAAAATTGTGTCTTACGGTCTTTAAATGTACTAATTCTCTTCCGTGTAATTCAATTTTAATTATTTTGAAAATAATGGTGCCTTGTTAATAATTTGCTGCTTATTGTAATTAATTCAGTTTTAATGAGGAAAACGGCAATTAACAAATTATCAAGGTATGTATTTAGTTTATAACATGATTAAAAATATAATATTACATTATTGAAAAATTATATTGAGTATGTTGGATAATCTGAGACTTATTATTGTGAAGTAAAATTGTTGAAAAAATTTCTTGCAAAATACATAATTTTGAAGATGATTGAATTTGTAAATAAAATGTGTATTATACATGTCATTTAGTAAATAAGTAATACTATTAATTGTGAAGTTAAGAAGAAACTTTCTGTGAAAAATAATTGTTTCTTAGTAGAAAAGATGTCTTTCTTAATAAATACAAAATTATAGAAAAATCAATACACCTGTAGGAAATAAAATTTAAACTACTGTAATTTAAAAAATAACACTTGAATAAAATTTACATGATAGCTTATATTTTATCACATTTCGGAAAATATTTTTAAATAGTTTAACACTACATTTTTGCGGACTTGAAATTTTTACTGAAAGCTAAAAAATTAACATACTTTCGAGAGAGAAATATTTACGGATAATTATATTTAGAATATTTTAAAAAAAGATATGTTTTTATTAACTTCATAACAGTTAATATCTTACTAAAAAGATTTATTTTAGAGCCGGTTTTCATAAAATTTTAGGAAAATAGAAATTTAGGCAAACATTTTCTCTACAACATTTTAACCAATCTTTAAACTCTACTACTTTATTTTCAAAGTAATATTGATAAATATTAATTACACCAGAGTGAGCGAAAAGTTCCTACAAGTATTGTCCTTTGACAATGATACCAAGCACTTTCGAATTCTTAAACTGACTTACAGAACCCTATAAATAAAATATACTTTTCGACAGTGGCCAAAATAAGTATTCGACATATCACTTCATTTCTTATAATTTCGGTATAATTTATATACTTATTGAATTATTTCGAATAAAATAACAAATATTTTTTGAATCATGTGTTTTCTTCTAGTTTTACCAATATTTGCTCCAAAATGCATAGAATTTTAATGAGCGCAACCATTTTTTCAAACAGCATATGCAATAAAAGTAATCGACTTATTGTTTATTTGTTCATTTCCGATAACAATATTAATTTTCTAATGTATTTATGTTATTGTTTTTACAACTAGCAAAATAGTTACATGTATTATAAATAATTTTACATCATTTTATTGTGATTTTGTGCAAAAATGGGACGCAAAAACAGAAAATTCAGTTGAAGCCCAAAAACTTCATAACTAATCATTTTTAGGAAAATTAGATAATCAAATTACAGAAAAGGTGTAAAAGCTAAGGTAACTTCCCAATATATTATAAAAAATACAAAAAAAAAAAACGAAAATTTACTGGAAAGTAAATCTGAATCTTATAAAAGCTGATTAAACATAAAATTTTAGGTAAAGTGAATCAAAATCACAAACTAAATGCATCGAACATGGCGTTGTCAGGAGGTGAGAAAAAAGAGGCTAAAATAAACTTTAAAGTAGGTCAAAAAAGGCTATATGCTCCAAAAACTAAGTTTTTTTTTATTTTAGAAAAATAATTTTTCTTATTCTCATTAGTTTTTCGTATTTTTTAAAGATATTGTAATTAATTTATAAATAAACCATAAAACGGCTGCCAGTAAAATAACAAAAAAAAAAAAAAAATCAACCAAAAAATTAAAAAAAAATGTTTTTTGGTTATATTTCATATGAAAAATTATTCTATATTTCGAATTATTTTTTCGTAATTTTGGGACCACAATTCCATTTCGACTAAGCATTTCATTTTTGTGTGATTTTTCACATTTATAAGGATATTTTTGTTTATATTTGTAAATAGTTTCTATGTTTAATAAAGTAAGTCCATTGAAAAAGGTAAATTATTTTAGATTTGAAGAATAAAGTGCCGAAGGTAAAATTTTTAGTCAAATGTAAATAATATATATTTTTTTTTTTTTTGAGTGAATAAATACACATAAATAAATGGATAAATCTGTGAAAATAAAATTAGTATCAACAAAAGAAATTATTTTCAATGTTGCTCAAATACTAACATTTTAGCCCTTCTAAGACAATTTTAAGAATCAAAAAAGCTAGAAACAAAGCTTTAAAAACGGTAAACTGACAAAACTGCTAAAGACAGTAAAGAATATTTGGAAATATGCGTTGCATTCTTTAAATTAAGAGATATTAAAAAAAAAATAATAATATTTGAGCCAGGTCTTGTATAAAGAAGCCACATCATCAAAAAAACTACATATATAAAATTGTATTTAGAATTTGTAAGAGGATACGCCGAGAAGTCGAAAAGGTTTTGGAAGGATGAAATTTTTGCAATTAAAATCAAGAAAAATCACTTTGTATACAATATGAATATCCCAGTCCATCGAAAGCCACATACCAAGCTAGAAAAAGAAATTAGGTAGCTACCATAAAGTACGGTAGTTGAAGTGTTATGGTTAGGAGTTAGATGGAAGAATGGATGACTAGTATTATATAGACATTTTAAAATAAAATTTACATGAAAGTGCTGAGAAATTAGGAATTTCCGACCGATTTATGTTTACCAGAATAGCAAACCAAAGCATTATGCCACAAATAAAAGACTTAGCTTTATCTATAACTGCACAAAAATAATAAAAAAATCCATTATAATCACCAGGTATCAATCTAAATGAACATCTTTGGAGTTTTTATTAAAACAATATGAATGCCTGAATTTCAACAATAAAATTTGTATGTGTTGTAAATAAAATGAAACAAAATTGATCTTGAATATAACAAAATCCTTGTCAAATCTATATCAAAACGCTTAAAAGAGGTTATGAAGTTGAAATAAAAAGCTACGTTTTATTAAAAAAAAAATAGAATTTTTGTGATTTTCTAAGAATAAAGTAGGATGTCGAATACCTTTTTGGCCTTGAAATTTAATGTTGTTATACAAATGGCGTTTTAGACTAACTTTTATTTATACTAACTTTAAAATTTATGCAGAATTGAAATCTTTATGTTCTAATAAACTTTGAACCATTTCTTTATTTTAAAATTCCGAGAAAATTTTATTGTTATTATTATTATTCTAATTAAATTAGCATCGCTTATATCTAATATTTTTTGTGGCCACTGTAATTAAAATAATATTTTATTAATTCTATTCAAAATCAACTTTAAATCAGTAAATAAAATAAATAATTTAATTTTCTCGAGTACTCGCATTTAATTCGATATTTGCTATAATTCATATGCTTGCTATTTTTCTTTTTATACACTCATGCCCACTTATATTTATAAAATAATTTGCATATTACATTTAAATATATACCTACGCACATAAATATATATAATTAAATATCAGCACATACGCAAATACATTGAAATTGTACATTATTTATACGCATCATTTGCAATTTTCTGTTTTCAATTTTATTATATTACGAGTAAATTTATTTTTGTATTGAAATACAATTTCATGTATATCATGAAATACATAGAACATTTGAATTCAATTATGTATATAATTCTATAAACATATATATAGAATTATATACATACATATAAATGTGAATATGTACATGTAAGTCAAAGACCGGCGCCTATAGCACTCCGGAGCCGAGCGTTTTTGGTGTTTTCACATACACAAAACGAAGGTAAATGAAGTTAAACAGTTTTGTTCTAGCCATCAATAAGGCAGGTTCATGTCGCATAGTTTAGCAAAACCAAAAAGAAACCACATAACAGAGAGCGTAAAATTATTATTATTTTGTATGCTAAATGGACATAACAAACATATTCGCAACAAACAAATCAAATACACTAACACATTAAAATTTTTAAGTCCTCTCTTTGTGCCTACCGCTAATGTAAACTAAGATATTTATTTGTATTTTTATTTACATACAAGAATTTTATTTGTATAACATGGGAGAGACTGGGTTATAGTGAAGCGTACTTTAAGCTAACTTCAATAAAATGCCAACCATTAATTTTTAGAATCTTGCAATGCAACCGTTTTATAGAATGGATTATTTTCTAACGTTTTGCATAAAAATAATCAAATTTGTTTATTTTTTGGTATTATTTTCAGGCGTTTTTTCAGATCTACTATTTTTTAGGTTAAATGGAAAATATTGGGATAAAGTGAAGCGTTTTAAAAACGGCAAATTTAAAAATGTTTAGAATTTATCAAATACTTTTAAATTATTATTTTATTTTTCAAGTAAGTGATGAAAACAGATTGGTAGTAATTAATAAAAGTAATAGAAAATAATAAAACAAAATTAAAAAGTAAAAAGGCAGTTAATTCCCATTTTTATAATATGTATTCTAATTCGTAAGTGTAATAAATTTATATAATTTACGCACACTTTAAGTGTATAGCACTTATAGTGTACAGCATGTAATAGTACATGTTGATCCTAGGAATTTTTTATCCAACAGCTGTGGAGTTTATTCAGTTATTTCCAATATTTCTATATTCTATTGCTTTTACTAAAATATCAAAATTTTGATATATTTTATTAGATTTTCTTAAATATTTTCAAATCATTGGTGGTTAAACCAATTATTTATAACATTTTCAGCCAGATTGCAAGAAATATTGGTGTAAAAATTTTTAAATTATACAACTCATTTTACGCCAATATATTTTTACCACAATTCCCAAATTTTATAATCATAAAAAGCATAATGCTTTTGGTACAAAACTTTTTTTCAGTTGAAATATGTGCATAGTAAAGTATTAAATTTTTTTAATCGATTTGAATCAGAAACATAAGCCCTTAAGAAACTTTTTTATGTTATTTGCTTCCTCTTGAAAAGCAATAAAATTAGAGATTTAGTTGCTGATATATAAATTAGCTATGTAGTATAATAGTATTTTTTGAAAAAAAAAAAAAAAAAAAAAATACTCGAAAAAAGTAAACTTTTTTCCATTACACCATGCGCCACAATACCCCACTTTCCCCTACATATGAAACCCATTAGGTAATTTTTTGCCTGAAGACTAATATCACTGCGTTACAATAAAAAATTACTCGGAAAATTTCTTAGCATAGACCTTATTGAAAACTTCATAATCACGTTTTAACTATTTCCGATACACCGCTCAGAGCAGTGGGTGGGCTTTAATAAAAAAATTGATTTTTTTAGAAAAATTTTAACATAGCTGGAAGGCGAAGACTTTTCTTCGTATACATAACTGTAGAATTAGTTTTTAATTTATGATTTGTTTTAAGCGCATTTAAATGTTTTGCCTCTTTTTGCCCATGGAAATGTATAATTATTTTTCTAACACTCTATTTAACAATATGAAATTTATTAAATTTGTCAATAACCATTCAACTTTCGTTAAAGTTAAAGTTAAACATATGTGAGCTTTGATAAATAACGAACCGATCTTTATGAAATTTGTCACACCAAACACCTATGGTTTAGTAAGTTTTAAAAAGATATATTGAATCTCAGAAATATACAGAATAGAATGTTTGTATTTGTAATACCATTCATCCTATTATGAACGAATTTTTAATTCCATTATCTCAAACCTTACCATATTTACCAATGGAAAATCGTTGAGAGAGTCCAGATCATGAAAGAGTGGTCTATCGAGAAATCTCTGTCTACTCCCTTGTAAACTGGATATGTTGTATGGATTCTTCCTCTACTTCATCTAAACAGCACTTAAAGTAACTATTATTTAGGTAACCTATACGATCCAACATACGTCCAATCATGCAGTACTTATATCAGCGAAAAACATTATTGAGAGTTTATCAAAGGATAATAGTGTTCCAGTTCTCTCTTGCGACCGATAGCGTACAGCATATTTTATACCTGCATGTCCCGGAACCTATAACAGCTTAACCAGTGGAGTTTTAGCCGAGCCAGGGAACGCATACACTCGTTAAAATATTATTGGGGTTTTTCCATATCAAAACGGACAGAAAACAAAAATTTTCTGATTTAACATCTCTGATTGCAATGAAATTCACCACAGACATTGGCTACTAGAACTATTTCTTAAATCATAAACTTTTAAACTTATGGCCCTTTCTGCTCCAAAAATATGATTGAAAAACGAAAAAATCTAAAAACTTCACAAAAGTGTATTTGTTTAAGTGCTTATAACTTCCAAACTATACATAGTAGATCTCTGGTTTCACTTTCATATTAAAAATAAAGATATTTATGATATATGCTAAAAGTTTATTTATATCAAAAATTCAAACCATTGTATCTAAAAAAAACGGTATTTTGAAAGTTCTTAAAAAATCGTATAATTTTGACATAACTTTTTTTCCTAGACGTGTAAAATTTCAGGTTGTACACTCATTTAGATTAGAAGACATGGACCAAATGATATGTGAAAAATTAATTTATTTCGAAAGTTTTATGGTCAAAATTAAATTTATGAAAATTAAAAAATTATATCTCCAAAAACGATAGTATTGAAATCCTGAAGCAGTTATATAATGCTAACATAACTCTTCTCCTTACTCGTGCAAAATTTCATGGTAGACACTCCTTTAGTTTAGAAGTTATGTAGAAAAAGAATTCAAATTTTATACATAAAATTTAATTTATTTTGAAAAAAAATATTTAAATATTTTAAATTTTACATACGAAAAATCAGCTTTTCATAGTATTTTGCTTTATAACTTCTAAACTTAATTAATATCTTCCTTGAAATTTTTAAAAATACCATTTTTTGAGACATAATATTTTGATATTTTTGGTTCTCATTATCTCATTGGCTATAAGATGGTGATATGTTATTTCGAGGTATAAAAAAAATCTAACCCTAATATAATGCCAATTGTCGTCACGCAGATATGGAATTCCTGAATTCTTTTCACTTTCACCATGATGGCATAGATTTCAGCTCCGAAAACTGCACTTGAATTTGATAGTATGAAGGACACAGGTATAAACCATCAGAAAAAATATCCAAACTAGTGCCAGTGTCCATTTTAGATCTGTCAGTGAAAACTGAGATCGCATATTCTCGAAGAACAGAATTTGTTGACCTATCTTATAGTCTTGCTAGATGGAATCCTAGCACTGAAAGTCCTTCTAAAGTTTGTTTTCGGTAATAAGTAGTATGATAAAAATATCCAGGGGGAAAATATCTAATTGCAGTAGTATTTATGGTAGATATATGGGCATTTCTTCAAACTCCTTTACTTTTAGAATTCAAAGTTCTTCAAACTTGTTTAATTTTGGAATTCAAAAAAACTTGGAAATTTTCCCAATGGCACATTTAGTACGCATAGATTTTCTCATTTTTTAATTTTATAAATTATTTGAAATGATAAATATATGTTTAAAATTAATGTAAACTTCAAGCTTAGGTTCGATATTAATAATAAATAAACATATCTAACCTACACAAAATACAAACTAAAGTAGGCTCAGTAAGTTTTATCATGCAGAGAATGTAGTGACCATCAAGTAAAATCAAGATATTATGATTGCACCATATGGTCACAGCTAAAAATAGATATAATTATAAGTAATAATTTATCATATCATGTCCGATTTTATGGTTCGTTATTTCATGTTATGACTCTAGTTTTTCATATTATTATACGATCTTACTACATTATTATCCTAATCCATCAAATTATGACCTAATTTTATTATATTATTATTCCATCATAATACATTCTATTTTATTGTTATTCCAATTTATCATACTATTATCTCATCTTATCATAATATTATTTCATGGAATAATACATTAGAATAAACGCATTCATTTAAAATTATTAATTTTATAAATTGTTTATTGAATCCATTTCTTTAATTAATTTTATTTATTTGTACCATCATATGTTTTGCAAGATAATACAAGATATTTTTCATCATTATTAAAATTAATGAAAATTGACAACGAGAAAATAATAGTTTTGTAGTGACAATATCGTAACCATATTTCCTCTCTGCGTGATATTATTGAATATAATCCCGACCACAAATCTGTTTAAACCTCCCTTTAGAATATGTAACAAAAAACAAAGTGTAAATAGATTTTTAGTATTTTTTTTTTTAATTTTTTTTATCACATTTAACCACTAAAAAATCTTTAAAAGATTTTAATGAATAAAAAATTTGCATATATTATTTATATAACAATAAAATAACTATAACTATAATATAAAATGACAAATATCACACCCAAAAATTTTAAAATTTGTATTGAACGTTTTTGCAATTTAATATTGTATCAAGAATTTTAAAATGTAATTTGGAAACCTTTTTTGATCACGTGATACTTTAGCTTCATTGAAATTACACAGAGAGTGAACCTTGCGAAAAAAAAACACCTTTTAGAGTTCTTAGACCTCCTATATCGCTGCATATTAACGAGATGTATCTCAGACGATTCATAATCACAAGAACATTTTCTAAAATCTTCTAAAAATAAAAATTTTGAAAGTTTTGGTTTTACCACTTGTCCTCAACATAATTTAACACTGTTCAACGACACATGGTTTAAACATAAGTTGGCCTATTTCTACAAACGCTTGTAGTCTATTGGGCACATATGCGAAAATCCGCGGTTACAGCAATAAAAAAGCAAAAACCTTATTACTTTCAAACAACTTTTTTAGATTTTTAACTTTGTGTGCTTGCAGGTACCAAATGTAACTATTTGAGATCTTGAATTTTAGTTGTTTTACTCCACAAGATGTTTTTAACTTATTAGAATCAAATTTAATTTAAAAAAATCTAAATTAAAAATAAAATATATAATTGAGGTTCCAGGTTGGTTTTTTAAAGGTAAATGCAAAAAAAGAATTCCCCATATGTGTTTTCGTGTCTGCTGCTTTCCTTAAATTGAATTTTCGGAATAACTAAAAATATAGTGAGCGAACATTATTATAAAATATTATTATATAGCTATGTACTTATGTATTCAGGAAGATCTTCAAACCACATTAGGTTGTATTTTGTGTATTTTGTTTCCTAAAGAAAAATAACAAAATAAAATTGTAGTTTTCCCTGAAGTACCTAAATGGTTCATCTGGTGCCACATTGTAGGAAGTTTAGTACTTATATGAATAGAAGTAAAAATACGTATGTCTGTCTGCTTATTAAGCAGCATTTAAATTTAAAATTACGTTAATAAGTATTTCTCTGTTAAACAAAAAGTTTTTTTTTCTTTTAACTTCATTCTAAATAAGTTCTTTTGATATTGTCCTTAGGTTTCCATTTTCCAACTGGGTTTTTTTAAACATATGCTAATGTCTGCCTACATAAATCTTGTATTTAATTGAATTAATTAACTCATACAAATGTTTAAAAAAATAATGTGAAAGAGGGAAAAAACATTTGCAAATTATTTCCAATCACGTCGTATTTTGTTGTAAATTTTCATAAACAAACATTTGATTATATTTCGCATTAAAAAGCTTACTGAATCATTCAATCATTCATTGTTAAACGAATGAATGAAGAATGACTTTTTGCTTGGATGGATAGATGGTTAAATGAATTTATGCTTGCTACGTTTTAGTTGATTTTAATTACTTAGCATAATAAATTTATTAAGGATTTTATTAATTAAATAGCTGCTTGAAACATATTAGCATCATATCATTGTTGTCTTATTTAATAAATTACATTTTAAATAGTTTATCCGATATGAATTCTGTTCTAAAATGAGCTTTGAATGTTAAAGAGACTTGTCAGTTACAATGAGTTATTCCTGCTTTGTTATTAGAGTGGATGAAGAGAAGGTATTCTTTAGTAAATAATGTATATAAAACTAAAATTAATAAAATTTGTTAACGGTGAAGAATGTAAAAGAAAACTATACAGGAACTAGTCCTCTAAGCAAAATAGATAATATAAGAATTAACAAATACATTTCAAAAAATTAATTAATTAAAATTATTGTAATTTAACTTTGTGTAGTATTCCCAAGTTAGTAAGTATTTCGAACTTGGTTCATAAACATACATATTTCATTTATATACTAAATCATAATGTTCAATTAAACACTAAATGCTAATAAATTTATGCATTTAGCGAATAAAATCTTTTTTTATATTTACCTATGTATGGCTAGAAAGGAAAGACTAACATTATAGGCGTTTATTATAGGCTTTTGCTTATTAAGGAAATAAAGCGAAAAGTTAAATTCAATTAGACTTAACACAATGAAACAGCAGTGACTACAAATAGAAAAAATTGCAAAAGTTAGTAAGTAATTAAAAAGTAATTGCTGCAACACTACTAAACGTGTAAACATTTTTTTCCTTTAACTTGCTTGTAACTTATCGTATTTACAATTTGTGCAGTTGGTGAAATTTTAATTGATATTTTGTTTTGAAAAAATGTGTCAAAATATTAAACTATAAAATTCTTACATTATTTGGAAATATATATATATGAAGAAAATATAAATAATCATTATAATGATTTTAACTACAGCCGTAGAATTGAATCTATCTTCCAAAAATGATAAGCAGTTATTATATTGTGTTTATGGCAAAACTTTGATTATCAAATACATTGTTATAGTTATTTTCAGTAGTCCGTTTGTTAAAGTGTACATCTGAGGGACAACTCTGCGCAAGTTTGAAAAAAATAGACATAGCATGTCTATAACAGCTTTATTTATAATTAATAATACTAATATATAGCAAACTATAGAACCGTTTCTTAAAGCAATACTTGCTCACTTAACATTTTCAAGAACCCTTATTGTTCGCAATATCATAGCAGGAGTTCATTATATAGAATTTTAATAAAAATTCGTCTTGAAAATCGTATACTTAAGTTTTAGAATTTTTAGTATAATATGAATAGCAATATAAATGAAATTTAAATCTACTCCATTAGTTAAATGATATAAAAATTCTTAATTGGTAATATGTGAAAAATATGAATAAATAACAACAAAATTAATTAAGTGGGCAAACCCATTTTTAAACTATGGCTGGTTGGTGTTTAAAAACATTTTTATTTAATATTAAAATTTCGTTGTTGAAAACAATTGTTAAGTATTGAAAATTTAAGCAACAAAAATGGGTTTTAAATTTACAAATAAGCTTGTTGGTGACTTTTAAATTAAACAAATTATTGTATTGACGAATTTAGTAGTTAATAACACAACTAAAGTATCGTAGTTTCTTTCTGTGTAATAGAAATGAATATTTAAATTAGGGGTATAACTTTTTGCAATTTTTGCTAGTATCAAAATTCATAAGTTATTTCATTATAAGGCGTGAAAAAATATTAAGAAATGCAGTATTCAATTTTTGCGATCGTTAAAAAAGTTTTCGCACCAAACGCGTTGAAGTTTTGAATTAAGGATTTTTTAAATCATTTATTTAAAAAACAAGACTAAATTGTTTCACTACTGGCATTGTTCTCACTAAAATAATTTTTTTAATAAAAAGTGATCATTTTTTTATTTTTATTTTTTTTCTGTAATTATAAATAATATTTGTTTTTATAATTTTTGAAATTTTTATTTCAAATTAATATTCCGTTATATTTGATGATTAAAAATTCAGAATTTTATACATCTTCTGAATTAAAGAAAAGCCGAAAAAAATTGTGACCAGTATAACTGTACTATATTATTTTATAGTGGTTATTAAGGAAATAATTAAGAAGCCTTTGATACTGAGCAGAATATTTAGTATATAGCCAATTTTTATTATCATTACGAAAAATAAAAAAATCAAATTGTTAACTGCTTTCGGTGCGAAAGGTTTTTTCATCGAAATAACTTTTGAAAACGGATTTTAGTATCAATATGGGCTATGACGTGATGCTCTGTTTTTTTTTTTTCTTGTGAGAAAGTTATACCCCCAATGTAGATATTAAGTTAAAACAGGTATAAAGAAAATGCTTTTTAATATTAATTTTGGAGACAAAATATTTATCAGGGCAATTTTTAATACAAATGCACGAAAAAAGTGAAAATGTGAGCTTAAAAAAGCACGGAAAAATAGGATAAAATGCATCAAAATATGCAAATATTAGCATGACTATGCTTGAGCCTATAAAAGCACTGAAAAATGGGATAATATGCATCAAAAAATGCAAATATTATGACTATGCATGGAAAGTAAAGATATTCATGTATTTTATTGTACAAATATGCAGAAAAATAATTTTTTTTAACTTTAGAATTTTAATTGTTTTCCATTTTTTTTTTCAACTAAAAATATATTAAAAATATGCATAAGCAGACATTTAAAGAAAATTTTGTTACGTCTAAATTTTTGTTATTTCCAATTATATAAATATGTGACAAATAATTTATGCAGTTAGTCAAATTCCAAAAAAAAAAAAAAAAAAAAAAAAAAAATAGCCAAAGAAAGCGTTTTCGTTAATAAAACTAATTTTTCTAATTCATTATATGCAAATTTACATTTTTGGGAAAAATGGTACATATTTTATAAAGTGGAACTTTTCCAAAATTGTATCAATTTTGGATAGTGTAAAAGGTTTATTTTATTTTATTTATTTATAATATATATATTTTTGTCATATCATACTGTTAAAACGTAAACAGTTTTTTGAGGCTTTGAATATGAAGAGTTTGGTACCATTTTGTACATTTTCATAAAGTTTTACTTCTTTATCAGTGTTGTCAGTTTAGCCTTTTTAAGGTTAAATCTGGCCTTTCCATTTTGCTTTTAGCGACAAAATTTTCGTCTTATTATCTTAAAAGGCTAAAATGTTAGTATTTTAGCAACGAACAAAATAAGTTCGTATTTGTTAATACTAATTATGCTCTACACCACCATAAGTGGTTGGGGTATTATGCGTTTTATGTTTTAAGTTTTATGAAAGTTTAAACAACATTGCTAAATTTTATCAGAATCGGTGCATAATTTGCCATAGCTCCAATATAAACCCACTTCCAGGAATCGGCCTAAAGTGCATAAATTCATCTAGATGTTAGTATCAACGCATTGTTCTGTAGTTCTATATTTTATTTTACATTTAGTAAAATTGGTCACAGGTGTAATATATCCCCTTCCTGAATTTTTATGCTCGTACACAATGGTGCAGGGTATCATATAGTCGGTCTTGACCGACTATATCTTTCTTCCTCGTTTTATTATTATAGAATCATCCATTTGATATTTTTTTTATTTATGCCCACAAAAAATTTAGAGTATTTACATTTGGCAAGCGCTTGCGGCGCTATATTCACTAAATCAAAAATAACTTATTATTTTCTAATATACTTCATTAACCAAAGAAACTTTTTACGAATATAATTAAAAAAAAAAAACAAAAAATCTTATAAATCTGAAAAATCAAATAAAAAATTTGGAAATGCTTAACAAAAATAGAATTACACTCCATAAAAATTACGAAAAATAATTAAAAAATATTAAATTATCTTCCATATGAAATATAACCCAAGTTTGTATACACATTTTTTGGGTGATTTTTTTGTTGGGTTATTTTGCTAGCAGCCGATTTATGGTTTATTTATAAATTTATTTCAATATCTTAAAATATATATATATATATATATATAAAAGTAATGAAAACGAGAAAAAGTTATTATTATTTTATTATTATTTTTTTTTTTTTTTTGTTTTTAATTGAAAAAAATGGAAACATTTTTTTCTCACCTCCTGGCAACACTGTTCTTTATTATTTTTCGAAGAAATTCTATGCGGAAAGCAAACGTATTTTGGTGCAAGTTTATGGGTATAATCTATTGCTTAGGCAACTTGTCCTGAGTGGTTTACTCAATTTAAAAATTCGATGTACATAATGAAGAGCGTTTTGGCCAGTCAAAAAATTTTGAGAATGAAGAATTGGAGGCTTTGCTCGATGAAGACTCGTACCCAGTACAAGAATTGCTTGCAGAATCGTTGAAAAAAATACGACAAATCAATTCTTTTATTAATTACAAAATTCGTCTACATTGTTTTATTTTTTTTTTTTTTTTTTTTTTTTTGTAATTAAAAAGGCACAAACAACCATTTTTGTAAATTTAAAAATAAGTATCGTTACTTAAAATTACAGTTAACAATTCCTTTCTACAAGGGATTGGTAGTATTAAAATGTTGTTACCATACAACAAACTATATCTAACAATATATTTATACTATTAAAAAATTATGTTGTTAATATTTAGAAAGATATTTTCACAATTAAAAATGAATTTAGGAGCAATTAATAGTATTTTTTTAATATAATATATCATAAAAACTAAAATAAGTGTTTGATTTACAAGACAAAGGAAAAACTACATAATCAATTTTTATTACTTTTCAGGAGACCGTCTTTTAGGTTTTAAGATGAAATTAAAGGTCATAGGTATACAATTTTGAATTATCTACCGTGTATATATATCCGCAATTCGTACTGAAATTATTTGGTAGATTTTTAAAACCCATATGCATATTGACAATCGAAAAATATTAAAAAAAGTGATAAGTGTTGTTTTTCCCTTTATAAAATTAGCATTTTGTTTAAATAATACCTCAAGTTATATATTTTCTTTAAATGGAATTTTAAAATACATATTAAATATGATGAATTATGTACTTATTCCACTTCCAAAGTAATACGACAATTAAATTTATGTCTCAAAAAACTACATATTTCAAATAAGTATATGAAACTAAATCATGAAGTTTAATACAGGAAATATGGAAATAAAGCATATCGTCGTTGCTAATAAAAAACACAGTTATTTGTTTTTTATTAGACTTTCAGGAGAGCGAAAAATTGGCCAACTGCTTCAGTACCGAAAAAAAACTCATTGTTTATTTGAAAAAATAAAAACAAAAAATATAGTATTTTAAGAAAAACTACTAAACTCAATTTTATTAATAATTTAGTTATAATAATTTTTGTTATTCAAAAATAAGTATTTTTTCATAAAAATAGTTAACATTTTATGAATATGAAATACTAAATAATATAAGGGTTCACCCGGACTCCAGTCCTATAAATTTCCGTCTAACAAATTTAGGACTGAAAGTATGGATTCACAAGTGTTGACCTTAAGTCTGTTTGACAATTTATTTTCCTTTAGTGATAATTTAGAAAACAAGACGTTCCCGCGAGGCAATACCATGAATCAAAGTAAAAATATAAATTAGGATATAAGTATTCATCACATCTATTTTTTAAATTTCACAATCCGGTCTTAAAAGTTCGCAATTTAGTTCCATTTTAAAAAAGGAGTTAAAAAGTGGCCAGGTGGTTGAAAAAGGTGCAATTTGTGACTAAAGTTGCCAAATTGTAGGTAACGTTGTATACAGAAAATATTTCTATATTTCTGGAATGAATTTTAACATAAACTGTACAAATTGAACATACAAATTATACAAAATAAAATTATTTTCATAAATATAGTAAAATTGTACATAACGATAATTTTAGAAATTTTACTAAAATCTTACGTGATTTTTATTGAATAAATTGAAGGAGCTAAATCAAAATTTTTATGTGCACAAATATTAACGATAAGTGCATTAAAAAATTCAATTTTCTAGGAAAATTCTGTAAAAAAGAATGTCTGAAATTGGGCATATTTTTGGAACCATCATATACGCTGTTTTTATAAAATAGCTAAAAAAGCATTATTTCATCTCCAATATGTGGCTGAAGGTCATAATTTCCTAAGAATATTTCATACACCTTGTTTTTATAAAATAGCTAAAAAAGCATTATTTCGTCTCCAATATGTGGCAGATGGTCATAATTTCCTAAAAAAATTTAAAAAATTTTTTCACAAATTAAAAATAAAAATTAAATTTGATATAATTTTGCTCAAGCCCTCTCAAGCCTTATTAGAAATAAATATGAAAACATTTTTAATATTTATGAAATTAGTTTTAAATATTATGAACTAAAAATAACGAAACGAAATAATTTAATTTATGTACAAAATTGGTTCTTTGTACTTTAAACATCAGCACAAGTTCATAATAACTTAACGCTCTATGATAATATAGTGTATAGAAAAAAATATATATATTTTTATTAATTAAAAAAATATAGGATATCTCGACAAGTTTTTCGGGAGAAAGTCCAATTTTGTAAGTTCGAATTTTGCAAAACTAAATATCGCATTCAATAGTTAGCAATTGCTGACCATTGACCCCAAACTTATTTTTTTGGTATGCCATTTGTTGAACTAGGTGAGCGCCTCCAAAGTTTTTTCAAACATTATTATTATTATTATTATTATTATTATTATTATTATTATTTTTTTTTTTTTAACTATTAGAATATAGAACAAACTTTAAATACAGAAAATACAGATGATAATATTTTTAGTAATACTAATGTTTATTTTAAAATTAATAATTTTTTAACTAAAAAAATTATGTGAATTTTAAGTTTCAAAGTATTTATGTTTCATAAGACATAAGGTGGAGAACATAAATTCATATGCAGGTTATAGCCAATATTTCAAGGACTAAAAATATAATAAAATTACTCTGCGTTGGCCTGCCATACTGAACAATATTTTTAATTTTCTATCTAGCTTCACAAAAAATATATAATTTTCAAAAACATTTCTGTACAAAATTATATCCAAAGTATCGATTTTCAAGCTGGTAAAAAACAAATTTATAAACATAATGAGGTTTTATTAATGACAATATTATGTAAAATATTGAATTTTAAGGTAAAAACTTTAAACGACCTATATCCTATCTTAAATATCATATTAACTTATTATACTTTTAATGAAAAATGTCATGAAGTACTTTTAGATACATATTGTTTCATGGCAAGATTTCCTCAGCTTTTTTTTTTACATAGAGCGGCAGCTTAATTAAATTATTTACATTAGATATATTGTTCTTTAGCTGGAGTCCTACAGGTAATATTTCCCGTAAAAAAGAGTAACTTTTTTAGTTCTGTTCCATTAAATTTTAAAAAAATACCTAAATTAGTGTTTTTTTAAATCTGAAACCGTTAGAAATTAAATGCCAAATGTATTTTTTTTTACTTTAGTTTATTTAACATTAAATTCGTTTTTAAAAGATAGCAAAAATAATGACTGAATGAATCATATGGATGCAATCCGTATCCAAAAATGATAAATTGCCCGAAATTTTCGCTTCTTTTTGCAGATTAAAAGAAAAAAAAATGCCAACAATATTAAACCGATTCAAAAGTTTTTTCTAAATTCTAAATATGCACAGGTCCTCTAAATTCTTCTCTAAATTTTTTGACGTACTGACGGACAACACTGAATCGACTGAGTAAATTATTTAATGCCAAATTAAACACTTGCAAAAACGTAATAAAATGACGCAACATACGAGGGCGGGTCAATAAGTCCGTGACTTTTTGAACGAAATACAGTTTTTTTTTGCAGAACAAAAATTTATTTTTCAACATAATCTCCTTTTAATTAAATACACTTAGTCCAACGTTTCTCCAGTTTTTGTATCCCTTCCAAAAAATAGGATTTTTCGAGGTTCTTAAAATAGGCATTTGTTTGGTAAATAATTTCCTCGTTGGAGCTGAATCTCTATCCACCGAGCCATTTGTTTAGGTTTGGAAATAGGAAGTAGTCACTAGTGGCTAAATCCGGAGAATATGGGGGATGAGGTACCAATTCGTTGCCATTGAGACTGCACACGTGTGTATCTGTACATTATCTTGAAAGAACTTTTTTCTTAACCATATGGGGTCGTTTTCTTTTTAAATACTCATTAAATTGGTCTAATATTCGCCGTTTATTGTTTTTCCCTTTTGAAGATAATCGATGTGGGTTATCATGCCTGTATCCCAAAAAACTATTGCCATAACCTTATTGGCCGACAAACTTACCTTGGCCTTCTTCGGAGTAGGTTCACTCGGAGAAACCCATTGTTTAGACTACTGTCTCCGGAGTACAGTTTAATCCACAGTTACCAAATGCCGCAAAACTTCGGATTGCGGTTAAACAACTCCAAATTATCCTTTGAAGTTGCACACGTTTACGTTTATGGTCAATTGAGAGCAAACGCGGCACTCATCTTGCAGACAACTTTCTTAAACCATATGCCATATTAAATGCCTATGGTATCAACAATCTCACGCACTTTTACTCTTCGGTCGGTCAACACCATATCGTGGATTTTTGCGACATTTTCGTGTGTAATTACCTCAATTGACCGTCCACAACGTTCAGCGTCATTTGTCAGTAAACCATTTTTTTTACCATTGAAATCGATGGTGCCGAGTCCCCAGAGTATTTATCGAGCTCTTCCCTGATTTGATTGACGATTTGTTTTAATAATAATAAATAATAATGTTTAATGAGCACTCTAAATTCACTTTTTTCCATTGTGAGAAAAATACACAAGTTATATGTTTTGAACAGCTGTTAAACGCAAAGTACATGACGATACTTGGTCAAAATAAGACAGTAGTCTATTAACAGATGGTACCTGATGGGAATAGTATTGCATTTCATATAACTACGAGGGAAGTTCGAAAAGTCACGGACTTATTGCAAGTTATAATTAAAGAAAAGTCTTTTTATATTTTTAATTTATAGTTAAGTTTTCCAAATATTTATGGCGTATAATTTTTTAGATTTTTGAGATGCTAAAATCTTTTTCTTTGCAACGATAAAAATATCTTCCTAAAAAACCTTATGGTTTGTTTAGTGCCGCAAACCTGCACTTTTTGCCCCAGGGTAGATTATTTTAAATCCGAAATAGTAAATTAATTTACAAATTAAACAACAAAATTTCCTATATACTCCTCGCATACTTGCACGTAGTCATACATTTTCGTAATTTACATTTTTAACTTACATGCCTTAAACATGTTTTTAGATTTTTTCGATTAAATATTATTTCAGTACCAATGACGTGATTTGTTTTCAAAATCAATGTACATGCTAATACAAAAAACAAAAATTGTTTTGTTTATAGAATGCAAAAATTACATAGAAATAATATTACGGAATTGTTGGTAATCAAAATCCTTAAATCAAGTGTTTATTGCTTGGCATGTAATACACAAAAATGTAAATGTGTTAGTATTTTAGGTTAAATTTACAGTTGACATGCAAATTTATTGAATCAATTATAATTGTCGCGCTACAGTTATATTAATTATAGTAACACTAATTATATACAATGTAAGAGGTACATATACATGAAAATGTACATAGGAAAAATAAACCACAAATTCTGGGTAAGAGAGTACCCTACATATTTACACATTTGTGTGAGTGTTTATACGTAAGAAAGAAATGCATGTAAGCTAATATAAATCTATGTGTATATTGCAAATATATACAACTACATGCTTACAAATAACCAAAAAGTAACAAATTATATAATGTAATATTAGTTAGTTAGTTAGAGTTATCCTGTGAGATAAATATATAGGGAAACGTTATGAAATTTGATTTCAAAAATAACCTTAAACTCTGATATATATTTTTAAAGGTTGAAATCGAGATTTAGCAATACTAAATCTTACTCTTTCCCTGTAAATGCATAGTGTTGATGTGTAAGCAGGTTTGTATTTGTGCTTACAACGAACAGGTAAAATATGTGTAAAATACGTGTTTGGTAATGGGCGTAGTTTATGTTAATATGCATGTTAAACATACATGTTGATTTAGACTAATAATGATAAAACATGTAGCTAAAATGCAAGTACAAGAATATTTTACTTGATACACTTTAAAGAGAAGACTGTTTGATCTACTATCATAATTTATTATCAGAAAATTTAAATTACTTACCTATTTTAAGGAATTCTAAACAAGGACACAAGGTTAGATAAAAGATCATATTTTCATTATTTCCTGGTTTATTTCTAACATTAAATTTTTAGCAAATGTCATGACTCCTCAGTAACTGAAAAAATTTTCTAAAGAAACTTTACTCACATGCTGAGCAAATTTTCTAAAGAAACTTTACTCAGATGTTGAGAAAATTTTCTAAAGAAACTTTACTCATATACTAAGAAAAATTTCCAATGAAACTTTATTGAGGTACCTCATTTTTCTAAAGTTTACAGAGTAATTCTTCTCCGGACAAATCAAATAATCTCTACTTCTGCATTATTCTCATTCAACATTTTTTAACAATCTTTCCATAATAATCTTAATCCTAACATTCAAGCTTTTTTATTTAACACATAAACTCTATATAAAAGACGCTTTCGTATTTAATCAGAATCTTAAATAAATTTATAAAACAAGCAATTTATGATGAAGTTTAAAAACACTTTTCACCATAATTGGATCCCAAGAGACTATATTTTTTCATATTTCAATAAAATTGCAAAGAGCAAATTACAAAAGGTCATTTCTCTTTCTTAACTGAATACATTTCTCCGATTCGTATAAAATGTATTTTTTTTTTACTGACCCTCCTCCAAACAAAGCATTTCAATGAAAATAAAAAATGACACAAAAATACGAATAAAAAATTTACTAATATAAATAATAAAAATTGAGAAGGAAGAAGAAAAAATATTTTTGATTACTTTTATATCATTTACTACTAGAACCTTATTTATGATGTTTACCCCAAAATTTGAAGAATGTCCCAATTTTTAAAAAACATTTTAGCCAAGTAGAGTGGGGTTGAATGGGTTGACGATCTACCCTTTTATAAGGAAGTGTCATTAACAATTGGGTTGTTGGTATTCTTGTTGAACTCTTTTTCCTTTTGCTTTTGAAAGAACTTGTCAATTTGAGCACATTTTTGGTAGCCTATTTTTTGTTTACTCTTTTATTTTGTTGTAAAATAAAGTCATAATTTTATATTTGCTCTTTTTTTATGTATTTTTTATTTATTTATTTAATTTTTGTTTTTTTTTTTTCTTTGTTATAACTTTTTTTGTGTGAAGATTTTGTTAACAATAAATATATGTAAAAGCATTTGTGCCCAGTTAAAAATGAGCAAAAAATGCCCAACTAAACAAAAAATGGGGGAATTGTATGCATAGTTAGTTTTCCTTTGTCGCAAATAATAGTTTTCGTAACGGCAATTTATTTTTACTACTACTATTTCAGAATAGTTCTTTTAATTTTTTCATTGTTTAAGTGTATGTGTGCGTGTATGTCCATTCATTCAAATCACTAACTCAACCCCAAATACTAGATTTATCTACTCTACGGCTATGAATAGATATAAATGTATTTAGTTTTTTTTTTCTTGATTACATCATATTTGATGGTGGCTGCAAGTAAAGAGGGGATTTTTTGTTGTGTTTACTTCAATATTGATCATAAAAAATTTATATTAGAAAAATATACAGATTTGCATATGGAAATAAGTAATATGTATATTAGGATCATAACAATTTTTGGACCTGAAATTACTATAGCACCCCCCTATTGCCAATGTTGTACTGATAATAAAAACCAGTTTTTAGTCAATTTGGACAAAAAACTTCACTCACCGGATGCGATTTCTAAAATGGTTTTAAACAATTTTTACATATTTTTATTTCAAAATATTTAAATGTATCATCCTAAGAATTCTTAATTTGAATCCATTTTCTACTTAAATAAAAAGAACATCGCAATATCGACAATCATTTGAAAGAAAATTCTTAAGACTTATCGGTTATCGATATAAAAACAAAAAACTTGACAAATAACTACTTAGCTTATCGATTTTACATCTCAATTTAAATTATTAAATATTAGAAAAAAATTTAACATTTAATTTTTATAGAAAATTTGCTATATTTCTGAGTAATATTTTTACAGAAACTTTACCCTGTTTCTATGGAAACTTTACCTTATTTCTGAGTAAATTTTCTTCAAAAACCCTACTTTTTTTCTGCTTAAATTTCCTGTGGAAACCTTACTCTTTGTCTGAGCAAATTTTCTATTAGAATTTTACTGTTTCTAAGTAGGCTTTTTAGTAAAAAATTTCTATAAAAATTTAGTCTGTTTCTGTGTAAATTTTGTAGGATGGGCCGAAGTGCTTTTTGCCATTACGACTAGTTTTTGCACTATGAAAAACTAATGATACCCCAGCTAAAGGCGATTATATATACTTTTGACCCAAATAAAAATTTATGTTGAGTCTTTATCCACTTTGAAATAATTTTCGATTTTTTTTTATAACTCACTTTTTAATTCGGACACACACAGAGATTTCCAGTTAAATGCAAAATGTTTGTACAATATTTCTAAGTATCTGAGATCTACTAAATCCTGATTTATTTGGAGCATAAAATATCTTTAAATTTTTTAGTTATACCGAAATCATATATATATAATCATATAATCCACATATAACAATGACTGATCGTCAGAAATAGCCTAAATAAACTAAATACTTGGCAATAATAATTGGTAAAAATTAAGGGTGAGGTCTGTAGCATACTAGAAAATAACCAACCGAAAGGATACTATCTTTTTAAATAATTAAAAAAAATATATGTCCAAATATATCTTGAGATTTGAATTGCTCTAAATAATACAAAAGCTTGAGCTATCATGTTCAGAATAATTTCTGTACACCAGATTTTACACTACAGTACAGTTTATTGACCAATTATGTTCAATATTTAGAAGGCATTCAGATGATCATTCATTAGTATACAAGTGTATACAGTTTTTAAAACGATTCACTCTTATTTGTATTATAGTGATCTCGTGATTATATTTCAGTACAATTTTGCGCAAATATTTCGCAATTCTTTATTTTCTAACAATATCGATGAAAAAAAAAATATATAATAAATTATACATAAATTCTATAAACTTGTATAATCGATTAGTCAAATATACAATTAAATAGAACGAACTACTTTTTTCCATTTAATAGTCAAATTAATTATAAATTTAAAATATATGCTTCTTTCTCCCATATATACACGTAAGTATCATAATTAGCTCCATTTTAAATTAAACCGTAATTTTAATCCAAAATGTCCTACATTTTTTTTTCTCCTTTCTTCCTATTTTTAGTAAATGCGACTCCAGTCAGTATAACAATTTACACACATATTACTTGGACTTATGTCTGTTAGGATGTGAAAAACTTATGAAAATATATTTATTAGTCATTTTGAGAATGACGAAAAGTACTTTGGACCACACTTTGCTCTGTTTTTGAGTACATTTTCTATAGAAACTTTACTCTGTTTTTAAATAGATTTTGTGCTTCTGATTCTGTGTGGGTCTTGGTATAATAATGTTTTTTTTATTTTATTCCGTGAAGCAATGTTGCAATGATAGTATGTTTCGAATTTTTTATTTTTTTTTTTTTTTTTTTTTTTTTTGACTTGTACACTGGAGGCAATATTAATTTTTTAACTAAATATTCGGACATTTTCTTGACTTGTATGCCTAGTACGTGTGTTTATAATTATTTTTAAAAAATTCCCCTTAGATGTTTACATGACAAACCTTAATGATTTTGGCATTAATTTGATACATTATTTGCAGAAATATTTATATTTGTTATTGTAATTTACATTAAAGTTTGTAAGAAGAATATAAATAAGCATTAGTTTTTTTTTTCTTTAGCAATTTTTCTTCAATTATATGTAATCTGAACGATGAATACTTTTGAATTTACATTTGACCACCTTCTTCATTTCTTAGGCTTTCATTAATTTTTCGACTATAATCAATAACATCATCACTTCCATAATTTTGTGCTGTATGATGACTGTATTTACTTATTTTATTACGTACATTCTTTCTGTGAAAATTTCTTAAAGGAATCCATCATTTTCATTTGTTTTTCTCTCTCCTCCTTTACCTTTACTTATGTGCTGGGAAGTAATATACATATTTGCTCTGAATTTATTTACAGATATGATTTAATGGCTGGCGTAACACGTGCTGAGGCATTTTTCTCCTTCAATTCGGGTGACGTTCAATATGGCATTGAGGCTGATAGACGTTCGAAAATTTTAAAAGCCTACGTGCGCAATACTTACACGTATCATTTAAATGAAATATTTGCCACCATTGTTAATGAGTATACGGATTGGGAGAGGCCAGTTCAGCATCCGATTAATATCAGGTAAGCGACAAAATATTATTATTATTATTATTTTTTAATAATAAAAAAATATATTTTATATGAAATGAGGGTAAACTTAAAAGATTTTTAAATTATTCCAGTACTTAAAAAGTGTTTTATAATATTTCTCTAAATATTTCGGTTCTACTAATGAGCGTTCGTGAATTGAGCCGTTTTTCTTAAGTTGTTTAGAGGCTTCCAAATACCTTTTAAATGGTATTATATTTTATTTGCGTTTAAACTAAAAAACTGAAAAAATACATTTTTAAAAAGCTGTCTGTCTCACGAATGGTTTTCAATAGTTCCGAGGATTTATTTTCATAGGGGTAACAGAAATAAAGTGTCTTTCGATTTCCATAAAATTTTTTACGCAAATAATCTATAGATACTTATACTGATTTCAGTTTTAAGTTTCGCAAAAACTTGCAATTTTTCTAAAAACTTCTGAAAACTCACAAAATCTCTAAAAAGTAAACTAGTTTGAATAGCTGTATTTCTGGGTATGCTTTGTGGAATTCAATGATCTAAGCGGCGTTTAAATTGTGATTACTTTATCGCTAACTCGAATATTTAAAAATTAAAAACTATTTTTTAAAACGCATTTTTTAAACGCACTTTTCGTTCAATATGCTATTTTTATTAATATTTTAATGAATTTCAAATGGCTTAAATATAGCAATATTTTAATGAAATTCAGTGTAGGGAAGTTTCATACAAAATTTCATGAAAATTGGTCTATAATTGACCATATAAACTTCTCTTCCGAAAATCACTTTAACTTTTATAAATCGCATAAAAATTTAAGTATCAATTTAATATTCGACACAAATAGGTTTTATATAAGTAGAAATCAGAGTGCCAAATTTTGTGAGGATTGCTCCATAATATACCAAACTCCCATATAAGCTCAATTTCGGGAATCACCCTAAAGTGCATAAATTCATATAAATGATTGTATTAATGTAATATTTTGTATTAGTATATTTTATTTTACACTTAGTAAAAGTATAAGTCCACAATTGACCACAGGTCTAATATGAGACTTTATCTTTCTTACTTCTTTCTATATATGGATAATTTTTACACAAATTTTAATCATTTATTCAAAAAATAAGACAAAAATTTTATGTTTATATGAAATGTTGGAATTTCATTTTAATGTAAGGATTTCATGTATTCTTAGTATGATAAAAAAAAAATTGAAAATGCAATTGCTTTAAAATACATACTTAAAAATAGTTTTTATTAATTTTATTTCCTATTAAAGTCAACATAAATTTTACCATGTAAAAACCATTTAAAAAAATACCCTCTTTTCGGGCGTAATTTCATATAATATATAATATTATAATACTCATATTTTTTAATTGACTTGTTAGATTGTTTTTCGCATATTACTTTTTTTAATATGGCATAAAATTTTATCTGGGTCTATGGGTTTTTTTACGAATTGCTGAAATAATGTATGTAACTGGTTATAATTCTTATTTCAAAATTTAATTAAAATGTTTTCATGTGCTGTTGGCTTTAGTATTAGTAATATTGATTTATGTCGATAATTATTATTATATACTGTAAAAGTCAACTATAATTTTTCGTATTAAAATTCTGCTGATTCGCTGGACACTCCAAGACATTATCAATAAATAAGTTAAATAAAACGAGTTTGCATCACTTTTATGTTTTTTTATTCATGTTTATTACTTCAAATTCCGCATTTTGATTGATTTACAAATCACTAAAATGTTATAAATTTTGTCAGATAACTTCGTCGTTTAATACCAAAAATAACGTCGAAATAAAAACGTAAACCTGCATGTTATTTTCTCTGTAAAATTTACCACGATTTTCATATAAAATTGATAAAATCATAAAATCATCACAAAAGAAAAACAGCAAAAAAGAAAAAGGTGTGAAAGGCAAAATTTCTACAAAAAACCAATCAAGTTTATATATACTCCTTATACAGTACTGTACGGAACAAAAGCAAAAAAATTAGAGTAAACCTAAAAATTGTAAAACTAGTTTTACCAGTCTATTAATATATTTAAGGGTTTACAAAAACATAAACATTTAAAGGGCTTTAACTTTGTTTATTATCAAAAATGGAAAATTAAACACTACAATATTCAAATAAGCAACATATTGTTATTTTGTTAATTTTGTTTTTATATTCTATATTTCCTTTAAAATTTAATAGTACTGATATGATTAAATTGTTAGTTATTGTCTGTAGAATAGTTTCCATTTAAATTTTTGGATTAAACTAAACTTTTGACTGCACTTATTATTGAAATCAGAGAGGTTTATGTCTGACAATTAGAAAGTAAGAATAAAAAAATTTACGCAATTATATTTAATCTAGTCCTTAAAATATTGTAAAATATATATTGCGTTCTATACTTGCTAAAATATCGAATTAAACAAGACATTTCTGTAGGTATGATGCAATTTTTTGTGCTCAAATCAAAATTTTCCTATATTTTTTTGAAAGAAAAACACACATTTTTTAGGTGAATTGGAAATACAGTCATTATTGCAAATTGTCCTGATCCAAAATAATTTTTGGAATTGCTCTGTTAAAGATATACATAATGACGGTTCACCGCAATGCCGTATGTTACGTATCCGATCAGAGTGGATATATTGTTTTAAATTAAATAAATCACTTTCCGTTTAGATAAAAGTTATAAAATGTTTCTTCTATAAAAAAAGTGTACCTATATTAAACATGCTTCTCGGCAAGCAATACTGTTTTGCTTGGTCTATAATGTCAATAAATGTTTTCGAAAAAGTTTCATAATCTATTTATGCAGTTAATTCTATTGGTATAGCATTTTATCGTTTTTAATTAATACATTAAAAATAAATTGAAAAAAAATTAATATTTTAATTTTTTTTTTCACCGGAAGTCCTTTTATATATAATAATTTTTTAAATTGTGCTTCCGAAATTAATCTGTAGCCCTTAAATAAAAAATTTTCTATAATTTTTAGTATGAAACTGTATTATTTTCTATTTTTTAATTCCAAAAAATTCTTAAAATTTAGAGCGTCGGGATATTTTATCACAAACCCTAATTTTTATAAAAAAAAAAAATAGTAAAAGAAAAGATTACAAAAGGGAAGGAAAATATCACTGCATTCAGATATATTTACTATAAACAGGCCATTGATTTAAGAAAAATCCTAAAAACTTTTAAAAATTTGATACGTTTTTAAGATTTGATTTTTTTTTTTTTTTTTTTGTTTTGAACGCTTTTATGTGGAGAATAAACGGTTTTATTTTCTCAATTTTGTAAAAAAAAAATCACATCTTCAACAGCACAATTTTTTGTTAATACTTAATTATGTTAATAATTTTATAAAATAATTTTTGTTGTAAATTGAGTCAATTGAAAAATAAGTGCATCTTTAAAGTAAGTAAATTTTCTATATATGAGGAATTTAGAAAAATTTCAAAACTCTTTAAAACTGATTTTAAATGTCTTGTATTTCTAAATTTTGTTTCAAAAATAAGAAAACTGTTGACAGATTTTTGTAGACCTTACAAAAATAATAAGAATTCGAAAGTTTTTGGTCTTTCACGTTAATTCTTATGGAACTACAGCTATTTAAAGCTAAAAAATATTGAAAAACTGAGGTACAACTTTCAAGAATTTTTGAATTTATTTTAGTTTTGCTTTCACAATTTAAGTTTTTAAACCTTTATCCTCAGTGAATAGGTATCAAAAAAGAGAACATTTTACAATTACAAGCCTATGTTAAATTCATTGGAAATGAATCTAATTGACTTTTGAATGATCTTTTTTTTGATCGGACAGCTTATGTTTATTCGCCTTGAACAATTCAGCTACGTAAACACCAAATTTCTTTTATATTTACTAAAAATTACTTATATAGGTTCTAATACGTAGTGCTGGGATTGGTGATTAAGGCTATAATGCAATGCATTCAGAAAGCTGTTGCTTTTAAAACTGGAAGTTAATTTTTTGCTGGGTACATGTTTAAAATTTTGCGAAAATTCATTTAAAAAAGCTTTAGTCAACTTTATTTTTCAAATCAATGTTCATTTAATTTATTCAGAAAAATGTCCTCAAATATGTTTATTATTACTATTAATTTTTTGAAATTTTTAACAAACACAAATTTTGCTGCTATTTACAAACTCGTGCAAAAATTAAATTATAGTATTCTTTTCTGAGCACTTCGATAAATAAATAAGATACAGCAATAATTTTAACATGAGCCAATATTTAGCATAAATATTGGTTAATGAAACCACAAATCTACGTCCGTATAAGAGGAAAAAAATTTTTGAAAATATTTTTAATCAAAATTTTCATAATTTTTGAAATTACTCATATATTTTTTATGTGCCACATTTACAAACATACAAATTTTACAGACATACTTTTCAAATGCCGCAACCAATAACCAAAATCAGCATCAGTACAATAAAAATAATAAAAAATAAATGAATAAATAAATAAAATAAAAAAATAAATAAAACTTACAAATAATTTTCCAAGAGTGACTTTCAACACCTTAAAATGGCAATATCAGTGGGGCGTTTACCAAATATTACACCTTTTAAAATACACAACTTGTTTTAATATTGTTTATGCGTTGTTAGTTTAGGTTTTTTTCGACATTGTTAGTGTTTTTTTTTTTTGTCTATCCTGCTCTCATCATTAAGGTCCACCACCTTATTATGAACCCCTAAATATTATTTTTATTTTTGTGATTGTTTATTTTTTCCCCTCCTGTTTTTATTCATATTCAATAAATGTTTGAATTATTTATGTTAAAACGGAAGTTAGATAAAAAATGTTGAAGTATATATTGGTCTAACTTCTTGCAGTCTGTGGCTCATAATATATATATATATATATATGTATATATGTATATATATACATATATATATATATATATATATATATATATATATATATATATATATATATATATATATATATATATATATATATATATATACATATATTTTAAGGAAGAATTACAAACAAAAATTACTATAACAACAGGATGTGACAAAATGTATACCAGAAATACAGAAATTTTGTAACAGGGTAAAAATCAAAAATTACAACAGACCAAATAAGTGCAAATGTGTAAGTACAAAAGTGATACTTTTAAATAACTTGATTGAGCAGCAATAGCTAGAATTTTATAATAAACTGTTTGGATCAACTTTGATCACAATGGTTTAAAAAAAAAGAATTATCAATTGTGACAATCAGCGTTACCTTTGGATGACTTTAGTTGCCAATTATATATTTTTCAACCACCTGACCACTTTCTTGGCCCCTTTTTATATTAATTCTAACGAAGAAATTAATTATTTAGAAATCATTTCACATTGTTATAAAAACCCTCGGGGAATTAATGAATTAAAACATTTAGAAACTGAAGCTAATGACAAAGTTTATGAACAACAATTTAAAATATCAAATGCCGAATCTTTTCGGTCCGGATTGAAAAAATTTAAAAATAGATTCGATGAATACCTAATTTATATTTTTACTTTGTCTCTTGGTACTGCCTCTGAAGAACGTCATTTTTCTAAATTATCGGTAATAAAAAATAAATTGTCCATAAGACTTAAGTTCAACCCTTGTTAGCCCATGCTTACAGTCCTAAATTTGCTAGACGGAAATTTGAAAGACAGGAATCCAAGTGAAGATCTTGCAAAAAGTACAGAAGTTTATTTAATAAAAAGTCTATTTTGTATTAACTATTTTTTATGAATTAATCTTTATTTTGCAACAATAAAAATTATCATAAATAAACTATTTTGTTATTAATAAAATTGAATTTAGTGGTTCTTTTTTTTAGTACATTCTATTGTGTAGATGACAAAGAACGTAGCGAACGACCGATTTCGTTAGATCTACTTGGTTTTGTGTATTATGAGTTTCTAAAATTTTATATGTTATGACGCTATAACAGGTTTTGACCAGCAGTTAGCATATCAGTTCATAAGAGATACTAAGAGTGAAAAAATACATCAAGAATATTCAGTTGTGTATTTTTTGTATCATATATTAATAAATACCCTGTATTTTTCAATCAGGCAAAATTATCATTAAATATATATATATACATTATAAATATAAACGTAAATATATTTGAACTCAGAATTTGATGGGTGTTTTTTATTTATTTATATTTTTTTCATGCTTTAAAATAAAAAAAAAAAAAAATACACCTAACTACTACAATTTATTTTATAACCTGATATGACACAATGAAAACTTCTCTAATATACTCTGAACTGAAACAATATAAAATAATATATAACTCAAATAAATTTCATTAAAGGGAAAAGAGCGAGTTTAAAAATCAGTTTCTAAAAGTGATAATTATTTTAAATTTTAATAGTTAAATAATAATTAAATGTGGGCATATACATTGGTATAACTCTATTTTAAAGCAACATAAAAAATTACACATTTGGACCTTATCTTTCCGAATTTAATGATATTCGTTAAAATCATTATACTCATCAAATCTAAGACTGAAACAAAAGTTCAAATAATTTTATCAAGTGGTTCGAGGAATATATTGATTCCATAGTATAAAACAGCTAAAAAAATGTACATACTTGTACACACAAAATTGGAAATATCTTTCAAAGTATTTGTGACACAAAATCAATTGGGGCGTCATATTAATAATATAACATATAACAAAACTTTTTTCTTAATACGAAAATGGTCGATATGTCAGGGTTTATAGTTCGCAGGTAAATATCTCATATATATATAGATGGTGAAAAGATCTTCTTACCCATGGTACGTGCCATGCTGGGACTCTCAATAGTCAAAAAATTATTGCCAAAAATTTCATAACAAATACCAAATATATTATCTTTATAAAAATATGAATATCTTCCAAAGTGTATATGTTACAACGTTCATTGAGGCAATGAAATTACCTTTAAAATGTTACCTGAAACATGATTTTATGTTGAATATGAAAGGTCGATATTTCGCGAAATTTTATTCCCCTTTCTCTGTATTTTCAGTGAGTATAGTCCCAGTCTCTAAATGGCTCTTGTGTTATTACAAAAAATATTAAAATTATTTTCAAATTGAAAAATTTGACTAAAGAATAAAAAATATTTTTTGCGTTAATTTTTATTTTCAGCAAAAAAGTTTTTCTGTTGCTCAATAACTTTTATTTTTCAAATTTAATTTTTACGTTTCTTGATAACAGTTATCATTAAAATATATTTTTTCCGTTGTTCATAATTTTTATTTTTTGAATTTTTTTTTTTACGTTATAATAGCTATTTTTGAAAAACATTTTTTCCATTGCTATTAACTATTATTTTTCAATATATTTTTTTAGCTTACTTCGAAATACTTATTTTTAAAATATAGTTTTACAGCTTTTGTTTTATTAGAAGGAGGATTATGCATAAAAGTTTCTGAAATTTCATAAATTTTTTAATCTTACAATTAAAATCGCGATATAAAACATGTTAATAAAAATGTGGTTTTGTAAAAAATCTTAGCATTCCTATATTTATTTTATAAAATGTCCCATTTAATATTTGTTCCAAGACAAAGTAAAAATTTTTTTTCAAAAAATTAAATTTATAAATAACGTAAAAAAAATATATTTCAAAAAAAAAAAAACGTAAAAGTTATTTAGCAACAAAAATTTTTTTAGAAATAACTATTATTAGGCAACGTAATAAAATAAAAATCAAAAATAAAAATTATAGTCAACGAAAAAAAATTTATCAGTTATAACAGTTATCGGAAGACGAGAATAGTTAAAATAGCTGTTACGTTTTTAAATAAGTCTTATAACAGTTATGTCTCTGCGAATTATTTTTAAATAAATTTTAAGTATGAATTTGTTAGCTTTAGAGACTCAGAAACCATTGAGTGTCCCAGCACTATTCTCACTGAAAATATAGAGAAAGGCTACATATATTCTTTTTACGAATTAAAAAATACCATTTTTTGAGATAGAACATAAAAACATGTCACATGTATCATTTTAAAGTTAATTTTATTACCTTTAACTAAAGACCACAGTGAACATTATAGCATATATGTTTTGGAAAATATTTGCATTTTTATAAAAACGATTTATCTTATTTCAGAAGTATAGTTATTGGCCCACTATCGCGGAAATCATGCTACAACTCGGTATTTGCGACACAAGTGTTAATGTTAATATTCTTGCTAAATTTCATTAAATGTGAATAATTTGTGGAACTAAGAGTTGATTTTTCTGTTTGGCTATAAACGAAACAATATAAACTGAAATAAATATTTCGTATTTATTATGAAATTTTTTGTAATAATTCATTAACGATTGCAAGTGACAGCGTGCAACTTACCATGGGTATAGAAAACATTTTCACCATTAACTTATATTTTTTGAAAATATTTACCAGCGAAATACAAATCGCGAGATATGGACTATATTCGTGTTGAGAAAAAAGACATTTTTACGCCATATTAAAGATAATTTTGATACCTTTAATATGACATCTGAATGAATCTTGTACCATTTAAACTTTGGAAGATTTTTGATAATTTTGTATATAAAACTTTATACATTTTTCTTTCAGCTATTTTACGATTTCTGATGGCTGTGTTTTGCTAACCGTTTAACTAAATTATCTGAAATCTTGTGATGAGTTTTCATCAAATATCATCAAATTCGGAGGAAGTGAGGAAACCAGCTGGTTGGTTTCAAATGGAATAACTCATTGTACAATTAAGCTTAGAAATACTAATGCGCCATTAGCAAAATTTTTGGATTTTTCATGTTAAAAAAAAATTGATATTTTTTGATGGTACAAAATCCGCTTGTATAAATGTAATGTGACTCGAGTACATATAAAACCTGTTCGCGATAATCATTTTGCACCAGCATTATCGTTGCGAATTTTTGAAAAGTATCCAAAAAAAAGGGGATTTAAAAAAATAAAGTCGACAAAAGAGATGATTTTTTGAAAAAAAAAAATGACCAACTGCTTTAATACCTAAAACACTCCTCAAAATTGTTTTATGTAATAAAACCAAGAAGAAAAACTATTATAATTTAAGAAAATCTACTAAGTTAAATTTTTTTAGTAACATAATAGTTTATTTATAATAATTTTTATTATTATAAAAATAAAGATTTATTCATAGAAATAGTTACCATAAAATTCTTTTTTTTAACTTCTGTACTTTTGTTCTAGAAAAAAGTTTAAAAAATATAGGACTGATACTTTTGAAAATTTTATTTACACTTATCGAGATTTTTAAAAATTTAACTAAAAATGGGGTTCGAATCTAAGTATTATATGGTAATATATTTTTGCTAAAGTTCATTACAAACAATTGTTATTTAATAATGTGCTGCTTTTTTAATTCAATAAATTTTTTTTGGTCCATAAAATTTTTAACTTACGAAATTTTTCGATGCCCCTTCGAATCTCGTTGAAGCATTGTGAACACATTCTAACTATGCCAATTATAGTTAATTTCATGCTATACATGCCATGTGCATGACAAAAGGTTCCTATTTACAACTATCGACGACATTTTACTTAAATTTATGATCACTTTAAATTATGTTAATCGCTATTCTTATATCTGTATATCCAGTATTTGTTTAATTCGCAATTCGTTATATAAAAATACAAAAACAAAAATTGCAATATTTAGATAATTTTCAAAAAGTCTACAAAATATCTCTATTAAATCCGTATTGAGAATGTCTTAGATTTTATGGTGTTAAATAACAAAAAACTAAGTTCACACAAGTTATTCTACATGAAATGCAAATGTGCCTCGCAAAAACTGACTTTTTCAAAAATGTTCGCTTTTGTTTTGCAAATTTTACTGCGTTGACTATTTCGTGCAAATCAACGTTATATAGCACAAGATATATACCGATGTATACTGCAACAAGTATCAATTACTGTTTTAATATTAAATTCAAAAATATTAAAAATTTAAAAAGTTTTGAGTTAAAAATCCGACTACACTATATGTAATATTTGAATATCAAAAAGTGTAGTATAATGGGAAAAAGGTTACGTAAATTTAAACTTTTTTATTTTTTGAACTTTGAATAACAATTATTATTATAAAATGAAACCAATGGTGTTAGGATTTTGCATTCTATTATTTTCATGTTTTGTGAGGTCAGACCTGTAACCCGTTTGTTTAAAATAGTATTATTATAAAATTATTAAGGATTAAAATCAATGTCAAAAAAATTAAAAACCTCTTACAAAATGTGTACATTAAGCGTATAAATTTTTAGAAGTTTTGCCAATATCAAAATTCAAAGGACATAGCATTATAGGACGTGAAAATATATTAAGAAATGCGTTGAAGTTTTTAATTTCTTTTTCTTTATTTGTTTATATAATGCATTACTTTTATTAAAAAGAAGATTATATTGGCTCAATACTGATATTGTCTTTAAAAAACCAATTTTTACATAAAAAGTACTACATATTATTATTATCATTATTTTATTTTTTTTTTTGCAAAAATTCAAGATGTTTGCTTTTATAATTTTTAAACTTTTATTCGTTAAATATAATGTTGAATTAATGCTTTAGTCAATAAATTATATTTGTAGGTTAGAAATGCTGATTTATATATATATTCTGAATTAAAAAAAGGTGAAAAAATTGTGACTTTATCATTTCAGTTTACGTAGTTATTAAGAAAATAATTAAGCAGCCTTTGCTACTAATAATAATAATTAATACAGTAAACACTGGTCAAATATCCATTTTTTTTTTGCAGAAATTTCAAAATAATAATTTAAAGAAAAGTGAATGTGTTTTACAAATAACATCAGACCAAGTAATCAAGAACATATAATAAAAAATATATTGACACATTATGAAAGACTGACAAGGTATTATAGTTGGTAATTAAACATTATTTCTAAAATTTGTATTAAAATGGAGCTAGTATTATAAAGGATATATCGTAGTACTAGAAAAATCTATAAAAATATTGTATAATATAAATTGCAGCTTAAGAGATGTATTTTAAGATAATCTTTTAAAATTTTATATAAGTCATATATTTGTAGTAATTTTTTGAGTTTTTTGTTCATGTGGATTGTCTATCAAGATAACCTATAAATTTGAAGGACGAAGAGTTATGTTTTGGCGTAAACTTGCACGAATGTAAAAACGTGAAGTTATTCGTCAAAAGGATTATTTTATGTAGCAATTTAGATGACGTCATCAGTTTTCGGCTAACTCTTACAGTCATCAATTTTCTCTCAGTTAAATATTGGTAAACCTGAGTGAAAATTTTTTGGTTTCACAAACCAAGTAATTTCACTAATTAATGAAAATATAAGAACTTACAAAATAACTGAAATAAAACCAAAAGCAAACAAGTAAATACCGTATATAAAAAATATACCTACTATGGAATAATTATGCATTATAGAGTTTTTTTTAATAAATATTATTTTTAATTTTAGATAAAATAACTTTGATACAACCTCAAGAAGGCGTTAATAATGCTTTTTAAATTTATGACAGGAAAAGTGGTTTTTTGACCAGTGTGCAAAGCAAATTTTTGTTACTAATATGAAAAATATAAACCTTTCTATTAAAAAATAAAAAAAGATTCAAATAGTTTTAGAAACGGCTTTCGGTGCAAAAGTTTTCTCATAAAACGGTTTTTAGTATCAGTACAACATGGACTATGACGTGGTATCCTTTTTTTAAAGATATACTCCTCGTGTATATATATACAAACTTTTATATTTGTTTGCTTTAGTACTATAAAAACATTTAAGTAACAAAATTATTTGATTTTTAAATCACAGTTTCATATTTGCTATCGTCGTATTAAATTTGCCATCGTTAAAGTTTTTTTTTCATATCTTAATTTTATTGAAATTTATATTTTGTGGTATTTTTGTTATTATGTAATTTTTGGGCATAGTCTACATTGTTGTATATTTTAAATTTTTTCTTTTTTATATTTTTCCATTAAAATACATGATGTTTTATATTTTTTTGTTTTGCGAATATTTTATTTTTGTTGCTGTTTTTAATGCTTTGCCATGAATTCAAACACAAAAAATATTGTTTAATTTTTAGAAATAATTCAATAGAAACTCAATTTAAATATTGTGTTCTGAATGTGGTTTTAATAGTGCAGACCAGAAAAAGTATATATTGAAATAAAATTCATTTAAAAAACGTGAATTTCTCTTTAACATTTAATTGGGCCAAACAAGCAAAATTTAACGGGATAACGACACATGAAATTAAATTTATTAAAGCTGCGTGTAGGAAATTTAAACAAATTTTTATTGAATTTAAATGAAATTTTATTTAGACAATGAAGCAGACAAGAATTTGTAGTTAAAAAAGAGCACAGAGATTTGGACTTTATAAATAATTGCCTTTTCTAAGCGTACTCAGTAAACAAATGCAATGTTTTATATATTAAGATCAACATTTTATATTTCATTGCAGAGATGAAACTTTAGAGGCCTTAAGTGATGCTCAGGTTGTTGCACCAGCTGCCCAAACTGTGGACTTGCATTCTGCGGATCATCGAAATTCTTATTTATATGTATTTGATTATCAGACCAGATATGGCGATTATCCACAGGTAGGTTTTTTTTAGTAATTTCTAAAAAAAATCATAACAATTTTCATAAATCTATGTTGACTTTTATAGTTTGCTGTATATATTTAACTAATGTTTATGCAAAAATAATTTAATTTAAACAAAAATTTCCTAAAAGAAATAATAAAAAAATAATAAAAACATGCTGGAAGCATCTCTAACTTATTAGCAATATTAAAATTTAAATTACATATAATATCAATCATACGTCTAGTATGTATATGAAACTAAAACCATAAAATATCAATCAATTATTAAGTGGTATATGTAAAAATACTACAACAAGTATTTTAAAACAAGCCACTATAACATTATTTCACAAACATACAACAATGTAATAAATGCATGAGCCCCAACACAAAAACAATATCAATCATGAAGTTTGTCTAAAAATATTTTATTAAAAATAATGTCTGACATTTAATTTTTGGATGGAAAATGTTTGTAATTTATTTTTCGTTTCCTATGTTGTTTAATATTTACTATTTGTTCTATTTATCTTAGCGTCAGGGATGTATACACGGTGAGGATTTGCCGTATATATTTGGAGCACCCTTAGTGGGTGGTTTCAATCATTTTACGCGTAATTATACAAAAACTGAAATAAGCCTGTCGGAGATTGTGATGCTGTATTGGTCAAATTTTGTAAGAACGGGGTAGGTATTGTCAGAAAAAATAAATGAGTAAATAAATAAATAAAAAAAAAAAAATAAATAAATATGTAATATAATATAAATAAATAAATAAAAAAATAAATAAATAAATGAAAATAATTTAAGAAACAATAATGTTTATTTAGAATATTTTTTTAATAAAGATTTTTACTACTTTATTTTTATTTAAGCAATCCAAATGAACAAATGGAAAGTGATCATGGTAGCCGCCAGGAGAGAAGTCGCTATAAAATCATTGAATGGACTGCCTATGAAAGTGTTCATAAAAAATATTTAAATTTTGGTAAGTTTTGCCAATAAAATTACTTCAGATAAATATTATTTTGTGAAACTAAATATCACAAAATAATAATAAAAACATAATTTTTTTATTTTACTATTACAAGTTTTTCAACAACAAATAGTAAGACGTCACTAAAATTTATTTTAAATCCAAAAATAACTTTTTATTTATATTTTGAAACATATGCGGAAAAAACTAAATTTCAAATTCAATAACAAAATTTATAAAGTCAATAATCTTTTTTACTCACGAAATTCGTAAAAACATACTCTAATTCGTAAATTATTTATTGAAAAAAAAAAAAAAAAAAATTAATTAAACTAATATACTATTTATGAAATATATATGAAAATCTATAATAATTTCAAACAATTAAATTATTAGAATTATATATATATATATATATATATATATATATATATATATATATATATATATATTGTTTGGATTTAAAAAGATATTCAAACAAGTAATTTTATTGGAACCAAAAAAAAAATCGAAAAATTACAATAATTCAAAAAACATTAATTATGAGATTTGTGAACGATTTTATTAAAATAAAAAGATAGAAACACAGTAATGAAATGTGTTTAATGTAATTATTAAGTTCTTAGAAATAAACGAATAAATTTATTAATTTGATAGAGTAATTTAATGTTATAAATGTATTTTTTGAAAATATGAGGATAAACGCTGAAACATTTACAGGAAAACGTTTATGTGTAAACTGGGCAACGAGCAATTGCCTTCTTAATTTCATTTACTTTGCGACCGATACTTTGGTTCTAAGCTAGCAAACTTGGCGGACATCACTAAATTAACTAAGAATTTTTTCCGGTCGAATGCTGATCTTTACAGTGTAGGTCCGACAAATTAGAGATATTAGCACAAGCTCATTGTATCCCATATAGTGTATTTAAATAGCTCAATAACTGTTACTAATCTTGTGAAATATAAGTTATCATGAAGAGCACTGGATCGCAGAATTATTGACTCAAAAATTTCTTAGTCAATAAGCTCGGGACACACTTCGTTTTACCAATTTTTATAAACGTCAGTAAATCTCAAAAGTTCCTTTTAGAAACCTAGAAAAAAAAACATATGTTGCATTTAGGTAACCTTCAACCAATTAATATACCTTATCTCTGAGTACCTGTAAAAAATTTTATAGAAATTATTTTTTTAAATATATATTCTTTTTATTTGTCTATTATCAAAACTTAATAAATGTCTTTAATTTTCATTTGTTTTCAAAATATTTAAAACCAATAATATAAATCAATAAAATCAAACAATTTTTTAATAAAATTGAAATTTTAACCAAAGAATTATTTCTTAAAAGAAATTTAGAAATAATTTTTTATTATCACCATTATCATTATTATTATTATTATTATTATTATTATTATTATTATTATTATTATTATTACTATAATAATAATTAGATAATTAAGATAAATTATAATTAAGTGAATTTATTTAAATTTAAATAAACAGATGTTACTAACTGAAAACTTCTAATACGTTACAAACTACAAAATTCGAATACGTCATAAACTAGAAAATTCTAAAATCGTTAACTGAAACTTATTTAATTATTTTTTAGAGAAAAATGTTATTCGAATTTTTGGCAAAGCCCCAAAACTTTAATAAATTTCTAATTTTTGTAAAAATTTGAATTATATTCCAGGTGAAAATTTGACTTTATAAAATTCCTGAATTTTAGATGAAAAGTATTTTTAATGAATTTTAATAAAATCCCGGAATTTTGTTTACGAAAAGCATTTCTAGTAAGAAAAAAGTTTTGGTAAAATAAAAATTGGATGGAAAATTTGATTTCTGGTGAAAGAGGATTTTTTGTAGAAACTGGAATTTTGCGTGAAAAAAACGCTATATAGTTGAAACTAACTTTTTGTGGAAAATTAAGTAACAATTTGGATTTAAAGTAATAATTACCTAAAGAGATCGAATTTTTGCTGAAGATTTTGATCACTGTAAAAAAAAAAATAATAATGATAAATAACATTTACCCTTAAAAATCGTGCAATTGTATAGACTCAGAATTCTGCTGAAAAATCAGTGAAAACAATTTTGTAACTAAAAATTTATTTTCAATGGAAACAAAAAATGAAAAAATTTGGGTTCCCTAAAAATTCGTTTTCACTGAAAATCATTTTTCCATCCTCTAAAACTTTTAATTGAAAATCATTTCTACCAAAATAATTTTTTTTCCCTAAAAAATATCAAAAAAAAAAAAAAAATTCTTACTAAATAAAGATTATCACGAAAATTTCATTAGATCGAAAATAATTTCTTCACTTAATTTTTTTAATATTTATTCAAAATACAATTTCTAACCATTCTTCGTTTTATATTCACTTTCTACTTTTCCTTTAGACACTAAACCAAAACTTAAAAATCACTACCGAGCCCATCGTTTATCATTTTGGCTGAACTTAATACCTGATCTACATAAACCAGGTGGAGATAATGTTCCTGCTTCACATCACCAGCTAAGCGATGACGACGAAATGGACAACAATATTGCCAGTGATGCTGCTATTAAACCCCTTAATCCACCCTATTCTCCAAGCATAGGAAATGCAGCTTTAGGGAATTTTAGTATATTTACCAATCAAGTCTTCTCCTTGCTGAATCTTAGTTCACCATCGTCATCACTGCAGCGTAATGGTACCCGTTATACAGGCAGTAAAATGTATCCAGATGATATGATGGATGGCGATGGTCATGGTGGTTCTCAGGCTACGCAAGATAATGATGGTTTCGCTGCCTATTCTACTGCTTTAAGCGTAACTATAGCTATAGGCTGTAGTTTATTAATATTAAATGTCTTAATATTTGCTGGTGTATATTATCAGCGTGATAAAACAAGACTTAATGAGCCCAGATCACAAACAAAACTGAAAAGACAAGAGAGTGGTCAAATGCCTAATAATATCTGTGGTGATTTGGAGACTCTAACCATACACAGTAAAAGTGATCCTGCCACTATATTATCACATCATCATGCGTTACAGCATCATCAACTGCCACCGCCAGAATTTGCCGATATACCGCATCGAGCTCCACCACCACCGAAACATTTAAAATCACTACAAGATCCTGGTGGTGGAGGAGGTGTAGGGGGTAATGGCTCTGCATCAAGTGCTACTATTATGGGTTTAATGCCTCCACCTCATTCTCTACAAGTAATGGGTAATCAGTGTGGTACATTAACGAAAAAAAGTTGTATGAAACAATCTTCCCTGCAGCAGCCACAACAACAACTCAGCCATCAACAGCAGCAACAACAGCAGCAACAGCAAATGATTGTAACCCATCAGCATCAAATGCAAAATTCTCATAATCAAACAATGACAACCTCATTGACTGGGGCGGGTCCACAACCGCCACCACCCACCGTACAAGTTAGTACAGCTCAATCTATGCAACAGCATCAGTTGCAACAACAGCAACAACAACAATCCCAACAACATCCACTAATGGATGAATTAAGAGTGTGACATTAATTGACCGTACGTTTTAAATGTGATCTCTAATACAAAAGGAATAAGAATAAAATAAATATTTTCTTTTCCCCAATTATCGTCTGTAGTTTATTTTGTACATTTTTGTCTCTAGAGATTGCATTAGCGTGCGTTTCTTTTTAGATTTTTATTTTTGTTTCTTTTTTAGATGAAATAGTAAAATAAATGTTATTAAAAAGAACATTTTAATAATAATTATGCCGAAGAGAAAAAATTCTTAAAAAATATATTGTAAATGTTAAGTTTCTAATAGAGATGGGATTAAATAATTTTTTTCTTTTGATGTTACAACTGTTGATTCTCCCCTCTGCCTTTTTAGAAACTTTGTATTTATAATTAGTATAAATAATTAGATAAATTAAACGTAAGTAAATGTTAGTTAATTATTAAATAATAAAAAATATATAAGAAATCCTTTTTAACATTAGGACCAAAAAAGAAAGTGTTTCTTTATTTATTTGTGTATTTTATATAGTTATCAGACTAAATTTTTCACTTTATTTTAAATTTTGATTTGAACTTCTACAAAATACATTTTTTGATTTCTTTAAATTTTTATATATAATTTTTCTGTTTCCTAAACTGTGGCCTTTTGAAGTTCGGATCACATTTTTCACTATGTGAGAAAATAAAACTCATTTAATCAGTAAATTTTATTGGATTATATAATGTATGTTTCTCGTACTATTATGAGAAATTTGTATTTAATGCTCCTCTCCTCTTACGCCCATTTTAAAAGATTGGTACAAAATTTGAGGAGTCACATTAATCAAATTATATATATATATATATATATACTCATCTACTCTTATTGAATGGCGACCTCTATTTGCAATAAATTGGCGGATTTCCAAAATAATATCAGTTTTCTCTTCAGAATAAAAATTTTCAATATAATTCCATATTCCAGTTGTTAAATAACAAGCAAATGATTAAATTAAAAAAAAAACTAACAATAAAACGGCTGTAAAATATTTTTTATTATAAATATATAGTTAAAAATAATTTAAAAGAAGTATAATATTAAAAAAAAAAATTATTATTTTTATTTCAATATTCGACATCAAAATATTCGTTATTCAAAATTCGCACTTATAAGTTCTTCCAACAATTGTTATTAAATTGTTCGAATGTTTCGAACGAACATTATCCAAATGGTACCAATAATTTGTTAGGGCATTTTAATTAGTAATTATATATATATATATATATATATATATATATATATATATATATATATAACTTTTTTTGTCTGAAAAGTAATTTTCTTCAGCAACATATAAAAATTGTACACTTTTCTGAAAGTCATCTTCACGGAGGTTATTTTAGAATAGAAAATAATTCCAACAGAATAAGCGTCCTAAATATACTCCCTCTCAAATTTGACCAATTTTATATGAAAATCGCCACATACTAAATTTTGAAGAAGCGTAGTTTTGGTAAAATAAAAGATATTGATTTCAATATTTTTCCATGCAATTAATAAGCATGTCTACTAAACAGAATAGATTATTTGAAAAATATGAAATGGATATTTTTTCTAATTTTTGAAATTAAAATGAAATTTTCGTAAAAAATAGTCGTTTGGGAGAAATTACAAATATTTGATCTCTAATAAAATTTTCAACGATTAATTACTTTATCATTTTAAATGGTAAAGTACAGATAAATTTAAGATTTCTGCAAAAGGAATCCCACAGTTCCAAAAAAAAAGAAAGAAAAAACCGAAAACTTGAAAAATGGAATGGATTTTGGAAGTCCACTATTTCAGGTTTGAAAAAAACCATTGGCAAATTCTTTGGAATACATAAAAGTTTTTGGAACCGTATTTGATTTGTGGAACTAGCGTTTTAGATTTTAGAACACACAGGCTAAATTAAAAATTTTGATGTAAAATATGTGAAATTTGTGAGGGTCTGCACATAGTACTGTTTGGAGTTTGGGCTCGTTTTATATTCTAAAATTATCTCTGTGAAGATACCTCTCAGAAAGATGTTAAAACGTTATATATTCTTAAACAAAACTTAATTTTAAAGTGTAGACACCTTTTCGGGAAGAAAAAAACACAAATAATAATAATTTTTGTAATTTTCAATTCCGAATTCCTTTATTATTAGACTCAGAAGAGATATCGAATTTTATTTATTTATTTATTAATTTTTTTTTTATAGATAATTTTGTTCTTTAACCAACTGGGTAAGAAATTTATAAAACTGGATAAAAATATTGGGAAATATATTGAAAAAACTGGACCGAATGGTTTTGTAAAATTAAAATAGAAATGCAAATAACTTGATAACTATAAGAGATAAATAGCATGTTTTTTATAGACCTAATTGAGAGTTTTGATATGATGTAAAAATATTTGAAATCGAATAAGAAATGAAAAATTGGCAAGCGTTTAAAAATTTTCTATGTCTGAGGTATCCTATTTGGAGTCCCATAGATGGAAACATAGGGTCGCCCTTCCAAACTTAAATCTACACCTATCTGCTAAAAACTACGTGAAATTTTATGTAAATCCAATCAGCCGATCAGAAGTTACAAATTTATTTCCAAAAAATTTCGATTCTGCCCCACTGTACAGTGTAAGATTATATCAATATAGCGGAAAATGTTTTTCCTTCAGTTTAAATTCTAGTAAATATTTTCATCGTATTTGTGATAGAGGACATATTACTGATTAAGAAAGTATAAAAAGTTTGCCTTACTTTTTAACAGTAACAATATAACGTTTTTGATTTTTAAGCAGAGTTTCCCTACTTTTAATAGCAAATAAATTCGTTTCTAGTTCTTTGAAAACATTTTTATTAAATTAGGACTACGATAGTTTCACTCAAACTTCACACATACAAAGTGGTCTTAAGAAAACATCTTTCGAAAAAAGAATTCTGTTAAATAAAAAATAAATAATCAAATGAATAAATAAATAAGTAAAGAAATTAAATAAATTTTTTGTAAAAATTTAGCTTTTGGAGAAATTTTAAATACCTTTAAAAAATCTTCAATTGTTAAGATATCCTAATGAAATTTTCGATGAAAATAGAACCATAAAGTGGAAAAATGAAAGATTTTGATAAAAGCAAACCCTCAATTTCAAAAAAAAAAAAAAAAAAAATTGCTAAAATCCATGTGATTGTAATTATACATCTTATGTACATATTACTGAATGTACCCATTACACACAGGTCCGCAAAGTATTATAGCATTATTTCAAAAATAGCATATATCTATTACATTCAAATTCGTAGTCAGTCGATCCCAACTTAACGTGTCGCGAATGCGACTAACAAAACCAATGTTTAATGCAGGGTTTAAAATTTCACACTAATAAATTCATATATGTTTCAGAAATTTAAAGCAGCAAAAATTATTATTCATTTTTTTTGTCTTTCTTTAATTAAAAACCAACATTTTTAACAAAATTTTATATTTTGTTTCTAAATTTATACCCTTATTTAATTTAATATTTATTAAATGTTGTTCTTCCAAAGACTGAATTATTATGTATGTAAATTATAAATTTAGGTAAATAATAAGATTAACAATATATTCTAATTAAAAAAAATAAGTTTATTTGTTTAAATTCCTATAACGCACACATACACACAACTTGATAAAAAAATGTAAAAATATAAAACACAAATGTTATAGAAAAAATCCTGTGTATTTTTAACATATAAAAGTTAGAGACAAAAATATAATATAAAACAAACACAGCTAGAATATGATAATTAAGCTATAAATATTAAAAACAAATTACGAAATGTATAACGTAAAAAAAAAATATATATATATATATATATATATATTTACATATATATATATATATATATATATATATATTTATATATATATTTATATATATATTTATATATATATATATATATATATATATATATATGTATATATAAAGACTCAATAATTTATACACTTAGAAAGTAAAATGAAAGCGATGACAAGATTTAAGGACACTTTAGAATAAAGCTACATAATTCAGTTGAAGGCAAAAGTAAAATAAATTTAGTTGTATAAAGTTAACTACAGTTAGTTAAAAATTTTACTAATTTCTAAGTGTATAAATAATTAGAACTAAAATTATTTACATATATTTAAATTAAATATAGTACAATATACATATTTAATAAAGTAATGATGATTATTTTAATATTATTAACATTAATTGTTTATAAACCAAAAACTAAAAACCAAAAGCTATGTGAAATTTATTAAATTATTTAAGCAAGTAAACAATTAGTATAAGTTAATAAAAATAACTAATTTAGGAAAAAATAAATAAAAATAAATCAATGAATTAATTGAAAAAACCTATACTAGTGTAAAGTTATTTAGTATGTATTCTTACATTTAATATTTATATATAAAAATTTTAAATTAGTTAAAATTTTTTGTGTTTAAATTAAAAAAAAAAAACAAAAATAAAGCATTATACTAAAGTTATACTAGTACACTAGTCCTTGATACTTATAAATAAATAAAACATGAAAAAAGAAAATATAAACTACACTAAGAAAAAAATACTAAAAATTACAGTTAAATGTAATTGAACGAGAAATTATTAAAAAAAAAAACATATACTAAGTAAAATGTTAAAAAAAAAAATTATATAATAGTAAATGAAACCAAAAATAATTTGTAAAATAATCACAACATTAAAAAGAAAAACCTACTTTAAATATAATTGAAATAATACTTAACATTATAAAAATAATTATAATAATGATAAATTCAATTGTGGTATACAAAAGAAATATAACTATAAAATTAAACCAAAAAGAAAAAACTATATACGAAAATATATAAAAAAAAAATATTTAAAAGACATACAAGCTGTTATAATTTAGAAAAAAAAAAAAAAAATACATATATTACAAGGTAAGTTGCATAACTTTTTAAACGATTGTCAGAAAATAAATTTATGATTTTAGAAGGTAAGTTGGAAAAATTCTAATCGTATTACTCTGAAATATTTTATCGAAATGAGCGTTCTTAGTCTTCAAATTTTTAACTTAAACAATAATTTGTTAATTTAGATTTTTTTAATCATACCCTTCACCACAGGTGTAAAGAGTAAATCACTTTTTAGAAAACATATATACCGGCTATATATGTTTTATATATCAGATTATAGGGAATATTCCTTGGAATGATACTAGAAAAAATCAATAAAATCGATCCATTAATGGCGAAGACATCGTCAAAAGACCGAAAAAATCTAAAACTGTATTTGTTTTCGATTTTTCTAAGCTCCTATATAAGCTAGTGATTTCGTTTTTGCACAAAAAATTCTAATTTTATAGCAGAAATAATGTTATGATAATAAGTGGTAGTATGGGCTTGATCGCAGATTAAAAACATTTTTTTCCTTGAAATTATTGAAAATCGTTGGGGGACCCTAAACTGAGAAAATATTCTACATTTGTACAAGATTTGGTGGGATAATGACTTGAAGCGTTCGTGACATCTGATAGGAATGTGGCACTGGGAAAATAATATGGAAGTTTTTAAACAATCAAGTACATTTTCAGATGCAAAGTCCACCTAAAATTGCTAAGCAAATCCAAATGAATAATTTTAGAAACATTCTCGTTCATTAAAAAAGAAAAAATCTACAATTTTACATAGATGCATACATAAGTACTTATATAAGATTGTTTTTTTTTTTTTGCAATTTGTCAGTACTGTTGCCAGTTTAACTTTTTTAGGGCTAAATGTAGCCTTTTTATTTTGATTTTAGCCTCAAAATTTTCATTTTAGCTTCTACTTTTTTCTACCCTTTTTAGGGCTAAATTTTACAATTTCAATTATGAAGACATTAATTTCTTATTCGATATTACTATTTTATTTTTAAAGAATCATCCATTTAGGCATTTTTGGTTATTTATTTGCATAAAGATTTCCGCCTGCTATGCTCCATTCACTAAATTAAAAATAACCTATTTAGTTTTATGGAATTAGTATAGTAAATCGATTATTATATTATATTTGATTAACCGCAGAAATTATTTACGATTATAAAAAATATATAAAATCACCAATAAATTGGAAGTTGCAATGACAATATTCTAAGAGCAACATGTTATGACTGGAACATATGATCACAGCGAAAAATAGAAATGATTATAAGTAATAATTAATATGATTCCATTTTGATATATTGTGTCTGATTTTGTGGTTTGTTTTTGAATGTTATGATTCCAGTTTTATATATAATTGAACAATCTTACTACATTGTTATCCCATTCTATAAAATTACGATTTTATATTATTATATTATTATTCTATCTTATTATATTATTATACCATATTGCCATATTATGATTCCATTTTATAACACTATTATGCCATTGTTCATATTATTATTCCACTTTCTCATATTATGATCCCATCTTATAATATAGTTATCCAATCTTATCATATTACTATTTCATTTTGTCATATTATTATTTCATCTTGTCTTACATTAATATAAAACATATTAATAAAAAAATTATTTTTATAAATTTTTTATTGGGAATGATATAGAAGTGTTCATTAGCCAAAAAAAAAGGGAAAAAATTTACATACTATTTGTTTATTAATTATATTCATTTATACCATCATATATGGTTCAAATGAAAGATATGTTTCTTAACTAAACTCTTTAATGTTAGTTAATCCATATGTTATATTGCTCGAATCACACCGAATATAACATAAATACCTTGTCTACTTATACTTATTCATATATAAATCATGTGAGAATTACAATGAAGTTGGAAAACAAACATTAAAAACAAAAAATATTTAAAAACATGTCAACAACTGAGGAAACGAGAAAAAAGTTTTTAAATTATGAACAATCTTTACTTTTTGCCTTATTTTTTTGGGGCATTTAGCCTTTTATGACCTTTCTTAGTTCCTAGTTTAATTTAGTCCCTTTTTCCTCACCTCCTAGCAACACTGGTTGGCAGGTACTATATTGGCTTTGTGTAACAAGCCATATAAACATTATGTATATTAATGAATATTAAAAAAAATTTAGATTTGAAAGTGCACACAGAAAAAGGATTAGTTGGAAAATTTTCACAAATATGGATATTTGATTAAAAATATTATTATTATTATTATTATTATTATTATTATTATTATTATTATTATTATTATTATCATTATTATTATTATTATTACTATTATTATTTTATTTTATAATAGCTGTAAAAGGATAATTATATTAAAAATATAGGTCTAACAACATATGATTCCGTTATCTTAATAAATTTAAGTTGATTGAAATATATTAAAGTAATTCGGTAGAAGTGATCGAACCGAATTCGTATACCAAAATTAAGTATTAGTATTTGTGATTAAAAATTTTTTACATTTCTATAATTTAAATAATAACTATATTTTCAGATACAGTGATCAATAAATTACGATTTCAATAATGAAAAGAAAATAAATTTGTTATTTACAAACAAAAGAAATTTATGTCGACCAAATAGTCTGTTAAAGTATATTTTATATTTTAAATATTAAAATAAAAAAGATTAAAGATACAAATAATAGAAGTAATAATATGAGTAAGATCTTTATTATTGCGAGAAAGAGAGAAACTTAAAATAATTCTTCCTTAGATATTTTTGAACCGCAAATTTTCAACTGTCATATATTTTCAATTGAGTGAACTAGTTCGAGAACCGAATTTATATTGTATTTTTTAGTTGCTAGTTGACAATATTGTACTATTTTAACAAAAACTAACAGAGGTAGTCCTCTGACGTGCTCAGTTATGTGCCCAAAGTGTTTGCTTACTTATGTGCCCAGTTTGCGATAGTAATTTTACTCTGTAGTATCATGGACTAGAAAAATATTTATCCACAATATATGCAACAGAAGTTAAGTGAATATCTTTAAAAGATTGTTGGTACAATTATCCTTACCATATGATTATATTATTCTTTAATATAGCGAATACTAAAAAAGATTAAATTTAACATAAAATGTGCTATAACTCAAAAACTAATGGTGGCGTATAAAAATGTACTTCAAACAATTTTTAAAAATTTTTATTTCTGCAAAATTGTTAGAAATTCTATAAATGATTAAAAAGCATATGAACATGAATGATCATAATAAGCGAGATATATGTAAAAAATATAAACATGAATGATCATAATAAGCGAGATATATGTAAAAAATCGTGAATAATTTGTGCAGAAAACAAGTGATTACCGTTGACTTTTAGCAGTATGTATAAGACACCTAGACGTTACTATAACCAACAATTGCGATGCTATACCATTTTTTCGTATAATTTGCCTGGAGTACCAAATAAGGATATAAAATATAATTATATATACTGCTTCATTATATTATTTACTTTTGCTTGCTTAAGCAAGCAGATTAATGAAATTATTAAAATTATCTGCAATATTGATGAATGAAATTTTATGTAATTTCGTGAACAGCTGATACTTATTGTTTACATTTTAAATTGTTTGAAATGGAAACAAATAAGAAACAATTACTTACTAAATTGGAAATTATTAATTTCCAACAATTAAAAATGTAAAAAGGATAGGTTTCATTTTGCAACATCTCTTTAATAATTAATTTTAAGAAATGTGTTTAAATTTAAGATCAGCTGTCAATTGTTTTTTTTTCTTCTCACAGTTGAAACATGCAGTACATAGTTGAAAAAAAGGATTTTTTCCAACCATGTACAGAGTTGCACGGAAATGGGCATCGTAATTTCAATGTAATTTCACCGAAATTACACAAAATTACGTAATTTTGCAAGTGTCAAAATGTATCGGAAATTACGTAATTTCAAATTGATTTCGGCCGGTCTGAAAAACTTCTCATTTATTCATTTTTTCTTACATATTAGTGATTTAGATTCAATACGGGAATTATTTTCCATTAAATGGTCACATTGTGTTCACCTTGAAAACTTTTTGTTTGCTATGGAATAATTTTATTTGTCCAAGATCAGCTAGTTTATTGTTTGCCACACAATAATATGTTATGGTCACCTTACGGTAAAGAAATATTTGTCAGTTTCTGTTAAATATTTCCCTGGTATCTTAAATCATTAAATCATTAAATCTACAAAGTAAAATTACAATCGTAAATTGGGCAAATAACTGAGCAAAGTCTTTGGGCACATAACTAAGCAAGTCAAAGTACTGTTTCTACAAGCTTTTATTAAAATCGGGCAATATTTTCAACCAGCACCCATATAAGTATTATATCGAAAACACAGAAAAATTATGATTTTGGTCGACTATTTTATACATGAATTCCTAAATGTGAACCAGTTTTAACAAAAACTTGTGGTGACAGGCCTTTGACTTACCCAAGTATGTACTCTAAGTCTTTTCAGTTTGCTATTGAATAGCCTGTAGTCTTACTTTATATTTGTATTTGAGGAAGCCTTAATATGGACCAGAAATAGATTTCTCGACCATTTGTATAATATAGATGATGGCTGGTATAATTATGCTTACAATTTTACTATATCGCCTTAAAATTTAGCGGATACTATACAACATTTTTAACAATTTTGTACAGCACCATACTTCATTTCGTCTTTTTTTTTTCTTTCTTATTCTTTCCTCCTCTTCTAAAAAAGAGCTGTCGAAGCTGCTCCATACCAATAAACCAAAAATTTATTTATTATATTTTTAGTAATAATAAATTTATTGTTTTCGATAGTTTGATGAAATAATTTTTGAAGGCAAATAATTTCTCTATTTTCTTATTTAACTATATTTAACGTCTGTTTGAACAAACAAAAATGGGAAAAGAAATGTACGTAATGTGACCATAAAATAAACTACTTATTACTTTAAAAAAAAAAAAAAATTATACGTTCGGGCAAACAAATGCGAAACAAAATTTGCTTAATCTGACAGTACATTTACTAACAATTTATTATTTAAACATAATTTCAGTACATGAGCGAGTAAAAACGCAGCTATCATGAAATTATGGTACCTACAATTGAAATATTAGTCAATCGAATCAATTTGTGTATATGTAAAAAAAAAAAAAAAAAAATCTGATTCGACAAACACAAACAAGCTAATCTCTTATTTTGAAGAGAAAAAAAAAATGATAGTGGTAATCAAAAATTCGATGCCATTCTGCTATATTAAATTACAACTATCTTTTTAGTTGCAGTAACCACTAATGTAATACACATATTCGGTTAAAACTACAAAATTTCAATTCGGTGTTCAGAACCGAATGGGTATCATCATAGTAAAAGAATTTTAAAATATTTGATATTTAAAAAAATAAAGTAAAACGAATTTTACTTAAATTTCTTTGAAAGCAATAGAAATCAAATTAGTTAATTATTGCAACAATATCAACCTGCAGTCTTTAGCATAGGTAGACGCATTTTATTATCAGTATTATAGTTAAGTAAGTAAATAAGTATTAAATTGTTTTAAAACATGTTTGCAAACAAACATAGTGTTTTTAGTTGGTAGGTAGATAACGAATTAGCTGGATACCAAATTGTGTGTTTCTCGGAATTTCAGAGAGTTTTCTGCAATTTTTCGATTATTGGATTCGTGACAAATGGAATTGTTATTGACAAACGCCAGTTCAACGGTCTTTATGATATTAATCGCATCATAGGATTTGATTTGTTTTAGTAATTGATAAATTGTGGATCTATCATATACGCATATATTTTGAAATTTGCAGGAAATCATTCATCATGATTGAATAAATTGATGTTTTTTTATGTTGTGGTAAACAGATTTTTTATACAGACATATATAAATAAATAAATAAAAGTGTAACAAATTACGTAAAAATTTTTTGTTTTCAGTTTATGAAACCGAATTATTTTTGCTTATTTCATTTGAATCCACAGATATTTTCTTTTGTGCTAACTGAATATTTAGGTGTCAAGGAACAAAACATATGATAATTGCAACTAACTTTATGATAGTAACCGCCTAACTTCGACTGGCAAATAATTTGTTTGCAGCAACGAATCTGTTTTCTCTGTGTATGTTGTAATAAAATGCTAATATTTTCATTAATTGTAATATTTTTCATATATAAATGTGCACTTAAATGGAAAACTGAATATTCTACAAAAGGTTAAATTTTACATGTAAATAATATCATTTACTTTTTTGTATGGTCTTATCGTAGTTGTTTTAACATGAGTTGTTAGCTTAAGCTGTTTATTCAAGTCAATTTAATTGTACATGTTTTAAAGAATTGTCATGTAAATAATAGAAAATACTTGTTCAAATTTATTTAAGATCCTTTGAACTTATTAAGGCCATAAAATATGTAAAGGTAAATGATAAGTTTGAAATTAAAATATAACTTTTGCATTTCATTATAATATCTTACTGCTACTTTTGATTTCTTAGCAACTTCAATTAGTTTTGAAGAGTGCTGCTTAAAGCAGACATATATAAACATCAAAACTGATAAAAGGACATACTTAAATGGAGTCAATAAAGGAATTCGAGCAAATATATTTTTTATATGGAATTACCAAAAATATTAATAAAAATTGGATGTTATTGTATACTGATGATAAATATAAGCAATAGGGTATAAAATATTCGTTTTAAATAAAAATGACATTAGTATCTGTGTAACTCTCATACTGATTTGAAATAAATCAATTGAAAATATGTCAATGTACCCCATTTTTGACATAAGACCCATAAAGATAGAAATTGTTGCTATAGGATTTAAGAACCCAATCTCTCTCTCTCTCACACATGTATGTATGCTAGAATCTTACACACGCAGTCTTGCTTACAGTAAGAATATTCAAGTGTGTTTATTGAAATATAAATGATTCTCAAACCTCGTTACATATATCTTAGCGGGAAAAATTACAAGGCTTTGACTTTTAAATCCTTCTTAGAAAATCTCTTACTTCCAAACTATCTTTTTTAAGATATTATTTCAGAAGAAAATGGTTTCCATTAGAAAATATTTTCGTTGCAGCTATTATTTTAAATTTGTTTAAGAAATCATTTTAGAGATCTAAGTCAAAAGGTGTGTCCAAAAATATATATTTTTATGCTATTAACCGTAGTATCATAAGCTATATTTTAAGTTACATAAATCATAAGGATTCGCAAATTTTACGACCTTATTTCTAATGAGAAAGAATATATTACTTTATAATTTTTGCTGAATTTTTTGCACGTAAACTAATAAAAAGATACTAGAGACTACAAATTTGGAAATCTAGGATTGAAATTATTCTCGGTTATTATTATTTTGGTACAACATACTATCACTGTGTTTAAAATATAGCGTCGCCATTATTTTATGACGCTCGTATAAAACAAATCATTTTTTTGTTTCTGAAGGATCTTTATATTGATCCGCTATCATTATATTTAATATATCGCTTATCATTTGCTCTAAAGATGGAATTTTTAACTGATAGTCCAGCCTGGATTCTATAATTTGCTTACAAATATTCGATTTTACATAATTTCATTTTTAAATTTAATGTAGGTTTCAATAAAACAAATATTTTGCATATCGTAAAATTTTTCAAATTGCGTTTCTAATGGAAATGTTAACAGAAAAAACTTACATTAAAGTAAAGCACTTGTAAAATTTATGTCTCGTCTCCATTTCACAAATTTTTATGGTAATATTACATTTCTTCCTCAGACAAGAATTTTCCTTACTAACTATTTTTGAATTCTGAATAGTAAAATTTTTGGACAGCTTACGATTCTGGGGTTAAAAATATTTGAAATATAATCTTTAAATATCCAAAAAGAAGGACGTTTAAAAGACCTTTCTCCCTACTTCTTTATTTGCGGTTAAAATACTTTACAGTCATACAATTTTATTTTAATTTATTCATACCGTGACATTAAGTTAACTAGTAATATATTTATTTCAACTTGATTCTTTAACATACAATAGAAAATTAAATACAAAATCTTAAGATATTGAAAATATAAGTAAAATATTTTACGTATCAATAGACGAGGATTAAAGGCAAGTCTAGAGGTGGTTACATTCGAAAATAAAAAACGAATTCTTTTAATATGCTCTGGTATTATAATCGTAAGTTAAATCCACATTTGCAACAAAAGGCTTTTACCTTTTTTCTAACCTTCTTTTATTCTTAAAATTGTCTTAGAAATACTAAAATGTTAATATTTCAACAAAAAAGAAAATAATTTCTTATTATTACTAATTTTATTTTTACAGAATCATCTATTTAATCATTTGTGCGTATCTACTGACACAAAAAAAGAGATTATTTATATTTATTCCACACAAAAACTGACTTATGGACTTATTATATCGATTAACTATTATAATTATTTTTTGATATATTTCAATAACTATAGAAACAATAGCTTTGTTCCCGTACTAATTGGGTATACGCGAGATCCCAATGTTACAGAAAAGCGTTCTTGTACTCGAAAATTGGGAAATCGGGTAGATTATGTAAATTGTCAAATAATTTAAAAATAAAAAAATACAAAAAAAATTTAACGAAAATGAATAAAAAAAACATTAGTTTCTGTTACTAACTGGAAAGTTTCACTTAAAAAAATTAAAAACATTAAAATATCCCTACGAACAAAATAATACGAAAATGATTCGAATTCGTATTGGTTAGAAGAAAAAATTTACTGCCGTAATAATCATATTTGTATTGCAGAAGTTCCCTCCATCGGTAGAGATTGTGTCACAGGCAATACATTCAAGCAATAAGAATTCAATACGTCTAGAAGAAAAATAGGCAATATTGCTGGATAATCATATAGGTGAAAAAATAGATAAAGCCAGATAATCTTCTGAAAAACGTAATAAATATATAAAAAAATTATCACTAAAAATAAATTATCAACCTAGATATAACATAATAAAATAAGAAAATTTTACATCTTGTTAAGCATACATACATATACATTTTAACATCATAAAGCATATATTACTAAAACGCTGGCATAAAATATCAATATTTTATTAAGAGATAAGAAAATTTCTTCAGCATTTTTTCATTTTTGAAAAAATTGTGACTGAAAATTAGAAGTACTGCATTAAATTCTTCCAGATGATTTCAACGGAATATCACTTATTGCGGAGCTCCTAATAATCTTACTGAAAAGGGACGATATTTTGAAGATAAAATATACTATGCAAATGACAAAAAATAAAAATATTTTTTTTAAATTTTTTTGTCGTTTATTACAAAATTTTCTTTAAACTGATAAAAATACAATATTAAAAAAATATTGCTTGGATGATTTTCTTTCTAATAATAAAAAGAAGATATTGCGTAAATATCTTCTATGGAAGATATCTTCTAAATTTTTAAAATATTTTGATGTTTGGTTTCTGTTTAAACAATTTAGATTTTTATATTGCAGTACATTGTTGTATTTTTATGGAAGAAAAATTAGAATTTTCTGATTTTATCGCACTTTACCCAAAAATTACGGAAACAAACCTAATTTATGATTATAATTTTACAAAAATTCTTAAAAAAGCAAAAAAAAAAAATCACTTCAAAAAGTTAGGTCATATGAACAAATTTCTAAATATTGATATAACCCAAATTTTTATGAGATTTTTTGGGCGATTTTTCATTGGGTCATTTTGCAGTTACACTGTAAAAAATTTCTTTTACTACCAAATGTGTTTATTTAAATATATATATTATTCAATAAATTTATATAAATCTCTGATGACAATTTCAAATATTTATAACCATATATTTCAACCACAACATTTACACACATACACATCTTTCACTGAAATCTTATTAGTGTCTGCTTAAGGTATTTTATTGGCATTCATTGTCATTTTTAAAACAAATTAACAGTTGTCATTACAATGTTCATATTTTAATCATAATAATTATTTATATCTAAATACAATTATTTATATTTTGCCATGTTTAAACGTCTTCATCACCATCACAATCATTATCGTCATCATCATGAAAAGCAACTTCGTCATCATTATAATCAGTGTTGCCAGTTTAGCCTTTTTAGCATCTTTTTTTATTTTAGCTTCAATATTTTTGTTTGAGCTTCCAGTTTTTTTCTAGCCTTCTTTTATTCTTAAAATTTCCTTAAAAAGGCTAAAATGTTAGTATTTCAACAACGAAGAAAATAATTTCCTTTTTGCTATTAGTAATTTTATTTTTACAGAATCATTTATTTAATAAGTTTTGTGTATCTATAGGCATAAAAATCGAGATTATTTACATTTATTTGTGGCGCTACATTCACAAAATAAAAGCTAACTTAACTTTCTTAATGGACTTATTAAATCGCTTATCTATTATAATTATTTTTTTAATATATTTCAATATGGAATATCTAGATATAATTTCATTAAAAAATCGGCACAAAATTTGAAAATGCTTTGATGAAGCATTTTCAAATTTTAAATTTAATTAAATTAAATTAAATTAAATTAAATTAAAAATTAAAAAAAATTAAATTAAAAAAATGTTAAGAAATCACTTTAAAACATTAAATCATTTTTCGTAAGAACAAAATTCTAAATATTGATATAACCCAAATTTATAAGGGAATTTGTTGTCGATTTTTATTGAGTTATTTTGCTGGCACCTGTCTTTGTATGTTTACAAACTTATAAAAACATTTTTGAGAAGTAGCAAAAATTAATTGGAACTATAAGAAATAAGTTATCATGTTTTTGGCCCTTTTTTGATTCTCTTTAAAGTTAAATTTAGCCTCTTTTTTTCACCTTCTGGCAACACTGACTATGATATTAATTGTAATCATTTACTTTATGTAAATGTACCTACAGCAGATACAAGTATGATGTTAGAATAAATATATTAGTTTGAGTTACTTTGTCTTTTGCCTAAATAAACATTTATAATGTAGGAATTTTCAGTGTTCCTGCTAGATTTACTTACTTAATATATCCTTGACCATTTCAAATATTTGCAACTACCACTACAAATATGAACTACTTACTTTATATCAAAAATAACACTTAAGTAAATTTCTAGGAAGGTAACCTAGCGGACAATTAAAGAAAATTTGTAATGAAGGAAGCGTTAGGAAGTGTTTGAAAAGTGTGAAAATTCAGAACGGATATTGCATAACTCTAAACGTATTTTTAAAGTAATTTTCTCAAATTGGTTTTATACCCACCATCTAGAAGAAGGGTGGTATATTGGGTTTATTATTCTGTGTATAACATATCGAAAAAAAAATCATTTAAAACTCTATAAAGTAAATATATTCTGGGTCTTGGTAAGATTCTGTGTCGATCTAACTATGTCCGTCTATCTGTTGAAAGCAGTATAGGGCTCTGGTGGATATCATCTAGGGGACGAAATTTGATTCAAATATTTACCCTATATAAAGTTTGTTTGGTATTTAGAATGGGCAAAATCGATTAATAAAAAAAAGTTTTGGCCAAATACTAGAAACACAGGGTGCCGAATCTATACACCTATCACCTGCAACTTTTTTTGGTCCATTTTTGGTTTTCGATTTTACATTGATTCTTGAACTATTTGTGCAGATTTGGTACATTTGTATTTTTGATTAATATAGAATCATCTACTTGGCAAAACCAAGTAAAAATTTGCTATTTAAGTCTTTATGTATTCGGAAGAGTTGTCTTTTACAAATTTCTAAAATAACACAGGTATACAAACTTTTTTACTTCAGCAACCAAAAGGTATTTCTAAGGTTATTTAGGACGCTGAATTCGAATCTTCAGTAAACTTTTTCAAAACTTGTTTTAGCTTTCGAAATATCAACAAAAATTTTTGTTCACTATATTTGCGATTTTATAACCAATTTATTCAATAACAAGTGATAAATCGGAATTAAAGATCTCTCAGATTAAATCGATCGTATTATTTGGAATCTATTTCACGTATTAGAGCCCAAATATAGGAACTTATCATGACCTCTTTACAAATTTCTTTGTATTATTTTTCGTTTTTCGCAAAATTTTCTAGTATTTGTTCTCCTTTTTCGTTACTGATACCTCTAAACTTTTAAGTGAAAAATCGAAATATCAAATAAAGAAAACTATGTTTTAAAGAGCTTCAATCCTGTGGTATTCTTATTACAAATACTCCATTATTTGCTTAAAATCATAGGATTTTCGATTACCAAGAATTTTGAGATCAACATTTTTGAATTATCCCTCTGCTGGCGATTTTTTTGACGTCAAACATTTATTAAAGATTACGTCAATTATTAGTTTTCGAATCTTAGGTCTGACAAATATATTTCCTTTAATTTATATGTAATATTTCTCCTAAGAATCGGAAATACTGTCTCATTTTTGGTCCCATTTACATTGAAGTTTGTTAAAGTGCTCAAAAAATTTTAGCACCGAAACCATAATGCGATTAACTCTTCCAAATGTGTTAGTAAATTCGAACCTCAAATCAAGTCAATCAGTTTGTGAAGGTAATGAAAATAATCTACTCTGAGCATTTAACATCAATTTGCCTCTTTTTCCGAGTGTATAACATTCGTAGACTAATAAACGCATTCGAAATACGAGTACAATAATGACTGCAATTTTTTTATTTCTTGTAACTCACTGGATTATCATTTTTAAAATATCCTGGTTCACAAATATTTCACTTCTATGATTTATTAATTGAAAACTTTGGAAAAGTACAAATTGAAATAAATTTTTATTCTTTTCGCAAAGTTTATTTGAACCCAAATGAACTGGCGCACCCATATGGTAACACAAACAAAGGTTACATAAAATGATATATAGCATAGAAAATATCCAAAACTTTGAAAAAAATCTGAATTTTATTTTATCATATCGAAACAGTTAATAATATTAATCTGATGGAAAGTCGTTTATGTTATGTGTGCGAAAGCAAATGATCCTTTTTAAAACCGTTAAAAATATTGCTGTTAAAAATTTTAAAAAACTAACGATATGAAAATGTAATGTATATATTTTATGACACCAAAAAAAAAAAAAAAAATATTTGATGATTTTTTTAATGTTAATATTTCAACCTAAAGAAAATTTAAACAAGCACATGTATTCAAATGAAATTTTGGTACAGTGTAGATAAACTTGTTCTAAAATCAGGGAATTGAAAAAACTCAAACTTTTTCGTTCCAAAATTCCCAAAAATCCAGTCAGGGAAAAACTTATTTTTCATTAAAATGATCACTCCGTCATTGCAAAAGGGGTGGCTCAGAAAATATTTTTTGTGTATTTAACCAACATATGGGGGTATATAGCCAATATACCTTTTTGTTGCGCTTAGGTTTGACATTTGAAAATTTTACCAAAAAACAAATTAAAAAACTTTTTCAAAATTGACAAAGTGTGAATAGGGCTCGGGGGAAACCATTGCCCAAAGTGCCTCTAATTTTTATTCACACTCATTTACGTTAAGATTTCATCTGAAACCAATACAAAAATTCTTTAGTTCGGAACAAAAGAAATATTTTAGAAGTGGAAGAATATTTCCAACTTTTTTGAAAATTTGAAATTTTTTAAAGTTTAAATTTGAATTTTTAATTTGAAATTTTTTAAAGTTTAAATTTCGAATTAATATAAATTTATATATATTTATATAATTTTTGCAGCAATATTATTTAGAATTTTCAAAGAAATCTAATCTAGTGGATATTTAAAAAAATTTGACGCGAAATTTAAAGCCCCCAAGTTTATAAACTTAACAAGAAACTAGACCAATAATGAGAGAAAAATTGTCTTCGACCTAAATATCTCTTAAACTGAAAAAGATAAACTATATATATAAGTATATATTTTGTAGAGAATATAAGGACTAACTATATGCAATATTTATTTACATTAAAGTCATAAATGAATTTTTGGCAAATTTGTAAAAAAAATTGCATACCCGAGGTTACCAAATTTGAATCTCCAACCTCTACATCCATGCCCCGCTAGGGAAATCATCTCAGATCTGACCCTGTAAAACTTTATTTAGATATCACTATCAGTTCACAAGTTACAGATATATTGAAAAAAAAGAAACGTTTTGGAACCACTGTGTGCCATCTTACTCGCTACACCACAGTCCACATGTATTTTTATGTATTTAAACATTATTTATTAAAAAATAAATTACCTCAGTTGCGAGTAAAACCCTCTTTCAGTTTCAGATAACTGAGTTACGAAAAATTAAACTCTTTTCATTTTTAATAAAGATTTTTTAAGTACTAATAGATAATGCTGGGAGTGGCGATTAAGGCTACAATGTAGTGCATATAGGAAATTGTTGCTTTTAAAATTGGAAACTAAGTTTTTTCTGGCTATTAACATCTTTAGAACTAGTGCTAGCCCAAAAAATTCCGGCATTCATGGAGTAGATTTGTATTGTGATTCTTAATTAATTTTATAGAATATTTTTGAGAACTAGTGCTTTAGAACTAATTCCGTATTATTTATTATTGATTCCTAAATGGCTTCTTAAAATTGGTCTCTAAAGTTTCTATAGAACTAGTTCCGAACATGATAATGATTGATTAAAGAACTAGTTTCAAAACCCTTCAATAGAAGGGTTACCCAGCAAAAACTTCCAATTTTAAAAGCAACAGCTTCCTGGATACATTACATTGTAGGCTTAATCGCCACCACCAGCATTACCTATTATTAATTACATAAATTGTTTTTAGTAAGTATGAAAGGAATTTGGTTTTTATGTAGCTCAATTCTCTAGTGTCTAACAAAAGAAAAATTTCTATTAAAAATCAGAGAGTGTTCAACTCCCTACTGAGGCAAATATATTTTTTGATAAATAATGTTTATTTATATCCCTATACGAATACGAAATACAAAAATACAAGTCGATTATTTTGTAGTAAGTAAGATGATAGACTAACAAACATAAGCAGTATAGTGACGTAATTTCAAATTTTTTTCATGTGCGTAAAAAACATCAGCATCCAAAACAACTGTTTGGTACCCAAATAAAAATTGGTGAAGTTTGGAGTAAAATTCATCAGTTAGAGCTCCAAAAAAGGAAGCGTTTTTATACTGTTTTCTCTTACAAAACATGTTATTTTGTAGGCAATGTTTTTGCTGGGAACTAGCTATGTAGCACTTCCACAAAATTACTTCAAAAATCGTTGGTTGTAACGAAAAAGTCGAACAAGTACAGGAACTAATACAATTTTTTCTGCAGAAGAGAATCTAAATTAAATTTATTTTTTAATCGAGCCGCATTGTGCATTTTTCATACAAACTTATGTAGAAATTACCGGACCGGGCATGTTATGTTCATATATTTAGCCAGAAAAAACAGTGTTGTACGAACATATTTTAGTTGCCTTGACAAGAATTACATTTCAGTATATGTAGTACTGAAAACTGCGGCTACAATTGGCCTGCTAATGGAGATGTATAGTAGATCCCTATAGCTGTTTTCAGAATAAATTTTGTAGCTTGAGAACCGTTACGGATATCTGAAGCTCTAATTTTTCGATTTTTAAAATTTTTATGGGGACAATAATTAGTGGGTCAGGGTAACGTTCATCAATTTCAGTGTCCCCGTTTATGTAATTAAAAATAAAAGGCCTTCTTTTACATATAAAACTAAATTCTTTTTCTTCCATTATGTGGATCTTTAACTTTGCTGACTCAATTTTCCGCTTAATACTTTACAAAATTCTAAATAACATTGCGACAAGAATTATAAGAAAATTAAATTTGTTCGCCAATTTATAACCTCTTTTTTTTAATTGTCTATACTTTTATACGAGGTATTCTCTCGAACTCCAGTCTTACAGCTCACTGTGTAATAAATTTTGCATAGAAAGCATGGATTCACAGGTGACGGCATTATTTATTATTTATTTTTCATTAGTGATAATTTATAAAAAAGACATGGTACGTATCCTACACTATTGTATATGTGCACCGAAATTCGTGTAGGGGTCTTATTGGCATCTGTAGCCAATTGTGGACCGATACTTGTACTAAGCGTAGTATATATTCCTACCAAAAATGCGAATGCATTATAAAGTTTGCACTCAAATATATATATATATTTTTTTTTTTTTTTTTTTTAATGGAAGATAAACGGAATAAGTTGGTATTGAAGCTAAATCAACTACTTCTGTCACTTCTTCTCCATATTTTTCCAATATATCATTTTATATAAACATTAATTGCTAACTAGATTATTTTTAATTTTTCAGAAGTCATATCTAAGACTTCTGAAAAATAATTCAAAGTACTCTTACGAAGTTTTTCGCAGTATCTCTCCTTTATAATTGAAAAAAAATTCTGGATGGTTTAAATAACTAATACTCTGTGGGACTAAAATAACATTACAAATTCTGGGTGCTTCTACTATAACAGCAAAATTCAAAATCTGACTAGAAAATGTTGGATATCACAAGTGTCTTCTTTTTTTATAATATTTTTTATCACTATTCGAGATTATTCAGACTTTAAAAGCAAAACAATCTCATATCTTATCGCATTTTCAGTAAACTTGTCATAGGATAAATTGTTTTGTAAATTTTTATTGTTTTTCAGTTCGATACAATTCACAACCACTTTCTCCATTATTCGGTATACAAAACTTGTACTTTGGAATATGGGAAAGGTCAGCAAAAACGTATGTTTTACAAACTCATACAAAATAACAAAAATATTTTTATTCTTTTATTATTTAGGAACTATGATCATTCCTTTGCCTCAGACTTCTTTTCAGTTTTGTTATTTAAAATTTTTTAGCTTTGATTATCCTAAAGCTTAGACATAGCTTGAACATGGCTCATATTTGATTTTGCAGAAATAAACACAATATGCCATTGCGCAGCCAAATATGTTTTGCAAAGTTCTTGGGAGCTTCTCTACTTGTTGGGCTTAAAATTCAAGTTTCATCTTATTCTTTAGGTCCCTGTTAAGCTTTTTGTTACCCTGAAATATAATATTTTGTCAACAAAAAAAGTTTAAAAAAATCAATTTTAATTTTGTATATATTTCTTTGGCTGCCATCTGCATGCGGACAAACTACCAGACTTCAAGAACTCATTGTCATGTCTCTAGAAAATATTATAAACAAGAAAAATGTTGAAAATGAAGAACAGTAAGACTTATGAAGAAAATTATGTGATAAGTTTATGCACTTTAGGGTATTTCTCGGAAGTGGGCCTTATATGGGGGCTATGGTAAATTATATGTCGATGCTCATAAATTTTGTCACTGTGGTTAATATTTATATAAAACTAATTTGTGTCAAATGTTAACTTGATACTATCATTTGCATGGGATTTATGCCCATGAATGTAATTTTCTGAGAGGGGTTTATATGGGGAGCTAGGTCAGTTATCGACCGAATGTCATGAAATTTGACACAGAGATTTATTTTTATATAAAACTTCCATATTTAATTAAAATGTTTTATATATTTAACGCACTCATGTTCGTTACACTCCTAATTAGGGAGAATACTTTTATTATTTTTCAAAATTACGACTTATAGTTATATTACAAGGCTTAGATGGACGAACTGATTGATTAATACGCTTAATACTCTCCCCACCTATGATGATATAATATAATAGGGTATAAAAACATTTAGTCGGTACGCCGACGAAAAGTTCTACATGGTTTTGAACAACTTTTCAGGAGAACAAAAATAAATTATTTTTGTATGAAAGCATTATTTTTGTATTAATCCTTTTGATAAATTCGGAACTCATCCAAGTATTTGAAAATTTCTTAAAATTTAAAATTTAAAAGCTTTCACGTTGTACGATAAACAAATTTTGGAAAATTACATCTAGAATATTTCGTCAGTACACCGACGATTAATAGCTTTAATTAAAATATTTTCTAATTTAACTGTTATAGAAAATAGTTGCAGTTTATATAAATTGCTTTCAAAATTTATGTATTCAAATGGGATAACCATCTCATTAAGTATTCATTAGTTTATAGTTGTTTTTGTTGCTTCTGCTGTTTGATAATGTTATTTTTACTTGTTGTTATTGCTGCTACCTTTACTGTTTTGTAACCAACAACTGGTGTTGTATTTGAGTCAAAGGTTTTAGACAAATACTTCACTAACTTTCGTAGTGTCCTTAACACAATGTCTATAGTGTACAGTTGTGAATAGTAGGAGCACGTGATGATGAATTTTAATAATTAATAAAATTTTCTCTACTAAGGTGTGTTTGTTTATATTTAATGGTCCTGTTCACAGAAAAAAGTGAGAGAATTTGTGGTGTTAATATTTTAGTACGGATTGTGTATAGCTAGTCTAACCTCTTGTTAATATTAACTGTTGGTAAGTATATATATATATATATATATATATATATATATATATATATATATATATATATATATATGTGTACATGTGTGTGAAAGTGAGTTTATGTGAAGGTAAGTGTTTCTTGACCCAGTTTTTGTTGTAGAATGTCTTTTGTTTTCCTGAGGGAGAATGCCCGATTTTTTTTTCAACTATTTTTTTTTTCTTGCTTCATCAATATTTCTTGTTGGGTTAAAAAAAAGAAGCTTGTATTTTCTTACCGGTAGAAGATTTTTGATTTGAAAGTATTTTATTTCTGTTTCAAAGTTATTGTCTTTATTTAGTTATGTTAAGGTGATGTGAAATCTCAAGTCTCTTATCGTATTCCTTTCTTTTATTGCTTTTAGTTAATTTTCTTCTTTTTTCTTGCATCATTTCTGTTTTTACTACCGTCGAGACATAGTTATCTTATTTATCTCTTCACTATAAAGAGATAGTGAGTGCAAAGTCATCATGTAAATAATAATTGCTATTTGTATTAATATGTTGCTTAGGAATTATATAAGTTTGTGTATATTTGGATATGAGCTGATTTTAACGATATATATTTTCAATTGAAAAAATCGTTTGTCTACATACATTTTACTTATAGTTTATTATATAACATGAGTTGAGCGCGTAGTCATGTACCACTCACATTCAAAGTTCATTAAATTCACGTATATACATATTCCATTTTTGCAAATGAAGATGAAAGTGTGTATTTAAGCTTCATTAATTGTTTCGGAACTTTAAAGATATTTGAGTAGGGGAAAAAGATAATATAAATAATATTGAAATTTTAATGATTTCAGTATAAATCAATAAGATAAAACTAATTTTAAATTTGAACTTAAGATTCTTATTTTCTTATAGTAAATGAGATTCATATATCAAGATTTTAATAACGTTGACACATTTAGTGATCTTTGGTATAATTCCTTTCACGATCATAAAGCTGAAATCCTCAGTTTTTAAAAGCCTGTATTACTTTTTGTAAGCCTGTATTGATTATCAAAATTGAAGCTTTAAACAAATTAACAACTTATCATAAACAAGGTGAGTTAGTTACTGTTTGGCGAAACTAATAGCATTGAAGAAAAAAATCCTTTTCTATTTTTTAAACTGATATTTTTGAAACAGGCTTCTTTGCAAACAGATTAAAATTCAATTCACTTTTTTCTCAAAAATAACCATCTATAATTCTCTTCGCAACCTACATTCTTCCGAAAAAAAAAAACACAAATAACCCCAACTGAATAATAATTTTGCGAATATGCAAATAAATAATAACTTTTTTGTTGCTGTTGTTTACAAAATTTTCAAGAAAACAGCAGCAACAGAAATATTTGAAAAGTACCATGACAAAAATAAATAAAACACCCAACCACAAATGACACTGAACTGTCAGTTACACAACAAGTCACAATTTGTGCTGATCATAATGATATTTGTTGTTTTTTTACGGGGGTGATTTGTTTTTGCTCTTGTTGTCATTATTGTTGGATGTAATTCCTTTTTTTTTAAATTTGCATCTCTGTTCTAAAACCCCTTTTTCACTTGAAATATTATATAAACATTTTTAGTTATCTATTTTGCTCTCGCAAAAATTCTCTGTAATAGCAAAATAGAAAATAAATTTAAATAAAAAACAAAACAAACTGGGCGTTAGTGTGATTTTGTAAATAATACAAAAATTTTCACAAAATCAACAAACAACAATAATAACACAACAACATCATGAATTAGAGAAAGAAAAGTATAAACTTGTATCTATAAAAAGGGTAAAGCCGTAAGAGGTTTTAATTGGAATGTCCGGATATGTCCGAACGTCTTTATAAATATATGCAGCGTTGCAGAGTTTTTAGTGTTTTTTTTTTACAAATATGGAGGCGGAAAAACATTGAGTCAGTGCTCGGTGCTTTTTTTCAGTGCTTTTTAAAAGTTTCCAGTGCCACTAAATTTAAAAATTTTTAATAGTTCATAAATAATTTTTACTATCGGAAACTATTTGTATTTTGCGAAAAAACAATTATGAAAATATTCCAACAAAAGCCTTGAACAAAATGAGATATATTTTATTATTTAGTTTTTATTTAATTAGTTTTAGTTGAATATTTTAATTTGTGCTTTCGTATTTATGCTCATGTCAGTAAGATTGCTTAATATTTACAGTTATTTTTTATTGCTTCAACGTTGCTAATATCGCCATCATCTATTTTAATTATCTATTTTTTTTTAATAATTTTTAGACCGTGTGACAGTTATTTTCATACATGATATATATATATATATATATATATATATATATATATTAAACTTTAACTATTGATTTTTTATATATACATCAGCCCGCAACAATCATTCTCATTCGTGAAAACACTGCTATATGGATAAAACTATAGTCCATCTATGGTAAAACTGTGTGCATGATAATACAAATGCAATTCGACGTTGAAAAATACAATAAAGGAAATATTTTAGTGCTTATTTGGTGGTAGTATATTTAATTAATTACCGGAGAAAAAGAACATCATCAAGAATCTAAGGAACTAAACAAATTAAGATAGTTTAAATCATTCCGGATGATCATTGTTTGAAAAAATCTTGGAGGCAATTACAAGACGATGGTCGGTGGTCTTCTTTTAAACAGAGTTTTTTGTTAGAGATCTACCTGTACATCGAAGAATCGACACCGGTTTTCGATTTATATATTATTTTACACTTTGTGAAATATTTTCTAAATTTGGAACTATAATTCATATATCCTTATTTTGACGGTTGTAAAAATGTCATCCACGAGTAGTGGACTGTTCAATTTTTGATGCTGTAAGTGATTTGAAGGCATTATTTTTTATCCTTATATTCATAGGTTACGAACTGTATTTTTAGAGAGCCTTGATGAGATCTGGTTACCTCAGCAGGTAACTAGAAATATTAAAGTAAACAATATTATTTGCATATATATGAATTTTTAATTAATATGAGAATAACAACTCAACATATTATATATAAAAAATGGCTATGTTGAATTTAAATATACCATTCAAAAACACATAACTTTGGCTATAAAAGATTTTTTGTTTTATTTTTTTATTTATTTATTATTATTATTTTTATTTTTTTATTTATTTTTTTTTTTTTTTTGAAATATTGTAGCACACAATACTGTTGACTAGTATCTGAATTTTCAACTAAGCGATAATTACAAATAAAAAATAATATTTCAGAAATGAAAAACATATCAAGATATATCTGTTAATATTCTAGATAGTCTTCTCAGCAGTTACACATCGTGCTAAATTTTCCAAATGCTTTTGTCCGTTAACAATTTTGTTTATGAATCCATTTTACGATTTCTGTTTCGGTAAATTGAAAAAACTCACCATTTTCCTTACGTTCCTTGAAAATCTTTAAGGAATGTAAAAGTATTCTCACACTCTTGTAAATCTATACAAAATATATGCTAATATATGTAGGATGTGTCTTTTAGTTTACGAAAAATTTAGGTTGAAAAAAATTTTTCTTATATTTTTTTTAAGTAACTTGGTTGGCTTAATTTAATTCTTTTTGGTCACTTTTTTAAAATAAATTAAATAAATAAAAAAATAAATATTTTCAATTTGCATACAGTTTTGATTCCATGTCCACATGTCACATTTTTTTTACTGGGCTCAACCCTATCAGTTTTTTAAACCTATTTGTGGCATTTACCGTCTAAATATATATTTTTATGTATTTTACTTGGTAAATAGTGGTATTCCTTGATGTATTATTTACTAAAATTGTTATAGCTTTAACTAACTTTTGAGAAGAAACGTGCTTCAGTTGTTATACTCTTTAGATGAAAACTTTTAGTACTGTCTTGGTGGTGTCGAAATAGTATCATTTAGAAGTGTAAAAAAGTAGCTCAAGAAAGTATCGAAAAATAATTGCTTTTTTATATTAAAAATGGATTGAATGGAAACAAGTCCAGTTCTGCAGTTGGAATATTTCTAGCATATATATATTTAATTCTAAGTGAGCTAAATGCTTACTTTATATTCAAGTACACATTAATGAATTTTATTAAATTTACTGTCACTTTTAAATTAAATAAAAAAAAAAAAATCAAGAAATAAATGTGTATAACACATACTAATGTTAAACCTTGTAGTTTATGGTTTGCCATAATAAAACATGTACATTTGGTAGTGGTAGCAATGGACTTTTGTAAGCATCTCTCTTACCATAATATCCGTTTCCGTTAACTTGCTCTGATTGTTTTATATCCTGTCGCGCTGTCACTGTGCTATTAGATGAAAAAAAAAAAACACAGAAAATAACAAATAAACAACAAGACATACATGCATACAGAAAACCATAATCTAAATAAATATAAAATAACTATAAAACATATACTCTCAATGAAATAGTGAAAAATATTTAATATATTTTTTTTGCTTTCAGTAAATGTATTTTAGCTTTATATGACTAAAAAAAAAATAATTTTTTTATTCATACTTTTCTACAAAAAAAGTAGAAGAGGTAATTTGGTTTCAGTTTGCTTTTTATTCTTTATTTTCATACAACAATCTAAAAAAAAATAGATCATTTAGTTAGTTCACTTTAATGCCCTTGAGAATATTTTTTTTTGACGTTTTTAGCTGCTTTTGATTATTTTCTTACATATACTAGTACTGATTCTAATTTTCTAAAGTTAGTTTTATATTTTTTGCTTTATTATTTGTTTCATAATGAGATTTTGTTGTTGATATTTGCACAACTATAGAAAATAATTTGAATGCAATCAAAAATTTCTAAATTCTATAGCATCATTTGGCAAAGGAGTTGAATAATACATATATATATTTAGTGTTACTCGATATTTTACTTTATATAGTGATGTTTATTAAAACTCTGTAAAAATTCTGAATTTGTTGAAAGCAATTTTCTATAGATATTTTAGTTTTTCAACCGAAAAAAAAAAACATTGTGCTCTTCGAGTGCGTAAATATATTTGTGGTTTCAAAATTAATTTCAGTTATAACACCGTATATCATCATTTTTCACATGAAAAACATCATATGTATATGAAGGAACAGGCATTTTACTTTTCACTTTTTAATATCATGTTGGAATGTCCTTTTGAGAGGTATTTGAAGTCTCAAAATTAATATTTTTTTATGAATAATTTTAAAATATTTTAATTCTTCAACAATGTCGACATAGGTATCAAATTATAGAATATTATTGAGAAATTCCATTTCTCAATCGTCTTGATTTCATTTAAGCCTTCGGGCCTTTATAATGTCAAAAATGTTCCTTAAATATATTATTCTTAAATATCCTTGACGTTTTCTGAAAAATTATTCTGAAATTGTATTAATCTGAAAAACATCATAATTAAATTTCTGAATTATATATTTTATCTCTTCAGCTTCAACAGTTCAAATTTTATAAAATTTTAAAAATGTCCTGTCAGAAATCGGTCCATTATTTTACCTCTCTTACATATGTTTCCCGGAAATATGCTTAAGTGACCAGAACTGTTTTGAATATGTAAATATTTATATGAAATTCGAGTTGGAAAAAATTTTATCGGCATTAGACATACTATCCAATTTCAAGAGTTTGGTTGAATAATTGTCCATAATTCCATAATAAAATTATAAAAATTATTTAAAAATACCACACAAATGTTAGTATAGAAAAAAATTTAGCATGATTATTTTGTATTTGAATACAAACCATGCTATTAAATTTTATATTACCATATCTCCCATACAACAACAATTCCAGAATGTCACTTTAACACACATACATTGAATTTAAGTAATTTAGTTTGTGATTTTATTTGCAACAATTAAAATCTATATAACTATAAATCGCACTACGAAGTTCTAAGTGGATAGGTCCATAATTGAACATAATTCAAATATAAGATCCAGTCTAGAAAATCACTTTAAGCACCCAAATTTAATATAAATGCTTGATTTTGAATTAAATTTGGCATTAATAAGTTAAATATATGTGTATAAACGACCTCGCCCATTTAACAAGCGAACGTTATGGTGTAGGGTATTACATGGTCGTGCATTTTACAGAATAAAACAACTACAGTTGTTTATGCTTGTTTTTAAACTGAAACTTTATTTCAAAAAATTTTAAACTTAAAGTCTAACTTAGAGCTAAAATTAAAATTAAGAGTCAGCAGTCTGGCAGTCATGGGATTTTGGTAGTACACAAAAACAAAACTGATAATACAAAAATATGTTTATATGTTTTATACATGTATGTCTGTAAATTTAAATACATACATCTATATAAGTAATAGTTATATGTAACTCGCATGATTGACTATACCTTTTTCATATTAATTATTTATTAAACTAAATAAAATATAATATAAAAATCATAGGCTACTGTCATTGCGCAGATTAAAATTACAAGTAATGATTTTAGAATTAAATAAAAAATAAATAAATAAAAATTAAATAAATAGAAATACTCAACTTATTGCCGTTTAAGCTTTCAAATATATTTTAAATTCATCCAAATAATGTTGTGATTAGAGGTTTTCTTTTTCTGATCTCTCTCCGCTCCGGAAAAGTAGGATTGATTTTTAAATTTTCTTGGATACCGGGAATTACCGCCAAAAACAAATAATTAAAAATATTTATAATATTATATTTATAAAAATATTTTAAATGAAAATTTTTTATAACGTATTTATAGATTTCTGAAGCCCTATTCTGGTAGACAGGTTAGCTTATTTGAAGAAGATGAAAGTCCATATTTTTTTGATTTTTGTAATTAAAGTAAAATTTTGGTAAAAAAAAAAATTCTCTTTAGGAGAAACATAAATAATTAGTCTCAACTAAAATCCTGGTTTTTTAAAATATCTTAACGAAATTTTCAGCGATTAATAACTTTATCATTTGAAATGGTAAAGTTTGATAAACTTACGATTTTTGTAAAAGAAATCCCACAATTGCCACAAAACCGACGAAAATCCCAAAAATGGATTTTTTTGGAATTTTTCCCATAAAGTCTACATTTATTGCAGGTTTGGTAAAGCCATTGGCAAACTTTTTACAACACATAAAAGTTTTCGAAAGTGTATGCTAAAACAAAAATTTTAATTTAAAATAGGTCGAAATCGGGAGGGTCTCTACATATCCCTTTGGGTGTTTGGACTTGTTTTCCCTGTGAAGATGCTTTTTAGAAAAGTGTTAATTTATTATATATTCTTAAATAAAATTTTATTCATTTTTACCTCTCCGGTAAAAATAAAGACAAAAAATTTCCAATTTTCAATTTCAAAATCGTTTATTTTTGGACTCGGAAGAAATATCGACTTCAAGTTTTTTGTCCGATAGTTAAATTTGTTCTTTAACCAATTGGGTAAAAAATTTAAAAAATTGGACAAAATTATTTAGATATATATTGAAAACACTGGACCAAGGTTGAAATTTCAAATGCAAATAACTTAAAAACTAAAAGATAGCATAGGCCTTATAGAGCGCTTTAAGATGATATAAAAAAATTTGAAGTCGGATAAAAAACAAAAATTTTGCAAACAATAAAAAAAATTTATGTCAGAGATACCATAATTTAAGCTCCAATAGCTCCGCTCTGAAGGATATGATAGGCCTACCATGTGAGATTGAAATTATACTATGCTTTGGTATACATATGAGGAATTTTATGTAAATAAAACCAGCCGATTAAAAGTTACAGATTTATTTCCAAAAATTTTTCGATTCTGCCCCACTGTATAATGTCATGATCTTTTTTTAATTTGTTTTCATCTCTTTCAGTTGGGCTTATTTTGGAATACGATATAAGACCATTTAAATCATCCCATGTTGACTAACTATTAACAACACATAAAAAGAAATAAAATGAAGATAGATAGCTTTTAAGACAAATATAATAATTAAAATTTGTACGCAAAAATTGCTTAAAATGGTCAAAATTAAAAATATTAAACTATAACGTGATGATTTTATTTAACTTTATACACAAGAAGAAATATATACATATATATATATATATATATATATACTTTATATACAAGAAGAAATATTTACGTGAAATTATTTACAATAAAATATTTTTTTACGCTTTTGTTGACTTGTTATACCTACACTATGTATTTTCCCTGATTCATCGTGTAATTAAAAAACAAAAAAAAAAAAAAAAATCAAAGAAATAAAAGCAAAATAATTTACAAAATTTATTACAAGTTCTATATTTCAATGAAGAAATTCTGTCTTATTCCCTTGTGTGTAACTTTTTTGTTACTGATTTTCCAAAACTTGCCATCAAAAGAAAAAAAATTACATGTATTTATTACATCATTAAATAATCGTCGGTTTTAATACCAAGATATAATTTTTAATTCGTATTATGAATTCATAAAAAAATGGTGTTATTGTGAATAATTTTAAGTAAATTGTGTTTTAAATTTATGTATTTATTTTCGTTCACCATTAGGAGTCTATATAAAATGGTCAATTAAATTTTATTTTAAATAAATCCAGTTTAAAGCAATAAGAAGGGTAAGGAAAAAATAACAAGAAGTGAAGTTAAATTAAATAAAATAAGCATGCTTGTCAAAGAGCATAAAATCTCATAGCGAATTATAATAAATAATGTATGTATGTATGTGTATATGTAAAACGTTTCAATTTGTGTGCTTGCATTTGAATTGTATTTGTTTGTAAGCTTGTTTATAAACTAGCATTTATAAAATATATTTTAAATGTTTAAGATTATTGATTTAACATTCTTTCCCTGTAAAGGCTCAAAGGATTAATGAGGAATGAAGATGAATGGCGGTTGTTAAAGGAATCAATGTTGACATTGAGCTTTAAATTTTCATTTCATATCCTTTTTTGTTTTTCTTTTTTAGACATTTTACATTCATTGTGTAATATATTTTTTTATTTTTCATTTTCAGTACTTTTCCATTTATATTTTCTTTAGCTTTGAGAAAATTAACAAGCTCTCTAGAGTACTAAAAAATAACATCCTTTTTAGAGAAGCAAAAAAAATATTTGTCTTCAAATTGTAGCGAAAGTAAATACGAGTTCGTTTCTTACTTTTTATGGTTTTTAGGTTTCAAAATGAGAATGATGTTGGAAAAAAAAACTAGCAGGAACAACATATATAAAGGGAAATACAAATTAGTAAGATTATTGTCTTCATATTATGATTGAAAATTCAAAGTTTCAAGGATATCTGGACTCTTAGGCATCAAATATTTTTTTGAAGGAAGTTACTTGTTTTATTTTTTTTTACTACGCTTGCCACTTAACTTCTTAACTTAAATTTGGCTGTATAAAATTTTAAATAATTTCAGTAAAATTTAATCCCTCACGCCCCTAACATTAATTCTTAATCTTTTTTATATATATGTGACAAGAAAGAATTAAATTTTCTATGCCTTACAAGTACTTCGCTAATGATTTGTGACTTCGGGATACATACTTAAATTTGAAGGGTTAATAGTAAACTCAATGTTCAAATATGAAACCAAACACTACCTTACACTACCTCCTCTAAACATTAATAAAGCATAAATTTTTATTTTTTGTGCATATATTTTTTGTTAAATATCAAAAAATCTGCTTAAAAATTTTTAGCGATTAAATAATTAAGTCTTCTAAGCCATACTCAAACATAAACATTATACAAATATAGAAAATTGGCTAACATACATACTTCGCCACATAAACTAAAATACCCATTACAGTTACTTTTAAATGCTAAAACGGTTAAGAAATGAATTTTCACTTTCACTCTTGCCTTCTTAGTCGAGTCCGTTGTTATTTAATTTCATAAGTTGATGTAAAGATATATTTCATGAAATATTTGTTTATTTTCTTAGGAGAAAGAAAATTATTATAGCACACGTGTTAGGACTTATAATTTATACATTTATCCTTTAACATTCGATAAATATGGAAAAATATTAAGTGTAACATAATAATATTTAATTTATATTCAAAAGTTTAATTACAACCATTTCAGCAATACAATGTAAATTTATATATTCTAAATATTAATACACCAGTTGGTTTTAAATACTATTAGTATCAATAAAAACATTAGGCAAAAACGATTTTATGCAGACTAATAGATATGCATTATGTATTGAATTTTCGTAAAGAATTTAAGGGAAGTTTGATTTTTAGAACATTGTTCATTACACTCTAAAAATTTTCATTTAAATTTTCTCTATTTATAGTAGGTAACTTAACTTATACTGCAGGGACTTCCACCTCTTCACGCTTCCCGGACCCATTTAAAAAATTTTGTTTTCTCGCGGACCCCTTGCAATATTCTGATTTTTAATATAGTAGAAAAGAAAAATATTAAAAACTAAAATTACGTTACCAGGATTCATTTATTTAATAAATATAAATAACAAAAACCATTTAAAGATTATAAGCAATTAAAAACGAGAAAGAAAGATATAGTTGGTGAAGACCGAATATTTGGTATCCTGCACTATTCTGTACGAGTATAAAAATTCGGGAAGGGGACTTATGTTATACCTGTGACCAATATTACTAAATGTAAAATAAAATATACAAGTACAAATAATGCGTTGTTACTAACATCTAGATAATTTTATGCATTTTAGGGTGATTCCTGAAAGTGAGTTTATATGGAAGCTATGGTAAATTATGGACCGATTCTGGCGTTGTGGAAACAACCACTTACATAAAACTTATTTGTGTCGAACTGAATTTTGTTAAAATATTCTTATTTTTAAGGTGTTTTTGAGTGTTTAAACTATATTCCGGGGGGACATTTGTGTGGAGGCTAGGTGAAAGAATTGACCGATCACAACCAATTTCAACAGGCTTCGCCCTTGTATCATAGAAGTCTTACGTGCCAAATTTTATTGAATTATCTTTAAAATTGTACTTTGTACACAAGGTTCACAAGGACAGCCAGCCAGACGGACGGACGGACATCGTTAGATCGATTTAAAAAGTGATTCTGGGTGTTGGATAACTTTTTCTATACGTTACAAATATCATTACAAACGAATAATACCCCAAACACCTATAATGGTGTAGGGTATAAATATTAAATGCAATAAATTGTCTCTATTTTTAATAACTTTTAACATTGGGAGCAATTTTTGGCAAAGCACATCTTACCTCATTCTGCACATCCAAACGTGATCTAAATTTGGATTTTAAAACTGTAGGGCAGAAAAACTAGTTTTGCACAAATATGTAAATACAAACTACAACGCTTCAATCCCTCCATCGTGTAAACTTTGTAATATTTTCACCAAAAAAAATTCAACCAACACAGATTTAAAGTCAGCTCTACCACACGAACTATTTATTTTAGTTCTATTGCTTATTCATAAAAAAATTATGGGGTATTCCATTAATAGCAATTTTGAATGGATTACGAAGTAAACTAGTTTGACAAGAATTGGTTTTAAGTTCCGCATAATATCGGGGAAATTTATCGTGAAGTGAATCTAAGTATTCACCTTTTTTCATTCAGCAGTGCAAATAAGAAATATTTTGGTAGAGGAGATTAAAGACGTCTTTTCCATAAAGAAATTTTGCACATAAAAGTACTTAATAAATCAAGTTTATTTATTATATTCATTTGTCTGCCTTTTAGTTTAATGTTAAGATTGTTTAAGGTCTCGAAAAGTTTAGAGATATAAGCAAAGTAATATGTAAAAATAGTTTTCTGTAATAAAAGATCTATATTTATATATAAAAGAAAAATGTCTACTTCTGTCTTTAATTCGTATAATATTTTCAGCATGTTTCCCTTCGAACTAAAACGGACATTGATATAAAGTAATACTAATGCATATAAATCGACACATAGGGCTTTAAGAATTATATTTCCTAAGGCACCAGTTTTTATAAAATTTACTACGTCTATAGTAGTTTGAAGAGCACTTTGAAATATATAAGGTTTTTTTTATAAGATTTTCGAAGCAAGTACATGTCGGTGAATTACGCAGTGAGATGAGGCTCCATTTGTTCACCTATGGAAGTCGCAGACAAAGGTTTAATAAACAATAATTATTCCTTTATTTCATATTTGGAATAAACTTAAAGTTGTCTTAAATTAGAAACATCGTTTCATTAGATTGGAGGCCATAAAATTTTTTTCAGACCTATTTGACAGAGAAATTCTCATGACTTTTTCCTTTGTAGGCTTATCTAACATTATATCCCCAAAATACAGCAAAACAAGGCTTTATTAAAAGTTCTCAAATTGTGTGTGGTCTCTTTATATATTTTACAAAGCTACAATACACTTTTCTCCATCCAAATGACGGGCATCTGTAGAATCCAACTCTGGCATAATTATATATACCGAAAAATGAAAAATATATCATATACAATAATTCCATACACATTTTCGGTCTCTCGCACGAACGCCTTGGAATTTGGGTAACCCTGTCCTAAAATAATTAGGGTAAAAATACATACTGCATTTAATTTCAATATTTTACTCACCCCATCTTTTGTGTTTGAAAATATTCTGCAACATTCATATTCTTTTAAAATTTTACATATTTTGTGTCCAAAAATATAAAAAACTAATTGTATTTTATTGTTTTGATTAAAAATACGGATGAAAAATTTCCTAGATATACATTTACAAATACCAGCCAATTTCTCCCTTTTCAACCACCTGGCCACTTTTTAGCCCCTTTTTATAATGGAACTAAATGGAGACTTTTTAAGGTTACGTAGTAAATGGCGAAAAGCTAAGTTATTTGAAATATTTCGACCCATTATATATTAATTTCAATAAATAAATTAATTATTTTGAGATTGAAATTTTAAATGAACTAAAATTGTTAAAAACCAAAGCTTATGATAAAGTTTATAAAAATATTTAAAATATCGACTTTTTTCTGAAACACCTCTTTGGACACTTTTTAAAGACAAACAAAATTACTTTAAATGATCTTTATTTAATTATAGGATATATACTTGCACGTTCAATTAAGAATAATAAATTTAAATAAATTTCTTTAATCATTTGAAAGTCTTCATTTTGAATGGAATTCGGCATAATGCCTTCTTTTGCTGCAGATATCATATTTATATACAACTGTTTCACATATTGCGCACATAGTAATTTACCACCACTTGATATTTTTAACCAATTTCTATTTGTTTATTGTTCCAATATTTTTTAAAAAATTTGCGTTGTTAAAAAATTTTTAATTTTTTTTATTTAGAGAAAAATATTTCTGACAATTTTGTGCATGTGGGTCATAATCAAAAAAAAATTTTAACCTGGCTGAAATTGACTTAAATCCTTAATAAGTCTTGTAGTGGAACTGTTTTAATCAAACGGGTTACAGATCTGAACTCACAAGACTTGAAGCTAAAAGAGTACCAAAGATCAAAAATTTAGAAAAAGGGCTAAAAATTACTTAACTTTTTCCCATTCATCTACACTTTCTGTTCGCGCGTTTATAATTCTTGATCTCATTCGATCTTATGTAAACTAATAGGACTTTGTGGATAAATTCTATAACTTCCTTGTTCTTGTGCAGTCTTTCAACAGTTACACACAGGGGAGTAAAATTTTGAAGATAAAATTTCTTAATTTTTAAAATTTTTTGTTTTTTAGGCGGGGATTGTGCGTCCCTCAACGGAATACAAAAAAAAAGAGGAATTAATACTTGTTGTAATTATACATATTTTGAATTATATCTCGTTGATATGCCCGAAATAGTCAACGCATTAGGTAGTTTTAAAGTGTAAAAAACAAGAGCGAACATTTTTGAAAAAAAGGCAATTTTTCGTTATTTTACACAAAAATCGAAGGAGCATTAAAAATAACTTTATTAAAAAAGTGTTATGAACTTATTGAAAAGTACGCAAAAATTTAAATTTATATTTCTATATTTTTATATAGCAATTTGCAATTTGTAAAAATCTTGGATATATAGTTATAAGAGATACAAATATAATTGATCGAGATCAAAAATTTAAGCCAAATATCATTGATAGTTGAAAACTGTACACTTTTGTCAAAACAGATTCCGCTAAATCACATCGCATGGACAGCACGAAATTTCTCATTATTATCAAAATTCGGTCATGTTTGTAATGCTCAATGAAAATGTAGAGGCGTATCAAAAAATTTCGAAAGATAAAAATTTTCTTTGAATGTATTTTTTCACACTCACTAATACTTTACACTTTTAATCATTGACATCCCTAGTTTAGAACAACGGTACTCATGCATACAAATTTCAAATATTTATAATATTTATAATTTATAGTTCAATAATATAAATTTAAACTTTAGGGCAACCCAAACTATGCAAAATCATATTTTGCATATTTGGCATCGGTTTGTTACAGCATGTTTTTTGCATATTTTGATCCTAACATATTTTTTGCATAGTTGGTCTTAGTAGCATATTTTGTCATATTTTAGTATAAAATCTTATATCATAAATCTTTATTTTGGAGCATATTTCAGCATTTGAATGGCATATTTTTTGCATAATTTATATGTAAGAGAATAATTTTTTATATTTTACAGTTTAGAGAAAAATGTTGCGATTTTGTTATTTCTTAGACTAGATAAAGAGTAGAAAGTTAAATCATGTCACATTTTAATCCATTGGCGATCAAAGAAAATATGCTACTCTAAGGAGTTTTTTGATTATAGAATTTTCTAGGTAATAGGTATAGCAAATTAGCTCATTAATTTCTTAAGCCTTAAAGTTAGTTAATATGGCATCTATAGGAGGTATAATCTATCATGGGCCGATCTTCCGAAATTGACCCACTAATTGTTTCTGTTTGACGGAAAAAAACTAGAATTTTTGGAGTGTAATTAGACAATGAAATACGTATATTGTGTTTCGCAACACACTTCGTTAGCACACTTGATATATTTAAAATTGTGCTTTCTTCATCGATGTCAGTTAAATTTGGAAAAAAGTCATTAAATTTATGGTGGCTTTTTAGCATCAAATCGTAATGTTTACAGAGTAAGACAAATGGTACTTTAAAACTAGTTTATAAAAATTTAATTTTGGTTTAATAAATAAATAACCAAAATGGAAAAGAGTTACCATCTCCACAGTGGGAAATAAAATAACCAACTTTGGTTAAAAATAAACAAACCGGCAACACTGTTCATGAAATAATTATCGTGCTGGGACTCCCAATAGTTTCTGAATTATTGAAGAAAATATAACCGTATAAATTGAACAAATCCATGCTTAAAATTTCTTTAAAAATAAATATTTCTTTATTTTGCACTGCGTTATATTTTTTATAATAACTCAGAAGCTATAGAAAATCCCTGCACGATACTTACAGAGAATATACAAAAAGGCTTCGTCACCTAAATATAATATTTTAGAAATATCGACATATATATATTTTATCGACATACATATATATTTATTACAACTTATCATTTTTACTTTTATCTATCGGAACGGTTTTGGAACAAAATACATATAAATTATGTACTCATAAAAAATTTTAATTTAAATTCTTTTATAATTTTAAAAATCTTTGAAAAATATAAGTTCTATCTTTTTTCAAAAACATTCCGATAGATAGAAGTAAAAATAACAATTTGTATTGTATTTTTCCCATAAATTGAACAAAGAAACAAGCTTGACATTTAAACATATCTGAAATTTTGTTCAAATCCCTATTAAAAGTTTTCATTATTTATTTAGTTTTTTCTTGTTCCGTGTAATTAAAAGTTTGTTTTTCCCAATTTTGTTTGTAAATGTAGTTTTTGCCTTGTATTTTCTTGTTATACAGTCTTGATTGGTGGTTCGTCGATTCGTTCAATCATTTATTTGTTACAATTTATTACAATTTCAATTCTGTTAAAATAAAATGTTTATTTTATAATATTTTGATATTTGCTTATATTGCCATTTCATTTGCTTGTTCTTGTTTATGAATTTTAATTCTTTTTTTCATTTCCATAAACAATTACTACACTGTAATATTATGACTTTTTTCAATTCTCGATAATAGAATTTCTGTTTGCTTTGCATAAAATTTATCGTCAATTTTAATAGTTTATTGAATAATTAACAATAAACAAAAATTTAATATATTAAACAAATTTGCATATATAATAATTGACAATAAAGTGATATTCAACAAAATGTACTTGTAACGTAAAATAAATGCGGCGAAAGCCAAATAAATTAAAAAAAAAATAATTTAATAATCATAATTTGTATTCTATGAATATTAAAATTGTTTAATGTGTGTAATTAACATTTTAATATAGCGTAGAATAAACATTATGTATACTAGCAGCACTTATAAAATACTGTGTGAAATGCCACACGAAAAAGAATTTAATTTATAAATTTAAAAAAAAAATTAACATTATGCTAATATAAGGTAAATGTAATTTAATATTATCTATGTCCCTTTTTGAAGTGGGAGGAAGAAAACTTAAGTATGAATTTCCTGGAAAATAAAAAGCTTTGAGTGTGAAATTAATTTAAGAACAAAATTGTATTTAAGTAAGTGATGAATAAATTAACATTTATGTAATTTATAGGTATGTATTTATTAACAATTTTAATGTAGCATGGACGCGTATAAGGGCATATAAACCATAAAGAAAATTTTACAAGAGACGGTAAAAATTTCATAAAATCATAAAACTTAATCACTTTCTTCTCTTTTTCCAATATTTGTTAAGCTTTATTAAATATCTATCTGTATGCAGTGTCCCTAAAAATTCGGATTAGGTCGTGCAAAATCTTTATGCTGAAAATAGCTTAAAATGGAATAATGGGCCTATATTCATATATGCATAATTATATCTGCCAAATTTCATGAATATAGATAGCAAGTTGACCATGGCTTTCGTAAAACACCATCTTCCTAAAATCACCTTAAAGTGCAACATATTTGATAGCATAACAATAATATTTGACGCGAATTAGTTTTATAAGGGTAGAAAACCTAGTGCAATGTTTTAACATAGTCGATAGATAATTGACAACAACTTCCATATAAAATCTACCCTCGGTAATCAGGAGCATAATAAATGTAATCTAAATGGTGATATCATGATATTATAGCATCAAATCTTACAACAATCAATCGACAATTGACCTTATGTCTAATATAAGACACTCTCGATATTAAAAATTAGTATCAAATGGTGGGATCTGACCGAGAACATATTAGCAAAAACTCTTTGGTTCCCGGTAATGGTAACTACTTATTAAAGTAGTCTCTTGGTAATGATGCGTCATTATTATTTGCCAACTACTCGTATATACTACATAAATAAATACTCAATAGTATAATAGCACAGTAATATTGCAATCACGTGAATCAGTTGGCTAGAGTACTGGATTAACGACCAGAAGGTTGTTGGTTCAGCCCCATTCTGATGCTGTCAGTTTTTTTTTTTTTTTAACAAAATATCTAATAAGATTTTTTATACTAAAAAAGTTTTTGACATTTAGAAAATGAAGTGCGAGATGGTGTACTGAGTAAGACGTTAGCCAATAAAAATGAAAGATTAATTTGCGTCCAAGTTGAAATCTCACTGACGGCATAACTTTTTTTATTTTTATTTTCGCTAACGTACATATTTTTGAGCATCCCCAGAGTATAAAAATAACTACATGAATTTGTGGACAACTTGAACAAAAATAACTAGTTATACATGCAAAAAATAAGTAGTTTATTTTTGTTTCTAATTATACCTGCTAGCTTAGCTTTTTTTCTTGTTTTTTTTTTTCGAATAAATTTGCTGAAATTATTAACAAAACTATGTCAAAAGATTATTTTATTACATTATTTTAATTACAGCTGTACGCTCTTTTACTTGTTCTTACATTTATGCAATAAAATTCGCAAGATAATATTTTCTTTTTTTTAATATGAGTAAATATGATATAAATCTTAAGTGTCTATTCAAATTCTTACGTTTATGTATCAGCTTAATAATACATTTTACTATTTTTATTTACAAACACCAAAAAGTCCTAAAAAAAAAAAATTAATATGAAAAAATAAAAATTCCATAAAATCGGGATTTTAAAGTTATTTTATCGGCGAAGTTGACAGGTTTTTTAAATTAATTTTGTAGCAGTAGATGTAAATTAGTTACTAAAACATATTATGCAAAAAACAAAAAACATTTGAAAAAACACTATTATTCTTACAGCCGTATTAGAACAGGGTGGAAGTTATAACGTCTATGCACGTTATGATACACTAAAAGTTGACACTTTTAAAAGTGTCATAATATTCATGGTAATTTTATTATGTCATAAATTTCATAGATATTATGACATTGAACCTTATGAAACACAAACCCTTAGCAGACTGACAACCAGCGTTACCGTTTGGTAGCTTGTGTCGCCAATTGCCCATTTATTAACTATCTAGCCACTTTTTCACCCCTTTTTTAAAATGGGACTAAATGGCGACTTTTTAAGACTACGTCCTAAATGGCGAGAATCTAAGTTATTTAAAATATATCGACCCATTATATATTAATTCCAATGATTAAATTAATTATTTTGAGATTGTTTCACAATATAGTAATAAAAGAAAGACCTCGAAGAATTCATAAATAAACTGAAACTCTTAAAATGATAGAGTTTATGAACAACAACAAATCAAATGCCGAATCTTTTTGAATTGGATTCTAAAACTTAAAACATAGATTTGTTGAATACTTATATCCTAATTTTAATTTTTGGCTCATTGGCCCCGGAGGAACGTATTTTTTCAAATTATCACTAATCAAAAATATCCAACAGACTTAAGGTCAACACTTGTGAATCCGTGCTTTCGGTCCGAAATTTATTAGACGAGGATTTGTGTGAACTTCGTACAGAAGTTCATTTACTGAAAAGAGAATTTTATGTTAACTATTTTTACAAATAAATCTTTATTTTTGCATTAATAAAAACACTATGCTAATCGAAAATTTGACAAGCTGCGCAACCCGATTGTAAAGCTAACTCGAGTACGCTGAATTCAATGGTGGCAGCCGTTTTTCGAAGTTAATGCTCGTATTTGTGATATTTGGGTTTAAACTTTCTTACGGAAGATATGCACATAATAGAGAATTAGAAATGAAAGTGATATTATTTATATAAGTAAACAATAAGTCGTTAGAATATATACCGCAATCATAAATTGAATCAATTTCAGCCCGATTTTTAATGCATTTATATTTTTCTTTGAAGAGTTCCTCTCTGTTAATAATAGTTAGCTTACTTACGGAATTATAGTATTTTTTTTTTAGTTTAAAGTTTTACAATTAATCGTAAATTATTAAGTTTAACCAAAAAACTAAATTTTCGTAAACCCTCTTTTCAAAACTAAATATCTCAAAAATGAGCGCTAACATTTAAAAATTATTAACACCATTAAATTCAACATTATCGATTTAGTTTTACCCAGTGGCTGCTCATCTTGTTAAAAAAATTAAATCTCGTTTTCGGGCAAAGTGAAATTATTGAAAATAAATTATTTTCTTATTAGTGAAATTGAATTTAGTAGTTTCTCTTAAAATACAATATTGTTTGTTTTTGTTTTTATCACGTAAACAAAATTTAAGATGTTTTTAGGTATTAAGATATACCCTTTTTTCGATTCTATTTTTTGAAATCCCTGACAATAGTAAATCTCCTTGAACAGGGAAACTGTTCCAGAATTACAAACACACTTTCTGCTGGTGTTAACCTCCATGTGCAGGGGAGTCTAAACTTACGTAGATGGTCGTTTGACTTCATTTGTAACTATCCATGTTTATCCATATTATTTGATTAAATTTCCTTGTTTTTTCATTCGATTTTAATAACATTTCATTATTTCATTAAAATTTTCCACAAATATGGACTTGGAACTTTTAATAATAAAATGTCAAAAATTTAAGAATGAACTAATAAGATCACACAATCAGTATCGCCGGTTTGGTTATTTTTAACCAGAATTGGTTATTTTATTTTCCAATGTGGGAATGATTAATTTTTTCTTAAATAAAAGTTTTGTTTTTATTAGTTTTAAAAATGCTATTTACTCTGTTAAACTTACCAACAATAAAAAACAATAAAAAGAGAGTGTGAAAAAAATTCATCACACATTTAAAAACTAAAGGTTCCTATAACTTCTCATTCCAATTCTAACTGAAAAATGAAGAAAACAATTTAAATCAATATAAAATATAAAGATTTTCTACTACTTAACCAAAAAATGAAATGGATTGGGAGATTTTTACGAGAAAATTCTGACGATATAAGAAACAACGTAAATGCTTGTAATTACAAAATAAATTACTATTAAAAAAGAAATGTATATTAGGTGAAGATCGACTATATGGTATCCTACACTACTGTTTATGTGACTTAAAGTAATACATACTTAAGACAACATTATATAGGTGCTATAGTTAATCTTATTTGAGCAAAATTTTCGAACATTTACTGATTTTCGGGAGAGGACCCTATATAGAAGCTACAATTAACTTTAAAGCGATTGTTTTTAAACTGATTGCCATATTTTATGTACATACGTACAAATTTTTTTATAGAATATTTTAGAATTAAATATTTTTTATTTGAGCAAAATTCTGTAAAAATACGCATATATGTATTTAAGATATTTTAGCTGCAAAATATTACTTCAAAAGAACATTTTTTTGGGGATTAAGTGAAAAAATTAACCAATATCGACCAGCTAAGGAGTTTCTGAGTCGATTAATATATTTTAGAGGGTTCTCCCATATTATGATGTAGGGAATAAAAAATGTACCTTGTTTAGTTATTAAAACTGTGCGTCAACATAATTGAATAATAAAAATTTAAAAAGGACAATCATTATTTTACATATAACAGCAACAAAAGTGTTTTATCAATCCCGATGTATTTTCAACTGGACCATAATTTTGAACACAATTTTTAAATTAACTTAATAAAATTGAATAAATGTGAGCGTTTTGGTACATGAACGATTGATATTGAATCTTTTCGCAAAACCTCTCAATTAAATATCTTTTGCATTAAATCTTTAGATTTTGGAAGTCATATTATGAAATATGAAATTGGCTGTCCCTACAAAGAAAAAAAACTCTTATTTGTATTCTTTTTCTATTAACACATTATTATAAAAGCCAATCTTATTTTCTATTACTGCTCGACACAACTATTTTGCAATTCTAAATTTATTTCAATCTAATTTGCTTTCGACATCATATCATAAGAGCGTGAGAACAACTATATTCTTATTATTAAACTTTACATCCCTACCCCCTACAAAATTGTATCAGGGATCACATTTTTATAAACATTGTTCTAGACAGTTAAATTTTAAATACTTTTTTCTCCTAGAGATTAACTAAAGTTTATGATTAGTACGAAAAGTATTTAAAACATAAATACATATGTATATTATTATTATATCAAATTTTATATGTTATAGCTATGAATTTAAAATTTGGTTATTTTTCCAAAATTTTGGTTAGAAAAAAATTTTGCAGTGGCAACACTGTACACAATTATAAAATAAAACATAAAAATCACAAAAATGGAACAATTTTGCTTAAAAAACCCTCATTTGTCATAGGTTTGAAAAACAGCTTTTAGTATAAATTAGGAAAATATTAATTTTAACAAAAATTAATCTATTTTGTTATTTGCATTTCTAGAATTGTGTTGAAATAATTATGTTTTATATGGTGACTATATATGCTGTCTTCTGTCCAAGAGATGATCATTTTAAAAAATGTGATGTAGTAAATTTTACGATGTTAGTATTTAGCATTCTTGGTGGACTTAATTTCTAATTACTTAAAATAGTTATTGACTGACATCGATTTTGTCTGACTTTTTGCATATAAATTTTTTATGAAACTATTTTTATTTTTAATACCAAACAACTGTGTTCCTAAGTGACTCGCGCATGATTTCAAATCAAATTGAATTTCACGAGGACCCAGAATATGTATATATATATATATATATATATATATATATATATATATATCGCTGGTGCGCTGACGATAATGTATATATTTAATTTTTTTTTTTTCGTTTTCGCATTTCGTATAGTTATTAGTCTTACAGTCACACACCAAAGCGTTTTCCATTACCGCAACAGATTTCGAAGTTACAGAAGTCCTATGTTTAGATTGAGGAAAGATATTATTGTTTTTTGCTACATATAGGACAATTTGAAGAAAAAAAAAAATAATAATAAAGTATTAGGCAAAAAATAGAAAGTTTCTTATATCAAAAGGCCTATGTGTAGTTTTTTATACCCACTATCAAAAACTTATACTTCCCCCATATGTTTTTAGGGTTTGTCATTCCGTATGTAGCATTGCGATATGTATATCTATATATGTATATCTATATATATATATATATATATATATATATATATATATATATATATATATATATATATATATATATATAAAGTCTAAAATAGATTAAATGCTCCAAAAAAATTTTTTGATTTTTTTTTTTTATTTAAAAAATGTTTTTCTCGTTTTAATTACACTTTGATTTCTTATTTTACAGATACTTGAATAAATTTATAAATTATACAAAGAACGGCTTCCAGCAATAACACCCAATGAAAAATCGGCTAAAAAGTTTCCATCCAAATTTGTGTTTTATTTCATATGAAAAACGAATGATTTCCCTTAAATTTTGATCTGTAATACCTTTTTGATTAGGCATTTCCAAATTTTGGATGATTTTCGCTTTCTATGTTTAATAAAGTGTATAAAAAAATTATTATAATCTATTTAACAAATCCATAAAATTAGTTACTTTTGATTTGGAGAATAAAGTGCTGCAAGCGAAAATTTTTTTTAAGTGTAAATAATCTTTATTCTTAAACGGATAATTCTGTAAAAATAAAATTTATAATGTGGAATAAAGAATTATTTTCTTCACTGTTCAAATACTAACATTTTAGCCTTTTTTGAGGCAATTTTAAAAACCAAAAATGCTAGAAAAAGCTAGAAGCTAAAACGAAAATTTTTAGTCTAAAAGCAAAATAAAAAGGCTATATTAATCATTAAAAAGGCAAAAGTGGCAACACTGTTATTTACATTTAAATAATATTGAGGAAAGGACCTTTTTTAGGAGTCATGGCCAAATATGGATCAACGTTTTTATAATTTAATTATGTGATTTACTGACATTACATGTGATTTGTATATATACGTTTATACTAATTAAAGGGAAGTTCTTGTTTGGAAATTATGGTAATTAAAAATTGGCTAATTTATAGTAAAATAAAAATATGTTTCATAGGTATCAAATTTTGTCTACAAACCAACATTTAAAAAATTTTGTATAGGTTTAAGAGATTTTTGGGGATGACCTTATATAGGAGCTACTATCGACTATGGACCGATCATTCCCAAATTTGGTATTGTGATTCACACTTAAGTATAAGGAATTTATGTCATGTTGTGTTTCCACACTATATTATTTACCATTACCTTATATATTTGTTTAAAGAAACATCCTTTAAAATTGCCACGGTAAAACCCTTTTCAATTGTTTACATTAAAAGGAATATAATGATTTTTTGTTTTGCTTCTTGCTTTATTTAATATAAACACAATCTTAAATGTCTGTATTAATTATCCATTAAAGCAGTTATCCTACACTCAAAAAAGTTTTACATTAACTCATTGTAGTTTATTAAAAGTTTTCCGTTAAGTTAAAAATAGGTAAAACTATAGTTATTTTATAAAGAAAATTGTTTTTTTAACTTTTTATATAAGTTGTTTGAAGAACAAAATATCATAAAAGCGAATCTTTGGTTGTAATTTATACTTTCGGTAATTTTGTTCTTGTCTAGTAAAAACTTAAAAATATAATTTAATGAAAATATTGTAGAATTTTTCATTTAATTTTATTTGTACTTTTATTTACAAATAATTTTGGGAGAAAAGAAGTGCAAAGGTTTTTCAACCAAAGAAAGTAATTTCTTCAAATTATATTAAATACATATAATAATACGTATTATTTCCCTTTTCAGAGGTATTTCTTAGTTTACGATGTCCTTCGAAACTAACAAAAATGCCAAAATTTTTTCTGCTCTGAAAAGTTGTATGTTTTAAGACCTCATTTCATATACGTATTAAATATTTACAGACAATAATCACTTTCGTATTTGAAACCCAATTTCCAGATATGAATTTCATGAGACTACAATACATTGTAAGGTCAAAAACAACAAAATGTGTAATACAAAAACCCTTCAATTTTAAAAATGAAACCCTAATTAATATCTAAGTTTTGTAATTCAGACGTAAATTACATATTTCTCATAAATTATTTTCTAAGATTATTTATAATTTGTCATATTGTAAAATATACATACTAATTTCGCAATATGATATTATATAAAAAATATAATTAAAAACAAATGCAAAAAATAAGTTTTAATTTTATTTTTGGTAGTTTCTTCTGCTTCGGAAGATCATTTTTGGTGAGGTAAAATAAAAGAAAAATCAATATTTTTTAAGTTTTTTTCCAGGTAAAAATACGTCAGTTAAAAATAACTGAAAAAAGCATTAATTTTTAATGATTTATAGTATCATATTTTGTAAGTTAAAATAAAAGAAAAAACATAACTTGTTGGTTAAAAAATCAGCTTTTAAAAACAAGTAATAAACTCAGTTATTTAAAATGAAATGTAAGCGGTTCGTTTTTTAAATGAAATTGTATTTGCTCAAAATGATTTATCAGTTGAATTTGCTTACACAATTTTGTTAGTGTATGATGCAAATGTTAAGGATATATTTTCATTTCAAATATATGCAATTATATATTTTCTTATTAGGTTTTATGTTATTCTAAATGAAACCACTAATTGGCTTCGGTTTTTATTACATTTTTTTATATGTATGGTGGTCTTACCTGACATTTAAACCTCATGATGTTTTTGTTAAAATAAATTAAATATATGCAGTAATATGTATTTGTGTAGAAAAACTTTAAATTTTGAGGTAGAAAAAGTTGAATACACAGGAGGGATTATATGTTATGCATTAGAAGGGTTTAGGTTTTCTATGAAAAAAAAAAAAAAAATGTAAAGATGTACGAGTTTTGCTATGTAAAGATTTGTTATTATACGATACAATTTAATCAAAACATTTTCATTTTTTTCCTTTCGATCGCGTTTTAAATATGACATTTCTAGAATGCAATTCACAATACTAGAGAAAACGTTCTGTACGAAATTTTGGGAACAAAGATACGATAATATTTGTAAATTAAGCATAATAATTTCATAAGTTTAAAGCTGAACACACTATAGACTATGCTGGGTAATTCCAAAAAAATTCGACTCAAAATTACAGTTTTAAAAATTTTATATCTTCAATTTTTTCTTTTAATCTAGGGTGTTCGTTAAACCAGTCATCATGCATCATATCGTGTATAAATCAGTTCCATATCGTTTACGGTTCGCATTTTATGGTCCCCTAAAGTAGGACAAAGTTTAAAGTTAAATATTTTTTTATATACATTGGAAAGGACTGATATTTCTTTTCATCATCACAAAAGTTATACATCTTCCTGTACTAACTACTAAGACAAACTGAGATCCTAATTTGAAATTTTTATACTATAACGACATATTTAATGTAAATATTAAGTCAAAAAGTAAAGAAAATTGAAAGACGCTTTTTCGGGATGTCCAAGGGTAAATGATATTTTTTCAATTTAGAAGTCCTTGCGCCAGGAAGATGTTTAGTTGTTATGACTTTATGATAAAGATGAATCTTGACCCTTTTCAATTTCTGGTAATGCATACAAAAGTTATTCAGGCTTAAATTTTGTTCATTTTTGAGAAAAAAGCTCGAGCTATCCAAATTTAGGGGTTCATAGATTATAAACCATTAGCGTTATGTTGCAGGTTAATGTACCATAGAGGAGTAGATTATATATTCTGAATTTCATTAAAATCGATAATGGTCAAAATGCGAGGCCATTTGAATTATATTTTAGTTTAATGTGTATTGAACTTTAAAGTGAATAACTCAAATATGGATATGAGAATATAAACTAGGTGAAAAACTTTTTCTTCTTATTTAAAAAAAAAAAAAAAAAAAAAAATAGAAAAATTAAAAAAATAAATAAATAAACAAATAAATAAATAAACTTTATTTGAACAATTTTAAATTTAGTGTTTGTTGCTGTTTTTTTTTTTTGCGGTTTCTATTTTTTAGTTTTATTATATATCTCTACTAATTCTAACTTTTGTGTCCAACAAACATTAATATAAAATTTTGAAATAATTGATAATAGAACTAACTAGGCTTTGACCTCGAATTTGTTTGAGGGAAAAAGAATTTTTACATATAGCTTCGTTTTGGCATAGAGGTTTAGTCACTTTTTCGTCCACTGGGCTAAAGATCTAACAAACAAGAAAAAAATCATGAAATATTAGAACAAAATAATTTTAGTAAAATCCTCCAATTATATCACTTCTATTATTAATTTTTGGCAAAGCAAATCAAAACTTATATTCTTTACTACAAAATTTCTTAGAAAAATTGCAAATCTAGAGAAAACTAACAGCCGACTATTTGCACATTTACTATGTTAACTTTATTTTACTTTTCCTTAAATTTACACGTACTCATACCAATCAAATACGTATGATTAATATTAATTAATTTCATATGAACATCACTCACACGTACATAAAACAGAGAAAAATTTAAATACGTTGATGTTTTGTTTTCTTTTGGTGTCCATTTTTTTAACTTTTTAGAAAATTCATTAATTTTCACTACAAACACTGTGTTGCTGTTGTTGTTTTCATGTTATCTTTAATTTAACCACGCCCAACTTAAAACAATGAAACACTGTTTAATAAAAACCTAAAAATAAAAAAATAAACAATTTCTTTACCACTTTATAAAATCATCAACCATAAACGTCTAACAAAATGAAAGCTTAAAAAAAATAATGAAAGAAAAATACATTAAAAAGCTATAGTAACAAAATATTCATAATATAAATAAGGGAAAATTATATAACAGCTAAAAACAACAACAGCACGATGAGAATGACAATAAAGGCTACAGTAGCAACAACTAACTATAGCAATAAAAAATGACAACAAAAACAATATGAACAATCGTTATAGTACCACCACTTTATGCTACGTCAACAACAGACCGTATAGAAAAGAGTTAGGGGAATGAGTTGAAAAAAGACAATTTCTACCAGTTAGTTATATTAGCAATATCCCCTCGTTTTTAATTAAATTAAGTACCTGAGTATAGAAGAAAACACACAATGCGACCGTTAGCCAAAAGAAGCTACAGTAGCAACTATACATATGTATACACTATAATGGGGAAAATAGCGCGAAAGACCAAAGCTGAGAAATTTTAACAATAATTAAACGGAAGAGTTAAATTTTATGGCGGCTAGATTTTATTTGTATATATATATATATATATATATATATATATATATATATATTTTGTACCCAACATAACACAAAAATGCGAGGGGTATAATGGTTTGTCACTGCGTGTCGAAATATTCATCTTATACCCCATAAAGATCTAGCTATCTTCGTTCGTATTTGTGTTTGCTGAAAGATGAATAGAGCTCAGACCACTAAAGAAACTTAGCTGAAATATTTCTTTTATATAAGATTAAAAATGGGTAAAATAGGTATCCGTCGTAAATCCATTTATCTTCTAAATCGATTTATCTCCTAAACATGCAAACAACATTTTGTACACACAGTTTAAGTATCGTTATTAACTCGGAAACCAAATGGGCGATTTTATTACACATATGGTTATATTTTAAATTAGGATGGCACAAAAAAGTTGTACATAGTGGGTTATAGCTAGTGTGGCCAGTTCAGTCTTTTAAGGCTAAATCTGGCGTTTTTAATTCGCTTTTAGTCTCAAAATTTTCATTTTAGCTTGTGACTTTTTTCTAGCATTTTTTGAAACTTGACTCTTTAGTGCGCCGTGATGCATTTTTTTGCTGAGCCGAATTCAATAAAATCAATAATTAAAAGAATATAGGTACAACTGATCAAGTCAAATTTTAAAAATATTGATTAAAATGTGTGATGCTTAATTACGATTTCTATATAAGAAAAATCAGTTGATTCAAATATGAAACACTGCGTATTTGTGTAGTACAAAATTGTAAATAGCAAACGTAATGTAAAAAATTTAGATATTGTAGAAAGTTATGTATTTCCACATTTTTTTTAATTTTGTGTATTATTGGTTATTATTATATTAATTCATTATTTAGTATGCCACATATTTACAGAAATTCAATTCAAAAGCTATAAATGCGGTAAAAGTTTTACATTTAACTCAGCAAGTAATAAAAGGAAAATATTTGGTATAAACCTATATATATTTATATATATATATATATATATATATATATATATACAGATATATATAGATAGATATATATATGCAGATATATATATATATATATATATATATATATATATATATATATATATACAGATATATATATAGATAGATATATATATGCAGATATATATATATATATATATATATATATATATATATATATATATATATATATATACTCCAAAGAAATGATATAAAATTTCTAAAATATCTTCTCGACTCTGTAAAAAAAATCTAAAAAATTATTTTAGATTTTCAAATAGTAAGGTGCGCATTACAGAGTAAATGTATAAAAACATCTTTTGCGGATATTTCTAATATAAAGATATATTTGATTAGTGTGATTAGTTATAATATTACTAAAAATTATATGATCAAGAAAGTATGCAAATATATAGATTTTTTTTACATTTTAGCGATAATTCTTTATAAACAAATGATTAACCACAGAATTTGAAGCCCATTATTTCAACATAATATGTATAAAGAAAAACTATATACAAATGCGCACTGATACATATATGAGTCATACCATTTAATTAAAAAAAGAAAAAGTATTAAAAATTATGGAAAATAGAATTATTATTTCCTAAATCTCACATAACTTTTGCATTGTATAAGATTTTCTTTACTCAAAAATAAAAAATTGCGCACTAAGAATTGTCGTAAAATTTTTATATGTCAACAACGAAGAAAATAACTTCTTATTTGCTATTACTAATTTTATTTTTATGGAATCTTACATTTAAGCATTTTTGTATATTTATTCGCACAGAAAATTGAGATTATTTATATCTAACAACAAAAGTAACTTAACTATTTTATTGAGTTGAAAAATCGAGTATTATGATTATTTTTTCATATACCATAGAAACTAAATAGAAATATTATTACTAAATTTATAAAATCAGTTATATTTTTTGCTGAAATCGAATCTACTACTGAATTCGTAAAATCGAACATTCAAATTCGTAAATTTTTTATTAAAAAAAATATATATTTTCTTTGCTTATTAAAATATTTTTACTATTTAGAAATTGGATTTTTCTCAGAAATACGATTTTTTATTCAAACGAATATATTTACCCAATTCGTAAATTTATGCTTTTAACTAATGTATTGCATGAACCCCACTTGCAAATATTAAAATTGATGCATAAATATTTATAAATTGTGTAAATAATTTTCGAAACAAAATTTGACAAATTTTGTTCGAGCTTATATATTTATACAGTTTATGAGATATACGAGGCATTTATTTGATTGTATGAAAACCTATCATATTTACTTTTTTATAGTTCTTCAAACAATATTTATTTTTAAATCAATAAAATTTTTAATAAGCATTTTCGAAAGCAATATTATAATTTTTTTACATTAATTGTAGTTTTTGAAGATGTAAATTGCGCAAAATAATGTATTGATATCTAAGTTATATTTAAATTTATATATACTATATATAGTATAATTTAAAGAAGTTTTATTTAAAGAAACATTTAATATATAGCATAATAACATTACGTTTGTGTGTTCATATAAACAATAACAAAACTTGACACTTCCATCAATGAGCAAATCGACCTAGTGTAAAAAAATAATACTTAAGGTCATATACGAATGTAATACCGAAATTTGTCGATATTAGCACTAATTTTGCTGTGAAAGATTTGGTAAGGTATGGATTGATTCTTATTAAATTCAAAAATTCACTCATTTAAGTTTAAGTTATGGAAATTATGGGACAAAACCGGTATCTCTGATACGTAACTCTTTTAAACGTTTGCAAACTATGTATTTTTCTTAAAGCCCTAATGGAAGCCTTTAAAAATATATGTGTTGACTTAACAAATTTAGCTAAAGGGACTAAACACACAACTAGTATTCAAACATATTTCAAGATCCCATAATTACGCTTCTAAGGTGTTAACTGGCACACAGTGTTTCCAAAACTTTTTTTTTTTGCACAGAACTTCATTCAGTTTTTAGTAAACAGTAATTATTTTAATTTATTTTGGTAATAAATAACAAATAATTAAAAGAGGTGACCAGTTTTGGCCGTCATCCCTCAGCAATGCCTCAGCAATAATTATGTAAAATTTTATTTAAATATATTTAAGGGTTCAAAAGTTACACAAAATTATAAAAAAATATGCTCAAACAGCTTTACACTTATGTATATAGAATGCACATTTACACATTTATTGAAGGAAAATGTACAAATTTTGCTGAAGGGTGTCAAGTTTTAGTTAGTTTTTGAATGAATATGTAAACTATTCATGTAAGTATTTTATATCATTGGAAAGGCTATAACATGCAATATAATATACAAATAATAAAGTATTAGAACTAAACATAAAATTTTGATGTTTAATGTTACTTCGTAAAAAAATAATATTTAAACTTAAATAAAGCTACCATAATGAAATTTTAGTATAAAATAAAAAAATTCGTTCTTAAAACAAGAACATAAATATATTTCTACTTTTCTCTTCCAAAACACCCAAAACATCCCAGTTCAGGAGAAAATTCTTTTTAAAATTTAATTTTTCAGTAATATTGTAACCCTGTCGATATCAGAGGCGTGGCTTATCTTTTAGAAACATAAAAAAATATATGATTCAGAAGAAAATAATGGATTTTGAACTAAAAAAATACCACCAACTTTTTGAGAAAAATCACAATTTTTTTTAAATTTTCTAATTCAAAATAATATAATTTTTTATTGGAACTCCATTTTGTGCAGAATTCAGGGAATATTTTAAAAGAAATTTAGGACTCAAATTGAGCCCGCCAAGTTAAAAAAAAACAAAATGTTACTTCACACATATGTTTTGTAGAGAATTATAAGGATTATCTATGTGTAAATTTTTTTTTTTTTTCAATCAAATCATAAATGAATTTTTGGCGATTTAAAACAAAATTATACCGAGGTGAAAAAACTTGGTGGTCCACCACCTGCCCCCAAACCACCTCCGAACCTGTTCCTCTTCAGATCAATTGGAATGTATCTCAGGATTGGTCGTATGAAATTTCATTCCAATATATTCTGTAGCTACATCGTTCCGGGGCCACTTCATATTTGGGTTAACAACATTTCCTCTACTGGTCCGGTTTAGTTTTTTTTCTTTTTTTTGTAATAATGTGAAGTGAATAGAGGTAGTCATTCTGAACTAATTAAAATTTAAAATATATAAATTATGTTACAAAATCTTACTGAAAAATAAAATTATTACTGATAAAATTCTATATTTTTTAATGCAAATATAAAAATAATCGAAAAAATTACACATTTTTTTTCAATGAAGTCCTTTTTTTAGAAATCCGATTTTTATTAAAATTTACACTGTAATTTTAGTAAAAAACGTTACAAAATTTACATATGCCTTAACACTTTATTAGGAACGTAGAAAACTTGACAGATCGTGTTATAAATGTTTTTTTTTTTTTTTTAATTTTCGGTTATATCTTTAGACTGTATCCAGTAATATTGATGGTGTAATTGCACTTGCATTTTCACAATGTTTTTCAAAAACAAAATGTCTTAGTCATTTTCATACATGAAAAAATCGATATATGTATGAAACTAGAGACTATACGTTGTGAAACTACATAGTCAGTTTTTCTCCAGAACGTCAAGTTTACTTAATGTAATATAACATTAGTTTTTATTTAAATGTTACAGTACAACAACTTAAGAAAATATCCTTTTGAAAATGTGGCCTTTTACTATTTATTTCCTAATATATCAGTCAGCAAAAATCATTTTCAGACGTAAAAAAATTGTTATATGGTTAAAAATAGAGACCATTCATGTATACCGATGTACCAAGTTTTTTCCAGGATTTTAAAGTATTTTTCTCTCAAAATGACTTTAGAATTTCGATTTTAAGAATATTATAAAATATTTACAAAGATTATATCGACACAATATGGATGTCGAATGAAAGCTACGTATTACTGAAAAAAATATATCTTTTATTTAAATCTTGTAGTACAAAAATTAAGAAAATACCTTGTTAGAAATTTAACCCATTAGTTTTATATTTATTAGTTAATTATAAACTTTATAGAAAGGATATTTTCTTAACATTTTATAGGGACACATTTAAATAAAAGCTTGCTTTATGTTGCAGGCATTCTTATCTTTCATTTGACATACATATTGGCTTGATATAATTTTAGTAAATAACTTTTCTTTTAGCTTTGAAGTCCTTTTGGAAGAAAATTTTAAGTTTTGGGAAGAAACTGAGTACGTAGTTTTATGAGTGCGTATATAGATTTCTTCAATCATGACGCATTTTTTGGGAAATTGTAATACGGTGAAATATAACGGAGACTCAAAAACATTAAATCAAACACAAAACGCGCTATAACTTCGAATTGATAATGATACATAAAAAGTTGTAATAAATCTTAAAATCTATATATGTTTTATAAGTAAGTTAGTACAAAAAAAATAATAATAATAATTTTTTGAATTCTGACTGAAAATATCCCAAGTAGCTGACACTTGACTATTGGTGACTTTTTCAGCAGTTGTAAGACGCCAACATGAAATTTCATGCTAGATTTTGTTTCCTTGTAACTAATTTCGATATTGAATCCTTTTTCATCTATGTTATTATAAAAAAAAAAAACTTTCTGGGCTTGTGAAAAATCTTTAGCTTATTTTCTCGCCACCGCAACGGTTGCTTTAGTGTTAAAATAAATACAATAAACCAGCAGCAGATACACGTGAATAAACGAAGTTTTTTTTTTTTTTTTTTTTTTTTTTTTTTTGAGATGGGTTAGAAAGTGTGTCATTAAAATTACATAAATTAGTGCAGTTTGATGAAACACGTTTAACTAAAAGGAAAGCATTTCACTATATCGCATACCTTCAAACTTGAAACTCTAACAGTAACATCAACATATACTCAAACATACATACTTTAGTATTTAACGAGAAAGGGCTGGACATAAAAATGTTTAACAATTTCATGATGCTCATAAACATGCCTACTCTTTAAAATAAACTGAAAAAGAAAGAATTTTAAAGAATTTATATCATAATAATATTTTATGAGGAAATCTTTCAATTAATCCAACGAAAAGTAGGGCGAAAATATTACTAAGTGTTGATAAAAATAATGATTACGCCAAAAATGTAAGTGATTTAATTATTGAGTAATTCAATTATAAAATTAAAAATTAATCACCTTTAAAGCTACAGAGTTGCCACATTTCTCAAAATTAAAATGAGAAAAATTCATTTTACATACCTCTGCACAAGCATCAAATTACTCTATTATAAAGAAGAAAGAATTAGTTTCTACTAGATAATTTAATGGAAGGAGATAATACTTTTCTAATATTTTCATCTGTGCTCTAACAATATAAGATAAGAAAAAATAAATTGTACCACTGATTTAAAAGTATTAATATGGTTTTGAAATAATATAAGAATGATTTTTAATAAATATTCTTAATAATAGCAAAATTCCTAACTCATTCTCATCAAACCGCACAAATAAAATATACACCATAATTTACTTGTTGAAAACTCTGTCACCACTTTTAACAACATTTCATTATACCCATTAATTTTATTTTTGTAAAATATTCCCCCACTTCTCTACAAAAGTTTATTAAGTAAATATTTGTAAAAGAAGATATTCTAATGTAACGTAAGCCAATAACACGATAACTAAATTAAACCAACATCGATAAACAACACAAGTTTGGGATTCTTTTTTCTATCAACACACTTAAAACTACGAGTAATAACTAAAAGTTTTTAATAAGTATATACATAAATTTTGTTTTAGAAGGTTAATGAAAATTTTATACAAGTATGAGGAGCCAATAGTCAAAATGTGAAACAGAAAAATGTGTAATCAATGAATTTTGTATGTCCTTTGTTAGGGTTTTTAATAGTTATATAGTACGTGAAATAAGTTAGATGGACGTGGGTTCGATTTTGGGTGCCGCCATAAAAATTTAAATAAAAAATAAAAACAAAATCCAAAGAATTATACTTTTATATAATAAATGAACTTTTCGAAAATTTTTGTAAAAGAAACTGATTGTGGGTCTGGAAAAATCATATTATTGTTACCAGTATGAACAGGTATATTTACACTAGTCTTTTGAACGGTCCAACAATGCCTTAACGGCGTTAATGTAAAAGCGACAGGTTCCTCTCATATAAGTTCCGGAACTAGAACCGGTCACAAACCTTAAGAACCTGTCACGTGACTAGTCTACTCTATGGTAGAAATGCATGTTTAATAATCAATTATTAGTTTTCGATTTTTATGTTTGGCAAATGTTACTTCATTGATTTTCGTTCTTCACGGTTAGGCGCAAGTTCTATGATGAGAGGGCTGAAATATATTATTCGAGTTTACAATTAGATAACAGAACTTCTGCAACTCATTTTCACCACTAAGTACTTCTTTTGAATGACAATTCTATGTTAAAATCATGACTTTTTTAATTGTTTTTTTGCTGACTCAAAGTTAAAAAATTAAAAAAATGTGATTGAAACGAACCAGGGGTTTTCCGTATTTTTTATTTTTGCCCACAAGTTAAAATTTTTGGTATTAGAATTATATAAAAGAATTGCTCCTAAGAGATATAGCAACAATATTACTTCATATATTATGCTTCTATCGCTATATGGTCGAAAGTAATAATTTTGAAACCAAAAATTTTTACTACTTTAATATTTTTCTACTTTAATATTTTTCTGTGTGCCCCTCCATGAAGATGTAATTTGATCTCATATATTTATAAACGATGTAATTCCGCTTCGTTTGTGACTTATCGCAATCAATGTGTCCTCGTGAAAATAATTAGCGCGAATTTTTTAAAAATACATTTTTTAGGCATACTCTCAAAATCTGTTCCTTTTATGAATTGAGTTTTTTTCGATTTAACATAGTACGTTAGGAAGGGCCATCAAAATATGTAATTGCAAATAATTTATAGACTGCTTGAAAATGTAGCAAAATTTTCAAATTTTTCTTCAGCACTTTTGATTAACAAAAAATGTTTTAGAATTATGAAATGTACATTGAGAAACTTGCTGTAGTTTGTCCAATTGATTATTATTTTTTTAATGTGAAAGTAAATTAATCTTTGCGGAGAATGAAAAACGTATATCTGAACGTATTTTTCTCAGGAGCCGACGTGAAAGCTATCATATCCAAAAATCATATCCAAAAATCAAAGGCTCCTGAAAAAATTACGAAATTTGTATAATTTATGGACAAAAATATATTTTTCTAATCTTTAAGAAAAATTGATGACGTTATAAAATATTTTTTAAAATAAATTATTTAATGACCTAAAAAGTTTTTGATTGCTTTTGATATAGTTTAAAACGAAAATAGTTTTAATAAATTAAAAAATTGGCGTATAAAATGTAAAAATTAAAAAAGACGCCGAACGTTTGCTTAATAATATCGTAAAATATCTTGGAGTAAAAATTCTAACAGTAGGCTTTTAGTTGGCAAGATATCTTGCTAAATCAAATTTATGTGAGAAAGGAAGATAAAATACACTTCGTATATATATATATATATATATATATATATATATATATATATATATTTATATATACGATGTTATTGATTGAAACTACAATAACTTTTGTGTCCCCTTGCGAAAGTAATTCACACGAATAGATTTTAAACGCTGAAGTATTGCTTTTTATTCGTTCAAAGCGATCCCGAAGTGCCAAGAAAAAAAATCCGAAAATAATTTTAATCGAATTTTAAAAGTTTTGTGTTTTGCCCATATCCCACTTAACACATTACCCCAATTCCATAATTTCCATAATTTCTTTAGACCAAACCTATTTGCAATTGAAAAATGTTAAAATACTATTGATTTGGATCTCTTCCTCAGAATAATCAGCACTTAAAAAAAACTGTTTCAGTATATTTTATTGGCTTTCCACTAATAAATTTAATTGTAATCGGATATGTTAAATCCATATTATTCACTTTAATATGGTATATCCGCATCTAAATTGATCTATTACTGACATTTATAATTGCAGTAGCTTGGACGGTACACTTTGCTACACCTTTTAATGGATAACTAATATTTACTTTACTTTACTGTTTACTACTCCCCGCCCTATTCTCATATCAATTTCGAAATTTGTTACGTAATTTAAAAATATTTTAAGGCCTTCCCTGTGGTAGCGATATGTGATAATAAATATTTGCTTTGTATGGGAATTTGTTGTTATTAATATTTTTTTTGTATAGGGTCCACTCTATTTTCATCTCAAGTAAAAATTTTTGTTGAGGACTTTTTCAAACAAATTTGTAAAGCTTTCGCTGAATCATGTAGTTTTTATACCCTAATAGAATGATACAGTGAAAATTTCGAAGATGGGGATATGTAATCAAATCAAGTTTTAACATAGCCTTAACATCCATTAATGCTCCTAGCATCTATGCGTAAAGTATCATATAAATTTGTCTTGCCTTTTAAGCTTGGTTGATACACAAACAAAGAAACTTTAACCTTATTTCTGCAATATACATATAAATGGAAGACTTTATATGGCTTCTTTTCCTGAAAATAGACTCAAATATCCACTTAAGTCATGCATTGTTATTAAGCAACATAAAAGGGTGACTATAATTTTCGATAAACAAAAACAATAATTTTGTGAAATTTCACACCAAAAGTTAATAAACATTAAATAAATTTCATAAAATCATTCATACACTAAAATACATCCGAAGATTTCGTACTACACCATACGAACTAAGAAAATAAAACAGGACATTGTTCAAATTATATTTTGTTGTAGTTATATGGATTTTAATGTAGCAAGTGTATTATGAGTATCTAATATTTGCTTTAGTTTTATAATAGAAATGAAAGAAAGAAATATAACATTTATTAAAACAGTAGGAGCAGCAGTTACCTCTAACAATTTATTTTATGAGCAAATATAAAATTTCATTTTCTAAAACAAACACTATACAAAATCTCTCATCTAGTTAATACAGCTAACAATGACTCTACTAAAACTCAGTGTTGTCAGATTAGAGGATTTATCCTCTAATTGAGTATTTTCTATGGGAAACGGGGATGAAAATTTTTGTTAGTGATGAGGGGATTTATTGGGAATGAATTTCAGGTTTTAAGGATTTTTGAAAATTTTTTGAGGATTTTTATTTTTTTTTCTATAACTCTTCTTTTTAACTTAGAAAAATATTTAAAAAAAGGAAGAAAAATAATATTCCGCTGAATATAAATTTTATTAAGATAAATTTATTTGTTTATTCAACAACAGTGCATTATGTTTTTACCGACCACTTTTCTGGGCCAAAATATAATTTTTGACATATTTTTCTTTTATGTTTTTGATATCGTGGTTTAATAATAAACGCTTCAATAGCCCCACAAATCAATTTTGATTTTATTACTACTCATTTGCCATCATAATACAACAGACCAAAGTTTAGTTTATTAAGCGAATTTAAAATATGTATAAAGAACACATCTTTTCTCAAAATTTTTAATTATTTTAATTTTTTAATGCAATTTTTGGTGATTAGTACTTTTATAATTTAATATGAAAACAGTGAGAACTAATCAGAATCATATGGAAAAAATTTTTATTTTATGCAACCCAGGAAAAAATTGGATTCGTAATAAATTTTAAGTTTTTAATAAACATGCGAATTTCTGGTGAAAAAAAAAAATAACTGAAACCAATATACTGGTATCTGTACCAAATTTTTTAAAATTTTGTCTCGTTTTGCGATTTTTGTGTTTTTTGAGAAGACCAAATTTTAACAAATAACAGCATTGACAATTCTTATCTTTGCAAACGTTAAACCAAACAATAAATATGTAAATATTGTTTGCATCAAAATAACACGCTGCTACAAAATAGCACTTTTTATTTCCACTCGGAAAATAATCTAATGTGTGTTGTAGATATTCTTGAGAATATTACAAAACAATTGTAAAAAATTTCACAACACCCCCCGATTTTCGAGATATATTGGAAAACTCGTTTTTAGGGTACTACCTTCACTATAGATTCATAAATTTTAAGTCCATTTAAGATTTTTAAATTAATTTTGGAAGCAGAGGGATATAGGTTTTTAACTGTATTACCAAATTTTATATAGATTCAAATTAAATAATGAGTTACTCACCATTTTTAAATTTATTTCCCTTTCTTCTTCAAAATTTTGAACTTCATGTTATTTTTTCAGACTTTCATCTAAATGAATTGTTCACAAAGTTTGAAGTTCCATTTTTTTTTTAGAATAAAATGAGATATCCCTGTAAACAATCCCTTAAAAACTTGAAAAGTTATTAAGCATTTTATAAACTTTATTAAAAAAAATATATGAAAAATTTTAAGACAAAATATTTTTTATATTTTTTCTTTGGTTATTACTTTTTGAGAATAAAATTAAAAATCTGTGAAAGTTTTAGTAAGTTATTACAAATTAAATCGAATAAATTATACAGTTCTTGTCAAATTTAATAATATTAAATTATTTGTGCTCACAATAAAAATATTAAATTATTTGTGCTCACAATAAAAAAATATAGGAAATTTTCTTTTTTAATATTAACTATTTAGGTAAATTTACCTACCCAAACCTGCATATCTACAAAGGAAATGGATTGAAATAGAAAGAGCTAATGTGGTTTATACTAATCTCTAAAATAAGGGTATTATTTGAGTGGGGACTTTTGGGGATAATATAAGCAGTTCTTTGGAGATAAAAGTTTGCTACTTGGTAATAAGATTGGTAAGAAATCTGGGAACCCTACTTAAACTACTGCTTCTAATACCTACTAATATTATAGAAGCTACTAATACTGCTACAACTTTATCATATTTATGTTGCTTGTTTAAGGTACAAATATCATCAAAAATAGTAGCAACAACAAAAATAACCATGTAGCATATAGTACAAGAAATCTAAACTCTTAAAAATCATATATCTCAGGTTTAACAAATTCCCCTGAGGTGTGCGTGTGTTTATATGTATATGGTGTTATATGTACGGAAAAATAACCAAAAGGTAAATAGTTTTTTTTTTTTTTTGCCTAAAACAAATTCTAATTATTATTTACAAGAAAATTCATTTGAAATCTCACCAGTGCATACACACCAAGCAACGCAGAGAGCCACAAATTTGGGCTTACAACTTTAAATAGACAACAGCTGCATCATTAGGTGTACGTATTTAAGTTAAGTAGAAAAGGTCTGTTAAGTTATTACAATTATTTTATAGCATACATATATATACTGATATAATCTCTTACATTATAATTATTATTTTTCTTCTTGCGAAAATTATAGAAAATCAAAGTCTGTGAAAGTTTGCTAGAAATACGTACACAACAAGTAAAAAATATCAAGGGAATTGTAGTGAATATTTGTAGAAAATTTACAAAGAGGAAAAACGAAAAAAACTAAGGTTTAAAAAATTTATTTTATAAAATCTTCACTCCTGAATTTGGTCAAGTCGATCAAAACTGTTTTACATAAAATTGAACTTTCACCATTTTCGATTTAGTGTAAACCTAAATCAATTTAAAATGTCTTTATTAACCATTTATGAACAACTTTTTATGAATAAAACTTTGAGAAAAAAGTGAAAGAATAGTATATATTTTTGTAAAAGAATTTTAATTTTTCATACCAATTTCAGAGTACATAGTTTGAGCATTTTATACGTCTAGATGAATTGAGATAATTAAAAGAGTTTTTCAGTATATTATTTCGAAATATATTATAAATTATAGAATATTTTTAAAATATTTCCCTCATTTACCTCAGGACTTATTCTCGAAAAACGAAATAAATCGAGGCAAAAAATCAAAAATTAAAAATTTAAGCGTAAATATCTTTTGAGCTGTAAGAGGTAACTTATTTAAATGAACTGCATTTTCTTTATTTTGCCAAGCACTTTATAGAAATATAAAAATCTTTGAAAACAGACTTGATTTGTAGAAGTTACGAATTTTTTAAACTTTTCATTTTTTGATTTAGTAAATTTTGAGACCTTGTACCGTATCTCATGTTATCACAGGGTGACAGCAAGATTATTTTTACAAAAGTATAAGTCCTCCTATAAAACTTTTTTATACATTTCAATTCAATCCTACTATTAGTTTAGGAGATACAGATTTATTGCCAAACATTTTGCGTTTGATCCCATTATCATTAATCGCATACGTGAGAGAAATTTTAACCCATTTTTGACCGCTTATGTGTAAGTAGTCTGCCCAAAATTGGTTGCTGAATCCACACGGATCACTTAAAAAGTTAGTGTTGCGTAGACGAATAAATGGTCATTTCGGAGTTATTTTTATTTCTGCTTTCCGAAAAAATGTTTTTGTCATTCCATATCAAAACGGACAGAAAACAATCATTTTCGGATTTGGCGTCTCCGATTTCAATGAAATTCACTATAGACTTTGGCTATTGGAAGTGTTTCTTAATCATAAACTTTAAACTCAGGGCTTTTTCTGGTCCAAAAATATGTTTTGAAAAAGGAAAAAGGGAAAGATGTACATGTTTAACTGCTTATAACTTCTAAAACATAGATAGTGGATCTCTGGTTTTAGATTCATATTAAAGACATAGATATTAGCTTTATAACGATATGTGTAAGATTTATTTATATCAAAAGTTCAAAGATCAAAGCAGAGGTCCAAGTCGATTAAATAATCGACGGCAGTGGCTGAGCAAAAATTAGCCGGCGGCGGCTGTAAGTCGACTGAAGCCGATACTTATAGAAAAACTAGTAAATATTTCTTTAATTATATTTTAATTATATAACAAATACAATAATTCAGGTAATCGCACTTATATCATTAAGAAAAAAGAAATTTCATTGCTACAAGCTTTGGCATTAGAAAAATCTTGTTCCGACAAGAGAGATGTTGCAGGTATGCCAAAGTAAATATTGGCTAATATTGCTATGTTCCCCAATATATATCTAATTAAAAATAAAAAGTAACTCAGAATTAGTCCTTAATTTGACAAATAATATCTGGTACCTCCTTATATTGCTCCCACCAATCTACACTCATCGCTTCTTCAATATCGTGGGGAAAATATTTTTGTACTTCAATTTCTAGTGTGTCATTGTAATTTGTTGATGGTTATTTAGAAACAAATTACAAGATCTCTTGTCTTGTATCAGATGTTTTCTGTCAAGGGAAATAACAATATGCTCTATTAGTTGATGTCATTTCGTCCTCATGAGTACATAGAAAAAATTAAATTTCTTATTCTATAACTAAATTCATAAAACCAATTATATTTTTTACTGAAATCAGATCTATCACTGAATTAGTAAAATCAAATATTTAAATTCTTAAATATTTTATTGAAAAGAATTTAATTTTTTTCTTATTAAAATATTTTTACTATTTATAAATTTGAATATTTGAAAATTCTTAATAAATTCAATAATATGGTTTATTAAAATAAATAAAAATAATATTAAATTTTTTGCAGAGTTTTCAAACAATTCTTATTTATATTATTTTTTACATTTTTTATAATTCAGATCGAATGTTAGTATTGTATTTTATCATGTAAATGCATGTATGAATATTTGGTGTAGACAAGTGAAACTTTTATATAATACTAACTAATTAATGGATTAATATAAGATATACATATATGAATAAAAAACTATATATGAAATAAAAAAAAAACGACACTATTTTTAAATTTCATTAGCTTTTAGATGGCTTTGACCCATCTAAAACAAAAACGCAATCGTTATCAATTGAAGCATTTTCTAAATGAATTTAACTTACGTACCTTTTAACGGAGTGAAATATCTAAGTTTCAATGAAACCAAAATAGATTGGATATAACAAACGCGCAAACAAACTCTGCTTTGGTACCGCTAAAACCGTACAACAGGGCAATTTACGATTGCAAACATATATCATTTTGTTTAGGAACACTTCCACTTTAAACGATTTGAAATACAAAAATTAAAATACATTAAATAAATTTCGCATAATTATATCACGAGAGGGAGCTACATGTTTAGGCACATAGTTTAATCGATTTGGGGATTATACAGCAATATACAATAGATTTTATATTTTCTTGAGTCAACATTTTTATAATTTTATTTATTTTTATATTTTTAATTGTCAAAAATATGAAATTTTTATTGTTTTTCGTATTAGTTTAGAATGAATTTACAAGCATTAAAATAATATATTAAAATCAAACAAAATTTTTTATAAAATTTTATTTAAAGTTAAATGATGATTTATTTAAAAAATTCTAGTCATAATTTTTTCTGTGCAATAAAATAGAATATTAAAACCAAATATTATTTTTTACAAATAATGATTTATTAAGAAAAATTTTACACATAATTTTTTCTGTGTGTTTAGTTTTTTTACTTCAGCCAAAATCAAGTCCTCTTCTGTTATGTGAGAGCTCAAGTCATCTGTTAGTGTAAAGCAATTATCCACTTCATTATTTTGGATACTTTTTTAAATATTTTCAAAAGGTAATCCAATTCTTTTGGCAAGGGTCCAATAAAGCGGCTACCACGTGAATTTTTTAAATTTTAAATAGTTTCTATTGAAAATTCGTACAACTTTATATTTAAGGCAAAACGTGTTTCATTTTTCAAAATATTTAATTATTTTTTCATAAAAATAAATGCAAATTGAAATCGTATAGTATTTCTGGCCTTGCAAATATTGCATAACATTTTCAAATACTTAGAAAAAAATTACTACTTCTTTCATGATTTATTTTTCCATTTCTTTTAGTTGGCGGCTGTGGCGCATAATAAAATAAATTATTAAAAACAATAGCAGATTCGGCCGGTGTGAGCCGACCAAATCGGCGGTGGCTGATGAAGTATACAATTGACCGGCGGCGAATTTGAACCAGCCAGCTTGTTTCTCTGGATCAAAGTTGGACAAAAAATCGGTATATTTAAAATCTTAAAAGAATTTATAAAGTTGACACAACTCTTCTCCGCACACGTGCAAAATTTCTAGGTGGACACTTATTTAGTTCAGAAGTTATGATTTTTTCTTATATTCTGAAAAAAAAAACAAAATTATGATCACTATTTTTATTCCAAAAGATTTGAGTTGATCGTCACAGAATAAATTATCTTTTTACATAAAATTTTTGAACTATGAAACTTTAATATTTCTGTTTTGAAATACTCGCTATTTTACTTAAATTTCACAAAATTTTTTTATATATAAAGTAATTTATTTTAATTTGATTTCAGTTAATAATATCTTTGCTACAAAAAGACACTTTTTATTTTTACTCCAGGAACAACATAATGTGGGATGTAGAAAAACCAATTTTTAAAAATTTCGAAATATTCCTAAACAACCGGTAAATTTTAAGTCAATCTTAATTTTATAATTTACTAAGAACACAGAATAACGTAGCTTTTAAATTATATTAACATCTATAGTATGTACTTCAAATATTATTGTCTACTTGAAAATTTTTACATTGAATTATTGGATTTTTTTAAGAATAAACATATTTCTATCTTCACTTTTAAGTTCTATATTTTTATAATAATATTAGGTATCTTTCTTCAACAACGAATTCTTCATACATATTTTATGCTTCACTTACAGCATAATTTCTGGGTCAAAAATAAAAACGTATGGACATGTGAAATCGAAAGTTATACAGTTTTTGTCTAAATAAAATACAAAATAAAATAATAATAATAAATCTTGCTAAGTTTACAACTAAAAATTTTCGCCTTTTATAACAATAACGAAATTAGGGATACATTTATCAACAAGGCCTATAACCTAAGCTGTAAAAGTGTGTTAACAAATTATTTCTTAAAGATACAAATTGTATATATTTCTTTTAAATGGAGTAAAATCAATAAGTTTAGAATTTTAAATTTTCATTCGCTGGTATGAAATATGTTTTGCAACAACTTTCAAGAAAACGAAAAAGAAATTAAGTTTTTGTAAACCACAATTATGCAATTGCATGTTTTTTCCTGGACGTTGAAAGAATCCATCGATAAAATATTTATATATTTCAGAACAAAAAAATAAAAAACATTTTGACATTGATTTGTAAGGGCATTTTTTTGCATATCTTACCTTTAACGGCAGAGTTTTGCATTTAACGATGCATATTTATAGTAAGTTTTGTTATTTTTAAAGCATATTCAAGCTTTTAACAGCACATTCTGATATTTTGAGGATATATTTTTTTTAACTTTAATGGATATCATTTTATTGCTGAGGAGCTTGACTTTTAGCAACAATATTGAAGATTTAAGAAAAGATTAATTGATCTTATTTAAGCCATTTATAATTGATCTTTATTAAAGCTATTTTTAATATAGATGACATATCAGCTTTTAAACTTGCCCAAATAGCATTTTTTTATGAAGTCATATGATAATTTTGACGATTTCTGAACCAATAATTATACCTACAATTAGATGGGGAAGAAAATGGAAGATCAATAACGTGTTTGGGTGTTTTAATAAAAAATGGTGACTCAAATTTCGGCACAGTTGATAAACTTCAGTTTTGCCTTATTTTAAAACATTACCTAAGATATTAATAAAACTTTTTGTTTTAATAAAAAAAAAACATAATTTTTATTAAAAAATTAAAAAAATTGTTTGTTTTTAAGTGCATATTTTCGTATTTTTAGATTATCGTACAATTCATTCATAGCTACTGCCATATATTTAAGGACACTAACTGATTTTTAGTAACCATATAGTTGTAGCAGCCGATGTTATTAGTTAGTTATATCGATATTAAAAAAAGAAATAATAATACTATGCTTCCAGCCAAAGTACATGATTCACGCAAGTGTAACAAAAAATGTAGTCCCAACTGAAAAAAAAAAAATAATAGTCTTAACATTCTACAGTTTCTAATAGATGATCAAAATTCAATTTTTTTTTCAGAGCGTAACGTAAACTCTCAAATTGGTAAATGGACCAACAAGTACTATTTTTGGCTGCAGCCTAACAGAATTTCTTTCTTCAATATCATCATTTTCTAACATCTAAATTTAAAAACAATTTACTAAATAGTAAAATAAAATAGTAAAACATCCTAATTATGTCAAAATTTTAAATGAATTTTTCTTGAGATTCAATTTTGGTTTGTTTAGCAGTATTGAGTTCTGAGAAACGCTACTGCTGCTTTCGACTCTGCAATTAAACAGCTCACTATGACTAGTCCAAAAACTGAAGTGGAAATAAATCTTCATTTTACAAACGCCTGATCCCATTTCAATGAAATTTCGCTTAGAGATATTAGAGTTGCAGGCGAGTTTAAATTTTGACCTTGGACCATATACATAGATACAACGAGCACAGGTCTAAAGGATCCCAAAATTGGACACGTCGGATATTAAAAATATTTAAACGATCTTGATGATCAATTAGTTAGATACTAATCATTAATCATTAATTTCTTTGATTAAAGCGATAAAAAAGTTGGTAAATTAAATTTATCATCATAGCAATATTCAAATTATATTAATTTAATTTTGCATAAAATTTTATTTTTAATAATTTTTTTTTTTTCAACTAATTTTATGTATTCTTTGTGTTCGTTTGTTGAACATTTTTTTTTTCACAAGTGACACAAAAATCATTTGTGTTTAAAAAAAATTTTTTTAAATTCTTTATTATGATAAAATATTGTTACGACAAATTTTATTTTCGAATATGAAAGTCATTTGGATGCTTAAAGTAAAATTTCATTTATTACAATCGAATTATTATTTTACGCCTATAATTAACAGCCATAACCGAAAGAATATATTTAATTTGAAAGTTTATGACAAAGACTCATTTTTAGATACATGAACAAATGTGTGATTTAATACACATTACCAAATTTGGTTGTGATTAGTACGATTACAAAATAATGTTCAATTTAGTTACGTAAATTAATAAAATTAATACGGGGATCATATTTTCATTATAACTATGATTCTTCATTTAAAAGTATTAAACAATGTTTCAATTCATAATTATTATATATTGCGATATTTGCTTAAAATTTTGTTATAATACGCGTTCTCCAACTAATTCTTTTCCTGTGTGTAGTTTTAAAACATTTTTTAGTGTAATTTTGACAAAACCCTTTTTATTCAAACATATATTTTTAAACGTGCATAAAATTTAAGTTTAAATTTAATGAATACTTTTAAAAATCCAGGAAAAACAAATGAGATTGCAAAATTATTTTTTTTTATTGTGAAAATTGAACTAAGTTTTATAAAAATTCATATATATATTTATTTAAAAAAAATATATATAGTTATTTAAAAAATTTAAAAAGATAATAATGCATTTTCTATGAATTTTATTAAGTAAGCGCCAATTTTTAAAACCTATTTATTTACTTTAAAATTTTCAAAAGAAAGAAACAAAAAAAGATGAGATTGAAAAAGTATTTAGGACTTGTATACGTAATTGCTGCTAGTAAAAATTAATATGGAGAAATTGTTGCTATCACATCTTCCTCAAACAGTAAATATTGTGATGATCTGGAATTTTGCTTGCGTCATACAGAATGTACGACGATGCAAAAGACTGTAAGATGGAGATCATATTAATGGTTATATGATAATAATTGAAATTAAGATTGCAATCATGTTGAATCTTTTTCCGATAAAATTGAAAGATCGAGGAAAAATGCGCTTATAAATTACGGTAACTATTCAAATGACAAAGGTTATAATTGCAAAGCTAAAATACCTATCAATATAAAATATTGTAGTACAATAGCACATTATAATAGGCGTTAGAAAGGTAGATTCTAAAGATATTGCATTTTTCAATTATTGGATAAGTGTCTGACCAAAAAATCGCAACAAGATTATCTATGTACGGAATGTCAAAATTTCTGATGCCGAAAGTTAACTATTTATGCTAGTTTTATCGCAGCTATAATTTTCCTGCAGCTATTGCAGTGTACTACAGATGTTTACAGTGTTATCTGTTAATGAACAAGTTTCAACGTATAAACCATCACTAGTAGTTCATTCATCAAAATTTCTAAGCCTCTATATTAAAACATGTTCTGGAAAACTAAGACGATGTGTGGTATGTCACTCTCATTCATCACAAGAATATCGTGCATGCAGAAAAAAATATATTTGTATATATATTAACATATTTGTAATTTAAGAGCAACTATTGTGATTGGAACATATGATCACAACGAAAAATAGAAATGATTGTAAGTAATAAAAATTATGATTCCATTTTGTCACATTGTGTCCAATTTTATGGTTTGTTTTTTCATATTATGATTCTAGTTTTATATATAAATGAACAACCATTATCCCTTTCAATAAAATTATAATTTGATGTTATTATATTATTATTCTATCTTAGTATATTATTGTACTACATTGTAATATGATTTTGTTTTGTAATACTACTATGACATTGATCATATTATTATTTCATTTTATCATCTTATTATTAATTTTTATCATATATTTATCCAATCTTATATTATTATTATAAATTTTTGATTGAAATTAATAGGATATATATATATATATATATATATATATATATATATATATATATATATAACAATTAAATATTAATTGTTCATTTGTTATATTCATTTGCAAAACCATATGCGGTATTAAATGGTATTTAATCAATATCTTATATTGCTTGCATCACATCGAGTATAATCAAGCCAAGCTTTTTATATTTATTCGTATATAAACTAAATGAGAATTAGAATGAAGTTGGAAAATAAACACTAAAAGCAAAATATATTTAAAAATAAACAATTTGAAACAAACATAATTAATTTTTCCACTAAGATTGTGAAAAGGATACGAGCATTGTGTTTATTTGAATAATTTTATTGTCACAGAAATAATAATATTAAAATGATTTAAAAACAGAATATGGTTTAAGAACGAGGAAAACGACTTCAAATATTTAGTGGTTGTAGAAATAGTAATATTTTTAGTACTAATTAAATTTTGTTTCTGGTAAAAATATTTAAAAACATATAATTTTTGCAGTCAACCATATTAAATTTTTTATTGAGTGTAAACATTAAATGACAAAATTTAAACAAAAATTTTGTTATCACGAACACAGAGTTATAAAATTCAAGAAAATTAACAATGAGAACATAATATTGTTGTAGTGATAACATCATCACCATATTTTTAATAAATATATTAAAGTAAATATAAAATAAAATTAAAATTTAAGTAAGATTTTATTTCTCATTTAAATATTTAATTCAATTAATCATCTACTTGAATGATTTTATAAAATTTTTAATTAGAAAAGTTTTTCTGATTTTCATTTTTTAGAGTTTTTAGTAATTGATATAATGATTTTGGTTAGAGATGCAAATTTAAAAAAGTCTTTAATTGAACGAGTTATTTTTAATATATTTGGTGATTTTTGACTTCTTTCTTTGTACTTTTAATTCCAGAGTTTTTCAAACAAAATATTTTGTTTTAAATAAATATTTATTTGAGCTTACTTTTTTTATAATTTCAAAAATACTATGCGTTTCTGCCCACTGGTGTATAATCTTACCACCTCATATCTCAAGAACCAATCGTTTCATTTTCTATAACCTAAACCTTATTTTAATTAGATTGCTATTCTAGTGACTTTTAAATCCATGAAATCGGACTTTAACTTCAAATGGTATGAATAAATAAAATTGCATTACATAGTGAAAATTTTCCAAATTTTACAAAATTAAAAATTTGATTTAATTGCGATTTTTTTTAAATTTAAGAAAATTAAAATAGGTATGTTTTTATAGTTGAAAAAAATCTGAATACTTATGCTATTTTTCACATGTGATGTCTCATACTATAATTACTATAATTACATTAATGCTACTATAATTACTACTATAATTACATTAACTTAAATTCATTAGTTGTTTATTTATTTAGTTATAAAATTTATTAAAAACAATGATGAAAGTTATAAGAACGTGAAATAATAAATAACACTAAAAAAATTCATAGCTGATCATAAAAATATTTTATTCTTACATTTAAAGTCCTTAAAAAACCACTAAAATTTTCCATTAAACTATTCAAAATTTACATTTACTTAAGAATGGTTTTGTGCTTTACAATGATTTGTTTTAGAAAATACATGGAATGTGTCAAGTCATAATAAATCTACCATACAAAAGCAACAACAAAAACGACAAGTGAAGTAAAAATAACAACTAAAAAACATCAAATATTTTCTGAACCAATAACCGAAACATTTCTTATATCATGCGGGGAAATGTTCTGACACAAAGATACTCATACAAACACTATCATACTTAGTAGCATGTACATATGTGTAAATAAATGATATTTCTAACAATTGTGTAAGTGAAAACGAGGATTGTGTATAAAGTTTGTTTATTAGAATCAGAGTTTATCTAAATATTAGATATATAATTAATCTAACTATTTTTCTAATTCCTCTATGAAAATAAAGAATTTACTAGAAATAATGTAAGGAACTCCAGTATTTAAGCATTTTTGAAAAAAATACGCACTTCGATTAGTATGTTTTTATGTATTACACATTCTTTGCTTTAAGAAAAGAAAAAAAACATGAATGAATGAAAATAAGCGCTTTAAAACGCACGTCCTAATGTACTATATTTGTGTTGCAAATGCAAACACAACATTACATACATATGATGAAACATAAAAATAACTCACAACCCAACTACTTATCAGTTTGCACTCCCCTACGCAAATAACAAATATCTGATTAAATGTTTACTAGAGCTAAGAGCACAAAACATAAATGTAACTTTTGTTTTTGCAAACAAAATAAAATAGAAACAAGAGATGAAAATTGCAAAAGTTGCACATTTTTAGTTGAATTTTATGTAACTGTTGACTCTGGCTGCTTTTATTTCTACCATAAGCTGCATTGAACCGAACTTAAATTTAACTGAACCCAGTACATCACGTAATTTTCGCGCATTTTCAATGCAACATACGAGTTTTACAACATAAAGAACTAAGTAAAATAATCTTCAAACTCATGCAAAAGATTAATTAGTTGTTGTAGATGCCAGAGAAAAATACGAACAAAGTACTACTATGAGTACGTAGAATTTGGATGGAGAACAAATTAAATAAAACTATTAGAAAAAAAATTAAAGCATACAACAGAAAAAAACTTGATTTAAAACTACAAGGTTAAAGAAATTTAAAGGAAATCAAATCAATGCACATATTATAAGTATGAGAACAAATACAGTGTGATGTAAAAATAATGGAGCAGAAAAAAAAACAATTTTCAGAAGGGGCAAAAAGTAGGGAGGGATCAAGGCAATTTACTTTCCATTTTTCTCATATCTAAATCTAAAAACTATTTTCTCTCAGTTGAGAGCCATAATGTAGAAATGTTACAAAGCCTTGTTCGATTGAAGTCTTGTTAACAGACTTGTAAGCGAGTTCTCTATAACTGGATACTAAGATTCTTAATTTTTTATATGAAGTATTTTCTATGTGTCATCAATAGGTAAGATGTCTATTTTAGTAGTATTAAATATTATCCAATTGTGCAATATTTACATTACTAAGTGAGACAAGTGGAGAAATACCCTTCCTTAACGCAAATGCTACGTGTTTACTTTAAGGTTGGTCTTCAGTTTTATAGCCACATTGCTCCACATGTGGTCATAAGATGGCAGTATCATCTATGAAATGAGGAAATTATGAAATCATAGGAAAATCCGAAGTAGGTACAACTTATACACATTGATATAAACTTAACTTGGATAATCTTCCGAAATGTAGGACTCTTGTAGTTTATGAATATGGTTTTGACCAACGACACTCAACACTTTTTTTTTAACGTAATGCTATTTCTGGTAAATCAGTTAATAAAATTCCTAATTTCAGCATAAAAAGTTTATACAGAAATATTTTTACATAAAGATGAAGCCAACATCAACCATTCTATGTATTTACCAGACCTAATTTAATCAATAAATAACAAAATGATAGTTAAGAGTTTCAGCATTCAATACATGTATTTCATTCAGGACATCGAGGAATTTTTCAAGTATTTTTATAATTTAAATAACAGAAAAATATTTGGAAAAAAATTCCGAAAAACTCCTTTTTATTAATTAGATGTATTAAAAATTGCACAAGGAACAACATTACGAATTAATGTTTGAAATATTTACTCTTACACTGTGAAAAATTTGAGTAACTATGGCCAAAATACCACAAATTTCCTATAATATTGAAAATATTTGTGGACTATCAAACAAATATCAAAGAAAATACAAACGAAAATCTAATAATCAAACTTTTAATTCCGCTCTATCTTGCGGTAACAGTTCCTCAAAACACAACAAATCAAAACAATAGTATTAACAACTATAACGTAGCCAGTAATTTCGCAGTAAAAGATGATAGCGTAAATTGTTTTTTAATGGTTTAATCATTCAGAAGACTAAGTCATATCTGCACTACTTTTTACAGAAATAAATAATATAAGTATAATAACAAGTCGACCATAAATAAAATAAATTGCGAATAAATATGAATTAAGACGAAAAAGTTAAAAAAATTAAAGTAAATTTAAAAATTTTTAATATATTAAAAAAAAACTATGGCAATACTGATTAAGAAAGAAAGTAAATAATTTATCAATAAAATACCATAATAATAAAACCATGACTAATTCCATGCCATCTGTGAATATATTAATATATATAATGAATATATGTAATTTTTTTTTAGGAACGCAGAAGCAAATGAAAAGCCATCTTCCTAGACTCCATTAAAATAAAGTACCTAGATTAAAAATATTTTTTTAATGTTCTGATGTTTTTATAATTATTTATCCCAAAGCAATTCTATTTTTGTCTTCAACTTTATTGTGATGATTTTTAGAATTCTTCACAAAGACCTACTATTGAAATTGATAATTTTAATTTGTATGCTCCCCGTCAGTATTAAGATGACCAATATCTCCAGATTTCGTTAGAATACTGCTCGTGAAGTTACTCTAAGTCTAGATACCGGTAATTATATTTGTAAATTTATGCGAGAATAAACATTTGTCATCGTAACCGAAAATTTCAGATGTACATCCACACCGCATTAAATGTTTCATGTGAAATGATTTTGGTATTTTTTAAATACGTATATATAATTTTCCAATATAAGATTTAGTTGAGAATCGTGTCTTTTATCTAAGGTAGCGTTGAGATTCCATTAATTATTGAATCGAATCGATTAATAAATTATTCAGATTTAAGCAAAATATCAATTATATACATATATGTTTACAAGTTTCGATTGCTGTAGTGTAGCGTTTGAGTTCTGCACAATAAGAAGAATAATTAGAAATATATTAGATTAGGTTTTCAGTAATAGACAAAAATAAGCAAAGCATATTTACCTTTTACTCTTCAAGAGTATCAGAATTTCCTATAGAGCACGGCTGATTTTTAGTTTTAATGATGGAAAATTCTGCAGTAAAACTGAAATTTCTAACAATTCAATTCAACAAAAAACTAAATGGTTACTAACAACTACAAAAACCTGTTAGAATCAAAAAATTCTTCATATCCAATCAATATTTCAAAAATACAAAAGATTTTGCGCATATGACATAAATTTAAAATTTATTTAAATATTTAAGAATTTTTTCTTTGCTATGTTATTTATTTTTTGATTTTTATTGTATATTTTCAAAATATTTTTGTTTTCATTTTGAATTTTTTTTTAATAGATGTCAGTTTATTTAAAAAAGTAATTAAAAATTTAATTTAGTTGATTATTAATATAATTTAATTTCAAAATAAAACTAAACAACAGATTAATTAAAAATGTGTTTTTTAATATTTGTTTCTTTACACATACTTTTATAATAACAACATTTAAGTTTTAACTTAAAGCAAAGTTATGTAGCAACTAAAGCAATTGTACATAAAATTTGATATTGTATAGCAGTTTAGAGGAAAAAGATGAGAAAAATCGCTTATATCGTATATATTGTTACTTGAAGCTTTGTTTCTATCTCCGAATCTTTCTGGAACACTACAATAAAAAAAGAAAGAAAAAAAAAAAAGAAAAGAAAGAGTGTTTGCAGGTGTTTAAATGCACTTGGATTCATCCAAAACAAGGAAATTGGGTCCACACTAACTGAAACGATGAAAGACGATTTAGCATACCTGAAATGCTGCTTTAGCGCAACAAAGCGAAGCGGTTTCTGCATAGATTTAAAAAGCAAAAAGTCATCTATAAAGCCCGGCCATCCGCGAAAATGGACACCAAATCCGAATATCTTTGGTGCCAAGGTAATATTATTTATTTAGGGAGATCTGTAGGATGTCATCAATTATGAGATGATAAATCGGACGAAACTATGAAGCTATTTCATATAGCTTCATAGTGCCCTTCTCTTAGAAAAATATCGCAGAAATAAGTAGAAATTACATTAAAAGACTGACAAATACTAATCTCCCTCCGAAAGGTAGTTAGAAGGGATAAGGTCCTTCCAGAAATGCGAACGACTTTGGGGCGAAAGATAAAGCTTGATCATTTAAGTAATGCTTTCCAGCCATAACAAAATTTATAATTGAAAACCTACCAAATATAGCAACGATAACTAATTAAATGAGTACCAATGAAGAAATTAATTATTTTGAGATTGCATCATAGTATGGTGATGTAAAGAAATTCCGCGATGAATATATAAATGAATTGAAACTGTTAATAGCTAAAGCTAGTGATAAACTTTATAAACAACTATTTCAAACATCAAATCCTGAACCTTTTTCGACTAGATTGGGAAAATTATAAAATAGATTTGATAAATACTTATATCCAAATTTATATTTTTACTTTACGTGCCTCAGCGGAACGACTTTTTTCTTAATTATCACTAATGAGAAATGAATTGTTCAACAAACTTAAGGTCAACACTTGTAAATCTATCTATCTCAGTCCTAAATTTGTTAGATGGTGATTTGTAAGACTGAAGTCCGAGTGAAGACCTCATACAAAAGTTTAATTAGTAAAAAAGAATTTTATGGTAACTATTTTTATGAATAAATCTTTATTTATTAAAAATTATTATAATTGAATTATTTTGTTATTAATAAAATTGAGTTTAGTAATTTTTCTTAAATTAAAAAAAAAAAATTTTTTTGTTTTTATCAAATAAACAAATTTTAATAATTTTTTAGGTATTGAAGCATTTGGTCCCTTATTTTTTGGACACTTTTTAGAAATTCTCAACAGTAACGCTTCCTTCCAGTATTCAGACTTAGCACGTCATTTTATTAAGTTATGTTTATTAACTTAAAATTTTTTAGAATGAAATATTCCAAAAAAGTAATCCAAAAAAGTCACAACCTTTAACATACAAAATCCTTTTACAAGATAGTATTTAAAAAGTCCCTCCTAGATTTTTTTATACTTTGGGTACGATACATTTCTTAGTCAAATAAGTTGTAAATTGTTAAATTTACTTTAGTATGTAAAAGGGACAATGTAATCAAATATATACAAATATGCAATGTAATCAAATATATACAAATATGCTCATTAGTGAAGAAATTAAAAAAAAAAAAATTAAAAGTGTCCAAAAAGCGCATTTACAAAAAAAGGGTTTAAAAAAGGGTCCAACTGCTTCTTAAAATTGGTTTATTTGATAAAAAAGAAAACAAAAAATTTTGTATACTAAATTCAATTTTATAAATAACAAAATAATTAATTTATAATTTTTATTAAAGCAAACATAAAGATTAATTCATGAAAATAGTTAACTTAGAATACTCGTTTTATTAATTAACCTTCTGTTTTTTTTTTTTTTTTTTTTTGTACGAGGTGTTCACTTGCACCCCAGTCTTCCAAATACCCATCTAACAATTATAGCATAGATTCTCAACTGTTGACCTTAAGTCTGTTGGATAATTTACTTTTCATTAGTGTTAGTTTAAAAAAACAAAAACGGCGTTCCGAAGATGCAATGCTATGACGCGAAGTAAAAATAAAAACTAAGTTTATATCGAATTTGTTGCCACTAATTTGTTCAGTATCCGAGAACCACAAAGATTCGGCATTTGATGTTTTAAATAGTTGTTCATAAATTTTATCACCAGCTTCGTTTCTAACAGTTTCAGTTCATTTCAGTTCATCATCTCTGGTTTTTTTTTTTCTTTTTTATAATATCGTGAAAAAATCTCAAAATAATTAATTTCTTCATTGGAATTAATATAAAATGGATCGAGATATTTTAAATAACACAGTTTTTCGTCATTTATCACATAGTCTTAAAATGTTGCCATTTAGTTCCATTTTGAAAAGGGGGCTAAACAAGTGGCTGGGTCGTTGAAAAGGGGCAATAAAAGACTAAAGTCGCCAAACGTTTATAAATACTTGATAGAATAAAAATTTTGTAAGACTCAAAGGAATTGACCTTAATGTAATAACATATAAGCAGCATAAATGCTATTCTGAAACTGTAAAGTATTTGTAATGACGTGGGTAACACAGGTCCCAGATAGGAAAATAATTAAGATAGTAAAGTCAGAATTAAATAAGAATATTATCGTAACACAACATACGACCAGAACAACATACGATTTTAAGCTAAGAATTCCAAAAAATTGAAAATTACAGAAATTTTCCAATAATAAAAGAGCAAACCTACATAATTGTTTTCAATACAAAGATATTAACTTAGTCATCAAACATAATAATATTAATGCTATTTTTTTAACTGCCCGTATTCATGGCAATCCAAATATTTTATAACTTTCTCAGAAAAGTTGTATGAAATTTTCATTTATTATTTTACTTGTTATTAATTCAGAGCATCTAGCAGTTTTTGAATAATACTTGTTTAAAAATAAAATATATGATGTGGTGTCATTTTATTGACTGTAGTTATATGTTGCAGGAAACGCATTGAAAGAATATGGCGCCTACTTACTCAGTGTGTGTTTTCTTCGTTGCTAATTAAAGTGTTTATTAATTTTAAGAACATAAGTGTAAGGTATGTATTAATTAGAGAATGAACATTTATAACCTACGTATATATAGTTTAATAAAAATTTATTGCAGAAAGTAACATTTGTGATAACTTATTTTGTTTATTAATCTGGTTTGTTAATGTGTGAAATTTCCAAAATGATCTACCCGTTCTTGCCCGTTTATTTAATAACGCACTTTTTATATACAGTGAATGTTCTTAAATGCATCCTTTTTATAACTTACACCACCATAGGTGGTTGGGATATTATGTGTTTGTTCTGATATTTTTACCGCATGGAAAGCATTTAAGAATTTCTTTGAAGTATATCATTTGACTAAAAATCACCTACTGAAATGGTTTAGCGATGTCCGTCCATCCGTCTAGCTTGCTGGCTTTCTATCCATATAAAATTATGAACAAATTACTGGTCACAATTTTAGGGATATCTTGATGAAATTTGCTTCGAATAATTATCTTTTTACAAAAATACGAACCCGTTAAAATTGGTTTTGTATGGTCCAATATTTCACCTAGCTCATACACAAATGTCGTCCCAGAATAGAGTTTAACACCCATAAGTGTCTTTAATATACAAATATTTTATTGAAATAGGGCACAAATAAATAATATATAAATATAATATATGTGAAAATTTAATGAATATCTTTCCATAATTGACTTTTGACACTTTAATGTGTATAAATCATACATAGAGTATATTATTCGTATTATTAATATATTTGACACAAACAACCTTTATATAAGTATAGCGCAAAGTGCGAAATTTTATGAGCATTGGTTCATAATTAACAATAGCTTCCATATAAGGCTCCCATTTATCCCTTTATTAGTTCAAAAATATTTAGAGATCGAATCATTTATAATTATAATTAGTCCAACAATGTGTATAATACATGACCAAAATTTCATAATTGTTTCAAAGTGTACGTAATGGGGGCGTGGATTCACTAAAGAAGCTGTTTCATTGTATGGCATATTTTGTGTTAAGTGTGAGTCGAATTTGATGTAATTAGCTTCATTTATGTGAAAAACAACTGTTTTAAAAAAGTGGGCGCGGCATGTGATCGATCAAGTTGTGTAGAAATTAGTTCTTTAAAAAATTCTGTATGAAAATAAGTGCTAAACTTTTCTGTAATGCAGTTACAAATTTGATGCCGCTAGAATGGGTATTTCGACCACTGTGCAAATGTGTTGTTGGCATATGTAGTTTGAAATAGTAAATCATTAACATTTAGAGTATATATAACAATTTTTTTCTCTCTTTCTTCTTGTATTCTTTAACATAATTTCCGAACAATTAAATCTCAGCACATATTATTGGCATATCTCCAGTATTTTTGTTTTTTTTCTTCATTTTTACTCTTCATTTTTGTTCAGCTAACACAAAGATTTACAAATCGCTACAAAACATAAGATGAAAGTTAGTTATCTAAAAATTATATTTATACAGATATTTATATACTTATCGTTTATCTCTTTATACATACATATATTTATATATATATATATATATACTCGTACCTAAGGTTTAACATTGCATGAACGGCCAGTTAGGTTTTAGTGTATATATATAATTGTGACTAATATATGCACTATTAAGGTTTGAGGTAAATTTTTAGATCTTTCCTTTACTATATCGTATATTTGATACTTGATTGAAAGACAAGCCACGTTCTATAGATCGAATTATTGATCTTAAAAGAGGATGACAAAGTTCATTAATAAGCCCAGTGCAATAGGTATTTATAAAATTTTGTGAAATAGAATAAACTTATGTCTTTTTTTAATTTTGCTGATCACATCCCTTAAAAACGTTAGTATACTATATATAAATTTGAAAGCAAAATGTGTTGGCATATGAGCTGTTTTGTAATTCCAAATTATATTTCGTTGGTATATTTCTTTCATTTTCTTTCGGATTTTTTGCATGACTTTTGGGAGTTTTTAACAATGTCATTGCAGTTAGTTGCCATAAATTTGTTTGACTAACATACCCAGCTCACACACGCAAAACATCAGTGGTAGTAGAGCAGCCAACAGCAGCAAAAAGGATATATATATATATATATATATATATATATATAGAAAGCAAAACACACCAGAAGAAAAAGTATTATATCAGCCCCTTACAGTTGAATGTTAAATATAAAACCAAAAAAATAGTCTAAAAAACGAGTACAGATTGCAAAAAATATTTGCAAGAGCAATATTTAGTTGCTGCTGCTATTTTAACAGCAAGAAAGAAAGAAATATGTAGCAGACGATGACATAGTTCGTAAAGTATGTTGCATCAATAAATTTAAATTAGGAGTAGCATGTTTTTTCGTTGTTTCTGTAACAGACACTATGTACTTTTTTCGCTCTTTATGGGTTGACAAAATATTAAGGAAGAATATTAAAAAAAAAAAAAAATATGTGAAAAACACCAACGAAATTTTACGATATGAAATTGTATATATAAAATAAGGTCATTTTTCACAATTCAGAGCATATGAGTTACATATTGCTGCGGGAGGAGAAGAACATGTTGGTCTTTGATTAAATGCAAATAGGCTTAATATGTGTATTGATACAAAGCTTTTTGTGGCTATGTATCGCGTTCCTTACAAAATGAAATTTAGTGTTTCACTAAAGAAATCGATTTTGGGTAAGAAATTTAAGTAGTCACAGATTTTTGTTCTCTTTGCTCTAACGCCTCTAATTGTACGAGGGCGGATCAATAAGTCCGTGACTTTTCGAACTTCACCCGTTGTTATATGGATTGCAATACTATTTCCATCAAGAACCACCTGTTAATAGATTACTGTCAAATTTTGAGTGAGTGTCGTCATTTGCTTTGCGTTTAACAGCTGTTCAAAACATACAACCCCGTGTATTTTTCTAAAAATGGAAAATAGTGAATTTCGAGCGCTCATTAAACATTATTTTTTGCAAAAAAAAACCTTCAATAAAACCAAGGAAAATCTCGATAAATACTATGGGGACTTTGCACCATCGATTTCAGTGGTAAAAAAGTGGTTGACTGTTTTTCGTTGTGGTCGCACAAGTACAAATGAACGTTCTGGACCGTCAATTGAAGTCAGTAAATCCGTAAAAATCCACGATATGGTGTTGGCCGACTGAAGAGTAAAAGTGCGTGAGATTGCTGATATCATAGGCAATTTCATATGGCAGTGTGGTTAGTTTTTAAATGATCAGCTGGGTTTAAGAAAGTTGTCTGTCTGCAAAATGAGTGCCGCGTTTGCTCTCAATTTACCATAAACGTAAACGTGTGACAACTTCAAAGGATTGTTTGGAGTTGCTTAACCGCAATCCGAATGAGTTTTTGCGGTGTTTTGTAACTATGGATGAAACATGGATCCACTACTGTACTCCGTAGACCAAACAGCAGTCTAAACCATGGGTTTCTCCGGCTGAACCTGCTCCGTAGAAGGCTAAGGTAAGTTTGTCGGCCAATAAGGTGATGGCAACAGTTTTTTGGAATGCATGGGGGATAATCCACATCTATTACCTTCAAAAGGGAAAAACAATAAACGGCGAATATTATGCCAACTTATCTGATTTAATGAGGATTTAAAAAGAAATCGACCCCATATGGCCAAGAAAAAATTTCTGTTTCATCAAGATAATGCACGGGTGCACATGTGTGCAATCTCAAAACTTATGAATTGGGCTACTAATTATTACCTCATCCGCCATATTCTCCGGATTTAGCCCCTAGTGACTATTTCCTATTTACAAACCTAAAGAAATGGCTCGGTGGAAAGAGATTCAGCTCAAACGATGAAATTATTGACCAAACAAATGCCTATTTTAAGGACGACACTTGCTCAAAATTTGACAGTAGTGTATGAACAGGTGGTATTTGATGGGAATAGTGTTGTATTTCATATAACTACGAGGGAAGTTTGAAAATTCACGGACTTATTGATCCGCCCTCGTATAATTATACGTATTTAATTTTTGGTGTAATATTGTCAACTAATAAAGCGGTCATTTTGACTTGACAATTCAACAAACTTTGCAAGTTTTTTTTTAAATCCTAAAGATAAAACTTAAAAAAATTAAAATACCATAAACGATTGCTAACCTATTCGAAAGTGTTTTTGTAAACAAAGTCGAAAGGGGTACCATCTGAGGCAATAACAGTTACAGCTGAAATAAAACCAGATCTTTATATTTCATTTAAATCATGACTTGAAGGGAATTTCTACTATAAAACCAGAACTGCTATTAATACATTTCGCCAAAAATTCAACAAATATGTGTATTTAATACATTATATAGATTTCTCTTCTTAAATTAGCATAACTAACTGTACAACTTAAATAAAAAGGAATACATAATTAAGTCTCCAAACAAAATTTTGTTATTTATTTGTTTTTTGCTATAATATTTTGAAATTTTAATTTATTTCATTTTTGTTTTAAAAGTTCTCAAGCAAGATAATTATATTAATAAATAATTTTAATAAAATTCAAATGCTAAATTAAAAAATAAGTTTATTGCAAAATATTATCCAATATTTTTTTTCTCCGTACTTTAGAAATTTTCAAAACTTTTATAAAACAATTAATATTTTACTCATGAAAAGGAACAAAAGGTTTTTACGCTTTTTGTAAAATAATATTGAAAATTTTATCCCTAATTTACACTCATTGTAAACAATTTTACGAAAAAAAAAAAATATATTTTTTTTCTTACCTCAAAATTTTTAATTTTTTGATGCCCATTTATCAAAAGAACAAACTCTAGGTTACTAGACTCGTGATTTTCAATCGCTGTACTGTAGGGCAGATTTGAAATTTTTTGGATATAAATCTCTAACTTCTAGTCGGCTGGTTGGATTTACATGTAATTTCTCATAGGTGTAGCAGAGGAAAGAGAAATTGAACACAATTTTAAGAATTGATAGTAAATTTGGCTATATATTGAAAAAACCTGGACGAGAATTTTTCAAAATTGAGATAGCTGACTATTTAAGTGCAAATATAGTAAAAGCACCCAAAGACGGATAGTGGTCATCACGCTGATTTTGCCCGGTAACGGCAGATATCGGTACGGGATATAGTACATAATATATTTTTTTACTAAGGGAAAATTTAGTACTATTTCTTTGTATCTCAAAATTTAAGATTGTTGGTTATAAATTAAATTATTTGTTTTATTTTATTTACAGTACACTTTATAAATAAATTTATAAAATATAATACGAGTAAAACGGCACCGGGTGACAAGACCATATGCGCACACTGTGAAATAATATAATTCAAACGACATTGTTACAATTTGAAGTAAACGATTAAAATACAAATAAGAAATATAATTAAAAGGAAATATATAATACAAAACAATGTCATAAAAAAATATCTAATAGTTAATGAGTAAAAAAAACAATAATAAAGCATCTCATTCGATAATGGACCCATTTTGAATTTTATGCTTCTCCTTATGGATGGCATTAATGTCTGTGGTAAAATCAATTATTATGTCCAAGAGATCATCTATCTTGGAGGCTTCACATTCCGTTAAAAAGTGTCGAACGGAAAGAATAACATTACGGAATGTATACTTTGTCTGTTCAGTGCCATCATAAAAGAGTGGAGTATTGAATCTAGTTTTCTCGACTCGAAGTCGTCAATCATTATATTATATAAATTATATTTATATTTTTTATTGTCGGTGCGCTGAATTTTCAATACTTCTTAATAGTAGAATTCTGCTCGCTAAATCTTATTTTATTCCAACGATTTTTTTTTACTCCAGTGAAGTTTTTCAAGTTGTGATTCTGTAAGTACCAAAAAGCTAAAATTTACTTTTAGTTCTATACTTAAGTACGTTTACAATTTTAGAAAATGCAATCATATTTCAGAGTATTCAAAAAAGTTATATGATGTTCCATTATCTGAATTTCTAAAGATACGAGTATTGAAAAGATATAATACCCTTTCGCTTTCGAAGCCTTGCTTCTGAGTGGCAATTCGTTTTTGGAACTCATTAGCTTCAAGCATTCAATTTATATCTTTAAGATACGAATATTTGAATCTTTATACAATAATGTATGTGTCATTTTTAGCTTAGAGAATACTTATACTCTATTTTTATTATTAAAATTCTAATTTTGTATAATCTTACGTCATAAAAATCCAATAATGTAATTATAAGACTTTAGGTCTTGTTGTATTGGAATTTAATCGAAATAAATAAATTAATAAAATAAAATTTCACGGAACAAAAAAAAAACTGTTTTATTTTTTCATTTTTGATTTTTGTCATTTTTTATTTTTGTATTTTCCATCAAGATATTTGAAAATTTTATGCTTTGAAAAAAAAAAAAATAAATTTATATATTTATATCTAATATCTTTCGGCGTTTGCAAATGTCAAAAGATTTGTTGTATAAGAAACTTTTAATTTATTTTTTATATTTTTGTGTTTTCTTAAAAAAAACTATGTGAAGCAAAAAACAAAAAGATTGTAATTTTTTCTCAAGGAAGTATACATATAGGATTTTTTCTAACTTCGAAACCCGTTGAGATAATGGAACACACTTTTGTGATCGAAGATATGGCCAGTAATAATACGAGATATGGAAAAAAATCAAAAAATTGCATACAGGACTTTTCGTCAGTACACCAACGATATGTTTTTTAATTTATTTAAACATAGGTTATAGTAAATTATAATTTCATGAAATTTATTTTATGTGATTTATGGCTTTTATTTAAAGTCGTCTGCTTGTAGTTTACTTTTCAACGTTTTCTTTCCATTGTTTCAAAATGACTTTCTAAATTTATTAATTTTTATTACGCAAAAAAATTATCCAACAATTGGTTTTGCTTGGTCAGAAACAACATGTGTAAATTATTTATTAAAAAAATTCTGTTTAACTTGAAAAAATGTAAGAAAAGTTGAAGAATGAATGCAGACACGGTCAAAAACAAAAGTAATATTGGCCCCATTAGACGATGTTCGGTTTATATATTTGTTCGTTGTGATGTACTTGAAAACAAGTATCCGTGTGCAACCTAGCGGAGATTAATTTTTTATATAAATGCCATCTAAAGCATGGGTGGGACCCACAAATTTATGCATCTATTGGAGTTGTCGAGCTATAGGAACTGTCCGTTAGGAGAGCTTTTACTGTAACTTGAAAACTGTTAGAGATAAATGGGTCTTATCAAGAGCTTTCAAAAGATGTAATACCGCATTTACGCTTAATAGAACAAAATCTACCCTGTTTACATTAATACTTTTGACACTTATGTAGATTTTGCTTGACGACTGATTTTCCTTGTTTCACTAAAACTTTTTTATTTTAATATTACATTTATTTATAACCAATTTCAAATCATATTTTATTTACTCATTGCTTTATTTAAATTTAAAAGATTTATTTACATTTTTCATTACAATTTTTTTACTTTGCACATTGTTGTATTTTACTAACACACTAAAAGAAAAGCAGTGTTGTATAACGGTAATTTTCAAAATCTAGTTAAATGTTCAGAGATTTTAACAAAATCTCATTTGAAGATAGATTTTGATTTGTATGAAAAAAATATTTAAAATGTAATAAGATCTCATTTAAAGTAGATTTTGCGCAAATGTAAATGGATTTTAAAAGTATTTGAAATCCTATAACAAATAAAAATCTGGCAATGCGGTTAAAAATATTCGATGTCAGATATATTTTATTTTGAGCTCCAATAGCTCCGCTCCTGAGGGATATCGCTCTTCCAAACTTAAAGCTTTAAATCCTCTGTTATGCCTATGTGAAATTTTATGGAAATACATTCAGCAATCGGTACAAAATATATATTTTTTTAAATATATCTCAGTATAGTATATATCAAAACTCAAACTGAATATTCCACTTCAAGAATTCTTTGTAAAAACTTCTCATTTAATACATAAACATTAAATATTAAAAGAATTTATTACTGTTCAATAAACGAATAACTACATAGTGTCTATATTAGACAATTCTTTATCAAGACATAGGTCAAAACTTGCGCGAATTTATGGAAGGTGGCAATAGTTGCACAAAAACAACAATAAAGAGAACACATTAATGTTGTATATATATATATATATATATATATATATATAAGTTTGACAGCTGCATCAAATAATAATTAGCTCTTTAACTGAGGTTACCTTGTATACATTGGCATTGATTTTTACATTTCTATTTATAAAAATTTATCTAGTATAGACACTACGTTACACATATTTACTACGAACAGTTGTCAGATTTGTGCACAACATCAAAACTGACATGTTTTCACCCATTTACAAAATATTTTGTATCGAACTTCTATAACTCAAGGGAAGGTATAAAATTGTACTTAAATTTAAACATATATTTAATTCAAACATACACATACATATGTATGCAAAACATATTCCCACATATAAATATATATGTATGTAAAGCAGATTGTAAATTAAAATTAAAATAAATGCTATCATCCCCTTGTGCCATGGTTATAGATGTTTCATTTTTTCCTTCTTACTTACACTTCAAAACAAAAATCTTAAACATTAAATCACAAGATACTTTACACAATTGAGACTTTCAAATCATGACAGCTGTCATCATTGTTGTCACTGCTGTAACCCAAAATGCAGCAAAAAAAAAAAAAAGACAAAAAGAAATATAATAAACGGAAAGAAGAAACAAATGATATTGTACTTACCATAAAACAGTAGCAACAAGAACAAGTACAATAGTACCAACAGTAGCAACAATCATGAATAACGAGTATTATGTGAGTTTTTAGAATAAAAAATTAAAAAAAAAAAGTAAAATATGGCAACAAACAAAAACATTAAATAAACACATAAATTAAATGAAGAGCAAAGAATGGCAACAATAATGTACGAGTGTAGTAATGCAAAAGGAAATAGCGCAAAATATGAAAAAGTACATCTAATAAATATGTTTTTTATAACAGTTATATTTTTGTTCAGTATGTAAGAGTCTGTATTTTTGAATGTTGAGGAATATTCATATTTTCTTTTATTTATGTTTTCTTATTAAATAAATTTTGTATTGTATTTTAGGAGGAGAAGTTAATTTTAAATTTTTTCATTTCTAAAAGTTCCATTAGAAAATTAAAATCAGTTGAATAGAAATTTTAAGATATCTTAAATGCAACATATGCATCATAAGGGTAAACACAAAGAAATGTATTTTATATATATTAGCTGTTATTATTATTTTAATTTATATATATTTTCAGTATAAATATAAATAAGTATAAATTTCATACAAAATTTAGCTCGAAGTGCCTCTGACGTAAACTTCTAGTTGTATTCTATGGCTATAGCCATGATATAGAAATAACGTAGTTTCACTTCTCTCTCAAAATAAGCTATTTGAAGTTTATCGATATTTCCTGAATTTTAATTTTCATAATATATAGAAAAGGGAAAAATTATTTTATTTAATGTGTAATATGCACTTATAAAATATGTTTCTCAAATAGTAGAGACGTCATTTACTTCAATTTTGAAATGTATCTGTATTTACAATTAAAAAGTAAATTTTTTATTTTAAAATCATATTTCGTAACACAACATTTTGTTTTGTTTTTCATATTAAAATCTCATTTATAATTAAAATTTGCTTCAGCCACTCTGCGGATTGATTTCTTTGATATTGTTATGATATCAGATAGCAATTTTAACATTAAAAGTTTGCATTTTGCTTCGCAAAATAGACGTTTCTAAATATATATATCCTCTAATATGTTTAAAGTAAGTATATGTAAATATTATAGATTACGACATTGTGTTTTTAAATGGCTTACAGGCCAAAATTGAAAAGAATAAAATCTTACGAACTTTCTTAAATTTCATAAATTTCCCTGCATGGGTTGTTAAACTTTTTGTTTTGCATTACGTATTCTAATTATTGGCAGCCAAATTTTATATATGTATTTGTATTCGATTTCTTTTCACCTATAACAGTCTGCTAGGTTTTACACATTTCCTTTCATTGTCTGTTCATTATGTGAAAAAGTTACACTTCCGAAATGTATCACATTTACAGATATCACAACTGGAAAGCGTGCTTGCGCGGGGTATTAATCTTCCTGTCTTGTAACTCTTATCCTAATAATGAACATCTTAATGTAATGTACATCTAAATTTAATTTAATGTACGAATTTTTTACACCTATAAATTTTGAAAATTATCTTTGGAAATTCATTTTATTTTATTTTGATACTCATCTTTTACGTATTTACTTCCAAGATCAAAAAGAATATTGTTAGCTTTATTGTATTTGGTTCCATGGATGCACACATATTTCTTGCATCACAAAATAAAAGTTTGTTTAAAAAGCTGCATTTTTTACTAATAATTTTGTTTTTTTTTTTATACACTACACTACCATATGTGGAGATAAAGTACTGCTGTCTTACAGCAGTACTTTAATGTATACCAAATTAATTTATAGCAATCGGTTTAAAATCACTTTCTTAGTCGATTTAACGATGTCCGTCACTCTGTCCGTGTAAACTTTGTAATCAAACTATAGGTTGGAATTTTGGAAATTATTTAAAGAAATTTTATGCACTCGTTTTCTATGGTCCAAGAACGAAGCCTGTTGAAATTTGTTAAGATCGATCCATTATTTCACCTAGGCCCCATACAAATGTGCTTCCGGAATAGAGGTTTAACGATTACAATTCCCTTCAATTTTTTTTTATTTTAATGAAAGTTGATACACGAAGATCGGCATAAATCGGCATAAATCCCATACAAATGTTAGCATCAGGTTAATATTTGACGCGAAATAGTGTTACATAATTGAAAACCGCAATGCAAAATTTTATGAGGGTAGGCCCAAAGCTATGATAAATTATGTACCTACCCTCATAAAATTTGGCACATTTGTGTCAAATATTAAACTGAGTCCTTAAGGTTATATTTTGGAGTGGGACTAATATGGAAGCTATGGTCAATTATAGACCGAAATTCAGTAGACAGATTTACGCTTATATGAAACTTATATGTGGCAAATTTTATTAAAATAAAGCTATAAGAGCCATATAAGGCCCTCTTCCGTGAATCACAGGAAAATTAATAAATACCGTAATAAAAAAAAACATAAATTTTTTATTATTATTATTTTTTCTTTAGAACGACATAAATATGGCTACAAAATGAGAAAGTTAGAGTACCATCGTTTTTAAATCACGCCTATAACAGCTTAAAAATTAAGTAGAGATAAAAAATGTTACGAACTCTAAGAAATGTATGGCTTGGGAATTTGATGAGTAATATACAGATTTTTAATTTTACGAATTAAGGAACAAAAACTTGTCCCAAATTTTAAGAAAATATTTCGGATACGTTTCATTCGAAGTATTAATATAGATATATATTTCTAAAAAACATAGTTTCTAAATTTTAACTGATCCAACAACACTATAATTTCTTTCAATCTATTTAACTTTTTTTTAACTGTTTAAATTATCTTTATTGTCTTAAAATAATGCCTTTATCTAAAAAAATTCTATCTTAAAATTATTTTAATTAAATTTTTTAAATATCAAAAACTTAATTTTTCTTTTAACTACACTCAAAAGTATATGAGCCATTATCAAAAATGTTTAACTTTTCTGATATTGAATTCAATCCTTAATAGATTTGTGGTAATACTATTTTACAGAAATGAGTTACAGATATGAACTCACAGGAGTTAAAATTAATAGAATGTAAAATTTAGAACCATGTGTTTTATTTTATAATCACGATTATTTTTAAAAGTTCCTAAACTTAGAAAAAGGGCTTGAAATTATATAAATTTTTCCAATTCTTCTACACTTTTTGTTGGAGACTTTATACTTATATTATAGACGTTCAACCGAAACAGCGCTCTGAGCCAAAGAAAATACATAAATTAGGATATAAGTATTCATCAAATCTATATTTCAATATTCCCAATCCGGACCAAAAAGAATCGGCATTCGATGTCTTAAATAGTTATTTAAAAACTTATCATTAGCTTTAGTTCTTAACAATTTTAGTCCACTTATAAATTCTTCGGGATCTTTTATTGTGAAACAATCAGAAAATAATTAATTTCTTCGTTGAAATTAATACATAATGAGTCGAGATATTTCAAAAAAACTTATTTTCTCCTGATTTAGCACACAATCTTAAAAAATTGCCATTTCGTTCCAGGTGGTTGAAAAAGGGGCAATTGACGACTAAAGTCGGTAAAACCTTCTGACTTATTCCATTTGATCTAGAATAACTTACTAAAACTGTCTATACATTACCAATTCTTTTTCTCAAAATGTAAACACCAAATAAAAAATATGAAAACATACTTTGCTTTAAAAGATATCGCTCATTTATTTCAAGAACGTGATAACTCAAAAAAAAAATTGTTTAGCAGAATTCACATTCATTCTTCTTAAATGTCTTTTATCTTAACAGAAAAATTAACGTCTCTTCTCAAATGGTGCCCATAAAAGATTTGCACTCGATACTTTTACAGAAGATAAATCTTGATGTAATGCGTATTTCTACATCATTAACTCATAAATTTCGTTTTTTTTAGTTATGACGCTCTGAAGTGAATGATCAAAATGAAGGTTTTTTTTTTAGAAAATAATTAATAACTTTTTTAGTTTTTATGCGATTTTATATGGGTTGATTCGTTTTATTCTAAACAAAATAGCATTTAAAATTTTATATATAATTACGTTTACTCTTAAATCAAAATTTCGGAAAAAGTTTTCAAACGGTAAAAATTTGTATGGAAAAAATTCAAATTTCAAAAAATTTCTCAGTATTCTTCAAATATATTTCAAACTTTTAAAAATGCTTTGTTTTACAAAATGAAGCCCTAAATTTAAAAATATGGAATAAATTGTATCTTATAAAAAATAAATAAATTAACCTAAAATTCAGGGAGCTACGAGATCTTAAATGCAGGCACTACCCTAAAACGGATTTTTTCACAACAACTCACAATTTAGGGGGCGTTTCGAGATTTTTGAAAATTGTTATGTGATGTCCTCAAGAAAATCTACAGCCCACACACAATAGATTGTGTTTCACGTGAAAATAAAAAAAAATATCATTTTATAGCAGCGTGTTATTACCAAGGTAAGTTTTTCAAGCATTTCGCTTAAAAAGTAAGCTTTTGCGATATAACTTAAGTATTTTTTGAAAAATACCTATTTTTCAAATGTTTGTACAAATTTGCATATAATGAATACAATAATTAGTTTTCTTATCAAAAATGCAATTATTGGGTGATTTATTTCAATTTGATTAACTGATTTATGTTATGTAAATTTTTAATACTCCATATATAGTTGTGTAGAAAAAAATTGAGACAAACAAAACTAACTATCAAAGTATATTTACTTATAATTTTATTTTTTTATAGACTTTTAAAGTTAAACAAATACTTTTTTATGGATATTTATATAAGAAGACGCATGAAATAGTATATTTTTCTTAGTATATTTTTATACACATTATCTGATTTTTTGTGCTTTTTCGTTTATATTGAAACTTATCCTGGTTATTACAATAAAATAAGTCAATGATGTTTCGATTGTCATTTAATTAGAAAATTTATAGAGAAAATAAACCTTTTTTTACGCAGTTCAAATAGTAAAAAAAAAACACAAATTATATTTCTTTTATGAAATTTCAAGATGTATAATCCTTGAAGTCTTTATCTGGTTGGAAGACCATTAAAACCAAAACTATCCATGGTTTTAAATTTTTTTTTTCTATCAACAGTAAAAGAACTGAATGTTATTTTCAAATTTTATTTTCATTTGGAAAATCTTTATATTCCTTTTTCTAAAATACTTCAATATAGAAATTTCGAAAAGATAATATTTACTGTGTTTTAATTTTTACAATATTCTGACTCACGAACAGTTGTAACCTTTACCTTCTTCTTTGCCGCTTAACTCCTCGTAGAGCATAGGGCCTCTACAATAATTTTCCAGGATTACTTTGCTTCTCGTCAGACTTTTATTCAAATATCTAATTATTTCTCTAAAAGTTTGTTTAAATTAATAACAGGCACTAATATGAAGAAAATTAATTATTCATATTTATTTCAATTGAAAATAAACGTATGTGTTTGAAAACTAATAAATAAAAATACATTATGATTATTTTTTATTTTTATCTTTATTTTTATTTTTTGGTTTCCGTTCGAAACAAAAAGTAAGATTATCGTTTGTGATATTTGTCAGAAAAGTTTAAAATTATTTGAATTTTTTTCATCGGATGAAAGAAAAAAATATTTCAAAACTATTTTTTTTTAATTATTAATACCATGATACAAAAAAATAGAGGTAGAGTCGTTCTCTCTTTTCGTTGTTATACTATACTTTTGTTTGGGTCATTTATTATTTGATTGTGCTACCATAACTTCCAAAAAAAATCCGTGTTTTTTATATTTATAATCTCTTATTTTATCATCCATTATATGATGTTTGCGTGACTTATTTATATTCCCAAATATAAATAATATCAAAAAATTTAATACTGCTACTGTCACATGTTAAATATTTTTGTTTAAGGTAACATAAAGGTCAAAATCCCATTAATAAAACTTTAAATAATGTTTTTTTTAAGAAATATATAAATGAACCAAGTTAAGTACACAATATCTCTTCTACAAAACATAATTGATATATTTGTTCTAGCTCTTTCTTGAAGGCGCATATTTCCTTTAGTCATCGTTGGGTTAAATTTTAGATTTTCCACGATATTTTTTTAGCGTTGACCTTTGCTATGATTCAAACAATTTTTTCTAATCAAACGGGGTAGAACGATGTTTGTTTAAATATTTGCAAACAAACTGTTACAACATTTTTCCAAATTAACAGTTTGATTTGTTTGGAATCAGTATTTCTAATTACTTCATACACGCAGAGAAAAAACATGGTTATAGCATTATCACTACAATAATATTATGTTCTCATTGTTAATTTTATTGAATTTTAATAACCCTGTGTTCATGATAACAATGATTTTGATTTAATTTTGTCATTTAATTTTTACACTCAATAATAATTTAAATATGATTAACTGCAAAAGTTATATGATTTAATTATTTTTACCAGAAACGAAATTTTGTTAATTTGAAACATAATATTACTTCTACAATCATTAAATATTTGCAGTATTTTTCCTTATTCTTAAAATATATTCTGTTTTTAAACCATATTAATATTATTATTACTATAACAATAAAATGTTACAAATAAATATAATACTTATCCTTTTCAAAAAGTTGGTGGAAAACTTCACTACTTATGTGTTTTTAAATATATACATATATATATATATATATATATATATATATATTTTTTTTTTTTTTTAATAAATATAAATAGACAAGATTTGGTTATACTCGATGTAATTAAAGCTATATAAGATATCTTGCATTTGAACCACATATGGTGCTACAAATGGATATATATATATATATATATATATATATATATATATATATATATATATATATATATATATATATTTATATATCTACATATCTATATAATTATTTATAATTATTTTGGCTATATTATTTTCAATAAAAATTTTATAAAAATTATAATATAATAAGATGAAATAATAATATGACAAAATGAAATAATAATATGATAATATTGGATAACTATGAAAATAATAAAAATTTTATAAAAAATAATAATATGATAAAATTAAATACTAATATGACAATGTGGTATAATAATATAATAATAATGTTGTTCAATTATATGTAAAACTGTAATCATAACATGGAATTACTAACCATAAAATCGGATACAATGTGACAAAGTGGAATCATAATAATTGTTACTTTTAATCATTTCTATTTTTTGCTGTGATCATATATTCTAATCATTGTATGTTGCTCTTAAATTATGATCACTACAACTATATTTTTTCTCTGTGGGTAAGAGTACATATAAAGATCAGTCGTGCCGAGTCATCATTATTCGATTGGCACCAATTTTTCATCAGTTGATTTCAAGGTAAACGAATTGCTGGTTGCTATAATTAAACTATTTGTAATATATTATATATAATAATTAAATACGCTTGTCTCTGATTAATTGTAAAACTCATTTAAGGAACTATACAAATTAGTTCTGTACCAATTTTACGTTAACAATCCCTTTTCTCTTTATAGCTTGGTTTAGGTAGTTATTTAAAAGAAATTTTCATTGCTTATAAAATTATAAAATTTAAACTATGTTAATATAATCAATAAAAAATATTTATAGTAAAGTACTCATTTTTTCTTTCCGCTAATGAATTACATACCAGAGTCCACTTACACATAAATGATAAGACTGTAGTTTAGGTGCAATTTCCTGTCTTGGTAAATAATATTTTTTACCTTTGACATAGTTGGAGACTTCTGAACAGAGTAAGTTTAAACTTATAGATTTTTGAATTGAATTAATAAGCACCAGCTTATATTAAACTAAAGTGAAATTCTAAAGAATTTTGGATAAAAATTATGTAATAAATTTTTTCAGTTAATTAAAAATAAAAAAATAAATAAAGTAATAAATATACAAATAAATAAAATATAAAAAAACACAGCCAAGAGTATTAGGCACCCTTTAATAGAATTTGGCAAAAATTCAATATATATAAATATAGATAAATAAGACGTTTATCTCCATAAATGGATTTAAAATCATTATATTTAAATTGAAAAATATGAAAAATACGTCATTGCTAACATTATCTGAGTCTAAACGCATTTATATATTTTGCCTCTTTTTGCCCTACGGAAGGATACAGGATGCTTAATCCCCTATTTAATAATATCAAATAATTTTACTGTTGTTTATGTATTTTTGAAATTTGTGCGCATAATATTATCATTATATGGAAGATATGGTCAATATGGGTCTACCTTCGAGAAATTTTTCACACCTATTTACGCTTTTTAAAAATATTTTTTTTTTTTTGCTGAAATTCATTTAAGTCAGGATTAATTTAAGACATTTAAGAGCTTTAAACAAAATTTCGGAAGGACATTTGTATGATGTATAGGGGAAATAGTGGATCTTAGATCTTTCAGTCCACTTTGTCCGTGTACCAAAGTAAAAGTAAATAAAACATTTTGACATCGACTTGTAAGAGCATATTTTTGCATATTTTAGATTTAAAGGCATGTTTTTGCATATAGTTATTTTTAATAAATATTTGCATACTATACTTAGTAATTTTTAGGGCATATTTAATTTTATAGAGTATATTTTGATATTTTAAAAATAATTTTTTGTATCCCGTGATAAAATATTTTTCAAATTTTATTTGAAATGCATAAAAATATAAAAGCTGTACAATTATTTAGCATTTAAAATATATTTAAATGGTAACCACCGAAGTTTAGGAGCTTGACATGAACGTTATTTAGAAACTGATTAAATGATATTTATTGCAGCCATTTTTGAAATATCATATAGAGGATGTATTCGCTTTCAAACTTGTTCGAATATTTTTAGTTAATATTGTTAAAACAAATTTATGTTTTTGAGTGAAAGCTTTATATATAAATTTACATATTGTAGGTGGGCTAACAAAAAGTCGTATGTGTAATTTAACGATTTTTTGTTATCACGTGAAATCGTGGTAATCGGCCATTATAAATCTTCATCTCTTTTAAATTATTTGGATTAGTTTTCGAAACGATCAATATGTAATTTCATATGATTTTCATACAATAAATTAAACGTTTTTTCACTCTCTTGAAAAGTTGTACAAAAACAGAGAAGACTTTTCGTCAACGCACCATCAATATGATAATTTCTCAACTAATACTAATGTTTAGAAATAGATGGGTAAGCAAATAGAATAATAAAAAATTGGGGAGTTTAAAATTATACTTTTTGATATAGTTTATAGATAAATTTAAGTTTTGCCTTATTAAAATATTAAAACAGAATTTTGTTCAAATTAAAAAAATATACATACTTTTTGTTCAAAATAAAAAAAAAATAGTTTTTTAATAGCATACTTTTTTTTAGCATATCTTTCGTTTTTACTGCTTATTTGAAGCGCATAAAATACTTTTTAGAGCATATTTCTGGCTTCTCTGCTCACGATAAAACTAGCTAGTTTAGTATGCCAAGTTTTGTTCAGAGCTACCCCACTGTACATAGTTAGGTAAGTATTTCAGTTGTATAAATTTTCACTTATCTAAGTTCAAAATTCATGAAAACTATTTAATATTTATAGACATTTATAACACATTTTATCAATTCTTTAAACCTCACCCTTAAGTATGATTTCGGCCAAACATTTAAAAATGAAATATTCTTTAACTACCTACAAAATGTCAAAAAAATATTAAAGCTTAATTTTATGACATACACATCCTGTCATTTAAACATTTGCCGGATAAATATAAAAATAAAGTCATTTATTTTTATGATTCTGCTTTCTCATATGCCTTAACAGTATTTCTACACAATTAGTTATGGAAATCGTTAAACAAAAAAAAATAAAAAAATAAAAAAAAAAATAACAACGACTACGACAAACAATGAAAGTCGGCAAAATTCATAATGCTGTAAGCCTATTAATAGATGGTCATTTAATGTTAATATCGATGTATTGGGAAAAACAATTTAATCCATAAAATGAATTTCTATGGTTGTGCTGAATTGTTTTCATATTGCACAATAGATATTCGGCTGATATGACTGCCAGAGTAGCAGGGGCTGTAAGTGGTGATGAGAATGATGAGACCGGTAGTATAAAGAAATTATAGTACGTTATTATCTATTATAGGAGAATATTTTATTTATAAGATATTTGAAATACGGGTACATTTAATTTATCAAAGAGTAAAAATTTTACTAGCTAAAAACATTTATATATTTTAAAGTGCTTTTTTTATATAAATTTTTTATATCAACCATGTGTATTATGTTTAATTATGCGCAACAAATGTTATGATTATTACTATTCAATTGTCATAAAAAGGTCGGCAATATACGATGTGACGTTATCATTTTGTTTCGTATTAAAAACAATATTAAATTCTGAAACAATTCTTTTTATTTTTTTTATTGAATTTATAAAAAAATAACCTTAGAAAGCTGCTGGATGTTTAAAATGAACAAATCCAAAAATATATTATTATTAATAATCGGCAAAAAGACATCACATCCTTATGCTTTTGGTTATGGGTTTTCTTTAAACAATGCATAGTGGGGCAGAATAGAAAATGTTTGAAAATAAATCTGTATGCACTAGCCGGATTTACATAAGGTTTCACAAAGCCATATTTTGGAAGGGGGACCCAAAAGACTCTTCATAAGCGGAACTAAGGAGGCTAGAAATAGGGTACCTCTGAAGTAGAAAATTTTTAATATCTAGTCAAGTTTCTACTTCTTTTCCGATATCAAAGATTTTTTTATCTTAAAGATATTGATAAGACCTATGAAAAACATGCTCTAATGTGCAATTTATCCCATAGCTTTCGATTTCTTTGCATTTAAAAATTCTACAGTCTCAATTTTACAGGATCTCGGTTCAGTTTTTCCATATATAGCCCAACATTTCCATAGATTTTGTCATATGTTTTTGTCATTGGCTACAGAACAAAACTATCTATTGATTAAACAATATTTGAAGTCGATATCTTTACGGAGTCCAAAAATTGAAAGTTTTAAATTAAAAAACTGCCAAGATTTTGTTTTTTTTTTTTATTAGAAAAAGAACAATCTTTTTCTTTTAATAACATTTTCCTTAAGAGTATATCATCGGTGAGCTGACGAAGAGTCTTGTGTAATATTTTGTATTTTTTTTTTTTTTTTTTTTTTACTATCGCATCTTATATTATTATTAGTCTTGTGTTCACCCACCAAAGCGTTTTCCATTATCTCTGCGGGTTTCGAAGTTGCATATTTGTATATTTCCTTGAGAAAAAAATTCTGCCTTTTCTTCCCATACGATTTTTTAAGAAAAAATAAAAAAAGCAAAAATATTAAAAAATAAATTAAAAGTTTCTTATAAAAAAGTCCTATGTATAGTTTTTTTTTGTAATTTCTTTCGCGAACAGGAATATATCGATTTTTTTTTTCAAATCATAAAATTCTCAAAAATTTTAGCGGCAAATACAAAAATCAAAAATGCAAAAAGTTTGAGAATTTGCAAAATTAAACGGTTGTTTTTTGTTCCCCTGAAAAGTAGTAAAAAAACACATAGGATTTTCATAAGCGCACCGACTATATACTTTACTAAGAGGTATAAAATTGTAAAAGAGTCCAATCATCTAATAGGACTGATACAGAACCTGACGAATTTTCAGGATCTGTACCAATCTCGTTACAAAATATACCTATTTTGTTCTTCACTCCCAAAGCATAGCTCTATAAGTTTGCCAACGGCTTTTTCTAGACCTGAAACAAATATAGATTTTGTGGGCAAAGGTATAAAAAGTGTAATTTTTGAGATTTTTGCGGTTTTTTGAAAATTGTGGGATTTTCTTTAGAAAAATCAAACAAAAATTTTATTTTAATTTCAAAAACATGAAAACTATGGACTTAAAGTCCATAAAGTAAATTCTTTTGACAAACTTATGTAATTCTTAATTATATCTAATAAAAGGGTGTAGTCAATATTTTTAATATAACATAAACTATGCAGCTTAAGGCTTACATGTTCTTGAGGATAAATTTATTTTAAAGAAAGAGGAGTGAAGACGCACAAAAAAATCCAAATTCTTCCAATTTTAAAATTCAAAATCAATTATTTTCGGACCCGGTAAAGATATCAATTCAAAACTTTCTTTATTCGACAGACATTTTTGTTTTTTAACAAATTATAGAAAAAAAAATATAATAAAATCGATAGTAAATATTGGGTTATATATGGAAAAAATAAGCCAGCATCTTGCCAAATTGAGATAGTTGAAATTTTAAATGAAAATAACTCGATAACTATAGGAGATAAATAGCATGGTTTTCGTAGGTCTTACCAAGAGCTTTAATATACAAATATATAAAAATCTTTGAAATCGGGTAAGAAACAAAAATTTGGCTAGCGATTAAAAATGTTCAATGCTGGAGGTACTCTAATATAAGCACCCAGAGTGGTTTGTGGGGTCCACCTAGCAAACTTAAAATTATACATTATTCTGCAATACTATGTGAAACTTTATGTAAATCCAGCCAACTGGTTAGAAGTAACATATTTATTACCAAAAGTGTTTAATTCAGCCCCCGTATGCAATGAGAAGTTGCTGTTTCTGAGGGCAACGGACCCTTTTGTAATATATTTAGTCTGCTTTTGTATTTATCTGCTATGAATAAGTTTTAAAAATTCTCCCTACCCATTAACACAAAATCATAACTGGCATTTAACCTTAAATATAAACTGCCAACATGTTTCTAAAAAATCTTGTTAATACAATTTAAATTAACATTCGCATATGTGCATTCTACATAATAGTTTTATCATAATAATCCTTTTATATTATATACTAATTATCTCTCTTTTTTTAATTTTTACATATTTTTGTTATTCAATTTCCGGTCCTTAACATCCGTTTGTTTATGAAAATAAATTGCTCATTTTAAAAATAAAATGAAATAAATTCATTTTATTTATTTACTATTTATTTCGCTATAGCAAAAAAAGTTCAAATGTACTTTACATAAATATTTATATTAAGTTCGCAAGCTGTATTATGATGGTTAAAGGATGTGATTCTCAATACTTGATGAAATATGAAAACGAAATTTAGCTCATACCCTCTAATGCAAAGAGCATTTTATTAGTTTTTTCAGGGAGTTCCTCTAGAAAAAATTTTGTGGTATAGAATCTAAAAAAAATAGAATATTATGCAATTAAAAATTTTCTGTCAATTTAACTGAAACCATTGGAATACTCTGTCTACAGCCCTAGCGTATTTCGTGATTAGACCTTTCATTTAAGAATGATTTTTATTTTTAGAATTCTGAATATCTCAACACTATTTTAATACCAGCTTTACTATGTTTATATATTTGATTTATATTTTAGAACCTCTGATATCTGACACATTCAAACACAAAATATGTATATGCAAGTATTTGGATGAATTAAAATTGTTAGTGTTAAATTTATGTTCAGTATGTGTGAATAACAACAACTACTATTTTTAAATTATGCAAATATTAATTAAATACATTTTATTTTTTCCTGTTTAGTTTTTATTGGCGTGTGGCAATAAAAATAAATTTTATTGTTTAACCAAAAACATTAATATTAAACAATCAAAAATAATTTCTGTGAACAATACTCTATATAATAAAATTTTTAATTAAAATTTAGTAAGTATTTAGTTTTAAAACAAAACGAGTAGGAGGTGGAAAAGGAAGAGGCTAAATTGAACTTTTGAAAAAGACAGAAAAAACTAAATGCCCTAAACAAATAAGTCTATAGAAAAGCTAATACTTCTTTATTTAAAAGTTTATTATTTTTATTTTTTTATATAGTCTTTCTCTAATTGGTTTTTAATATTTTTTGAAGATACTATAATAAATTTATAAATAAATATATTATTAATAAATAACTTTGCTGCCCGCAAGTGATCCAGTAAACGATCGAATACAAAATTTTTATACAAATTTGGGTTATACATATTTCATAAAAAAATATGACCCAACGTACTAATATGATTTTTGAATTGTTATTCCTTTTTGATTTTAAATTATATTCATAAATATCTTCTGTGGTTAATGAAGTTTATTAAAAAATAATTACCTATATAATAATTTATTAAGTAAGTCCATAAAATTAGTTAAGTTATATTTGATTTGGAGATTGAAGCACCGCAGGCAAAAATTTGAGATTATTTATATTTAATAAATAATCTCGATTATGTTGTGTAGAAATAAAATAGTAAAAGCAAATAAGAAATTATTTTCTTTTTTGTTGAAGTACTAAAATTTTACCATTTTTTAGGCAATTTTACGAATCAAAAATGGTAAAAAAAAAGCCGGAAGCTAAAACGAAGGAGGATAAAATCTATATTGCTAGATTTGGTTTTAAGAAGGCTAAACTGGAAATACTGGTGAGAATTGATATCTTTTCAAAAATACGATAACAATTTTTCTTACATTTTGATATATTTTTAGGACTTCCTTTTATAATATTGTATGTTTTTTTCGAATTTTCGTCATTATTTAAACAAAAATAGAAAGAGTTATTCTACACTTATGAAATTTGATACACAGTTATATAATGCAAATATTAATAAACATCCTAAGTTTGGTACTAAGATTCATTCTCAGTTTAGGCTAAAAATTCTGAAAGTTGGGCAACTAGTGATTGTATCATTTATAACCTTTACATTTAAGCAAGGATATTTACATCTGCGATATATCCTTTTTTACCTATTGGTGCCTTCCAATAGCATGAATATTCATACCAAATTTTATTGCAAATGGTTTGTAATCCAAGAAAATCAGAGGAAAAAATGACTGAATCTCGGGATTTGATAGATGGAAGTGAATTATGGTATATAACTTCGTTTGGGTGTCTTATATATATGCTATTAAAAGTCACCGGTCAAAGGTCAAAGATGTTAAAAATCCAAATATATATGCAAAAAAATGTTTGCATATAACTCGATTATTTTTCATCGTACATAATTTTCCCCAGTTTTGCTGAAGTTTATTTTTATGTGCTATCATTAGTTTTAAAGTTATATCGTATGTTCGATTTAAAGATTTTTAGAATTTTCTATATTTCAGGACGACATAGTGAAATTGTAAGGATAATTTTACCTCACATTGTAAAAGATATGTACTTATCATTTGTTACACATATTGTCGAGGAACCTCTTCCTATTCCATAAGAAAACATAGGAAAATTATGATTTTATCAATCAAACGTGGTCCAATTTTAACAAAAGTTTTTACTGGTTACTAAAAAACATTAAATCTAACATATAATTCGTTATTACTATAAAACTAATGATAGTACAAAAAATGTATTTCAGCAAAATTTTATACTTTATAAATGATGTAAGAGCATCAAAACATGTACGGTGCATAATAAGCGAGATATATGCAAAAAACAGATTTTCAACGCATTTAACTGAGAATAACTCGGGTAGTGTAAACGTGATTATCGGAGACTTTTAACAACATTTATTTATAAGACACTAGGACAAAGCTATATTTCAAAATTCGCTTTCCTTTCATCAAAAGGAAACGCATAAACAAATTTATATAGCTATTAAAACTCATTCAAATTGGATTTACAAAAAAATTGGAAAAGAAACAGGAATTTGAAGAGAAAAAATAAAAGACCACGAAACACACACAAAGCCAAAAAGGTGGAACAGTTTTTAAGAAGTATTCTAAAGATTTCCGATCGCGAAGTGGCTAGAAGTGAAAAATGTTGTGTACACTATTATTGGAATAAAAACATTTAAGGATCAAAAAGTACCTGATGGGTACGCAAATAATGCTAAGTTCAAATCTTGTGTAATGGATGATGAAACGTACGTCATTTCTGACTTCTCGCAGCTCGCTGGATAAAAATTTTATGTAGCAATTATTAGAAGAAATAATCCAGAAGAGTACTGTACCAAAAAATAATCAAGTTCTCCCAAAATAGTGTCTTATTTGGCAAGCTGTATGCAGCTGTTGTAAAAGAAGAACACCGGGCAAAATAAACTCGGAGTATCCACAAAGAAAATTGCTTTCATTTATAAGAAAATCTAGAGTCTCAATATTTTTTTGGCCGGATTTGGCATCGTACCATTGCATAATATTAATTTTGTTTCGAAATATGTCAACTGTCCAAACTGTCCGTAACTTCCATCAATTGAAAGGTATTGGGCCTTTGCTAAAAGAGAATTAATGAAAACTAATTCTGTGCAAAAAAACATTGTTAAATTTTAAACAAAAAATTCCAAAAAATTTACGTAGAAATAATCGAATTCCTAATGGAGTGTGTATGAAAGAAAATAAAAAAAATCATATATAATCATTAATTTATTCATTATTGTTACACGTAATAAATCTGTAGGAAAAAACCAAAAATATATTGTTTCATTCGTAATTGTAACTTATTTCAGTCAACTTTTATTCGAACGCACACTTTAATTAAATCAAAAGTTTAAAAATAGTAGAACTTTTCACTGAGAACTGCATAGCAGTTAGTTATAGGGGTGCATACTTACTGCAATTAATTTATATTACTCATACGCTCATATGGCTAAATTCAGTATTAAGCAAATGAAAGTATATATCATTCCATAACAGAACGCTCAAACATTTTTCTTACCGCTTCGGATTTTGTTACGCATACCCTATGGAGCCTTTCGAATATCTTCAATTTTATTTTATTATTATTATTATTATTATTATTTTTCAATTAAAAAGCCGCGGTATTATTCAAGATATTAAAAATAAATTGTGCTGGAACAAAATGGCCCACTGTTTTAAACATTTTTGAGAAAATGTTCCAACAGATATTTTCATACAAAAATATTATTTTTTATAATTTTTGTGTTTTTTATCTTTTGTGATTTTATTTTATAACTAATTTTATTCATCAATATTGAAAATTGCAATCTTTTAAATATACTAAAGTATATTTTCAACCATAGATTTAGAAATTAAGTATTCTTTAACAACCTGCAAAATATCACAAAATATTAAAGCTTCGGTTTAAGTAAAAATTAAGTAAATTCAAAAAACTTAAAAATATTTTAATACATTTTCCTCTACCTTTTACCTCAAAGTTTTTCTGTTTTTGGAAAATTTCCCCAAAGTAATTACCGCCAAAATGAAACAAAGGCGGATGTGAAAAAGCGTTCATTTCTATTTGTTTATAAATACAGTTGCGAGCTGTGTTGCCAGGAGCGTCATAAATAAAAATGCTAAATTGAACTTTAAAAATAAAGCCAGAAAAATGCTAACATTATTTATATTTAAACACTTATTTTTCTCGTCCTCATTAGATTTTGATATCTTAAAGATATCTCAATAAATTTATAAGCAAAACAGAAAATTCGCACAAAAAATTCTCATTCGGGTTTGTTTCTGAAGGTTCGAAATGCGCAATTCTTAAATTCACTTATATTATCCTAGCAATTATTTTAAAGCATTCATAATAATTTTATTCATAGTCTTAAATTGAATTAATTCTATAAAGAATTAATTCCTTAAAGAATTCACAAAGAATTAACAATTATACAATTCAAACTGAAAAATACATACTGAATCATTCAAGTTTTCTTAAACTCAAATCTATTAAAAGTTAACTTTAGATAATATTTTTAATTTCATTTTGTACAAAGGGCGTGAGTGAAACGTTAGAAAAGTTCTATGGTAAAAAATACTTTGTCTATGGTGAGAAAAAATTTTCATTCTGCTGTGTTAAATGAAAGCTATAAAAATATTGACAAATTTAATTTTTATTATAAAAAAATAAAACAATTGTGCAAACATAGATATAAAGAAAGAGATTGAAAAAATATAAAATGTTTTATTTGAAATTCGTTTTTAAAGAAACTCCATTTTGGTCACATTTTGTTATCAAATGGACATTTAACGTTCAATACTGAGCATCATATATAATGTATTGTGTTTGAAAACTTAAAACTAATTGTAAATTTTCAAAATATATTTTATTATTAAAATAATCTCTAATACTTTTTAAGTGTCGAAAATTTATATATGTTTGTGTAAAATTCTACCAGCCCTATGAGATAGTAAAATTTTATTTACCTCATAAATCAATAAAAAATTAACTGAGACATTTTTTTTTTTTTTTGGTTTCACACAGACCCAAAATATTAAAAGTTTAATGAGAGAAAAATATTTTCATTCAATTTGGAGAAGGCTTGAGTAAACAAAAAATAAATTAATTCGTTAGGAATTAATTCTATTCAAACTAAAGCTTTTAAATGAAGCTATAGATTTTCCGTTACCGTTGGGCGACTTTATTCGCTAATTGCCCTAATAATAATAATAATATAATAATAATAATAATAATAATAATAATAATAATAATAACCGAAATACTTTTTGACCCCTTTTTTGGAACTAAATGGCGACTTTTTAAAACTGTGTGCTAAATGACTAAAAACTAAGTTGTTTGAAATTTCTCGAGCCATTATAAATTAACTCAAACGAAGAAATTAATTATATTGAAACTGTTTCAAAATACATCCTGATTAGTTTACAAATGAACTGAAACTGTTGGAAATGAAGTTGATGATAAAACTTATGAACAACTATTTAAAACATCAAATGATTCTATGAATATTTATATCATACAAAAAAAAAAAAAAAATATAATTTTTTCATTTTACATCAAAATTTAATTAATATATTCAAGCAAATTTGCCTTAATTCTCCACTACTTACAACATATTTTATATTTGAAATATTTTTATATTAAATGGACCTTAATATCAAAAAATGCAAACATATGCACTACTAGAGAAAACCTGGTTCTTATGGATGTTTACATCTTAGCTAATAAGAATTGGAGTCCGTTAATGAATTCTTGGATATTTGATCCAAAGCTTATATTTAATAAACACATTAATATGTGTACAAATAAGGCTCTTGGAGTTTTAACCAACGTTTATTAAACGTTGACTAAATTTTAATGATATTAATATAACAAGACTGCCATATACTTCTTTAGTTAGACCAATTCTGGAATACTCTTCTATTGTCTGGCTCGCCTTTTATAACATTCATATTGACTGTATTGAATCTATGCAAAAACAGTTCGTACTTTTTATATTGAGAAATTCTTATCCGGACGCGATATACAATTTACCATCATACAAGACCAGATTACTGCAAATGAAATTACCAAGTCTTAAAAGTCGAAGAACTATGTTAGATATAATTAATTAATTAAGCTTATATATGGTAGCATCAAAGCAGAAGTTCTTGTGAATAGAATAAATTTTAATATACCTTAACGTCCCTAACGTAGTTTTCAGCCATTATTTATAAAATATTTTGGACAAAACTATGCTAACGCTGATCTCTTCCGTATATTATCTTTAAATTTTAATGAACTTTATAATATCATTGATATGTCTTTCGATGTAAATTTAATTAAACGTAATTTAATTTTATTTTTAAATAATTAATGTAATATATAATTTGTACAAATTTTATATTTTCCGTCTGTAAGGATATTGTAGGATATAAATAAATAAATAAAAAATAAAGTTTATAGGGTATAATTATTAGTTTTAAAATATGAGAACTTTCAATAATTTTTCCTAATTTTCACATTAAATTTTCATCTAAAATTGCACTAATTTAATTAAAATTATCTTACATATTTGGATTTAAAATTTAAAAGTATTTTCTTAAATAATTTGATATTTAGTGGGCTAATTTGTCTTTTATTTTTTTTTTTTTTTTTTTTATCAAATAAACAAATTTTACGGAGTTTTTTTTTAGATGTTAAAGTACTCATAGTTGGTAACGATGTATAGAATAATGTTATTGGGAACGGTATCATGGAATGAAAAGCTAGCATATCTTAATTCTGAACTAAGATTTAAGGGAATTAAGCTAAGATTTAATTAATTCTTTTCTATCTTTGTTCGGGTCATATTTCATTTATGAAAAAATACCCAATATTTGTGAACTATTTTTTGTCCACTTTGGTCTGTAATTTGTATTTGATTAAGCATTTCTTTTTGAGTGATTATATATATATATATATATATATATATATATATATATATATATATATATTTTTATTGAAGTATATTAGAAAATATTCATAATCGATTTAATAAGTCTATAAAATTAGTTTGATTGTAATTTACTTAGATAATTAAGCGAATATTTTTGTAAAGTGTTAAAAAAATATTGAGAATAAATATACAAAAATGCTTAAATGCATGAAAAAATGAAATTTGTAATAGCAAATAAGAAATTATTTTCTTCCTTGTTGGAGTATTAAAGTTCTAGAATTTTTAAGGCAATTTAGAAAACCAAAAAAATCCTAGAAAAAAGATAGAGGTTAAGGCGATAATTTTGAGGCTAAAAACAAAATTAAAAAGCTAGATTTGAACTCAAGAAAGCGTAACAGCCAACACAAGTTGCGAGCATATCTTTGTTCGCATATATTTTGCTTATAGTAAAACCCACTATAACAGTACATTGTGATTTTATTATTTATGGTCATATACTACTATTGTATATAATTTTATCTTATATTCTTGTACTTAAGGAACATTTTTAAATGTTCAACAAAAACAGCTATAAATTGGAGAGAGAAAAAAGCGCAACACTAAAAAAATCACCATGATTTTTTTTTTTTAATTTTGAAAAAAATCGTTACTGGAAAAGGTTGGAAACTATAGTGTTCTTAAATACTATGATTTTCTATTCCTATATATAGACTAAGTTACATGAAATATAGTGATGATATAAATATTAGCAAATAATTCCAATATCTGTTAAATTTTACTATTTTACTAAACTATTTTGTAAATTTTTCCATAATGATTGTAATTTTTAGAATTTGAAAAAAGCGATCAAATATTAATAATAACTTGATAATTTATAATTGTAAAATTGCTTTCAACCGAAAAATGCAACCAATTTCAATCGTTATTGTGATGGCATCATTTGGTAGATATAATTTTTTCGAAATGATACGACATTACTTAATGTCCGACAACCCATAATCTTCAAATATCTCTTGATTTTGATTATGAAACAAAATCTAACACATGGATAGAGAATTAGGAATTATACATATTTTAACATTCTTCCCATATTAAATAATTAAAATTTCATTCTTCGTAACTATTGTGGACTGTTGCACTTCTTTGCTGATGGAAATTAATATTTAAGGAAATAATCTTATGTCAATAGTATAAATTCGAAATATATAGGTTTGGAATCAAATTAATTGAAGCTTTATTTATAGGATCTCATTTCCGTTCAAAAACTTCTTACAATAATAAATGACGTGCCTCAAAAAGTTATGGTGCTAATTTGATTTTAGTATCTAATATGTGGTATGTTAAAAGGGTTTCCCGTTACCATATTTATACCGTTATATCAACGATTGGTTGCAGTAGTAGCTATAAATAGCCACATCTTCATCATATCATCAAATATGTAATTTTACATAACTTGTATCAATTTTTTTCAGGCATGATCGTTTCAATACTTTATCTTTAAAATAATTTTTAAGAATCCTCATATATAAAACCATAATTATAACGCTGTACTTAATACCCTTTGCAGTTAAAATGACCTTAAATATATGCGTATTACCAATAATTGATGGTGATGCAATTAAATTATAGTTTTCAGCATTTTACAGCACTTATTTTTAGCAAATATTAGTTGATTGTTTTTTTTTTTTTTTTGTTAACAAAATTTTTAATAACAGTTCCTATGTGAAATAATTAGGAACAAAATAAAACAAATAAAGCGCAACAGAATTTAATAATGTTTTAGCCCTAATCAATACTATCAAAAATCATATAGACTAGCATTGCATTTTTGATGCTCGTAACTGTAATTGAAGTACCAAACCTTTTTCAGTTGTATTTCAAAAATTTCTAATTATGTTTAAAAAATTTCTAAAACATAATTAGAAATTTCTGAATTATAATAAGAAGCAAGCACCCGAAAACCTTTTATTTTTATTTTACAATCAATATAAATATCTTTACTGTTCAAAATATTTTTTCATTTGGTAAATATTAGCCAGTTTGGTAGATTGAATGCATTTTTAAACGTAATTTTGCGGTTTTAGACAAACTATTTCATAACTATGTTTTATTTCTAGAAAAATGGATTTACAATGCTTTTAGGTAACTCGGAGTAAGACTAAAAATACTTGCAATTTCCGCTAAAGGAGGAAAAATTATGTTGGATCTAATTAAAATGCATGACGTATAAAACATGTTTATAGTGAAGATGCATAATGGATTGCTTTATTCATTAGTAAAGTACTAAAATTTTCTTAATATTTATTTCTCACTATTGAACAAGTTCTACTGATTCACTCCTACAAATTGAAGTTTTTAAATGTTATTTTTGATAGAATGTAGCTGTATGGCAACGTTTTCATAATTAACAGCAGTCCACGTTATTTACAAATAGGTGAAGTTCAGGCTTTGCTTCTTCCCTTTACCTTTCAGTTTAGTTACAGTGCAACCAAAAAATAATTGTAATGAAAAAAAGAATGTTCAATTTTAAGTTAGGTTGACTAAAAAATTTTTCAATTTTAAGTTATCTTGCCTAAAAAATTAAGTAACTAGATTAATTAACTTTATGTTTTGTTATGAAATTTCTTTTTTTGTTGTTACTCTGTCATTCTTTTAACACTAGTTATTTTTCACAATTCTGTACTGGTCAAAACAGCAGTTCTCTTGGCAGAAATTCCAAAACAATAATTTAAGAAGTTGTAAAAAGTGAATGAATTTTACAAATGGTAATAGACAATATAATTAAGAACATATATTAAAAAATATAATGTGGTAATGTTGACAGTCCAACAAGACATTAAAATTGAAAATTTAGTATTATTTTTAACATTTTTATTAAAATGGAGCTAGAATTTCAAAAGCTGTATTACTGTACTAGAAAAACCTATAACAATGATGTAAATTGCAGCCTAAGGGATGTATTTTAAGACCATTTTTTGAAATTTTAAATAAGTCATGTATTAGTCGTTATTTTTGAGTATTCTGGACATATGTGTTGTTTATCAAGATAACTATGAAAGACGAAAAGTTATATTTCGGCATGAATTTGCCCGAACTTAAAAACGTGCAAGTATGTAATAATTTAGATAGCGCCAGCAATTTTGGAAAAACTCTGGCAGAAAAAGTGGATTTTGACCAGTGTTTATTCTGTATTTGTATACTGTATTTCTAAAAGATGTGACGAAAATCATATATACTATGTATATATTTCTGTATGTATACATGTATATATGTGGCAAAGATCATGTCAAAAGAAGACGAATGTAAAATGATAAATGTCAGGTTTATGTTTGTTTATTTGTCCTTTAGAATAATTTTTAACTATAGTATATATAATCTAAAACCCATTTCAAAGAGTATTTTAAAGCCTAAAAAAATTATACTAGCTTTCGTGAGGAATTTGGTAAGATTAAATATTTCGTAATTTCATGTGTGAAAAAATACAAATACATTATTTTTACTGATCCAGAAAAATATCCGGAATCAACTACATACTTCGAAGTAGAAATATTCAGAAGAAGAAAATGTTCTGTTGTAGATTGTAGTAAAAGAAAAAATCGAATTTAACTATATCTCTACTTATTTATCTTTTAATCTTTTATCTGGAGTTTTCTGAAGAGTACGATTTATTGTACAAATTCATACAAGGTTTTTTTGCACTTAATTTAGACGAAAAATATTCAAAAGTAATTAAAGTAATAAATTGAATCTGGAAATATACAATATTTTATAATTTGAATATAATTTTTTAAATGAATAATTGATGTTTCTTAAATGTATAAAATAGTTCTAAGTTATAATTTAATATAAGCCCTGTTGCAATCAGCGTTACCGTTTGCGACTTTAGTCGTCAAATGTCCCTTTTTAAACAACATGGCCACTTTTTTGGCCCTTTTTTACTTTTAAAAGACTATGTGGTAAATGTGTTATGTGGTTTGAAATATCTCGATCCATTATGTATTAACTCTAACGAAGAAATTAATTATTTTAAGATTGTTTCACAAAGTTATAAAAAACCCCGGAAAATTTATAAATAAACTGAAACTGTTACAAAACTGCTAATGATAAATTTTATAAACAACTATTTAAAACATTAAATGCCGATACTTTTTGTTTCACAGTGTTATAAAAAACTTCGGAAAATTTATAAATAAACTGAAACCATTAGAAACTGAAGCTAATTATATTAAAACATTAAATGCCGAACTTTTTGAACTAAATTGGAGAATTAAAAAGCAGATTTGATAAATAGTTAATCTATATTTTTACTTTGCCTCCCCGGAATGTCTTTTTTTCTACATTTGTCTATTTTAGTGAATTAGGTTTTATGTTTGCAGTAATAAAAATTTTATTAATAATTTATTTTGTTATATAAAATATTGAAAATATTAAAGCCGCTGGACCCTTAAAAAAAATCGCCTTTTTTGGCCACTGGATTTGAATTGATAACTTTTTTTTTATCAAATGAAGAAATATAAAATCAAACAAAGAATTCGTTGATTTATTTAAAATTTTAGCCGAAATGCAGTTATTAATAAAAAATTATCATAATAAAGCGTAGGAATTATTTTATTATACACTAATTTTTATCCAACAACAATCATGACTAGTTTGACAATAAATCGTTGTTGAAAGCCAAAATAAATATTCAATAAATTTCTCAGTCAGTATAATATTATTTTTTATCAAATATATAAATTAAGCAAGTTTACAAAGATATTACAAATTTATTAGTCAATTTACAAAATTTTGTATAGTAGTTTACAGTGGGTTAAATGTTTGTTAATGTGTTCCTGAAATGTGATATGTATACGACTCATTTTAATAAATAATGATCTATTACATTAAAATGTTAATAAGCATATCAATATGCCTAAAAATAACTTTATATCTAATACAAAATGTGTTAGTTAGTTAAGAAAAATGTTTGTAAATTCTGATCCCATTGAGATCCTATTTGGAAATTTATAAATTACAACGATTATATGATTGTAAACATCATGTAAAAGTATAATGAAAATTAAAATAACTTTTTTCATGATATCCTCGGATAAATAATAATTTTTCATTTCAGAGGTCCTTGCGCTATGAAGATATGTAATTTTTATGATTGACACCATTTTTTGTTAAAATCGGTTAATGCACTTAAAAGTTATTAAAACTTAACTTTTAATTTTTGATAAAAATGTCCGAGCTATCCCAATTTAAAAGTCCATAAAACATGAACCGTTAGCGATATGATGCATATGAAGCGCATGGAAAAGTAAATTATATGTATAGAAACATAGAAATGAAAAAAAAAAAATAAGTTGTTTACTCAAAACACATTTTTTTTTTTTAATTTTCTCTAGCTCGGTTTATATTTAGACACACTGTGCACGGTATCGCCATTTATAGAGATAATTATGTTTAATAAATTCTTATTTTATTTATATAGATACTTATTATTGCACCATGCAACATTCACATTTATTGTATGTATCAACATTTCCGACTAACAGCCTTGTATTATTCCTAAAGTAATTATCTAAGTAATACACAATTAAATTATTAATTTTCTTAATATCCTGGCCTAATATGAATTTCCGTTCCGCAGTTCAATAATATTTATTGCCGAAATCTATATTATATGAGATGTTTTATTATCAAACTAATTACTATTGTGTTCAACGTTACCGTCTTTTATCGCCTTTCAACCACCTGGCCATTTTTTTGGCCAACTTTTTTGAAATGGTACTAAATGCTGAAATATGTGCTAAATGGCGAGAAACTAAGTTGCTTGAAATATCTCGGCCCATTATATATTAATTCCAACGAAAAAAATTAATTATTTTTAGATTTTTTCACAATATAGTGATGTATAAAAAGAATCCAAAGATTTATAAGCGAACTGAAATTGTTAAAAACTGCAGCTGATTATAATGTTTATGAACAATATCAAATCAAAGCATCAAATGCCGAATTTGAACCAGATTGTGAAAATTAAAAAATAAATTTAATGAGTGCTTCTATTGTAATTTATATTTTTGCATTAACTCATAGAAGTGTCTTGACGGAACGTCTTTTTTCTAAATTATCACTAAGAACTTATGTAAACACTTGTGAATCCATGCCTTCAGTCTTAAATTTGTCAGACAGGGATTTTTAAGATTGGAATCCGAGTGAAGACATTATACAAAAATACAGAAGTTTAATAAATAAATGAATCTTTTTTTTTTTTTTTTGCAAAAATAACAATTTTTATTAACAAATTATTTTGTTATTAATGAAATTAAATTTAGTAATTTTTGTTAAAATAAAATATTTTTACCAAATAAACAGATTTTGAGTTTTTTAGGTATTACAGCATAGGTATTTTAGGGACTTTATTTTTTTAATTCCCCTTTTTGTACACTTTTTAAATATCTCAACGGTAACGCTGATTGCATTCAATTACAAACTACACTTCTAACAATAACAAATTCCATATTAAAACCTGTTTTTTACAATCAACATTTAATTTAAAGTTTTCCTGTAAAATAAAACTATTTCAATTTTTTACAGCACAAGTTTGAAAATATAAAAACGCATGAGTTGACAAAAGCTTTTGCTGAAAATGTGAATTTTAAAGCAAAATCGTATACATATGTATATGTATTAAGTGCACATAAATATTTTTATATGTGTTAGGGTTGGAGTGCATGTGTCAATCTAGTTTTAATACTTTTGCTTACCAAAGCTTTCACATGTTGCAGCTGTTCGATAAACTTAGTTTTTTGGATATTTTTTTCTAACATTTTATGGTTTTACCACCAAACATAGTAAAAGCAGCAGCTTAAGCTTATGTGTGTACAAACAGGACTTTCTTTCAAGGTTTTTTATTTTAAGTCCTTTCTTATGTATTACATGTTACTAGTAGCATTGATACTTATGTAAATGTAAAATTACACGAGAAAATTGTTAAGTTATAATAAAAAGTTTTAACTTCAAACAAGCAAAAAATACACACATAGACACATACATAGGTACAAACTATGTATTTTGTATCTATATATAAGCATGTGGAGAGCAATATGAAAATTGTACTATTTTTTTTTTTTTTTAAGTAAAACTAAATATTTTTAAGTACTTTAGCTTGAAAATTGAATTTAAACCCCCGCTGGTAAGAATTTAATAACATTCACACTAAGCGGAGCAAGTAATTTTCATTTACTGACCAATAGAAATAGTTATGTAAATGTTTGTATAACAAATTAAGAACACAAAGTTCTGCTATATGTGAAAAACTAAATAAAGTAAAAAAATTAAAAATTTCGTAATACAAATAAATAAAAAACAGCAAACATTATAGATATTTTAGATACATTCAGAATTTATATAGTATATACATGATTTATATAACAACGGGTTTTATGCATCACTTAATCTTCCATCTTTATAACATTGTGAATAAAATTTTTGTCCACTTTATTTAGATCACACTGTCTGCGGCATTCTTGTGACAACCACAGCTAAAGCAAACATTCTAAGTTAGAATTCTTTATAAAAATTTTTACAGAAGCATTTATATATAATTTGATACTCTGCTTAACTTGTTTTATACTTTTGTCATTTTATATTTTCTAAAAGAAAAGTATACTCATATGTAAACTTAGGAAAAAGAAATTTCAAGTGCAATTTTAAAGTTTTCTTAGTTAATTTGGCAACTGCTTCTTTTTCTTGCATATTCTTTATATTTACATTACGTGCCACAATTTTGATATACTGATTAAATACACGCAAATAGTCAAAAGAAATATGTACCAAAAACTTGCTCAAAAGCAAAGAAAAAAAAAGAAACGATAAGATCATGAAAACTCAATTAAATTCAGAATTTCAAAATTTTTTTGTAAGCATTTAGTAAAACAATTCTGGAAAAACTCATCCTCACATATTGCAATTTAAGTTGTCAGTAGTAAAACTGAATGACAAAAAATATATTTCTTAAATTTTAAGATAAGAAACATAACTAAAAAATTATTATCAAAGAAGATTTTAAAGAAGTGTATAGATCTGCCGTTGCCGTCATTGGCTGTGTTTCTATAAACGCACGAAATTGAAGTAATATTTTCTGTTAGTTTAAAGTTTTGTAATTTAGCTTTCAAAAAATTGTAAGAATTCATGATTTTATACTTTTATAGAATCTTAATTTTTTATTTTGTTTAAATTTAATAACTAAATTATTAAATTTAAGCAAAAAAACTTAATTTTCATAACCCCTCTTTCATCTTTTCAAAGTGAAATATCTAAAAAACAAGTGCTAATATAATTTGTCTGTAATTTCCACTTTTGGATAATTTTTTGTTCTATCCCAGCAAAAACTTTGCTTTCCTGGTAAGCTAGCAGGTATAATTGGAAACAAAAATAAACTACTTATTTTTTGCCTGAATAACTAGTTATTTTTGTTCGACTTGTCCACAAATTCATGTAGTTATTTTTTGACTCTAGGGGTACTCAAAAATATGTACCTAAACGAAAACAAAAATAAAACAAAAAACAAAAAAATGTTGCCGTCAGTGAGACTCGAACTTCGACACATACTAACCATTCGTTTTTACTGACTAACGTTTTACTCAGTACACCATCTCGCACATAGCGTCCTAAGCGACAAAAACTCTATTTAGTTTAAAATATCTTTTTAGACATTTTGTTATAAAAAACTAACAGCTTCAGAATGGGGTTGAACCAACAACCTTCTGGTTGTTAATCCGGCGCTCTAGCCAACTCATCCATATGATTGCAGTATTACTGTGCTATTATACTATTGAGTACTTATTAATGTAATACAGAGTAGGCAAATAATAATGACGCCTCATTATCAAGAAACTACTTTAATAAGTAGTTGCCATTACCGAAAACCAAAAAGTTTTTGCTGGGATGTTATGGAATTGTTATCTTTAGGTCTGTTTTATGTTAATAAAACCAAGAATTGATTTAAACAAAACTTTGCATTTGTTTAACTTGTAATTAATTATTCGAACAATATATTTTATTTTCTATTCTCTCGATTAACCGAAGAAAATTCAAATTTTTTAAACAGATAAACTGTGATTCTAAAAAGCATGTAAGTGCCAAATACACAGAAAAAGTCAACAATTGCCAAAATAATTCATTCAATTAAAAATTATTACTAAAAACCGTAAAATATGAAAAACAAAAAAAAATCCAATTAAAAGATTTATTAAACGAATCAAGTAGATGATTGAATGTATTAAAAATTTAAATGAGAAAAAAATTTACTTGAATTTTATTTTTACTATTACTATATTAATTGACTTTTAATGTACAACGAAATGTCTGTGTTAATTAAAAAATATACGATAATAACTTTTTCTGTATATGAACAAGATCTTAAAACCTATCGTATTTTTAATATATGATATCACATTGAATTCTTGATATACAACATATTTTTTCCAAATCTTATCTGTATATTAACATTTGTGTAAAATGTAACTATGACCAGTTGTGGACCGATTCTTTGGTACATTAATTTATACCTACATAAAATTTATTTCTGTTAAATTGTATCTACATACTAATATTTATAAGGGATTTTTAAAAACCTTCAGTTATTTTTGTGGGATCCTTATTTGGGAGTTATGGTAAAATATAGATTGAAATTTTTAGGACTACAATAAATTTATTTATGTTGAATTCTGTAGCAATATGTTCATACTTAGGAGACTTATGAGTTTTAGAATACAATTGTGTAGCATATTACATTTGTATAGGCTACGTGAAATAATGGACCGATTTCCAGTGATTTCAGTAGAACTCGGCTTGGGATCATAAGAAACATATACACCAAATTTTACAAAATGATCTTGCAATGCTTACATGAGCAGACAGATATCATTTAATCGACTCATCTGGTGATTCTAAGCCGATTTGTACATTAAACAAAAACACATAATGCAGTACAAGAGCATAATACTATGGTGTTTTATAATATATTTAATGAATAGATATAGTTATAAACTTTTTTAAAGTATCTTATAACAATACTTCAAGATGTCTCAGAATCACTGCTGATTTTGTCCCTTGTTATCATAAAAAAAAAAACATTATGACACACCACGTCTTTTCAATTAAGCATTTTGTCAGTACTACAGTTATTAATACTTTATTTTTATAGTCACTTATATGTGTTTTCAAGCTGCATAATATAATACAGAGTTTAACAAAAGTAAGTCTTTCATGTCATAGTCATGCTTCTAGTCAGCCAGTTCTAGTTTACTGTGTGTAAAAAGATGTTTATAAAGTCATTATATGTAAAATGTCAGAACCTCGTGACCAATGTTGCCAGTTTAATCTTTTCATCTTGCTTTTTTTTAGCCTCGAAATTTTATTTTGAGGCATTTAGCCTTTCTTGACTTTTTTTAAAGTTCAATTTAGCTTCCTTTTTTCTCATCTATGCCAAAATTTCTAGCTGAGTAATATTAATGTAACATCTTCTTAATCGCAATTGCTATATTATGTTCGAAAATTTTGATAATTTTTAAAACAGGGCTCGTTATAAAAAATTTGCAAACGAAGACACTGATTTATATTACTTTAAGTACTTACCAAGTTCGAAGTGCTGATTTATATTTTTTTAAAAACTTGCCATTTTTCTTCTTATGAAGATTTTTAAAATTCAAAGGAAAAGAAAAATATTCTACGTAACCGAATTTGTGAATAAACATCCAAAGTAGTTCAAACAGAAAAGGGACACCAAAACTAACTTTATATTTTGTGACCAAACAAGTAAACAAAATGTATGTTTGAAAAGATGTAAAAAAGTAATATTGTTAAGGACATCATGAGGTAGTATTGAGGTCTTAGGTATTTTGTTTTTTTTTCTGGTTATTGCATATTCTACAATTTTAGTTGTTTACGAAAATGGTCAAGTTTTTATATTTGTTAAAGTTGTATTTTTAAAAAAAACTTTTCTTTTTGATCGAAAAAAAAAAACATTTTTATGGTAAAACTTTATACAAAATAAAAATCTTTTTCATGGCTGTTGTTCACTTTTCCATTTTTTCTAAATTTTTTTTTTTTGTCAATAGTTGTTTAATGTAAAACCGTAAAACTCACTGGAATCGCATTTTGAATTAAATTTTTATAACCTTAAAGTACTGATGGTTTTATTTGTAAATAAAAAACGTATAAGATTGTTTGAATGCTATCACTCCATTTTTATTTGTTTTTAGTATGCAGTTGTCGGTGCTTTTATTTTCTGAGATAGATACACGCACATACAAAATTTATATTAAATCCAGTTACATGATTTTTATTTTAAAAGTTTTCATATTACTTTAGCATTAATATGATAAAGTAAATAAAAAAGAAAAAATAAATGATAAAAAAACAACTCAGTAATCACTTTAGCTAAAACGTATACGTATTTAATATATTATTAATGTGCAATAAAGGTCCAATAAATAAGTATTTATTATAATCATGGTTTAATTATTTCTTCTTTTATAATTTTTTTGGACTGTTATGGAAATGCGATTATTTTCTGTTATTAGAAACTAAATCGATAAGGATAATATTTTTGTGTATAGAAAAAAAATGTTTAAACAGAAAAAATTATGAACAAGCAAAATCTGTAAAGGAAAGAAATGAGATAGAAGCTAAAACATAACATTCTGCGATGATGAGAAAAATAAAAACGTCTAAATTGCATTTATGGCAATAATAAAAATTGCATTTATCGTAATAATAAAGAGATTCACTACTACAAAAAAGTCAACATTTATTACTTAATATTACTTAATATTAAATGTATTATGAAATGTAAATCATACGCCTCAATAAGAAACAATAAATACAACCAATGTTGGCAGGAGGTGGGAAAATTAGACTAAATCGGTCCATAAGTTTTCCACCATATCTTTTTTTAATTTAATATTGTCTTACATTTATAAAATATTTTTTCTGCACCGAAGTGATTATATCTTCCTTAATTAAAATAATTCCAAAGTATTTAACTTGTTATTTTTTAGCTTTTACCGGTGCACTTCACTAAACTATATAATGAGATAACTAATATTTACTGTTCGAAATTTCATATTAAAATTATTCAAAACAAATTTTAAGACATTCACTGTAATAGTTCTTTAGATGGGAAAATTTATATTTTCTTTGTGTGGGTTCTACCTCTTCCCCTGGACCTATCCGTTCTATTTTCATTTCATCAGTGCGAAATGATATATGAAGATTCCTACGAAATTTGAGGGCTTTCATTTCAATAGTTCCTTAGATATGCCGTAATTAGTATTTGCTTTATTTATTTATTTACTTATTTATTATTTTTTTTATTTGTTTTGCCTCTTCACTGATCTATTTTAAGCTAATTGGTTCATCTTTTTGAGAGTTTTAAAAATGTGGCCGTAAATATGGGCATGGTATCCAATCAAGATCCAAGATAGCCTATAACATTCTAAAATGCAAGCAATCTCAAGCACTAACGTGTAAAATTTAAAAACTAGTTTTTTTTAAATTGGGTGTAAAATGTGGATGTAACTTTCAATCGAGACCTAGTGAAGCCTATAGCCACCTCTGAAACTGTGCTATCTGTGTGTCAAATTTCGTGAAAATCGATTCTGCCATTGAGACGTGATTGATAAAGGAATAAAAACTATACAAACAAACTTACACCTCATTTTTATAATATATATATATATATATATATATATATATATATATATATATATATATATATAACATAATGTATTTCATTCTCATATAACATATCTCAACACAGGTAAAATGCATATAGGATTCGATAGAGCCACATATAGCACTCTTCTTTGTTATTTTTACTACCTAAAACAAGTAAGAGAGTTATAGTCGGTCAAGCTCAACACTATGATACATAACACCATTTTTTTTTTTTTTTTTTTTTTTGTGAGTCTAAATTATTTTCGGAAAGGTTTTTTTGCGGGAATTGGGTCAAAGTGTGAACCTATTCATGTAATAAGTGTGATTTACATATACATAAAGTACACGAATACATAATATGCTGATTTTAATATTTATGTTAGAGTTATGTCGTTCGTGAAAGTATTATTTCAATTGCTAGATTCAGTAAAATGAAAGATATGAAATAGGTCACAATCTTTCATTGTTATATTTTACAAACATCTTTCATTCGTTCCTATTACACACACACTTCAATAAATGAAATATGAAAGAAAAGAAAGAAATATTTCAATCAGTCATACTGACCAGTAACGAAAGTTCCACTAAAATAAAATATTGTTTCCAACTTTAATTTATATTTATTTATTTATGAACTTTAAGAGGATTTCAAGAAGTTGGCCTTATATGGGAGCAATGTTTAGTTACGGACCGATTGTATTAAAATCTAACGCTTTACTTTCTATTATATATAACTTTGTTTGTTGCAAATACATTCATCATACCGATATTTATATGAGATATATGCCCGTCAAAATGATTTATGAAAGTGAAATTTATGTGCGACCTATGGTCAACTATCGACCGATAGTTATGAAATTTCACATAAAAATGTACACCTTCGTAAGAGTTATTCATGTCAAAATTCAATAAATTTTTACACGGATATAATCAAATCTACTCACAAATTTATTCTGAGTCGAACGATATATTTTAAGGTGGGTGTCCGAAGGCTTTTTCTGTGCATTACAAATATCAGCACAAACACATAATATCCCTATACCTATAGCGGTGCAGAATATAAAAATTAGAATATGTTATATTAGGTATTAAAATCGTACATACCATGCCCAATTCGATAATTCCTTTTTTCTTTCCACTTTAATCAGCAAAAAATGATATGTTATTAGAAATAACTTAAAGGTCCAAACCAAGAGTTCTAATTTTAGATTAACTAATTATTGAAATCACATGTTCTAAATTTTGAAAAAAAAATGTGAGAGTTCTGATTTGTGAGATTATATCATTTCTAAATTGTTATCCATATGGACAAAAGCAGAAAACTTTTAAAATTCGATTAAATTTTTTTCTTTTTTTCTTCCAAATTGACAGCGCTTTGAACGATCAAAAAGTAATTTCTCAGCATTTGAAAGATCTCTCTTGTAAGATCTCTAAATAATAAATTTTAAAGAATATTTTATATTTTTTAAAATTATGAAACTGCATTTTTGTCCATATATTCTACACATTTTTTAATTTTTTTTTTTTTTTTTTTTGATTTTAGGATAAGTCCTGACAAAACTTTGCTATTGAGTCACATTCTCGTTTCTACCAAAGATGATTGATTTAGACAGATTTAAAAATTATAATTAAAATAATCTATGGCAAGTTTCCCAATGTGTTTTATATAATTCTAAAACATTTTTTATATAATATAAATACACAACATATAAAATAATGTTATTCCTCTGCAACTGGAGGGCAGTCTTCTTATACATATATATTACTATTTCCAATTATTCGACTTTTAGTATGGCAAAAGCGTCTATCAATTTTTTCAAAATCCATTTCGTAGGTAGACGTTTTTCAAATATAACTATTTAAAAAAATTAAGTAAGCCATTACTACAAATATTGAATTAGAAAATTCTAAAATGTTTAAATTGTTCACAAGAATGTTACAGATATTAAAATAGAAAAAAATATGTCAGTTGGTATTCGTGTTACTTAATTATTTGTTTAAAACCAGTAAAAAAAAATTAAAGCATTGAGATGCACCAACATGATACTTAGAAAAAAAAAAAAATAAACTTTTATGCGCTTCGAAATACGCTTTGCAACGATGCACTAGGGTAAGCGAACAAGTTCGCAATTATAAGGAAGAAAATAATATGCGTATGTATAAGTAAAAAATGGCATATACATGAAACTAATGAACGTTCTTATTATAAGCAAATTATTCGCTTCTTCTGCATTGAAAAAATCGTTCTTTATGTTAAAAATCGCTAATAGAAAAGCCATGCCATTTTTAAAAGAATGTGAATTGCTTCGTTCGTTGCTCCATATTTTACTATGAACTTACAAAATTGTTTCCTATTCAACCTTAAACAGTATTTGTAAAACATAACAAGAAATTAGACTACTAATCAGTTAAACAATGACTCCTAATTTCTATTCAAATATTGATATTTATTAGGTATATATATATATATATATATATATATATATATATATAAGATATTATTATAAGATCTATTCGACATATATATATATATATATATATATATATATATATATATAAGATATTATATATAAGATCTATTCGACATTTGAAAAATGAAAATTTTGTAAAACTGACAGTACTTAAACCGATAAAAATTTTTGAAACCGGTGGGAAAACCGTATCGATCACCCTAATTTCGACTAATACAATGTTATTAGCCATATTGCAAAACCGAGTTCTGAATTTCATTAATATTAAAATCTGTGTATTTTTGCTCATATATATTGAAAATAGTAATAAAATTGTTATTGCTTTTATTTATAATAATTATTATTTTATTATGGTTAAATAAATAAAATCTAAATAATTTTTTTTTTTTTTTTGCTTAATAGTTTTAAAATCTATTAATCTTTCCATTCATTAACTATTTAATATGCTTAAACATAATAATATATAATATATTTATAACTGCTTCAATTATTCATATTTGAACTATTTAAACTTTTCCATAAAAACTTCAATTTTGTCATAAATGGCTATCAGTTTTATTTGCAAACAATTGCCAACAACAAAAATAGTTTTCAAAGTTTTTTTGTTTTTTCTTTCTTTAAAATTGGTTTCTAATTGTTAAACCATTATAATTTTCTGCCATTTCGCTTTTTCTGTTTCTGCTTATGACAGTTAAAAAAGTTTATTTCACTTTTTTGTTAATGTCAGTAACACGAAAGTAATTATAAACCAGCCATCATTTGCAAATTGCAAACATATTAAACATTAACCAAAAAAAATTTAGTTTCATTTAGTTTTTTATCAAATCACATTTTTTGTTTTCTCCCACTTATTTCTCGATATGATTAAAGTTGATCAATGTTTAGTTGGTTGATAGAAATTCAATGATTATGTGTTTTATTTTTGAGATTTTTTTTCTTCGCTTTAAACACCCTAAACTATATATTTGTTAGTCTTTGTCAAATTGATTGATAGTATTGATTTTGTTTCTTTTAGTAAGAATATTTTAAGTTTTTTTTTTTAATTTTACTAAATAAAAAATAAAATATATTTTAAGTGTTTGTAACTTCTAACTTCCTTTTAAACTTTTGACCCTCTAGATCTTTGTTGGCCAGCAAGTTAATAATCCAATATCTGTGCTCATAATAGTTTAATGTTTCTTTTTTTATAGGCACTACTAAATCTCTACACTGAAGTAGTGTAAAAGTACATCGACTTTGTCTTCTTCGCATTGTCTTATTAAAAGAAATTTTCCTTATAATATATCGGTAACATGTAGATATGAGTATAATCTTATTCCTTATTCGTTGTTTTTATGCAAATTGTTAATACACATACTGAACTTATATGTATGTGTATCAATGAGAGTATATCGATATGTATTGGTAAACTTTTATATGACTCTGTTTATTTACACTATTAACAAGTTTAACGGCAATGCGAAGAAATCAAACACGAATTTTCGTAATTTTATTCGACATTAAAGAATTAACATTTTATAGATAAAAATGTTTAAAAGTTGTAACCCATAAGCAAGTTTTTTCTATACCATATCCAATTATTGAAAAAATGTTTATGTTCCAAAACTTCCCTTAATTCCTCCGTTGTCATTGTCTCTAGTTTATATCCATCAATTTCTTTATTATAGAGCAAGAAGAAAATGAATAAAGGACTATCAACTGATACACATTTGCATAATAAATCTCTTTTCAATAGATTTTCAATGCTTTTTAACATATTTTCATGTCATATGAGTGAACAGATGGAAGAAAACAGAAAAATAAATAGGAAAAAAGCACAAGCAAATGATGGGAAAAAAGTTAACAAGAAATGCTAATAAAGAAAGGGAAATAAATTTTATTCTATTTATAACTTTAATTAAAATAGTTGTTTCTTTTCTTCCTTCATCAATATCCATAGCTTTCAAGTGTGTTAGTATAGTGATTTAGTATTAGGCAATTAAGATGCCATTAAAATTTTGGTTAAATAAATATATGTATCACATTTCATTTTCACTGGTTTGAGCCACTACTACTATATATATATATATATATATATATATATATATATATATATATATATATATATATATATATATATATATATATGAAGAGTTCTTAAAATATAACTATTTGATTGATAAAAATATTTATATTAAAAATTAGTCTTGAAAAAATTGTTAAAATTTATTGTTTAAATTTATGAAAAAAAATTATTCGTGCCTTTTAAAGAATATAATTCTATTGACGAATTTAGTAATTAATAAGACAATTGACTTCTCGTAATTTTTTTCTGTGTATTATACGGGCTCGCGTTTTTTATAAGCCAGATACATAAGGGAGATTAGTGTAAAGTGGATTATACTTTAAGCTAATTTCAATAAAATACCTACCAATAAGCTTTTGAGCCCTGTTATATCGAATGAATTATTGTCTAACGTTTTAAAAGTAATAAGATTAATTTGTTTTTTAATATTATTTTTCAGTGTTTTTTTAAATCAACTATTTATGTGCAAAATGGAAAATGTTGGGGTAAAGCAGGACATATTAAAAATGGTAAGTTTAAGTTTCTTTAGTGTTATCAAAATTCAAGTATATGAATATAATAAGTGATAAAGCTAATAGAAAATAACTAAATAAAGTTCACAAAAATAGACAGTTATTTCTCATATTAAGAATAGCCTAACTCAAAGGTTATAATAAAGGCTATAATTTTCGCCCACTTTAAGTTCACAGACTATTTGCATAAGTTAAATCATATCAAGTATGAATTTTTACAGCATCCATTATTTCCGCGATTTTTATATCTGCATTTTCTTCTTTTAATAAGCTAACGTAATGGTACATGTTGGTGCTAAGAATTTTTAGCCTTATAGCCATGTAGTATATGTTCAATGTTCATAGAAATTATTTCTTATAATAAGGCATCCATAAGAAAATTAAATACTTCTTTTTGATATAATTAGTTGCTTGTTTAAAAGTAAATAAAACAAAGAAATATAATTTAACTTTTAAATAAATAACATTTTACAAAAAGATATAGTTGTGTGTGTATAAGTTTTTTGTATCAAAATAATTACTACTTCCACTTTATTAAATGAGATTTGTACTTCCTTTCTCTTTCAAGCTTATTAATGTAAAAAAAAAATGATACAGTTATAACTAAATTTTTACGCTGATATTCTTTGCACCAGGTATAATAAATATCAAAATTATTGTATTTATTTTCGTTATTACTACTGCTGCTTTTATTGTTGTTATTTTTTCTTAATGTAATTTCATTATATTTAATACAAAAACAACACAAAGTTGAAACATAAGAAAAAAGTTAGTAAAAACAAAGTTGTATAATTGAATTTTTATTATAACTCGAAAAAAAAATGTAAGAAAACAAAAGCGTTGTAGTTCAGCAAACTCGCAGATATTTTGAATGAGTGAATCATAAATTTTTTACCAAACCACCAAGTGGAAAAAGAGGGAACAGGTGTTGACAGAGTCAAGACGAATTAAAAGAAAATAAAAATTATTACTTATACTTTATGAAACGCGCAAATTAAAGTTAAGCGAAATTGAAAAAGTTTTATGATTTAAAAATAAAATATATGCTTATATATACACACATATATACCTGTTTATTTATACGGGAGTATATAAAGAATTTATAATCAGGTGTCTTCATTAGAAAAATATAATATTGTGAAAAATAAGTCCTCACCTCTTTCACGGTAAGTGAAGAGAATATTATTTGATATGGCATAAAACTTAATAAAGAAATTACCTCGTTTAAGATAGCAGAAAACATGGCGCAAATAAAATATATTCAGAGAATTGCATTTCCATTTAAAGTGCTAATATAAAATAGAGATAGAAAGTTGAATGTAATGCAAATGTAATTCAACAAATAATCCTTGATTTCTACAGAAATGTTTTGGAATTTTATTTTTATGTATATACTTTTTTCTGGGAAAATAATGGAAATTCATTTTTTATTCAAATGCATCTTTTAAACAAGATATGATATCATATGATATCCTACACCATTTTTTATGTGAACAAAATTGGGGAAGGGGTCATATATCAGACCTGTGGCCAATTGTGAATCGATACTTACATTAAGTAAACCATACAAATACGCGCACTTTAGGGTGATTACCAGAAGTGAGCCTTATATGAGAGCTATGGTAAATTATGGACCGATCTGCACAAAATTTGGCACTGTTATTTCTATTTATGTAAAACTTATATGTATCAAATATTAACTTAATACTAAAATTTGTATGGGATTTATGCCCGTTAAAGTTATTTTTGGAAGAGCTTTTTATATGGAAGTTATGGTAAATTATGTACTTATCTTCATGAAATTTTGCCTGTCATGAAAATTAATATTATTGTAGACCTTCAATTTCATTAAAATATTGATATATTTAAGACATTTATGATCGTATTCCAGGAGGACATTTGTATGGGGACTAAGTGAAATAATGGACCGATTATAACAAGTTCTAATGGAATTAGTCTCTGCTCAAAAGCAATTATTCGTGAAAAATTTTATCAATATATATTTAAGATTGCACCTGTACTTTGTTCAGAAGGTTTGCATGGACAGGCAGCTAGCTAGTCGAATAGACTAACGGATATCGTTAAATCGACTCAGCAAGTGATACGAAGTCAAATGGTATATTTTAAGGTGGTTTTCCAAAGATTTTACTGTGCGTTACAGACGTCAGCACAATCGCAAAATACCCCAACCATCTATGGTGGTGTAGGTGGTAGTGAGAATCAATGATTGTTTCACACATGAAAAAATCAATATGTTCTTAAAACTAGAACCCGTACATAATAAAACAGCATACTCAGCTCTTCCCTAGGACATCAAATTTTATCTGGAAAGGAGTTCAAATTTTCGAAAAATATACAACTTAAAAAAATATAAAATATTTAAAAGAACTATGTGGATGTCAAATGAAAACTAAAAATTCCTGCAATATAACAAAAGATATTGCTACACAAAATGTGTGTTAAGAAAAATCTTATATAAAGCATATAATTAAGTAATAAATATAATCTGTTCAATTTTCAAAAATATATTTTTGCACAACGACATTTTAATGAATAATATTATTATTTTGCAGGCATTGGATCGATATAATCTTTGTAAATATTTTATAATATTCTTACACATTGCGCTTCTTTCGAAATTGTGAGAGAGCCGCAGATGACAAATATATATTTTTGTACATCAAAATATAGGGAATATTCCTTAGAATGACGCTAATATCATCAAAATCGGTCTATTAGTGGCCGAGATATCGCCAAAGAACCGAAAAGGCTTCATCTTCGACTTCTATATAAGATTTCGATTTTTTTTTCGTTTTTATACAATTCTGTTGTAAATATTTTTCTAAAATTTCGGTTTTTCGAAATAACCAAACAACAAAAGCAACCGAGTTATAGGCAAAACTCTGAAAAATATTAAAAATATATATGTACTTTCAGTATTTTTATTGTATTTAGTATAATAAAGAAGTAGTTGTTGTTTGTATATATATACACAATATTTTTTTATCTGTTTGGATGTTTTTTAGTTGTCGAATGTTTTTGAGTCTCTGTCGCCAAATTCTTAACCATAATTCGAAAAAAATCGCCAAATAAAATTTTATTTGGTTTTTTAAAGAAATACTAAAAAATTAACTAAACTTTTAATTATCGTACAATTTATAGTACTTAAAAATTCGTACAATTTGTAAATGTAAATTCAGCTTTAAAAAAGCCAATGATAATTGCAATAGCTAATAACAATACTGTGCTAGTTTAAAATTTTAACAGTTTTAACAAACTGGTGAAAGCTAATTCGAGTATGCTGAATTCAATGGAGACAGTGCTTTTTTCGAAGTTAGCGATCATATTCGCGTTATTTGGGTTTAAACTTAATTATGGAAGTAGCGAATTAATTGAAAATTAGAAATAAAAGAGACATTATTTATGTATATTAAATAATAAATCGAGTAATATATTCCAATCATAAATTAAATCTGTTTTAGCCCCTTTTGAAGTCATCAAATTTTAAAAAATACTGGACTTTATTACATTTTTTTTAAATAATAATTCTAGCATCATATAACTACATTGGTCCTTTTAAACTAATAGATTCTTTCAAAAAATTACTTTATTCATTGTGAACGAAATCACGAATATCTTTAAAAAATTTAAAAGATGATGAAAAATGTATTATCAAACATTTAATACATAAGTATTGTAACTGTATTTGGGAATAAAATTTCGTAAACTAAGTTAAAGCTATTTACAAAATATTTACAAATTAATTTTTCTCCTCAATTGTCTATTTAATCAAATTTTCAAAATTAGGCAAACAAATCACCACCATATTATATATTGCGAAAAATTCGCCAATGTCGCCAAACGAAAAATTCAGTCGCAGCAATCAATCGCCACGTTTGGCGAAAAAATCGACACATCTGACAGCCCTGGTTGGACAAGAGTCAGTGTTATTGCCTTTTTTGAGTACGATGTACAGTATATTTATTTTTACAGTTGAAAAATTACTATTTCAATTTTATTTTATAAAATTCGCAATGTTTTATAACATTATAATTCTTTTTTATTACATTTCGTTTCATGTAGATTTCTTTACCGGGTTTTAAACCACCTTTAATATTTTCCAGTCAGTCAAAAACTTTGTTTTTATTAGATTGTAGACTACTAGCATTTAACACGTTATTGCGTTAGTGGACTTACTGAACTCCATAGACCTCTTCATGTTTTCATTTTTTTTTCACGGGCCCTTTGCCAAACACCAAAATTACCAACATTAATTTATTTATTAAATATAAAAACTATGAGCTTTTTAAAGCTCATAAACAATTAAAAAATATTAAATATAATAAAATGTCTTCGTTTTTACTAACTTTTTAATATTGGGATAAATTTCTGACAAAACACATCTTCATTTTTGTAATCTTAGATTGTTACGTTTCATAATACACAAAAAAGTACTCCAATTATTTCAGTTACTTAATAGACAAAATATGTGCAAAGTTTATGAAATTTAAGCAAAATAAATATAATTCATTCATTTCATATTTCTTTTTTATTCTTCCATACATGCAAAAACAAATTACAAATTACTATAAGAATGCAAAAACGATTATTAATTTAATTTTAAATTAATTTTACTGTTTTGTAACTAAATTCGTGTTGCTTACTTCCATGCACATCTTCAATTTGCATTGCAATTTTCCATTCTTCCTCAATTTTTTTCACTCATGTACCCTCAAACGATCACTTTATTTTAGCACGTGCTCAAAGAACATGAATACATTTGTTAGTCATTATAAATCAATTTTTTGCCTACTTCTTAGTTTTACAGTTTCAGTTCAAATTTTCATGGTAAAAATAATCAACGTTATTTATTAGGAACTATTTTTCTATTTTACAATATAACATTGTTTTTGTGTTTTCTATATTTAATTATTCTTAACACTTGTCAGTCATACTCACTACCACCCACGTGTATATATTTGTGCCCCCTAAAATTTTATTTTTATTCTAATTTAAACATCTATCTGTCATAAATATATTAATAATTATTTTATTAGAATTTACTCTTTTAATCAGTAAATAACTACAAATTCTCAAAAAATAAAAATTACCTATACGTTTTTTCTTTATTTCTGGTTCAAATTATACTTTATTTTATTTCTAGTTGTACATTACAAAAAACTTGTACAAGCATATCTTTTTACACATTTTTTCAACATATTTTTTCGCATACTTTTTCAACATATTTCTTCACATATTTCACATGCATATATTCAAATTGTCAGTTTCACAAATGTGCGTTTAGTTCTACACATTTACTTCGTAGTACGAAATTCTCGTCATGCTATATTTTTCGTAGTTCGCGCTGGTCATTTTGCACATTTTTTGTGTTGTATATTTGTATATTAAAATATATTTTGAGAAGAAAAAAATGCAAATAATATATTTTGAAGAAGTAGAAAATTGATAATGTTAACTACTAAATAAAAAAGCTAATGTATAATATATTGATGTGTGATTTTTTCTTAGTAAAACTGACAAAAATATTTACATCGAAACGTGCAAACATATATGGCGCCCGTTGATAGCATATATATATATATATATATATATATATACATATATATATATATATATATATGCGAAAATATATGTATATATATGTATATATATATATATATATATATATATATATATATATATATATATATATATATATATATATATATATATATATATATATATATATATATATATATATATATGCTTTAATGCATAAATTTTATTATTTGTTGATAAAGTGGTGAAGGATAAAAAAGATTCGGCACAGCGAAATATTGCGCTCTACTTTGTTCAATATATTATGGGTATCTACAAATCTCCGGTGTTCTATTTTACTCTGTAATATTGTTATTTTGGCCTTTATATTGTTGAATTTGAAATATGTTAATAAAAATAAATAAAAAATATTCAAGACATACATAAAAATATTTTCTTAAGACATCACAATCATAATACCTACATAGGCAAATGTATGTTATATATTTTTTTGACGATTCTCTCCCAGCCATTTTTGACTTTACCCCATGGAATAGTGCCACATCTGTTCAATATAGGATGACAAAAGTCTAATTTTATGCATATAATCATGAAATTTTGTGCCTATGTCTTAATTTAGTGTGGAATCAACCCCATGCAACAGGAAGCCTAATGCCGCGCCTACGCTGAGTACTTATATTGATGATTGTTTACACTGAACTGTACTAATATATTTTACCTTAAAAAAAATTATTTTGAAGTTTTTTTAGGTACAAAAAGTATTAAAATAATTGATAAAATTTAAGGCAACATTACATTACATGTAATGTTAAAATTACATTGAACTAATTTTTTCTTCAATAATTTTAAATTAAAAGATTAATCAGAAATTAAAAATGTTTACAATTATTTTTCCACCTATATCAATTACTCTATTTTCTAATATTTGTACTAAAAATTGATTGATTAAATATACAAGAATTTTCTTTATAGATCGAGCTTTTAAAAATTATTGAAATTAATTTTACTTTTTCCGTAAAACCAAATTATTTATTATAATATAAAGATCGATTTATTTAAAATCAAATATTATATAATATATAAAATAATCATAATATATATATAACTACAGTATGTTGCTATTATTTTAATTTTCTTTCTGAATATTTTAAAGAATTATGTCTTTTATTAAAAATGTAATTTTTTAAAACATATCTGTTCTTTTTTTTTTTTGATACATAAATTTTACTTACATATTAAAATATTTTCCGAAATTTTTCCCTTTTTATACTATTTTTTTTTTTGACACTTTTCTTAACCAGTATCTGTATACATTCGTATGACAGTTTTTCATATCTTCGTAGTTTATGAACGAAATTTGAATGATACCTTTTCTAAAAATTTAGAAAATGCATGTGATTTCTTTAAAACAAAATGGAAACTTAAATTTACTTGTAGTTGTATTTCCCATCGCTGACATCAAACATATAAATTATTTAGAGAAAGTATATAAAACTATATACAACGTTTTTATAGAAAGGTCATATTTTTTATATGCGTTAAAAATAAACTAATTGTTAAAATCTAAAAAATGTATGTATAATACATGTATTTATTTATTTATCTATTTATTTATCTATCTGTGTATGTATGTATGTGTGTATGTATGTATGTATGCTATTTGCTCTTTAGTATAATTTTTCTAACTAAAAGTTTATCACGCAACTTTTTAATTGCAGCAGGGAAATAAATACAAAATAAGCAGAATAAGAATTACAATATACATAACAACAGTACAATGTAATCTTATAGTTATTACAGAAAATTGTAATTACTAATTAATTACTCAGCAGTAATTGAAAGTACCCTTTGATCTTTTTTTTCTAAAAATGTGTATTTGTCAAAAAGCTACTGATTAAGTAGTAGCATTGACCTGTAAAAATGTTTACTATTATTAAATTTGATTAAAGCTTACTCAATTCAGAAAAAGTCACAAGTTCTTATCATTCCCTGTATTTACTGTAAAATAGATTTAATTTTGCTAAGGCAGTGTATTATAAAAAAGTAAATATACACACATGTATTAAAAAATATATATTTTTAACATTACTGAGAAAAATGGCAAAAAGGCTTCTAAAGTTCTATCCACTTAGTAGTTGCTTCAGTTCTTTAGTTCAGTCATTCCATTAAAACCAACACGAAAAATTACAAATCTGAACTTGACCTCTGCGAATTTAACGTCTATCGGTCCAAACTGTCAGGGCATCTTTTAATTTTCTTGAAAATAATTTATATTTCAATTTATTTTCGTATTATAATCATTTAGTAAATTAGTTAATTTAATGAACTTAATATTTGGACCTTAAATCCTCTAAAAATTGTACACTAATTTTATTTCTAATGCCTTATTCATAATAAAAATTTTAAATTTTATACATTTAGAATTTTTGTTATGAACAAGGCTTTTCATCTATAAATTGTTTTATGCACTCGCTTTGTTATTAGAAGTTCAACTGATCTTCTTAATTACGCGTTTTATTTCTTGAAAAATTTCTTCAATTATACGTGTCTTTCTTCAATTTGACTAAAATAAATTAGTTAATTTAAATTAAATTTCTTCAGTTCTACAAGTTTTAGTAGATCTGAAGATATTTTGTGAAATTGAAGAATTTGTTCAATTCTACATGCCTTCAGCAAATTTGAAGACATTTAGTCAAATTGAATAAAATTTTTCAATTTTACTAAAATAAATTAGTTAATTTTAATTAAATTTCTTCCTTTAAGTGCCTTGTGTTCAATATTACTAAAATAAAATAGGTTATTTTAACCAAATTTCTAAAATTTTAGTCAAATTAACTAAAGTTTTTATTCATATTGAAGGATTTTTATTAAATTTACGTACTCTATTTCATTTAGTTCTACTAAATTTTATTTGAAGTAAATTCGTTTATGTATTAACATATTTTATAAAATTTTTATAAATATTGTTTATTGACTAAAAACTAAATAAAGATTGAAATTATGAGACATATTTTTTAATATTGTCACAAATAATAAATAAAAAATAAATAATCTTAACATAAATTAAATCTTAAAAAAGATGCAAACTGAATATGAAGAATTTTCTTTAATTTTATATATGTTTAGTTAATTTAAAGATATTTATTCAAATTGAAGAATTTTATTCAATTTGTACAAAATAAGTTGGTTAAATTCTTAAAAATTTCTTTAAATTTATGTGTCTCTAGTCAACTTAAATATTTTTAGTCACGTTGAAAGATTTTATTCAAATTAACTAAAAATATTAGTTAATTTTAAAATTAAAAACAAATAGTTAAATTAACAGATAATTCAAATAAACTTCATTTAAGTATATTAAACTAAATAAAATTGTATGTTGTTCTACTTATAAAGATCTACTACCGATTAACATTTTCGTTGACTTAACAGATTTTTCGAAATTTTTTACGAAATTTTATTCAAATCAAATATTTTACAAAAAAAAAAAAACATTTTCTACGTTTTTTTTAGTTTATTTGAAAAAAAAATATATTGATTTAAAAATCTGCTTATTTTAATATTTTTTTTCGTTAAAATTCTACGAAAAAATTTCACCAATATTACCTACAAGATTTTGTTCAGTGTGCATGTACATTTAATACTCTACTACACCAGTTAAATTCGTGAATAAATTGTATAGCATTTTTCAGTCTTTTTAAAAATAGTAAATATATGCAAAAATCATATAAAAATCTTCAAGGTAAGAACACAAAATATTTCATTAACAATTATTACTCAATTTAATTGAATTTCAGTTTGAATGAAAAATCACTTGTGTGTCTATTGCGGACAGATACATATGCGTAGACACAATGCAACAATTGAAGCATGGACGCGTATAAGGGCATATAAACCAAAAAGAAAATTTTACAGGAAACAATAATTTCATTAAATCAAAAAAAATTAAACATCTTCTTAACTTTTTTCGATATCTGGTAAGTGTTATTAAGCACTAACTAATATAAAATATCACTGAAAAATTCGAATCAGAACATGCCAAAATTTGCGGCTGAAAAATAGCCTATTATGAAATAACGGCTTAAATCCATATATTTTTATAGAACAATAGTAGTAATGAAGGCTAATAAACGTTTTATATCAATCATGATTTCATTACTACTCGGAAAAAGTGAGCTGTAAGTCTTCATAAATTAGTGTGCCAAATTCCACGAAGATCGGTAGAAAATTAACAGAGGCTTCCATTAAGCAAATATTCCGAAAATCTCTTTAGAATGCATATGCCCGGTATACACTGAGAAAAAATATAGTTGTAGTGACCATAATTTAAGAGCAACATATGATTGAAGCATATAATCACAGCGAAAAATAGAAATGATTATAAATAATAGTTATTATGATTCCATTTTGTCATATTGTGTTCGATTTTAAGGTTTGTTTTATATGTTATGATTCTAGTTTTACATATAATTAAACAATCTTACTATATCATAATGTGACTGAATGAGATAGTCACATTATGATTTGATATTATTATATTATTATCCTAACTTGTTATATTATTATTCCATTTTATCATATTATTATCCAATGTTATCACATAGTTATACAATCTTGTCATATTATTATTTCATTTCGTCATATTATTATTCCACTTTATCATATATTAAAATAAAACGTATTAAAGAGTTTATTTAAAAAAGATATGATTACTTTTTTAAATAAACTCTTTAATGGTAGTTAATCAATATCTTGTATTGCTTACTATTGCTGCAGTAATAATGCTGTAGCCATGTTTTTATCGCTGCATGTATAAATGCTGAAATAAAATTAATATTTGACATGAATAAGTTTAATATGGGTAGAAAATCTAGAACAAAGTCTTATCACAGTCAATTCTTAATTGACCATACCGCCCATATAAAACCTACTTTCGGAAAACAAGCGCATAATAAATGCCATAAAAATGGTAATATCACGATAATATTACATACACATATACTTTACATAAATGTAAATTGTACCATGTATTCTTATAAGAACCGGTCGAAAAACCATAGGTCCCATAAGAGACCCAATCCGAAAATATTAAATATATTAAAAATTTATCAAATGATTGGATTTGACCGCCTACAAGTTACTTGCTTGTTTTTCCATATAAATTTGCAGAAATTGTTAACAAAATCACATTGATATTGATGAAATTCTCAAATGTAGGTCTATAAGGTCTAAGGAAATTTACCTATTATATAGGTCGGGCAGAATGAGGCGTTGTGGTCATACCAGTCACTATATATAATTTATTTTTTTTTTGGTTGTAAGAAGAAAATGAATAAGTTTTTCAAAGAAAACATATTTTTTCTAGACAAAATTTTCTTAAGGAAAAGCAATTTAATATTCGTTCTAGTGTGGTATTGCAAAACATATTTTACATATCGAACATCTACTCGAGTTGGTGAAGTCAACGTAATCTTATAAAGATGACCTTCATCATGATTATGAAAATTTATTGTGCTACGAATCTGCTTTTGGATATTTGAAGACATCTACTCATTATAATTTATAGAGTAGTAAATGGCTTTTGGACTCCTAAGCTCTAATTAACTAAGATTTCATTTCTATTTTCTCTGAATTTGGTCAAAAATTTCAACACAAATGCTTTTATATCTCCTACATTGAATATGATATGAAAACAATCGCCTTTTGGTTTCAAGGAATGTATTAAGGGCTAAACGAGGAATACTACTATTAGAAACGTTACCATCATCTATAATCTATAATTTTTAATTTTAATTTGACGAAAATCCTTCAGACATATTCATCATTAAAGTTCCAAATTCTTTAAAGCTTCAGTAATGGATAATTTTTCGGGAAAAGACATTTTGTACCAATAAATTAAATTTCTTCACAAAATTTTTAAAGGAAAAAATACCTACGTTGTACTTGATGCACCCATATGGTAACACAGATGTATAGTTCATAAAAGAGAAGATAAAAATATATATTTATTGACTTATTCCAATATAATGTAGTACTATGTGGTTATATAAAAATAAAATAAAATATTTTTCTCAAATGCTACACAGTGTCAAAAACTATATGAATTACTTTTAATGTAGTTAATTTTTTACATTTTTAATAATAATATTTTCAAGGGTTTCAAAAAGGATCGTTTGCTTCCAAACATATAAAATTGACCTTCCATCATGTTAATATTGTTATTCTATTATATTAGTATTATAATGAAATCTAATTCAGATTTTTACAAAATTTTGAATATTTTCTACGCTATATAGCTTTTTATGTAATCATTGCTTTGCGCTAATTTGGGTTAAAAACTCACATTATTATATTATTAAAATTATGGATATACGCCATTTTACTTGTTCTTATTTTGATGCATTAAAATTATAAATAAATATGACATCAATTTTAAACCTCTTCTTTATACTCTGAAGTTTTTGTGTCATTCCAATAATGAATTGTACTCCATGTATTCAAAAAGACCTAAAAATTCAAGAAAAAAGTTGGTACGAAAAAATAAAATCGTATCTTTGCAGTAGTTTTTTGATGAAATTGACGGGGTTTTAAAATTATTTTTGTGTAAATAGATATAAATTGGTTACTAAAGCAATACTAAGCAAAAAAAAAAAAACATTTGGAAAAAGTAGGTTTATAAGACCTTATACGCGTCCACACTTCAATTATTCTTATTGAAATTTATTTATTTAGGTTATTTACTTAAAGACAATATAACGAACGCTCACACAAAAAGACCAAAAAAAAAAAATACCGTATCTAAGGTCATGACCCATCCTAACAGGCCATGTGCTAAATGTTATGGTTAAATGGCACTAATTAATTGATTATTTTATAGTTATCAGTAAATATTGTACTTAAAATGTGTGAAAAGAAAACATAAAGTAAATATTACTTTAAATTCCTTTTATCTTTTTTTTTTTTTTTTTTGTTCTTTAAGTGATGAGTAAAATAATATGAGAGAAAAACTATATATGAAATGGAGGAATTTTTAAAAGTAATAATTATAAATTAAGATAAATAGAAGTAAATATAAGTATGTGCCACCGGTAACTACTTTAATAAGTTGAAGACATTTGAGTCAAGTTATAGTACGTGGGCGGATCAATATGTCCGTGACTTTTCGAACTACCCTCGTAGTTATATGAAATGTAAAACTATTCCCATCAAGTACCACCTGCTAATAGACTACTGTCAAATCTTGAGCAAGTTTCGTCATTTACTTTGCGTAGAAAATATGATTTTTCTACGTCCTTAAAATAGGCATTTGTTTGCTCAATAATTTCATCGTTGTAGATGAATCTCTTTCCACCGAGCCATTTCTTTAGGTTTGGAAATAGAAAGTAGTCACTAGGGGCTAAATCCGGAGAATATGGCGGATGAGGTACTAATTCGTAACCCAATTCATAGAGTTTTGCCATTGAGACTGCACACGTGTGCACCCGTGCATTATCTTGATGAAAAAGAATATTTTTCTTGGCCATATGAGGTCCTTTTCTTTTTAAATCCTTATTAAATTGGTCTAGTAAGTTGGCATCGTATTCGCCGTTTATTGTTTTTCCCTTTTGAAGGTAATCGATGTAGATTACCCCGCGTGCATCCCAAAAAACTGTTACCATCACATTATTGGACGACAAACTTACCTTGGCCTTTTTCGGAGCAGGTTCACCCGGAGAAACCCATTGTTTAGACTGGTGCTTGGTCTCCGGAGTACAGTAATGGATCCAATTTTCATTAATAGTTACAAAACGCCGAAAAAACTCATTCAGATTGCAGTTAAACAACACCAAACAATCTTCTGAAGTTATCACTCGTTTACGTTTATTGTCAATTGAGAGCCAGCGTGGCACCCATCTTGCAGACAACTTTCTTATACCTATTTGATCATTTAAAATCGAAGCCGCACTGCCATATGAAATGCCTATGGCATCAACAATCTCACGCACTTTTACTCTTTGGTCGGCTAACACTATATCGTGGACTTTTTCAACATTTTCGGATGTACTGACCTCAATTGGCCATCCAAGACATTCAGCGTCATTTGTACTTGTGCGACCACAACGAAAGTCAGTAAACCACTTTTCTACCATTGAAATCGATTGTGCAGAGTACTCATAATATTTATCGAGCTCCTTCTTGGTTTGATTGACGGTTTTTTTTTTTGTAAAAAATAATGTTTAATGAGCACTCGAAATTCACTTTTTTCAGTTTTTAGAAAAATACACGAGGTTGTATGTTTTGAACGAGGGAAGTACGAAAATTCATGGATTTATTGATCCGCCCTCGTATTTTGTAAATTAAAATAGATTTTGACTGACATGAACAAATTATATTAATTAATATGTCAGAGTAATATTCTACAAAATGTGCGAAAAGCAAAAGATTATTAATAAAAATATTCATATTATGCAGCAATAAAAAAAATAAAAACAAAAAATAAATATATTTTAAATTTGGGATTCATTAAAAGTCAACTAACAAAATTACTAAACTTCAAGATGAGTTATTAACTAGTTAATTAGTTTATCTAGGGTTGTAAGCAAATTATTTATTTTTTTTAATTGAAATAATAAATAAAGGATAATAAAATAATAAGAATACTTATTGCATCTTTCATATTTATCAAAATTTGGAAAACATGTCTCGAAAAATTATGAGTATTGAAATTCTTGGCATTACATAATTGGCATTACGTAATTAACAGTACTGAAAACAAAATTTTCAATACTGTTAATTAAAATGAAGAATTATTTCATTTTCAGAAGCAATATATAAACATGTGCTGTATACATATAGATCGATTGAAAATCAATCTTTTCCAAATGGCCTTTTTATGAGAAATTCTAATGAAAAGTTAAATCTTTATAAGTTCTTTTCATTTAAAATATAATTTTTATACATTTTTTATTTTTGTAATGGTTGAGGTTTTAGGCATTTGTGCTAATTTTTCAAACATAAAAAAATGTGGTCGTATTACTATATCAAGGATCTTATTCTGACTCGATTAAATGATGTCCATCCGGCCGTCGGAACGGCTGCCTGTTTGTTCATGTAAACATAGTGAACAGAGTAAAATTTTTGCAATTTTAAAATATTAATTTTTTAAAATGTTGATGAAATTTGGCATAAATATTTATTTTGGTATAGTAAAGAAGCACGACTGGTCCAATATTTCACTAGTACTCCATAAAAAAGTCCCCGCGGAATTGGGTTTCAAAGATCATAAATATCTTGAATATATAAATGTATCGTTGACTTAATGAAGAAAAGACGTATCTCGTATAGTAGAGAAAAATTTTTAATTTTTTTATAAATGTTGAAATAAAATAATATCTTGCGTCAAAGTTAAACCATAATTACTAAGAAATAAGCTTTGACTCTCATGATTTATTAAATAACGTTGATTTTTATTATGGGTTTTTCAAAATTCCAAAATTAATAAAGTTTAAATAAAAATATGCTGTTTTATAGACAACACTACAGTAAGTAAAAATAAGAAAGGATTAGGTTGACGTTTGTAATAAATTTACCTATGAAATCTGCGGATTTCGGAAAAAAGCTTTTTTGCATTTTTGTGTCCTAGTCCATTTTTTTCTACTAGCCCAGCAAAAACTTTTTGATTTTCGGCAATGACAACTATTAAAGTAGCTTCTTGGTAATGAGTCGTTTCCGTGACTTTTCGAACTTTCCATGTAGTTATATGAAATGCAATACTATTCCCATCAAGTACTACTTGTTAATAGACTACTGTAAAATTTTGAGCAAGTGTCGTCATTTACTTCGCGTTTAACAGCTGTTCAAAACATACAACTTCGTGTATATTTCTAAAAATGGAAAAAAGTGAATTTCGAGTGCTCATTAAACATTATTTTTTGCGAAAAAAAAAACCGTCAATCAAACCAAGGAAAAGCTCGATAAATACTATGGGGACTCTGCACAATCGATTTCAATGGTAAAAAGGTGGTTTACTGTCTTTCGTTGTGGTCACACAAGTACAAATGACGCTGAACCTTCTGGACGGCCAATTGAGGTCAGTACATCCGAAAATGTCGAAAAAATCCACGATATAGTGTTAGCCGACCGAAGAGTAAAAGTGCGTGAGATTCTTGATGCCGCAGGCATTTCATATGGCAGTGTGATTTTCGATTTTAAATGATCAGCTAGGTATAAGAAAGTTGTCTGCAAAATGGGTGCCACGCTAGCTCTCAATTGACCATAAACGTAAACGAGTGACAACTTCAGAGGATTGTTTGGTGTTGTTTAATCGCAATCCGAATGAGTTTTTTCGGCGTTTTGTAACTATTAATGAAAAATGGATCTATTACTGTACTCCGGAGACCAAGCAGCAGTCTAAACAATGGGTTTCTCCGGGTGAACCTGCTCCAAAGAAGGCCAAGGTAAGTTTGTTGGCCAATAAGGTGATGGTAACCGTTTTTTGGGATACACGCGGGATAATCCACATCGATTACCTTCAAAAAGGAACAACAATAAACGGCGAATATGATGCCAACTTACTATACCGATTTAAGGAGGATTTAAAAAGAAAAGGACCCCATATGACCAAGAAAAAAAGTTCTTTTTCATCAAGATTATGCACGGGTGCACACGTGTGCAGTCTCAATGACAAAATTCTATGAATTGCGCTACGAATTGGTACCTCATCCGCCATATTAAAAAAATGGCTCGGCGGAAAGAAAATGTAAATGACGAAACTTGCTCAAAATTTGACGGTAGTCTATTAGCAGGTGGTACTTGATGGGAGTAGTTTTACATTTCACATAACTACGAGGGAAGTTCTAAAAGTCACGGACATATTGATCCACCCTCGTATGATTATTATTTGTAATAAATTCCTCTTCTTGTTGAACCTCTGACCTTTAGGAAGGTTAATTTAATATCATCATCAATTTGAAATCAAGATTACGTATAAAAGGGATATGACATATAAAATTTGGTAATTAAAGTACCATAGATCTGGCAGTCCTGTTTCCCTTTTGGAACTAAGAAATATCAGAATTTTAAAGGTAACTTATTGAAAAATGTGAACACCGATAATTGTTAAAATCTCTCACCTTTTTTCAAAATGACCTTAAAACTTCTAAATTTATGCAAGTATTAAGAAAAGCCTATTTGGGCCCAAAAACTTCAACTTGACAAAAGTAATTCTTTTGCAAGTAGGGATCATATTACCAAGTATGCTGGAGCCAATAACACCCGTTAAAGGCATATACTGAAAAATTGATTTCTCTTGCTTTAACGAATAATAAAACCAGAATGTTCCCAACTTATGTTCATTCTCTTTTCTTTGTGATTATTAATTATATATATAGTCGAACCAAGCCCGACTATATGATACCCCAAAATATTGTGCATTTCAATCAAAATTCATGGAGGGTTCTTATATTAGACATGTGGACAATTTTTGACCGATACTTTTACTAAATGTAAAATAAATTAGAAGAATACATAATATTACCTTAATACTAACATTTGTAAGAATTTATGCACTTTAGGGTGATTCCCGAAAGTGGGCTTATATGGGTGCAATGGTAAATTATGGAGCGATTCTCATAAAATTTGTCTATATGATTTCTACCTATATAAAACTTATTTTTGTCGAATATAAACCTGATACTAACATGTGTATGTGATTTATGCACTTTAAAGTGATTTTCGGAAGAGGGTTTTATATGGGAGCTATGGTTAATTGTGGATCGATCTTCATAAAATTTGCAGAAAGATTGATACTTGTATGGAATTTCTTTGTACCGAATTTCATTAAAATATTGCTATATTTAAGGCATTTATGATCCTTAAATCCGTATTCCGTGAGGACATTTGTATGGGGGCTAGGTGAAATAATGGACCGATCATAACCAATTTCAATAAGTTTCGTCTTTGTATCATGAAAGTCCTACGTGCTAAATTTCATTGACTTATCTTCAAAATTGCGACCTGTACTTTGTGCACAAGGTTTACATGGACAGCCAGCCAGCAGTCCAGCCAGCCGGACGGACGGACGGACATCGTTAGATTGACTCAAAAAGTGATTCTGAGTCGATTGGTATACTTTAAGATGAGTGTTGGGTAATTTTTTCTGTGCGTTACAAACATCGGCATATAAAAGCTAAACTGGCAATATTGATCTCTACCTAAACTTATTTCCAAATATTCTCTGCCTCCTATAAAAAACTGCACATATTGTGTATTTTCAAGGTGCAGTTAACATGTTGATGATACGTCTGTTTATATTGTCTAAGAAATTTTATTTTTCTTAATGTTGTTTACAATTTTGTTAAACGTATGTTTATAAACATTTATAAACATTTTTATTTTATTAGTGTAAACAAATTAATAATGTAACAAAAACAAAAGGCAAAATATAAGTAAAATTATATACTAAACTGACACTATAATTTAAACAGCACACATTATACTCGTAAATATGTACATTTTCTTCTAGACATACGGTATTATCATTGAAAAATACTCACTCATATCAATGGCACTGGCAGAAAAAATATTTTTTATTTTTACTCAAGATTCAGTCCGTATCTAGAACTCACGCATTTAGTGAGGTTTCAATTATTTTATAGTAGATTTTTGTTTTAAATATTTAAACAGTATATAAACTACAACAAATATTTAGTCGTAGTATTTATTTGCCTCAACGATCCCAAAACAAATGCGACATACTAAAGTACATAAAGTAAATGAACTTTAATAAATAATAAAAAAGCAACAAAAATTGTACGAGTATTATCAGTTCTAGTTTTTTTTCTAAACAATTCAAAAACAATTATACTTTCATAAAAAATATAATATTGTAAAACTATTATAACAGTTTCAAACAAAACCTTAGAACAGCAACAGTTAGTCAAGTGAAGTATTACAAATAAAAAAAAAAAAAAAAAAAAAAATTACAATAATAAAAAAATCTAAAAAGGAAAAAAATACATTAATACAACATTTTAAACATATTAATAGTGTTAACATTATATTAAAAATTATTATAAAATAATAATAGCAATTCATGTGTATATTATGGATTATCTAAAAAATAGCTAAATAAAAAAATTTCTTATTAAAAAATATTTCAAAATTGTTGAATGAATACAGTTGATATTTAATCGCTTTACGCTAATGTTGTGTTTGTGCTCTTTTTCTGTTTAGATAGAACATTTATTTGAAAAAATAAACAGTGAATATTTATAAGAATAGATAAAATAAAATCCATAAGAATATTCATTAATTTTTATTTTGTTTTAATTTCCTTTATTACTAAGATATTTTCAAAATCAACTCAAAATGGAAATGAATGTTGGTGTTATGGAATTATTTAAATTACTTGGCAAGTAAGTTTATTAAGTGAAAATATAATAATTGAAAATACGATTTAATTAAAGAAAGGATATAGTGTAAATCCAAAAAATTTCGACTCTAAATTACAGTTCTAAAAATTTATATCTTCATTTTTTTTAATTTGGCGTAATCATTTTATCGTGTATGAATCAGTGCTATATCGTTTACGATTCACTTTTTATTGATCTCTGAAATAGGAAACCTCGGGCAATTTCGTCAAACATGAACAAAGTTTAAGATTAAATAATTTTTATAAGCATTATCCGATTTTAACCAAATTGATATCAATGAAAAGGAATGATATTCTTTTTTATCATAAAATCATAATAGTTAAACATCTTCCTGGCACAAGGGCAGCTAAAATGAAAAATATTCTTTATCCTAGGATAACCCGATAAAGGGTTTTTTAGTTTTTATTATTTTTTGGCATGATTTTTACTATGAAATTGTCACTGAAGTGTAAAAATTTTAAAAGAGGATCTAAGTGGGATCAAAAGTTATATTAGTTTATCTGTAGAAATTAGTACAATTTTACTAACAAATGAATATCTTTTTCAGCATTCTAATACTTTTGAATTTAGTATTAAAGGAAATAGGAAAGGATAAAACAAGCAGTGCCCTTCAATATCGAACATATGATACCCTACATGCTTGTGTATGGGCACTAAAATGATTATCGGGAGAGGGCGTTATATGGGACCTATGGTCAATTATGGAACGCGTATATAAAAATTATTTATATACAATTTTTTTTCGACATTTTCATTTATGTGAGATTTGTGCACATTGAATATTGGAGCCATTGCGAATTATGGACTGGTAATTATAAAATTTAATGGAATGATCTACATTTGTACAAAATTTGGATATGTTAAATACTATCTCGATATTGATATTCATGTGAGATTTATGCAAGGTTAATTGATTTTCGGGAATGGGGATTATATGGGAACTATGTTCAATTATTGATCTATGATTGCGAAATGATGATTTATAATTATCTACAACTCCAATATATAAAATTTTGAATTGGTGTTAATATTACTATGTGATTTATAAGCTTTTAAGTCATTTTTAGACTGCGGAACCCACATGAAAGGTGTGATCAATTATGGACCGATCATTATAAAATTCTGTACAATTATCTGTTCTTGTACAAAACTTATGTGTGCTGAAATTTACGTAAGTACGACATAAATATATATATATATATATATATATATATATATATATATATATATATACTATTTCGGGGAAAAGAAATGTATGTAGTATAGATGAAATAATGGATCAATCATGGTTAATACCAATAGATCTGCTAATATGCTTCTAAAACTTCTAAAATAATATCAGATTATTTTTTCGGGATCTGGAATGTGCTATATATGCAATTTTTTTCAATAGATAATATTCTGTTATTTTTAATATTAATAATTAATAAATATTAATAATTAATTTTAATAAGTATAACAATATGCCTAAAAACCGCTTAATATCTAACAGAAAATGTGTTAGCTTGCAAAGAAAAATTGTTGTAAATTTTGGTGCCATTGAAATTCCATTTTGAAATTTTTACACTATAACGATAAATTGATTGTAAAATATTGTGTAAAAAAATAATGAAAATTAAAATACCATTTTTCAGGATATTCAAGGATAAATGATACTTATTCATTTTGGAGGTCGTTATGTCAGGTAGATGCTTAGTTATGACTTTATTATAAAGAGGAGTCTCAGTTCTTTCCAATGATATCACGCTTGTTGAAATCTGATAATAAAAAAAGTACTTCAAGTTTAAATTTGTCTCTTTTTTGACAAAAAAAAAAAAAAAAAGTCGAGGTGTCTAAATTTAAAGACTCATAGAATATGAACCATTAACGATATGGTGCAGGTTGATACGCCATATCAAGCGCACGGAGGAGTAGATTATACTTGCTGATTTTAATTGAAATCGGTGGTAGTCAAAATCCGAGCAGGGTAGACTTTTCACACCCAGCGTTACCATTTGCAGACTTTATTCACCAGTTGCCTCTTTTTTAAAATGGAACTAAATGACGACTTTTTAAGACTATGTGCTAAATAAGAAGAAACTAAGCTGTTTGAAATATCTCGTCCCATATATCAATTATATCAATTCCAATGAACAAGTCAATTATTTTGAGATTTTTTCCAAATATGATGATGTAAAAAAACCGCGAACAATTTATAAATCAACTGAAACTATTAAAAACTAAAGTTTTTAAACAACTATTTAAGACATCAAGTGCCGAAACTTTTTGGTCCGGATTGAGAAAATTAAAAAAAAAATAGATTTGATGAGTATTTATATCACAATTTATAATTCTACTTTCGCTCATAGCACTGTTTCGGCGGAATGTCTTTTTTTCTAAATTATCACTAATTAAAAATAAATTGTCTAGGAGACTTAAGACCAACATGTTTTCAGTTTTAAGTTTGTTAGACGGGGATTTGTAAGATTGAAATCCGAGTGAAGACCTCGTACAGAAAAGACAATTTTATGTTAACTAGTTTTATGAATAAATTAATTTTGCCATAAAAACTTATTATAAATAAATTATTTTGTAATTAATAAAATCTATTTTGAAAAAAGCTTTTTAAACTATTAACGAAATTTGACTTAATTTTATGTTGCTGATCAATTATATGTAGTACCGCTCTTGTACCTATATATACAATATTTTTACAAATTGAAATTTGCTACCTAAAAATACAAAAGCAAAAAGTGCAATTTTTGTGGAATTCTCCATAAATTTTTTCCATTCAATTTATTTTACTTCTATTTTAATTTTTTCATTAAATTTATTTTTCAATTTTATTGAGTAAAACAAAAAGAACTAAGTTCACACAGAATCCAAACTATTCTATATAAAACTGTGAATTTGCTTAGCGAAAAAAACTACTTAAGGTATATCAACGAGTTATAGATCAAAATAGGCATACTTCTTAAAAATTTTAAAAATTAATAAATTTTGTCATAAAAATGTGACTACTCTGTATTCAACTGTCGTTAGCCTCTACAATAACAAAGAATATGGAGAATATATCCGCAAGATTAGAATTATAAACGCACGAAAAAAAGTGTAAAAAAATGGGAAAATGTAAAGTAATTTTAATTCCTTCCATTTAATTTTTTGAACTTGTACAACAATCATGACATAAAACGAAACCTATGGCGCTAAAATTTTTCACTCTATTAGTTTCAAGTCTTGTAAGTTCAGATCTGTAACCCATTTGTTCAAAGTCGTATTACTACAAAACTTATTAAGGATTTAAGCCAGTTCCAGTCAGGTTAAAAATTTTTAATAATGAACATTTTATTTATTATGGGTAATTATTTATATTACTTATATGATGATTTTATTATATTCGTCCAAATGTCTTTCTGCAAAGTTAGCTATTGTCCCAGATAAGAAACATTCAATTAGCGCTGGTCAATTTAATTAAATTAGAACTTCAAATACTTTAAAACAAGGACTATCATTTTCCGACCCGTATTGCTCTAAAATTTCGCAAATTCTTGAAATTATTTTATCTGTTTTAATAAAACAATATTAAACATGAAATAAATATCTCAAAAATATTTTGTTATTTAATTTCAGATATTGCTATTCTATATTTTTCTGTCGCAAGTAAGACATTTTCTTATTGTATATATTTTTTAAATAGGAATCATATTGTGTCGGCATCCACAAAACTCTTTCATGACATATGTCAGTATTCATTCGATTTGATTAATCTGACCGGAAATTACGATCTCTAATCTCGACTTAACCAGATATGAATTTCTTTAAAAAATTAAAATTCACCCCGGAAAAATAAAGAAAATACCCGGCATTTTGTGAGCTTTTTTAAAATTCGCAAAAATTTAATTTTTTATTAATAGCATACATACCTGAAATATTAATAGCGGTCCGACTCCCTGAGTTGTAAGCAAACTTTGCAGAAATGTATTTGATATAAATATCAAGTCGAGCTAAATCTAGCCCAACCATAAGCTAATTCATACTTTCGTGTACATACACGAATACGCATGTATAATAATATATTGATACTAACATTTATATGGGATTTGTATACTCAGAAGTTAACCTTATATGGGACCTATGATCAACAAGGGGCCGATCATCGTAAAATTGTACATAAAGATTTATAATTATATAAAACTTATTTGTCCCGAATATAATTCAAATATTGCCCTATTTAGTATTATGAGCGTTAGTCCGCTTTTCCTGCAGGGCACTTGTATGAAGGTTATTTCCTATGATGGTCAATTTTTTCCTGTTACAAAAATAATTATTCGTACCAAATTTATTTAAGATATCACTAAAATTGTTAAATCGTCTCAGAAGGTGATTCTGATTCGAACAATATACTTTAAGATGGAACTCTGACAAGTTTCCCTGGGCGTTTCAAAAATCAGCACCAACTATTAATACCCCAACCTATGGTAGTGTAAGGTATATATAAAATAAATTGATCCTACAACTGTAATTATCGTCCAGTGTATAATTTAATGTTTAATATTCCATCTTTTCTTAAATTACTTTTATATATACATATAAAAATCACATAAGATCTTTTTAATTATGTGTATAGAGACAACTTATTATTTTCAAAACGTATCTTAAAAGTTATATTTACTCTAATTTAGTCTAATATTATCGTTTAAAAGTAAATTAGCTGTTTATATACCCACCATATATTTTTGAATTATGGTCGCAATTCTATATAAATGTAAATAGACCAGAAATAGTATTGGATAATAAATTAATTTAAAAAATATATCTTTCTCTTTTATGTATACTATATATCATTTTTATATATAATTAAAGAAAAGTTATAAATATAAACAAAGTGCAATGTTTCAGAACAAAATAAAATGATGTTTATATTAATTATATTGTACGTCTATTAACATTAAACGAATATTGTCACTTAAGTTTTATGACTATTTAATTATACATTCAAATTAAATATTTCTGTTTATATATTGTACTTTTCCCTTAAATTACCGCACTTTAGCATTTATTAAAATACGACAAATCGAATTTGAATATTATATAAATAATAGCATGACATTATAAAACTCATTGAAATGTTTTAGTTTCCTTATTGAAACAGTGGTATAGAAAAGAAATTATTTAATACTCTATAATTATTGACCGTTTATTGAAATAATTAAGTAAATTAAATTCTTTGGAAAAAATATTAAAAAATTCCAGTGTTGCACGAGAAAAGATTTCTGTTATTTAATTGTTCAAAATAGTAAAACTGCAATTACTTTGTTGAAGAAAATATGAAAACAGGTATATAATTATACCTCTTTTACTTATAACACGATAAAATTAATTACCGTTACAAAGTATCTGTATGTATTATTAATAAAAACTATTAATGACTATTTAATTTATGTTTATGTTTTTATTGAAAAGCTTTTATTCATACCCTTAACCACAGGTGCGAAGCATATACACATATGAGGAATTTCAAAAATTTTGAAAAAATTTAGTAAAAACATTTTTTTCTGATACGAACGTTGTTTTGCTGTTTCATTAAGCAATATTTATGTATGAAAAGTAATCACACAGCAAAAACTTTGCTTTCCTGGTAATTAATATTGGAGTCTTACTTTCTGCCTAAATAACTACTTATTTCGTTCGAGTTGTTATGTAGTTATTTTTCTAAGCTAGGTATACTAAAAACTATAATATAACACGGAAACTAACAGAGACCAGACAACAATTCTTACATTATTTTTCTAAACGAAAATAGTGTTTTTGCGAGATAAAAAATGATAAAAATTGGTGTCCGGCAATCTTGATGAGTTCCTCATTGATAAAAAATATACTACTCTGCTTATTTGTACGGAGCACTGATGTGATGGGGATCCAATTTAAAGATTTTTTACTTAATTAAAGTTGACGTAGTATTCCATAAGTAGTAGCTCTAGAGGTCATTGCTATTATGTAGTGATTATCTTAATTAAAGTAATGATATAAATACTTATTTTTCTTTCTAAAATGTTATTTAAAATGACTACTATTAACTAAATAACGGGTGAAATACGTACTACTCATTATACCAATTCAATGTTTTTGGCGGGCATTTCATCAATACGAGCAAAAGTTGTGGAACTTTAAAGTTTAAACTTAAAAAAAAAAACTTAAAAATAGAGGTATTGTTTTATCGAAACCAAAATAACTCAATTCGTAGAACTTCCAAAGTACTATCAGCACATGTCAAAACTATTACTGCATTTTTAATATTTATCAAAGTGCACGGAAAAAAAATTTTTTAATTTTATTTTTTGAAAAAAAAAAAAAAAAAAATATTGGTTAAAAATCTTTAAATATAGTGGGCAAGAGTAGGCATATTTTGGGATATTTTGCTGAAAAATTCACATTCAAACGTGTATCTTACTTAGTGATAAGTTTACATCGAAAATAATTTTTTTTAATTCGCACTATAATGCGAAATATGTTGAGCTGATTTTTTAGATCAAGAACATCTTTTCGTCCTCACAAATATAAGTCCTTAAAATATTTTGAAGCCCTCTGAATTTTAGTATTATGTGAATAAAATGCTTTAAATTGAAATTAATATTAACGTAATTTATATTTCGCCGTAGCTGTCAGCAAGCGAATTGTGTTTAGAGAAAAATGTCGCTGTATCCGGTATAAATAATATTTCTTAATTTTTGTTCTCATTTTCGATTTTAACAACTAGATGCTTCTTTACAGATACTTTTGAATGATAAGAGGTAATATCTAGTCTTAAAAAATGCGTAAAAAGTTTTGAAAATTTGGTGAAAATTTATAAAAAAAATTCAGTTTACGCGATATTTTGGGCAATTTCTGTAAAAGCAGTATTTGTTGATAAACATACATTTTGAAAACCTTTACGCCAATTATATGGAAGTTTATGATGAGGTAACCCATGTCTGATTTCCTGACATCAACGAGATATACCTCAAACAGTAGAGAATAACTTCTTCTTTAAAATTTTGTTCTCTAAATTTCATTTCACATATGAGCGAAAATTTTCTATCGCAAAAACTGTAAAATTTGAAAAATCGTTAATTTTTGGTAATAATTTTTTCACCATATAGAAAACCACTACTTGTTATACAAGATAAGAATTTCCCAAGGGTTGTCTATCAACTGGTTAATAGTTTGAATCTAAAAGACATAAATTGTCAGTGCAAACCTAAAATAAACCAAAAAATCTTGCGAAGTTCCAACTCAATTTATTGTTTTGTTCTTTTTTAGGTTTAAATATCTGCATTTCCTTGAGATTTTATGTGAATGATCTAAAATTTTAGAAGACTACCGAAATCCATAAACAGTTTTTCTATTTTTAAAACAAACTTTACAAATACAAGACATAAATTTGATTTCAAAGAGTTTTGAAAATTTTTTAAATTCCTCATATAAGTTCGCTACTTCATTTGTAATTTCTAAAATTTTCACGAAAGTTACCACAAACAGCGTTATCTTTGAAAATTTTAAAGAAGTGTCAAAAAAGAGTTTTCAAAAAAAGTCGCCCAGAAATGAAATTTAAAAAAGCTGCTTCAATACTCTTTAAAGTTTGTTTATTTTATAACAAGGAAGACAAAAAAACTTGAATTTTAAGAAAAACTAATTAATTTAATTTTATTAGTGTAAAGAAAAAAGTTTATAATATTTGATTAATACATTTTGGAATAATTTTTTAAATGTTAAAATTTTTTTTATATATATACATATAAATTTTTTTCTAAAGAAATAAGATTAACAAGTTTAAAAAAAATTGTTTCAATTAATTTATCAATTTAAGGCATTTATTTTTAATATTTGCATAAATAATTATATTTATTTAGCTTTCGCAATGAAATATAATGAAAGCAAACCAAAATTTTTGCAAACATTTTTGTAAAATATCTAAAATTATAATTATATACTATTTAATAATATATATGCAAAAAAAATTATTTTTTATGAAAAAAGTATGGGAAAAAGTCATGTTCGATTCATAATATTTGTGAAAGCAAATTTTATATTTATGATTTTTTTTTCTCAGTGTTATTTTGTTACATTTACTATAATAATTTTTAATGTTAATGTAAAATTGCTAATACCGAGGATTTTTCATAACATTTTGTCCTGCTTTATTTAAATAAACAATTTTTTTATATTGAATGAACTCTTAATTTTAATTTCACTACTATCAAAATCACTACATTGTGAAACAATCTCAAAATGGGTCAAGATATTTCAAAGAACTTAGTTTCTCGTTATTTAACACATAGCCCTAAAAGTTCATTTAGTTCCATTTTAAAACAGGGGCCAAAAGGTGGCCAGGTGGTAAAAAAAAGCGGCCCAACGGTAACGTTGCCCTCAAAATATATTCGTGGTCCTTATTGGTAGGGGAGTCGAAACAACGATGTTCGTCTGTACGTTTTGAGTATCAGTTTTTATGATTTTTATGAAGGCACATTTGGTCATTTTATATGTGAAATTTAACTCATGGGAATTTTGTGGGCGAATTTTCAATTAGCTGGTAGCCGTTTAATGTATTATTTATAAGTTTATTACAAAAATATCAAAGATTAATGGGAACGAGAAAAGTCTATTTTTGAATAAAAAAAAGTTTTTTTTCTGGCCCTATTTTTTTGGCATTTAGCCTGTTCTGACCTTTTTTAAAGTACAATTTAGCCTCTCTTTTCCTCACCTTCTAGCAACACTGGTCAGAAGCTTATGTTGAATTTGAATAAAAATAATTTACCGTAGTTACCACTCTTTCGAAAATCACTTAAAGCACATAAATCCAATATAAATCTTAATATCAAGATAAAATTTTGCACACAAAAATGTTTTATGTGAGTACGTAGAAAACATTTCTACATTTCTGGAATGTGTTTTAGCTTAAACTGTATGAACTGAACAAACAAATTTATTGCCAAACTTTTTTCATACAAAATAAAATTATTTTCATAAATATTATAAAATTGTACATAACGATAATTTTTGGAATTTAGCGAAATTTTTGGTTTATTTCTGTTGGCTTTAATTGCGGAAGCTAAGCATTAAAATGTCAATTTTCTAGAAAAGAAAATCTGTAAAAAAGAATGTCTGAAGTTGTGCATAATTTTGGAACCATTATATAGCACATACTTTATCTTTATAAAAAAAAAAAACTAAAAATATTGTTTTACCTCATTGTGATGCTGAAAATCATTAAATACTAAAAATTTTCTTAGGAAAATTAAAAAAATCACAAATTGAAAATATAATTGAAAATTGAAATAATTTTATTCTAGACGAGGTAAAATTGATAATACGTAATAATTATTATATTGTCATCGATAACTAAAAGTGTACAATTACATAAAAAAAGTGGCGACAAAATTGTTAACCGGATCAAAATTGTTGATTTTTTATCACTCATACCCCCAAAAAAAAGTGCTCTGTGGAACGGTATAATTGAACACCTATATAAGACCCTTCCAGATGATCACTTTAACGCTCGTATATACATATTAGTGTTGGGTATCATATGGTCGTGCTTGATCAAATATAAATTTCGTAGTTGTTATTCAAGGCGAATTCATAGAAAATGCGGGCATCTCTACAATACAAGCAAAAAAACAACATAGCTTTTTTCGGAAAGAACATTATTAGCTTGTCAATGCATAGAGCAAAAACATTAATTTTTTCGGTTGAAATTATAATTTTAATTGATTTGGAGTGTGTGGTGTTTTATAGTAAACGTCGGAACAAGGAAAACCACAAAAAACAACGAATCTTTCTAAAATTATTTTTGAAACAAACATATAAATCAAACAGAAAAAAATATAAATAAAAAAAATGTAAACTGTGACATTTGGTTGTCATAATTTGTGGCGAATTTAAACCAGCTGTGTTCTTAGCCTCACCTTCTATGAATTCGCTTTGGTTGTTATTATTATATATAAATTGGTATCGAACAATTTTTTGTATATAAATTTTTTCGTTGCACTTGTTTTGTTAATCTTATCGCTGTTTGTACTTAGTGATTTTAATTTAATTCAAAATTAAAACATATTTATTTTATATTATTCAAGTTTAAAATATTAAACAAACAATTTAATTCCTATACGTCGAGCTACAGTCAGTGTCAAAAAAATGAACAGCGAACAGTTTAACATTTATAAATTCGTAGATATTAAAAAGGGCAGAGTAGAATAAAAATGTTTTTAATTTTTTCAAGTGTATTCAGTACTAGTTTATTTAAATTAAAAAAAAATAATCATTTATTTTTTCCTCATTTTAAAATTAATATAAATCTCAAGAAAGGCCTTATTTTAACCGTCAAAAAGGTATACACTCTCATACTTTTTCAATATTCTATTGATATAATTGAACACTAACGGCTAATGTTTAATTATCTCAAAATAGCTTGATCACCCCCTTCAATCACCAGATTTGAATCCCATCGAGCATTTATGGGAACATCTAGACTGGAAGACAAAAAGTCCCTAAAAGGCTTAATCACTGAGAAATGGAATAAAATTCCCTCACAATTAACCAAAAACCTAGTTGATTCAATGCCTAGAGGACTTGCTTCAGTCATAAAAGCAAAGGCAAGCAAACTAAATATTGGTCTTGGAGAAACTTTTTAGTTAAAAAAAACAATAATAATAATTTTAAGTGTACGTCTTTTTTAGCTCTTTTAATGTAATGTAAGTTTTTCTGTTATACCTCCCCCTTCTTCATATTTTTAACATGATAATTTTTGTCATATATGGACGGGAAGTGATAATAATTTGTAAAATTGTTTTTTGATTTATTTTCATGCTTTCATTGCGATACCAAATTATTTCAAGAATTTAGGAGCTTTGAAGTGTTTCTGTTGGAATTAATTTATAATCGCTACAAATTAATGCATTAATCAATCAATTATTGTTGTATTGCAACCTTTAAATGATAACCAAAAATATGCAAAATCATATTTTTTCTTGGGCTTCAAATGAACATGACATGGCATGATCTTATTTCTAATCAACATATTGGCTATTGCGTATTAAATATATTTTAGAGCAGTAGTATCAATATTAGAATTTTAGCAAGTTAGTTTGTCAAAATATCACACTGTACTTTGAGAGAAAATTCAAAAATGCTGTAAAAACTAAAAAAATACTCTTTTTCAAAACAGTCCAGCTCGTGAACGATCATTTAATTAGTCTATTAGTTAAACCAAAACATTTTGGGAAATATTATAAAACAAACCAGTGTTTATTTTCAGGGGGTAACAAAAACATTTTTTTTTTTTTCTCTCATATGAATTGAGTAGCCTTATATAAGAGTAGAAGAGGGACCATTCACCATAGGAGTATATCTGTTTTTAACAATTATCATGAAAACGAAGTAATAGTTTTTATGGATCTAGTCAATTTTGTTTTCTTTTGTCGATGATCTGTCATTCAACTAACTTTTACATTTTCACCGGAGGCAATCGTGATTTTTTTTTTTTTTCGAGACCAGCGAAAATATTTTGCTATAAGAATTTTCTGTATTAAGTTTCTTGGGTTTTAAAATTTGAAAAAGATATTGTTCAGTGTTTTAAACTTGATAGTAATAAAAAGAAATTGACAACAGCTATTTTAATAAATTAATTTAAATTTTGAGAAAATTATCATTGGTGCTGAAGTCTCTCCTTGGGAATCAATCGCCAGACTTCTGATCTTCTGGATCTGTAATTATTCTTTCGAAATGTAATTAGTTTTTATTTGTTTTGTCAGTTGTAGATTTAAATAAAAAATACCATATTTAAACAAACGATTCTATATCACTCATTTGCTGAATTTACCTCCTTGGTTGTGTAGTGTTGCCATTTTTTTCACCTCAGAAGTTCAAAAATAACAAAAGATATCTAAGTCTTTCATCAAATTATTTTCTAATTGTAGTTTGATGAACGGACATTGTTAATTCGATTAATTTTAAGTCATCTGGAGTAGTTCAACTCATTCTGACATCCTCTCTATGTCGCGTTGAGTTGAAGTTTACTATAAAAAATGAAACACCACAAATTAATGAAATCTTAATTGTAGGGTTTAAAAAAATTGGATACTCCACTGTTGAATATGTGAAAGAAAATACGGCGTTATTATTAACTATTAACTTGCAATAACATAAAGTTTTGCTAAATATAAATGTAAATTCTATAAAATTTTAGCTAAAAATTCCTATAGACTACAATTATTAATTTTTATTTAACATAATACTCAAATACTTATCATCAGGGCAACTAAATATATGCTCCAAAAAAGTGTTTTATACGCATAAAAAGTGATCTTAAAATCAGAAAATATGTCCTTAAAATTGAAAAATATGTACCTAAAATATTACTTTTCTGGCTAAATTTTAACCTCCTTATTCAAAATGAAAAAATATATGCTTGCTAACGAGTGGTTAACTTATTCTTACGGAAATTTACACACAAAGAACTTAGAAACTCGTTAGCAATTATAGACTTTTTCATTTTGAATACGGCTGTAAATTATCTACCATTCATGCTAAACATAACTTGGTTTTTATTAGGAATTGTTAAAACATATTGTAAAACAACATTTCACCAGGAAATTACTGAATTTCTATCAATTTACAAGATGCAAATTATTAGGGAATATGATTTGAAAAACATATGTGATATTAAAAAAAAATTTCGCTAATGGCAAATTCAAATTTTGCAGCAAAATTATGCTCTTTAGTGCAATATATGCAAAATTACGCCTTCAGGTAAAAATATGCCATTTAAATGCTAAAATATTCTCTTAAATAAAATATGATAAAATATGCTGGTAAGCCAAGTATGTAAATATGTAAAAATATGCTTTTATAACCAGAATGTGTAAAAATATGCTATAACGAATCGAAACCAATATTCTTAAAATATTCTGAAACGAATAAATAACTAAAAGTTTTGTTCATTTGAAGCCCAAGAAAAAAAAAGGATTTTGCATATTTTTGGTTATCATTTAAAGGTTGCAATACAACAATAATTGATTAATTCTGTTTATTAATTTGTAGCGGTTGCATATGTCTAGCTTAAATAATGCATAGTTTTCTTGCAAAGTGTTAATTCCTTTAAGACTATGGCTTTGATTTTTTGCTTTCAAACAACCATAAGAAATAATATCTCCACTCAGGCATAAAATATTTGCAATTATTGATATAACTAAACAACAAAATAGAATAATATATTAGAAGACTCTGTTATGAATATTAAAAATTCGTGCAATTAATTTAGCAATAAATATTGCATTACCTTTTTATTAATATTTAAATGAATAAAAAATATTATTTAGAAATGAAATACACAAGTAGATAATAATTATTTTGTCAATCAAGCAAGACACTGAATATAGTGAAAATTTATTATCTACAATAGAAATTATTAAGTATAATTTAATAATAAAAAACCAGTTGTTTCAATTTATAAATAATTACATAAGGCTAAATTAAGTTAGCTTTTCTTGGCAAGTTTTGTGTATTTATAAAGTGATACTTAGAGTTAATTTTCCTGGCTGAGTTTATTACCTGTTGTTTATACTAAAATGATTTAAATGTTATTATCCGAAATTGGTTTTATTGGTCAATCTGAAGGCTTTATTGATACTCCATTTTCAATTTTGATCTGTTGTAAAATATTTGGAATGATTGAAATGTGAAATAAATAGTTTGTTTTACTCTTCTGTCTTTACACCTCGTTGAAACGTAACTGCTTAATAAGCGGAAATAGAAAAAGGTAAGCGCATATGAATACTGGGCAAAAACCTGCTTTTTAATTCCAATTGCACTTGTAATAATATATTCTAAGAATTTTTTTTTTAAATGCAGTATTATAACTGATGTTAATGGATGAAAATTATTAGAAATTTCAAAATGAGGAAATCAGAGTAAAACATTATTTTATTAATTTTTGAATTGTTATTTTCATTATCATTTTTATTATTATTATTAATTACTATTATTATTATTATTATAATTATTATCATTATTATTATTATTATTATTATTATTATTATTTTCATCGCCAAATCCTTAAGAAGGCTTACCATATTATCAAATGCTAAAAATGACAGTTGGGCTGATTTCGCATCCAAAATTTTGAGATTAATGTAAAGGTTCCATACTTTCCAAATATGTTTAAATAAAATGAAAAAATTTAAATATCATATTTATAGAAAAATGCATTTAAAAGACACAGTTGCGTTAAAATGCTCTTTTTAAAAATCTTTCTCATTTTTGAAATATTCGTATTAAAGCCGATATAGGTTAAATTGAAACACCATTTAGATCATCGAATTCCAAAAAGTTTTCGCAGAAATATTGTTACTTAAATTTATATACTTTTGAGATTTTTTGTGCTTTTAGAAAGTGAAAAATTTAAATAAAATCGAAAGTTTTAGCAATTTCGCAAAACTAAAAACTGAAATCGATAAGGACGTCCTTAGTTAATCGAGTACTAAATTTGATTAAAATCGAAAGACAGTCGGTAAAGTTTCGGGGAAAAACATTTCGATTTATTTTTGATAATTTATATAGTTTATAGAAACTGTTTTATATAAATATCATGAATTTCATGAGACATAACAAAAGTTATCTTTCGAATAAAAATTATTCGATTAGTCAAAGGAAACATTTTTAAATTTATTTGAACGAACAATATTTTTCAGTTTCACAGATAAAAGTCACCAATCACCAAATAATTCATTCAGTTACATTTTTTTTTTTTTTTTTTTGTTTTTTTTATTATGATTTTTATGATTATATAAAATACTAACAACTGTAAGAAATGAAAGACCAAAAAAAAAATGCAATTAAAAAATTTATTAAATCAAGCAAGTATATGATTGAATAAATTAAAAATTAAAATTGGAAAAAAGCTTATTTGAATTGCTTAAATATATTAATTAAATTTTGATATAAAATTAAACAACTATAATAATTAATTAATTAAATATATATAGTCGGTCAAGATCGACTATATGATACCCTACACCTTTCTGAACGAGCATAAAAATTCTGGAAGGAAACTTATATTACAATTTTACTAAATGTTAAAAACATATACATATATATATATATATATATATATATATATATATATATACATATATATATATACATATATAAATACAGAATAATGCGTTGATACTAACATCTAGATGATTTTAAGCGCTTTAGAGTGATTCCTGGAAGATGGTTTATATGAGAGTTATGGTAAATAATAGACCGATTCTCATAAAATTTGGCAATATTGTTTCTACTTATATATAACTTATTCGTATCGATTAACTTGATACTAATATTCATATGAGATTTATGCGAGTTAAAGTAATTTTTGGACAAGGGGTTTATAAAATTTGAACAAAGATTGATAATTGTACAAAACTTCCTTACTCCAAATTTCATGAAAATATTGCTATATTTAAGGCATTTATGATCGATAAAACCCTATTCCTGGAGGACATTTGTATGGGGTCTAGGTGAAATAATGGACCGATCATAAAAGTCCTACGTGCCAAATTTCATTGAATTTTCTTAAAAACTGCGACCTGTACTTTGTGCGCAAAGTTTACATGGACAGTCAGTTAGCCATCCAGTCAGCCAGATGGACGAACGGACGAACATCGTTAGATCGATCTAAAAAGTGATTCTGAGTCGATTGGTTACTTTAAGATGGGTACTGGATAACTTTTTCTATATATTATAAACATCAACACGAACGTATAATACCCCAACCATCTGTGCTGGTGTTGGATATAAAATTCGATATATCCATGAAACTAGTTTCGAAGGATGCTCACTTAAAGAAATATATGGGTGTTAAATGAAAGAAATATTACCTTTTCCTATTTGTTTTCCAATCATTCACACATGTGAAAAATTCGTTATATGGATAAAACTAGAGGCCGCTGGTGGAAAAACTGTTTTCTCCACAATATCAAATTTCACCCAAAAGGACTTCAAGTTTCGAAAGATGCAAAATTTTGAAAAATATAAAATATTTACGAAGATTATATCGAACCAATATGAATGTCAAATGAAAGCTAGAAATCCCTGCAATATAATAATATTTTTATTTAAACGTTGCAGAACAAAACGTTAAGAAACTATCGTTTTGCAAATTTAATATTACATCTATTACCTAATTATATTATTTATATAAATGATATTTTCTTAACAGTTTGTGCTGCAGCATTTAATTAAAGGCAGGGATTCTTAGCTTTCTATTGACATTCGTGTTGGGTTGGTATAATTTTTGTAAATATTTTATAATTTTTTTTTTTATAAGTTGTGTATTTTTCGAAACTCTGAAGTCCTTTTAGTTTCATTATTATGTATGGATTCTAGTTTGATGCATAATTGTGCACAAATTTTTGGAAAATTGTAGCACTGTGTAATATTAAGCAAACAAAAAAATTACTCATAACTTTTGAAGTTAAACTCCGATTTTATTGACTAAATGTCAGTAGAAAAAGTAATTAAGTCCTATTCTAACATCTTAATTAAAAATAAATAATTTAAAAATATGCATTTTTATTGCAAATGATATTTTTGATTTATTTTTGAAAACGTTCTCCCTTTTGACTTTTACTTTTTTTAAATAAGTATAAAAATTGATATATTGACCAAAATATTCAACTAGTTTCTTCCTTTTGTTTATGTTTTAACGAAATCCAAATGGATAAGAGGTCACATTCTGCTGGTGCTAATGGTGTCCAAAAACTCTGCTTTGGTACTGCCAAACAGAGACAAGAAGGCAATTTACGATTGCAAACTTGTTTCCCTTTTCTTTTTGATGAGAAGCTGTGGTATATGTAAAAATTTTTCTCTGTAAAACAAAAACAATTTAAAAAAAAAAATTTGGTTTATTTACAAAAAATTAAGGAAAATTATACCCAAATAAAACTATATATATTATTTATATACTATATAAAATATTGTAATCTTAAAATTTTAATAAAATATCTTTTCGAAATTTTTCTATTGAAAAAATTTACAAATATTGCACTTAAAATACTGCAAATGTATTTATACATCTAACGCAATTTATAACTAAAGTTTTATTTTTTTTAATTATATAACTTAAAGCGAATATAAATACTGTTCAAATATTTTTGAAATCCACGTACCTATTTTAATATTTCTGAAGTGGTCACCAAACAGTACTAAGACGGGAAGCAACCTTTCTTTCGAGCAACAACAACATTTCTCTCTTCTGTTCTGTGTGAATTTTACACACTTTTGCTTCAAAAATGTATCTTAGCATTTCAAAAAAACGTTTTTTTTATATTTTTTTGCACGTTATTGTCGTGTTTTAGCTTCCGAAACAAATTTGTTTTTCCTCAAACAGAAAAATTTATTTCTTTTAGTATTTTTGACATTCTCTTTTTTTTTTTTTTTTTTTTTTTTGAAATTTAAACTGAACAAACAAAGTTACTATTGGCTGTGTTCCCTTACTCTAAATTGGATATAAATTTTACCGAAAAGCGTGTCCTGGGGAAATTTTTAAATAATTAAAAGTAACAAAAAACACAAATTTTAACAAAAATAAATAAAATATAATTTATTTCTGTTTAGTTTTATTTAGTAAACGAAAAATATTCAAAAAATCCGGAAAAATTAAATTATATTCATGTATGAATTTTTAAAACAATTTGACGTTTTCTTTCTCGATCATTTTTTTGTGTTCCCATGCTCTAGCGCATTTTTTATTTTTATGAGAGCAAATTTTCTTTTTTTCTAATTTTACCGAACTTTACCCAAAATAGTACGACAACAAACCTACTGTTGGTATTAAAAATGAATTAAAATTTAAGTTATTTTAAATTATTCTCAAATCAATTCAAATAGGCAAAGAAAAATAAAATTACTACATTTTTGTGGATGTAATTCGCAATAAAATATTAAAATTGTTTTAAATCTACAAATATCATTGTGATTAATTTTAACTTATAGTTTTTTAAGATGTGTGGTGATAAGAGTATGGGATCCATAAAAAAAACTTATCTCAAGTTGTATTCAAACGTATATGAGATTATTTTCATCAGATTTCTGAACTAGTAATTTGTTCAGAGTTGTAATGTAAAACTCATACAGGATTAGCTCCTAAGTAGTAGTTCTTAAAAAAGCACCACTAGTTTACGGATGATATTAAAGCATTTGAACAGGTTATGATTACACCAGTTCTAGAACTAATATCTTTAGAACTTGTTTTAAATTTTTTTTCCTGGGTATATTTATATTTGTGAATATAATCCGCATCAAAAGCTGAAAATTTATGAAAGTCAGCGAATATAATTTTGAAGAATTATATTTAATAATTTTTGAATACTCTTTTGTGCAACTATGTATGCTTATGACGTGTGGTGAAAGTGAATTCCGCACCCAACATATAAATAAAATTTGACTAACACAAACTTCGTTAGTTTCTTTAACAACACAGTTAGGTTTTTTTTGACAAGCCTTCCATTCTTCAAATTCTTAATTTCAGTACTAATACTTATAAACAGTGTTGCCAATTTAGTTTTTTTAAGGCTAAAGCTAGCCCTTTTATTTTGCATTTAGCCTGAAAATTTTTGTTTCAGCTTTTACCTATTTTCCAAATCAAAAATAACAAGCAATTTTATTGACTTACTAAATCGATTATTATAATTAGTTTTCATTAGTCATAGAAAATAATTATAAATATAATTTAACATAATTTTATTTATTTTTAACTCTTATAAATTGCGAAAATTAGAAATGCTTAATTAAAAATTAATTATAGATTAAAATCTTTTATAAATATAATTTAACATAATTTTATATATATATATATATATATATATATATATATATTTATATATATGTCGTGAGTGACAAATAGAGATATTACTGAAATTGCGTAAAATGTCGCATAAACTGAAGTTTTTAGTTCATAACTATCCGTTTCATATATATATATATATATATATATATATATATATTCATAATTTTTAAAAATATTCCGTTTTACATTCCTCAAAACCAGCTGTAATGGAGATTTACATTCAAATGATTTAAAAATCTTTATTAAGATGATATCAAACTAATTCAAAAGTATTAGAAACATATTTGAAGAAATTTTTTTTTTATGCAAGCAATACTTTTTTCAGTAATTATAATTAGTATTTTCGAATTTGTTGCAATTTAATTACAATTAAAAAATCAGTGTTATTAAATGGTAATTAAATTTTTTACTTTATCATTATTTTCAAATAATGGTAATGAAAATTCAATTCTCAATGAAAACTTGTATGACTTTAAAGCATAGAAAAATATATATAGGGAATAGCTAAATTTGTTAATATAAAAAAATAAATAAATAAGGATACATCATTTACGCTGCCTACAGCGGCATAATCAACAATTACAGTTAGCATCTACCCTAATATTTTGGGAATTTACAAATTTATGGACCAAAAATAATTTTATAACCTCAAAAAGTATTCTTATTTATGTATTTTGAGTTGTAGTTTATGTAAATATAAAACAATGTTTTTTTTTATTAGCAGCACCTTAAATTTAGTTTTCTATGTAATTTTATTAATATTTTAGCTTTTATTTACATATTTTCTATTTACTACTTTTTTCCAGACTTATTTCATTCAAGATTGAAGAAAGATGTTTGGCAACTAATGAATATGAAATTGTAAACACCATGTTTGGCAAAGTGAGGGGCATGAAGCGAAAAAATGCTTACGAAGCTTATGACAAATATGTGGCATTTGAAGGTATACCTTACGCAAAACCCCCCTTGGGAGAGTTAAGGTTTCGAGCACCGCAACCTCCAGAGCCTTGGGAAGGTGTACTAGATTGTCTGTATTATAAGTCAAAGCCATTACAGAAGGACGTCGTAAAAAGAATAACACTGGGTTCGGAAGATTGTCTGTATTTGAATATATATGCCAAAAAGGTCATTATATCAGAAATGTTGATCAATTTGAAAGGTTTCGTTTTGAAACGTACATAAATACATACATACATACATACATACATACATACATTCATAAATACTTACAAACATACATATATTTAAAAATGTTATTTTATATTCCAATTTCAAATATTTTTTAGTTAAGCGCAGAAAAACCTTTACCTGTTATGGTTTGGATTTATGGTGGTGGATTTCAAGTAGGAGAAGCTAGTCGCGAAATCTATGCACCTGATTATTTTATGCAAAAGGATGTTATTCTAGTGACATTAGCATATCGTTTAGGAGCTTTAGGTAATTTTTAAGTCATAAAATAAAACGAAGTCAAATTTTGTTTCTTTTTTCTTTTTTACTTTTAATTATTAAGGCTTTCTCAGCTTAAACGATCCCGATTTACAAATACCCGGCAATGCGGGCCTTAAAGATCAAGTTATGGCCTTGAAATGGATAAAGCAGAATATTGAATACTTTAATGGTGATCCTAATAATATAACAGTTTTTGGTGAAAGTGCTGGTGGCGCCTCTACACATTTGCTTATGTTGACACCACAAACTAAAGGTCTGTTTCACAAGGCAATTTTGCAATCTGGCACAGCCTTATGTAACTGGACTAATACGCCGCAACGCGATTGGGCCTATAAACTAGCCTGTATTATAGGCTATAGAGGTAATAATAATGACAAGGAAGTTTATCGCTTTTTGGCCAAACAAGATGGCAGAAAAATTCCCACCAGAGATACATTATTGCTGAGCAAACAGGAAAAGTTTGAAAATTTATTATTTGCTTTTGGACCAGTAGTAGAACCTTATCCATCCGAGGATTGTATAGCCAATAAACCATTTAAGGAATTAATGTCAAACGCCTGGAGTAATGAAATACCGGTGATTATAGGTGGCAACTCATACGAGGGATTATTTCACTATGCCACTCTTATAAAAAATCCCTATCTGGTTAATGATCTCACAGATTGTATAAATCTATTGCCAGATGATATCATTCCGAAACATACGCCACAGGAACTTAAGTTTATGGCCTCAAAATTAAAACAGACATACTATGGCAATAAAGTACATAGTTTTAAGGGAACTCTGTTCGAACATATGGATCTCATGAGCTATAAAACATTTTGGCATGCCATATATAGAACCATTGCAGCCAGATCAGCCTATGCTCCCAAAGCACCTACCTATTGCTATGTCTTTGATTTCGATTCCAGTTTTTTCAATCATTTTCGTATTCTAAGCTGTGGCAAATCTATACGCGGGGTTTCACATGCTGATGATATTTCCTATTTGTTTTACAATGTGGCAGCAGAAAAGTTATCACCTACAACTGCAGAATATAAATGTCTGCAACGTATGATAGGCATGTGGTATAATTTTGCTTTAACCTCCAATCCCAATTGTAAAGAAATTGAACCAGTTTGTTGGCAACCAGTTGGCAATGATATAGATTTACAAAAACCCATTAAAGTTTTGAATATAAGTGATGAAGTTGAGTTCAAGGATTTCCCTATGCATCGTAAAATGCAAGTATGGAATAGTTTCTACACAAAGGAGTCATTATATTAATGTGTAATATTATGTGTCCAAACCAGTTTGTAACTTGCCTATATTGTGATAATAAAATTTAGTTTAAGCATAAAATTGTGGAGTGAAAGATTAAATGTTAAGAAAACAAATATCAATAAAAGTCTCATATTGTAGAAATCTAAATTTATTAAGTCGTTAATTATTTTACTAAGAGTGTTAAATTACTTGTAAAATGAAGTAGTTTTAACCAGTAACAATAATAATTGTTTTTTATTTGTAATCTGCGGAAATTTTAACAAAATAATTATTTCTATTATTTTAATAACAGCAATTAAATAATTGAAAAATTGAATAATTTTTCTTTACATAGTTGGTTTAATCATAGTTTTGCTTCTGTACTTTATGAGTAAACTTTAATAAAATGAGATAGCATGAAAGTATTTTGAAAATTACTTATATATGGATTTACTTACTTCAATTTCTTATCATATATAGGCCATTATCAATAATTTTTAACCTGGCTGCGACCAAATTTCATTAGGTCAGTACTTTTCACTTACATTTATAAATATCCGTATATACATAACTCTCATCATCAAAACAAGTTTGCTGATTACATTTATGTTTACGGTAAAGTAGCGAGACCTTAATAAGTTATATGGTAATACCATTTTAAGCAAACAGGTTACATCTGAACACACAGGACTTGAAATTAATAAAGTGCAAGATTTTAGTACCATAGGTTTCATTTTGTAATCACGATTGTTGTTCATAGTTCAAAAAACTTTAAAACAAATTACTTAACTTCTTCACATTATTTACACTTTTTGTTCTTGTATTCAATCTTTTAATCTAATTCGATCTTATATAAAATAATCGGAATTTGCAGATAAATTCTACACATTCTTTGCTATTGTGCAGACTTTCAGCCGTTAAATAATACATCGTAGTCGAATTTTAATGAAGTTTTTTTTAGTTTTTAAATTATATTTTTTTTTTTATTTTTTTTATTATTATTTTTTTTTTTTTTGGGCGGGGTTTGTGCGCCACTGAATGGATTACAAATTTGAAACAAGGATCGATAGTTGTTGTAATTATGCGTATTTTGCTCTATATCTCGTTGATGTGACCTAAATAAATAAGTTCAGCAGATAGTCTCAAAATTTGAAAACCAAGAACAAGCATTTTTAAAAGAAATCAATTTTTCGCGAGGCACATTCACAGTTTCTAATAGAATAGCATGGATTACTGCGTGAACTTAGATTTTTGTTGTTTTACACAATAAAATCGAAGAAGTATTAAGAATAAATTTAATATACAAATTCTATGGAAATTTTGAAAATTACGCAAAAATTGCATTTTTTTTCTTTGCATTTTTACATAGCAAATTGCAATTTGTACAAAACTTGGGTCCATTGATATTAAGAATGGCGTTAAAAGTATAATTGATGGGAACCATAAACTTAAGTCAAATGTTGTTGATAGTCGAAAACGAGACACTTTTGCCAAAACAGATTTTGACCATAATTGGCATAAATAGTTGAAGATTGTAATGATTAACGTAAATGTAGATGCGCATCAAAAAACTTCGAAAGATAAAAAAAAATTAAAAATGGACCAAGAAACATTTACTAAAAGGATTACAATATTAAATAATATTTGTTTCTGATAAACACTAAAAAACTATATTTTCTTATAATATATGAAAATAACTTAGATACGAACCCCATTTTTCACAACCGCAATTTTTAGTATAAAGAAAATTTTAAAAATATTACTAGGAAATCCTAAAATATGCTACACTAATACCATTAGACATTGAAAATATACATTTTATATGAATAACTCAGTACGTTTTGACATTGCGCTTAATTTTTGCTAGAATTATATATAAATTTCTAGTTTGTAAAAATTTGTATGAGTTCAACTTTAAACCGCTATAACTTTCACACCCCCTGCACGAAATGATGAACGCGAACTTACTCTACATGTATTCTAGTCACTTTATATTTACACAAATGGATCATAAATCAAAAATTTTTGATAACGACATAATTGTGTCGAATATAATTATTCTACAAGTTCTAGTAAAAACTTTAAGCTTTTGAGATATGTATTTATTTAATACCACAGGTTTAACAAAATAATCGCAGCGATAAAAAGAAAGGATAAAGGCCTTCTTGAACACTTTAGCTGCATTCCTTGTTCATGTATTTTTTTACACACGATGTCATTGCAGTCAGCATTACCGTTTTAGCTAATTGTCCCTTTTTCAACCACCTACTCACTTATTTTGCCCTTGTTTTTTAAATGAAACTAAATGGCGACTTTTTATGACTATGTGCTAAATCATTAGAAATCAAGTTATATATCGACCAATTATAAATTAATTCCAAAGAAAAAAGTAATTATTTTGAAATTATTTCACAATGTATTGATGTGAAAAAGACGCCGAAGAATATATAAATGAAGTTAAACTATTAAAAACAAAAGCTAAATGTAAAGTTTATGAACAGCTATTTAAAACAGACTTAAGGTCAATACTTGTGAATTCATACTTTTAATCCTAAATTTGTAAGACTGGAGTCCGAGTGAAGACCTCGTAGAAAAGTTCAGAAGTTTATTTAGTTAAAACATAATTATATGTTAACCATTTTTATGAATAAATCTTTATTTTTGGAATAATAAAAATTTTTACAAATAATTTATTATGTAATTAATAAAATTTAATGTAGTTATTTTTCTTAAAATACAATACTCTTGTTTTTGTATTTATAAAATAACCAAATTTTGAGGAGTTTCTTTAGTTATTGAAGCAATTGGTCCCTTTTTGACAAATATTTTTTTTTGAAATCCCCTTTTTTGGTTACTTTTTAAAAATTCCAAAAGGTAACTGTGATTGTAGACAATGCCTTACACATTTGCTTTCCGATGAAGCCATTTTAGAAGTCTAAACATAACTGAAAGAATTCTTATTATTTTTTGTTTTTATTTTTTATTTATTATTTTTTGGAATGTGGACATGTTTTTGTAACAATTTTAAATAATTTTGTAATTATATTCTCACTTCCCTTCTCAGACGATATCTGAAATGTTTCTTCATATTCTTGTGCTATCTTTAAATTTTGTCAAAGTCCTTGTCCATATTTTAACATTTTTAAAAACGCTTAAACGACTTCTCTAAAGACCCATTATTTTAAAGTATTAAAAACAAACTCGGAATATTTAAAAAACCTAATTATATAAAAAGTTTAAATAATACTTGGAAATCATTAAAAAGAACTTAATGTTTTTAATACTCAAAGAATAATATTAATTTAAACTTTTTATATAATTAGGGTTTTTAAATATTCCGAGTTTGTTTTTAATACTTTAAAATAATGGGTCTTTAGAGAAGTCGTTTAAGCGTTTTTAAAAATGTTAAAATATGGACAAGGACTTTGACAAAATTTAAAGATAGCACAAGAATATGAAGAAACATTTCAGATATCGTCATTTCATTACACCAATTGAGTACAATTCCAAACTAAAAATAATAATTTGAAGATTTCATGTTTTCGCTGTCTCAGAAAAATCCAAAAAAGAGTGGTATGAAGTTATCTCAAATAAACTTTTCGATGAAAGTACCAAAAATTCGAACTAAATTAGTAAATAAACAAGAAAGAGAGATATAGTCGGTCAAGACCGACTATATGATAGCCTGCGCCATCGTGTATGAGCATAAAAATTCGGGAAGATTACTTACGTTACACCTGTGGCCAATTTTACTAAATATAAAATAAAATATACAAATGCAGAATAATGCATTGATACTAACTAGTAGAGGGGTAGAATTTAGGGTTGATTAAAATGAGACCAATCTATAAAAAGAGGTTGATTATAATTACTCATATATAGAGTAATTATAATTGTGGGTTTAGGGAAGAAATAAAAATGGTTGCAAAGAAAGTGAGTTATTAATTATAAGTTTAGTTTTAAGAAACTTCGGTTTTGGCAAAAAATCCGAAGTTTGAAATAAATTTTGCTATAAATTCATCAATAGCAACATATTTTTCAAGGAAGATTTGTAAGAGATTAGATATTAGATAGAATATTAACTTGATAATAACATTCGTATGGCATTTATGCACTGACCCTAGCTCTTATATAAGAGATATGGTCAATTGTGGACTGATCTTCATAAAATTTGCTGCGAAGATTGATACTTGTATAGAACTTTTTTGCTCTAAATTTCATTAAAATAATCTTATTTTTAACGTATTTTTAAGTGTTTAAATTCTATTCCGTGGAGACATTTGTATGGGGGCTAGGTGAAATAATGGACCGATCACAACCAATTTCAACAGGCTCTGTCTTTGTATCATAAAAGTGCCACGTGCCAATTTGAATTATATTTAATATTGCGATCCGTACTTACATGGATCACATGGCCAGCCATCTAATCAGCCAGGCGGACAGACAGACATCGTTAGATCAATTTTAGAAGTGATTTTCAATTGATTGGTATACTCTAAGGTGGGTGTTGGATAATTTTTTCTATGCGTTACAGACATCAGCGCAAACGGTTAATACCACAACCACCTATTGTTGTGTAGGGTTTAAAAAGTTGAAAAATTAATTCGAATATATGATATAATTTTGAAAATATATTCAATATTTCTAATGAAAATACAAACATTTAGTCCGAACTAAGTAGCTTGAAAAAAGTTATGTCTAATGGAATTTCAGTATCATAGTACTAGTATGAAAACCAATAATTATCCGACGAATCTAATTACAAGCCCCGGAAAGTATATAATTAAATAAATCATTAATAAATCCATCGATTACATTAGTTACTAATGCTAAAATTAATACTAGAGAAGCAGCAAAACTTTGTAAGAAATTATCAGGGTCTGGTACTCCAATTCTAACTCCATCACAGTCAGCTATTTATAAAGCTGTAGTATAGTCGGCCGAGCGTAAAGAAGAAATGTTAAAGGAAACTTTGAAAAATGAAAATTGGTGCTTGCATTTCGACGGCAAAAAATTGGCAATAAGGAACCCCAGGTAATAGTTTTAAAAAATGAGTATAAGGAAATTTTTTTTATCAGTGCTTTTTATGGAAAATGGAAAAGCCCTCCCAATATTTAATAGTATTGAAGAAATATTACACAAATTTGTTTTATGGAAATCTATAAAAATGATCATTTATGATACAACAAGTGTAAATACTGGTAACAAAAACGGCGTTATTAAGATATTAAAGGACTATTAAAGTGAATTGATTTTCCTCCACCGCAATATGGTTGCCAATACCATATTTTAGGCCTGATTATAAGTCATATTATGAACGAGTTATTGGATGGAAAAACATCATCTACTAATACCTCTTGTAATTTTGTTCTGAAACTAATTAATAACTACGACGATTTAAAATTAATCTATATACAGAATGAGGAATTCATAAAAGTGTATGATATTAAATGGGGTTCTTGCCATTTAACATTTTTCCTTATTCCGAAATTTCGAGACAAGCTTACCCCAATATATAAATTCATATGTAGAACATGGTATAATATATGGTTTTCCAAATATGGTTTTAATAAAGAAAATTTCACATAAGACATAAGATCGGGCGTCAATATTTTAAAAGATACTGGGTTAAAGAAGCTTCAATAATCCTAATGCAAAAGCGAAGCAACATATGCGCAGAACGGAGTATTAACTCGTGTTATAGGACATTATAAATTTGAAGTTTATGTCTTTCATTAATTAAACAACATTTATCACTTTACTATTTTACTTTATTAATAAAATAGGGCCAAAATTTCGGTTATAGCCCTAAACAGTGTTGCCAGTTTAGCTTTTTTTAAGGCTAAATCTAGCTAAAAGCAAAATAAAAGATTTTCATTTTAGCTTCTAGTTTTTTTTACTCTTAAAATTGCCTTAAAAATGCTAACATTTTAGTATTTCAGCAACGAAGAAAATATTTTCTTATTTGTTAATACTAATTTTATTTTTACAAAATCATCCATTTATAAATTTTTTTTAATTTATTCACACAAAAAAATTATATTTTTACATTTACATATTTACGAAAATTATTTTAAAATATTCAGAATGGAATTGCTGTCCAAAAATGACGAAAAAACAATTCACAGTATTGAACAATTTTTCATATTAAATATAACCCAAATTTATATTTATTTTTTTTTTTTGGAGATTTTTTTATTGGGTTATTTTATTGGCAGCCATTTATAATTTATTTATAAATTTATTACAAAATCTTAAAAAAAATATGTAAAACTACTGAAAATGACAAAAAGTAATATTTTTTTTAAATAAAAAAATTTTAACTTTTATCCAACCTTATTTTTTGAGCATTTAGCTTTTTCTGAACTTTTGTACCTTGTTAAATTGTTGTACCATGGTACATATAGCAAAATGTAAACAAAGTTTGTTTACAAATAAACATATAAATCTAATTAATCAATAAAAATGTACATATACTATTTTCATATCATCTTAATTTTTATATGAAACATTTTGTAAGTCAGCTTTTAATTAAACTTGTTTAATTAAATTATGTTTCCTATTGCTACTACTATTTACGTATCTATTGGTATTTATTTTTTTTTTTTTTTAACTAGCAGTTAAAGTTGTGTTCACATTCAAACTACATATTTACGGTATAAACGTCATGACACGTTATCGCAAGCTTTGTTCTTATCAGAGTCTGACTACTTTTTGTTCGCGGTTTGTGTAATTTATTTAATACTTAATAAAAAAATAAAAAGAAGCACACAATTTTATTGTCAAATTAATTAAATGTTTTTAAGAGAATCAACAAAGTATATTAAGTGAGTACATCGACGTGCTACATTATAAGAGTGATGTATTGTATGTGCTCTCTAAGAAATATAAAAAGGAAACAGCTGATAATGTTTACGAAATAACAGAAAAAAACAACGATAAAAGAGAAAAAGAAGAACAAATACATTTAAGCAATAATAAAACAAAATTGGTTTGCTAAGCACAATGCTGCTAGAGAGGGAGATTTTTATACAATTTAGGAATTTTAAAATGTTCTGTATTTCACTTATAATTCCATTTAATTTTTTAAGCATGCTTATTATATTGTACGTCATCACAGGTACAGTAGGTTTCATTGGTTCACAACCTCTCAGTATACCAAAAGATTCCGATTTTCAGCAGACTTAATGAAGGGTATGCCTCCGAATGATATAAAAAACCTAAGTTGAATTTTGAACTTTTCTTCTCGACAATTTATTTTTCGGGAAACATTGTGTTGAAACTTTTACAATAAAATTTTCCCAAAAATTTTAACTAAATATATATATAAATATATATATATATGTAAATATATATATATATATATATATTAATAAATAAATATATATGTATATATAATATATATTTATATATATTAATATATATCTATATATATATTAATATATATGTATATATAATTTTTTTTTAGTTAAAATTATAATTATATATATATATATTATATATATATATTATATATATATATATATATATATATATACATTTATATACATTTTATATATATATAATTATAATTTTAACTAAAAAAAAAATTATATATACATATATAGTAATATGTATATATATATATATTTATATATATACATATATATATATATATATATATATATATATATATATATATATATGTGTGGTTATATATATATATATATATATATATATATTAATTCCAGGGTATTTATTGGAAATTTTCAAAACGAATATATACTCTTTATACAAATCCGACAACACTGTGTGAGAATCCCATTTAACGACACTGTTTAAAATGTTCAAAACATAATACATATACTAGTCTGCAGACGAAAATCACACACAATAAGAGAAAAGAGTAATAAAATATAGTGTGGTTTACATCTATAATCCCTGCCAACATTTTTTATCCAAATTTGCACTAAAGAGTAACCTCAAGTTGTTTTTAACAGTCGAATATGATATCATTTTCTTATCCAAGAAGAGTCACCGTGCGGGAAGAAGTGTGCAGCAGTTCTAATACTTTTTTAATGACACTATTAAGTGCTTTTTTTATGTGTCAAATTGGAGTCATTTTTAGGAGCAGAAAAAGTCAATATTTCTGTCGAAATTCTAACTTAATACTATCAACATTACTATCCAAACTTTGACTAAATAGTATCCATATTTATTTTAAAATAGTAAAAGAAAAATAAGTTATTTTCCTATCGAAGAGGAGTCATCTTTCGGCCAAAACTGTATCGCAGTTTGGATACTTTTTTAATGACACTATTGACTGCTTTTTTTGTGTGACGAATAAAGTCATTTAGGATTAGGGTTAGGGAAAATTAAAACAACTTACCTTAGTAAAAAAAATTATAGATATAATTTTGATAAATTGTAACAGAATATTTTTGATTTCGAAGAGCCTAGCAACTTTAAAAATTTAATTGAAAGGTTTGATGAACATGCATATATGGTTTCACTTTCACTAAAAAAATATACATATTTTTATGAGCGAAACGCAATTTATTTCGAAATTTTTAATTATTAAAAGCAAGAAATAAATTCAAATTTATTTATTGTCTTCAAAATGAATTTTTGCTTCGTTTTACTGAATAATATTTTTTTTTAAATTAATTTAATTTAAAATTTCAAAATTTTTTTCACAATTTTGTTTTCATTTTGTCTTCATTATAAACAACGTTCACATAATACATATATATATATATATATATATATATATATATATATATATATATATATATATATATATATATATATATATATATGTATTATTTTTATCTCACTTTATCACTCTTTTTTTAATTTTTTCTTAAAACTTTTAAAAAATCGATTGCTTGCCTTTGAAAGTAACACGCCAACTAAGTGCCATCGACTTCTTCACATTTTTGCTTTTAATTTAATGGTTTTTTATTTTCGGAAGGTCGAAAACCGAAATTAATGTTGTTTGTTTTTGTAAAATTTTTTGCTATCAGGAAAATAACATCTTGAGAACACTAATGGGAGACAGTTTTTAGTAATTTTATATTTATCCAAAAACTAACTTTTAAGTGACTTTTTCGATATTTTAGTTAGTAAGAAATATATAATAAGTAGATCAAAAATCGAAGTTAATGTTATTTGTTTTTGTAAAATTGTTTACTAACAGTAAAATAACATTTTGAGAATACTAGAAAGAGTCATTTTTCTGATAGTGGATAAAACTATCACCTAATTGCTGGCAGGGATGTGAGAAACAACAACCATAGCAAACTTTGAGCAAATACAATTTTTTAATGTATACGAATAAATGTATCTTATTATCTAAAATGCATAACAAACACAATTTATTCGAAAGAATACAATTGTCAACGGAATACGCGTTGAGAAAAGTTACGCTAAAAAATTTCTTAAATAATATAGTATTTCCTTTTTAGTAGTAACTATTTTAAAAGAAGTAAAAATAATGACAAGCAGGTAAAATGTTGTTTTGGTAAAAAATCAATAAAATATTTAATAAAATAATTATTACTTTAGTGACTTAGTAATCGAAACGACTTTGGGGCCAGTCAGAGGCCATAAATGTAAGGGCGTTTATGATGACGTTTATTACTCATTTGAGGGTATACCATTTGCGGAAATACCAGTGGGTCAATTACGTTTTCGTCCACCGCAGCCTAAAAAAGCCTGGACCGAAATCAGGGATTGTACGCAAAAACCTTGCAAACCAGTGCAAAAGAATCCATTTAATAATCAAATTGAAGGAAGTGAGGATTGTTTATATGTAAATATCTATGCAAAGCAGGTTAGTCTTCTTCTTGTGAAATAGATAAAAGAGAATTAATTTTAAGAGTTTAAATCTATTAATAGATCTTTTGATTTGTTTTTAATTAGTTAAGATCTTCAAAACCTTTGCCAGTTATAATATTTCTCTTTGGTGGTGCTTTTGAAAAAGGTGATCCATCCAGAGATCTCCATGGTCCTGATTATTTTATGATGAAAGATGTAATATTTGTAACACTAGGTTATCGTTTGGGTTCTTTGGGTAAGTAAAGGAAATATTTATTAAAAAGAAGTATTTGAATAGAAAATTTTTAGTCTAAAAATTCCTTTCATTGTAAATGTTTCTGTCTTTTAGGGTTTATATCTTTCAAAGATCCCCAGCTACAAATACCTGGCAATACTGGCCTAAAGGACCAACTAATGGCCTTAAAATGGCTTAATGAAAATATTTCCCGCTTTAATGGAGATACTGCAAATATTACACTTTTTGGAGAAAGTGCTGGTGCTGCTTCGGCGCACTATTTAATGTGTTGTCCCTTGGCGAAGGGTCTATTCCATAAAGCCATATTAATGTCTGGCACGGTGTTATGTCCCTGGGCGTTCAATCCCTTGGATAATCTAGCCTATCGATTGGCTAAAGCTTGTGGTTATGAAGGACCAGCAGAAGATGAAAAACAAATATGTGAATATTTACAAAATGTACCAGCCGAAGAACTAATGAAACCCTATATACTTAATAATGAAGAAAATCTTAATGATTGTTTCTTTAACTTTGGACCCTGTATAGAAACCTATACAAATGATATGTGTATTATAGACAAACATCCGGAAGAGATAGTGAAGAATTCATGGGGTCATGAGATTCCAGTACTAATGGGCGGTACATCATTTGAGGGTCTCCTAATGTTTCCCAGGGTACATTTTGCACCATTTATTTTAACTGAATTAGAGGAAAATCCTCAACATATTTTGCCGTTTCCTTTAAAAATTAAACATACTCTAGAAACACAAAAACAATTGGGTGCAAAGCTTAAAAGTGTTCATTTTGGCAATAAAAAAGCTGTTATTGAAAACGTTATGAGCTATTGTGATGTAAGTAACTTACACCTAACATATTTTATAACATATTTGCATAACATTATTTCTATTTTTTATATATTCAATTTTCTTCCAGTATGCCTCCCACAAAGTATTTTGGCATCCAATTTTACGCTCCCTTAAAGTACGTATTCTCACTGGAAAAGCACCTACTTATTTGTATCGTTTCGACTTCGATTCACCTGAATTCAATCATCAACGCATTAAATACTGCGGCAAACAAATACGCGGCGTCGCTCATGTCGACGATCATTCATATTTATTTTATGGAAATTTCTCTTGGAAATTATCTCCTGAGACGGCAGAATATAAAACCATTCAACGCTTGATTGATATTTGGTCGTCGTTTGCCATCAATACAAATCCCAATTGTGACCACACCAAGGAGGCATTAAAGGAACGTTGTTGGCATCCCGTATATAGTGTAGGAGATATTAAATGTTTGAATATTGGCAGGGAATTAGATTTGATTGATTTGCCTGAAATGCAAAAACTACAAGTATGGGAAAGTATTTACAAAGATGAACCATGAATGGTTGGTTGAATTCAATCAGTAATGACGACGGGGATTATGATGCTAAATTAGAACAAATAATTATAACAAATCGTATGTTATATATTGTATAGCCACGGAAAATATTTGTGCGCATAATTATTGTAGTTTTTTATAACTTTTTTATAAGATAATAAAAATGTTATTAAAATTTGTGGTATGTAATAAAGTTATCTGTATAAAAATTTTAAAATAGTTTACTTACTTTAGTGTTCAGAGTAATGTTTTATATAAATGATAACCACAATTAGGTCGATAACAAAAATATAAGTATATATACATATATGCATATTTACTATTTATGTATATATCATATAAACTAATATCCAACAATCGTATACGGGCTTCAATTTTATAATTTCTAAAATTCGTGACCCTATCATTAGAGAAGGCCAAATTACGATTGATGTCCATTTCACCGTCTTTCTTTTAACTTTTTAATTACATACGAACGCTTTTATTATAAACAATTAATACGTTAAAATATTAATCGCTTGTTTTTACAAAAAAAAAAAGTAATAATAATAATAAAAATATTTCCAACAGACAATACCAACAAAGAAAATTTTAGATTTAAATTTTTCAATAAAATTCTATAGGTGTTTGTAACGCACAGAAAAATTCATCGTGCTACCACCTTAAAGTATACAGTATAATACTCTATAATTCAATGAAATTTGGCACGCAGCAGTTTCATGACACAAGGACGAATCCTGTTGAAATTGGTTATGATCGGTCCATTTTTCTGCCAATCGCCTATACAAATGTTCTCCCGGAATTGGGGTTTAACATCATAAATGCCTAAAATACTGCAAGATTTAAAAAAAATTCATTACAAATAAGTTTTAATCAATATGCAAAATTTCATAAATATCAGTCCATAATTGGGCAAAGCATCAATGTAAACCCTGAAAATCACTTTAGCGTGCATATATTTCATATAAGTGATAGTATTAAGATTGTAAGATAATTTCATATAATTACAAAACAAAGTGCCATATTTTATGAGGTCGGCCCATAATTGACCCTTTTGCAATGATGTTGCAAGCTAAAATTACAGTTGCAAACTAAAAACACTTCGAAAACATAATTTTGCAAGTAAGAGGACAGGTTCTACTTTTTTTTTTAATTGGACCACGAAATCAGAAAAACGATTTTTGTAGCATTTAAGCGCAAAAAAATCGTCAAGAATATTTGCAATAATAACAAGTCAAGAATAAGCTGGAAGCTAATATTCGCTTCCCAAGTTACCAGATTTAGTAATTTTTTCGCTTAATTTTCCTAGGATATAAAAAATTCGTTCACAATAAGTAGAAAGAAAATAGAAGTGTTTTGGAAGTAACAGTGTGAACACAAAATACATTTATACACTACACCACCATGGGTGGGAAGAGTATTATGTTTTGATGTTTATAGAGCCCAAATATTTTTCTAAGACCCACCATAATGTATACCCATCAGCTTAGAGTCACATTCTGATTTAATTTTACGATGTCCGTCCGTTTGTCCATTCATATAAATCTTGTAATGAAACTACAGATAGCAAAAATAATTTAATTAAATAATAAATAAGGCCAGAAAAAAGTTAAGTTTTTTCATTTAATTTAAAAACTCATTTTCTCTTGTTCTCATTAGTTTTTTTTATACTTTTTAAAGATCTTGTAATAAATTTATAAATAAAACATAGGTCATAAAAAAATTTCATACAAATTTGGGCTATATCTAATATGAAGAATCACTTTATGCTTTTAAGTGATTTTTCCATATTTTTAAACTATAATTCATTTTTGATTAAGAAGTTTTTTGGTGATTTTTTGCTTTAATAAAAATTTGCTAAAATTATGTTTATAAATAATTTCTATCTATGGTTTATGAAGCAAATCAGAAAATAATCGAGTTAGTAATTCCATCAAATTAATTATTAGTATTTTGGTATACTAGTTGTTCTTGATTTGGATAATGAAGCGCCGCAGGCGAAAATTTTTGTTAAATGTAAAAAATATAGATTTTTGTGTGAATAAATACACAAAAATTTTCAAATGAATTACTCTGCAAAAATAATATTAGTAGTAGTTACTAAGATAATATGTTCTCCGTTGTTGAAATAGCGATATTTTAGTCTTTTTAAGGCAATTTTAAGAATCAAAAACCAAAAATTTTGAGGCTAAAAGCAAAGTAAAAAGGCTAAACTGGTAACACTGCTTACCAGAATTTTTTCATCGCCTTTTGCATTGATTTATTTTTTTTAAATGTAATCCATTTTTTTGTAATTCGTACATTCTTAAATCGATATATACTTAAGTGCTACCCACAATAGCATTATAAAAATCTTCGCTATAAGAAAATTAACTCCAAAATATTTTAGAAACACACTATATGCATTTAAACAATTCTTACATATTTTTTCATTCGCAAAGTATCAAGATTTTATTAACATTATTTGTCATATTATCATTATATAAACATGCAATGGCATATATTTCGGAAATTCTTCAACATTTATTGGATTTTAAGATACCATTGGAAAGACCTATTCTGATACTATTGAAATCTATTAATAATTAACCTTTTAAGAGCAACAGAATATATTTTATATATTAGGGTCCCAAAAGGTATCGAAATAACTATTATATTTAAATATCAATGAATTAAAGAAAAAAAAAAATAAATAAATTATAAAACCGCGCACATAATCGAATAAAAAAAGTTTAGTCGCTATTTTACACGAATTAATAGTTTTTGACAAGATTATGATTCTTGTGATATTTATTTTCTTAAATAACCATTTATTTACCATAAAAATTAACTTAACCTGTTATGGACCGGGGATCCAAAAATATTACTTTTGTTATTAAAGGGTTAAAGAAATGCATATAAAATAGTACTGAATAAGATTATTGCAATGATGCTCTAAAATCTAAATTACGATGGAAAATTACCGAAATATTCAAACTTTAATGAAATTGTATTAAAAAAATCGTTAAAAATTTTAATAAAATATTCATTCCAAGAGAACGAAAACTAATTTTGAAAAACTTTCTGTTTATTAGATATAAGTCGACGAGTTTCTATTGCATATTGTAATTTTTCTGACAAAAATTTAAATATTTTTTATACAGTTTATTGAAAACTATATTTTTGGAGATATTTTAAAAATGGTCCAGCTCACGTGAATAAAATAATTGAAGAGAAATATTTTGGGAATTTGTTTATAACATATCAATCTTTGATTTTAGTTAGGTACATTTGCAACATTATTTGTCTTCATACAAATCGATGCACTTTAGTGTGTATGCGTCAAAATAATTTTCTGAGAGGTTTTAATATTGGACTTGCGGAAAAGTAGACTCATTCTGATAATATCCTGATGTCTTTTTCTTGATAGTTACATTTATATGATAGATGTGCATGGTATTTTCAATTGTGGACTGACACCTGTACTTTGTTCACATATTTTATTACATGGACAATCATCGATCCAGAAAGTGCCTAATATCTCAGATTAGCAAAATCAATTATAAGAAGCAAATTTTGAAGAAATATTTAGTCTGAAGACATCTTCAAAACCTTTCTATAGGAGAATTTTTATTTTCGTAATGGATATACGCCCTTTTTCGGTATCCTCATTTTAATTCTTAATAAATAATAAACTTGGCACATTTTATGCAAAACGACTAAATTTGTTAATAAATTAGAATGTTTGCAACCTGTACCGAAGTACGAGTGTAATTCTGTTAATAAATTATACTGGTTTTTCAAAAAATACTGTTGAAAGCGCTAGTAAAATTGTTCAATAACTTTTAAAAATTTAATACAAGAGTCCTTTACAAGTATATTCTTTTATGCAAATGGTGGACTTTTGGGTTAATTTAATTGTATTATGCCAAAAAAAAACTTGTTTTAAAAAATAATCCCTATTGTTGAAACTATAACGAAAAATCTTAAGTATAACTTAAACTACGAAAAAAAGGTTTGTGGGTCTTCAAAAACTTAAGTTGTAGAAATGTCTTTTTTAAATTATCTTCAAATTTTATTTTAATTTTAAAACTAAATTTTTCATTTCAGTTTACTTCTGACAAACCTTTCTCAGTTCTGGTGTAGATTTCGGAGAAGCCACTAAAGATCTCTACAGTCCCGATTATTTTGTATAAGATAAAGTAGTAAGGTTACTAAACCTTTAACTATAGACTTTGAACTTTAGATAAATTGAAAAAATAAGTATTTTAATTTAAAGAGAAGACAGTATGACTTCCCTTTCCAAGGTTTCCTTAGCATTCAAAATCCCTTTATTAAAATCCCCGGAAATGCGGGACTAAAAGACCAAATTTTAGCATTAAAATGGGTCAAGAAATACCTTGTTCTTTTCAGTGGTGATTCTGAAAATATGGCCTTATTTAGTGTTAGTGCCGGAGGAGCTTCATTACTTATCTTCTACACCTCTTACTAAAAGTCTTTTTAACAAGGCAGTTCTCTGCCATCGATTAAAAATCAAGTATTTAGTACGTTTCGTTTAACTTTTTATTTTAAATATGTTTCTAAAAATTCTTAACACAAGCCAAAGTGGTAAGGAAAATTATATCGCAAATAATTTTACGTGTTCGACGAATTTAATGCAGTTATCCAAAGCATCCCAGATAGGATCAGGAGAAAGCGGAGAATTAAATAAAAATATTATATGTATATCAAAACTTAAAAGCTATTAAATTATTCAAACTTATTTTCCTACATCATTTATATTTCTTATTCTCTAAATAATATCTGATAGAATGAAACAAGAAAGTTGCAGTCAGGACCACCTTTAATTTGATCAAAAATGGTATTTAACTGTTGGCGTTAATTTTTGCAAGCAACCTAGGAAATGGTATCTCAAAAATTTAAACAAAAAATTATTTACAAACTGCCATCAAGTTTTACACAAATGCTACTACCTATAGCCTTAAAAATTATTTTACCCTCATAAATTTTGTACCAAAGCCTTTTCTAAATTTGAGTTACATTTGGAATTGGCTAATCTTTCTAGCCCATTCCTATGCTTTCTTTATAAATTTATGTATTTAAATGCTAAAATGTCGTAAATGACAATATATTCGGTATTCGCTTTTTGATGAAAATATATTATTCAGGATCATATACATCTTCTGTAAACATTTTATTGACTTACCAAGTAACGTTTAGGAATTATAGCAAAAACAACTTTATATTTAGTGATGCAAAAAAGCACAAAAATGGTTCTCCTAAAAATGTTTCACTTTTGAATTTCATGTATTTAAAAAATCGGCAAAAATTGAGTTTGAACCGTGACAAAAATTTATCTGCAAAGAATTCTAATATATATATATATATATATTTATATATATATATATATATATTTATATATATATATATATATATATATATATAGTTATATATATATATATATATATATATATATATATATATATGTATATTTATTAATTTATTTTTATTTATTTTCATCCAGTAGTGAAGAAAATTAAGATTTGTGTATCAATGTTGACGATATATGGCTTATTTTATTCGTAATAATGATAATGTCTAAATCGGACACCGGTTCTCTAGTTATGGTAAAATATACTCGTATATTCGCCCTATTATTATACTAAACATGAAAAAATAAATAAAAATGAAAGAAATTTTCTGTTTGAAAGGTAAAATTCCATCTAGTCCACGAAAAGAATTGTTTGTCGACCAGTGTTACCCGTGTGACTAAACTAATATACATATTATACAGTATATCCATATGAAGCTATAACCGATATATTATTTAATTTAACATATTTTGTCAGTCACGCTTTTGCACATTATCCAAATATATTATAATATATAACCACACATGTAAGTTATATTTAGTTTTTCGATCTGTTTGTAACTATACTTCTACTTAGCGTTTTTTTTTAACTACTTTTAGTTAACAAATAAAGAGTTTTGAATATACGTATTAATATTTATCTAGATCTGCTACTTTGTAGCCACTTTACTAAAAAATGCTTTCGAATTTTTTCTTTCATATGTATCTCAACAGATATGGGCTACAGATAGTTCGAGCTAAATTATTAAGGCTAGTTCTACAAACATATGTATAATTGTTTTTTATTGATATCATGTCAACTGATTTTGAATTCATTTCGTTTTTCCACTTTGATAAGAAAAATACTACTTTAAATAAATAAGTATAAACAAATAATTGAAAGCTCTTCTATAAGTAAGAGAATAAAAAACTGTAAACTTGAGTAATATTTTAAAATAAAAAATAAATAAATAAATTAATAAATAAATAAAAAGTTGTATTTAGTAGCTTGCTTAGACTAAGAGACACAACTACTTAAGATTGATATGGCCGAGGAGTAAGTTCATCAATTTCTTCATAACATTATTTTTTAAAATTAAATTATTTTTTGTTTTTTCGTTCAAAATTCCAGTTTAAAATATCAAGAAATTACTTTACCAGTGGGTCAATTAAGAGGTTGTCTTAGAAAAACTGTCTACGATGAAGAATATTTTAGTTTTGAAGGTATACCTTATGGTCAACCTCCAGTGGGTAATTTAAGATTCAAAGCTCCACTGCCGGCCCAGTCTTGGAAGGGGCTGAGAGATTGTTTGGATTTTAATGTGAGACCTATGCAGAAAAGTAGTTTAACTGGAGAGATACAAGGCTCAGAAGATTGTTTGTATTTGAATGTGTTTGCTAAAAAGGTGATGAAATTTTGAAAATATAGTAAATAATACTAAGCTAATTGTATTAAAAACTCAAAGGTAGAAATTGAACTAAAATATAGTCCAGTTAAATTAGGCTTTGAAGCCTAATTTAATTTGATAGAGGGATAGAGTAAATTAAGAAGCTGTTTATTAATTATTTTTATTTTTAGCTTACTTCTGAAAAACCTTTGCCAGTTTTGGTCTGGATTTACGGTGGAGGCTTTTCTACTGGAGAAGCTACCAAAAATCTCTACAGTCCCGACTATTTTATGAAAGAAAATGTCGTATTGGTAACTTTTAACTATAGACTTTGTTCTTTAGGTAAATTGGAAAAAATTAGGTCTTCTAATTTAAAGAGACGTATGTATGATCTCCGTTTTTCAGGTTTTCTTAGTGTTGGAGATCCTGCTCTTCAAATCCCCGGTAATGCAGGCCTAAAAGATCAAATTTTAGCGCTAGAATGGGTTAAGCAATATATTCGCTACTTCAATGGTGATTCTGAAAATATTACCGTATTTGGTGTTAGTGCCGGAGGAGCTTCAACACATTATTTAACCTCTACACCTCTTACCACAGGTCTTTTTCACAAGGCAATATGTATGTCCGGTTCAATGCTCAACAATTGGGCTAATACACCTCAGAAAGATCATGCCTATCGTTTGGCTAAATATCATGGATATGAAGGTGAAAATAATGACCATGAAGTGGTAGCTTTTTTGAGGAAATTGGAGCCCCAAAAATTGGTACAGCACGATATTTTAACCGATAAAGAACGACGAGATGGAATTCTGTTTACTTTTGGTCCCTGTATAGAATCATACGTGGGAAAAGATTGTGTTATACCACAAGATCCCCGGGAAATGTTAAAATCTGCTTGGGGTAATGATATTCCCATTATATTTGGGGGCACATCAGATGAGGGCTACTTAATGTATCCAAAATTGAAGATGTTTCCACAAGCTATGAATGCCATTAATAATGATTTGGAAAGAATTTTGCCGGCAGAAGTTAGAGATGCAGATAAAGAGAAGTCTTTATTAAAAGCCCAACGTATTGTAAGAGCCCATTTTGGTGACAAATCACCAAGCAACGAATGCCTAAAAGAATTCTTGGATGTAAGCATTTGCCTTTAACTAATATTTAAAATTTGTATAAAACTCCCTTTGATTTTTAGTTTTATGGTTTCAAAGCTTTCTGGCATGGATTCCATCGCGCTCTACTCTCTCGCTTAACATATGCCAAAGCTCCTACTTATCTTTATCGTTTTGCCTTCGATTCACTCACCTTCAATCATCATCGTAAACGTTTCTGTGGAGAAGACTTGAAAACCGGTGTTGCTCATGCTGATGACATTTCTTATATATGGTATGGTATTTATGCCTGGAAATTGGACAAGTCCTCCAGGGAATATAAAACAATCGAAAGAATGATTGATATTTTTACCACTTTCGCCAAAACCTCTAATCCCAACTGCGAAGAAATGAAAAATATCACTTGGTTGCCTTTGGCCTACAACGAAGCAAATTTAGGCTTAAATATTAGTGATCAGTTGACTTTTGAAATTATACCGGAAAAGGAGAAATTTGTAGCATGGGATTCATTGTACGAACCAAATAAATTATTTTAAAATTCTTTAGTAGGTAGATAATACAATAAATAAAAATTTATATTTCTTTTTTTTATAAAAAGAAACTACTACTAATACAATTTTTAAAAACAGCTGATAGCTAATAAAAAACGTGCAAACAAGAAAAAAGTTTGTTTACTGAAAAGCTTGCTCGTATAATTGTGCAACTTTGGCTGTTAGTTGATTTGCTTTTGTTAATCGAAGCGGTTGTCGGAATATAATATCTTTAGTGAGGTTGGTCTTTGGTATTTTAGGTAAGTGGTTTTCATGTTAAGAGTATATAGCTTTTAAGAGAATAAATTATGGTATGTAAGAGATATATAAAATGTTGTCGAAAGTTGTAAGGTATTTAATTTTGATAGCAGATTAAAACATTTGCTAATATTCTTGCGATTGGCTTTTAAAAATTTAGTTTCAAAATAATGCATAGTATAATCGCAGGAAAGTCGAATTTTATATTCTTAAATAAAATGTTTATTTAGAAGGGTGAAAAAGAGATAAATATGAATGACCTACATTTTATAGTAGTCTTCAGAGAGTACAAAGAGAATATAAAAATCTTTGAAGTAGCATGGGATAAATGAAAAAGATTGTCTTAGCTCAAGATATACCTTTTTATACCATACACCACCATATGTGGTTGTGGTATTATGCGTTTGTGCTGATGTTTGTAACGCATACAAAAAGTTATCCAACACCCACCTTAAAGTAGATCAATCGACTCAGAGTCACTTTTTAAATCGATATAACCATGTCCGACCGTCTGGTTAGCTGCCTATGTAAACCTTGTGCACAAAGTACGGATCGTAATTTTAAAGATAATTCAATGAAATTTGGCACGTGCGACTTTTATGATACAAGAATAAAGCCTATTGAAATTGGTTGTGATCGATCCATTATTTCCCCTAGCCCCATAAAAAATGTCCCCCCGAAATAGAGTTTGAACACTCAAAAATGCCTTAGAAATAAGAATTTTTTAATGAAATTCGGTACAAGTATCAATGTTTGTACTGAATTTTATGAAGATCGGTCTGCAATTGACTATAGCTCCCATATTAACCCATCTTCCGAAAAACACTTTAACGGGCATAAATTCCATACAAATATTAGTATCAAGTTAATATTCGACACAAATAAGTTTTATATAAGTAGAAACAACATTGCCAAATTTTATGAGAATCGATGCATAATTTACCATAGTTCCCATATAAACCCACTTCGCCCTATAGTGCATAATATCATCTAGATGTTAGTATCAACGCATTTTTCTGTATTTGTATATTTTATTTTACATTTAGTAAAATTGGTCACAGAATTGTTGTGCTCGTACACGGTGGTGTAGGGTTCATATAGTCGGTCTTGACCATAGTCGGTCTTTCTTTCTCCTTTATATTAAAGTATGTTTTTTTTTCGCAAATTATTTTTTTATTACGAGTTAACGAGCTATTTGTCGATTTTCATTTTTTAATTGTTTATTTATAGAGAAAAAGTGATTTCGTTTCCCATATGTTGAGACGATTTAAACATTTTTCTATGTTTCTTAAATAAAAATTACTTTCAAATTCTTGGATACACGTGAACTTGAAGTTCTACGCCAATAAATCACTTTTTTATTGGCCCTAGTTTTCAAGATAAACCGTTACATAAGAAATTATTGATGTTGAAACACATATTGCAACATATCTCGAGAACGAGTTGTTTGATACGGTTTAGTAAAGTACAGATATCATTCTAATAATCTGTTATATAGTTTAAAAGTTACAGAGATGTAATAAAAATGTATCGAAAAAAATAAAAATTTTAATAAAATTTCAAGATTATTATTTTCAAAAAATCATAAAAGATCGAAAGCTATCAAAAACTCTACTTATTCTTTTCTTAGCATAAAACTCTATATATTGCAATTAAAACAAGCACTATTTTATTAAAATCGGTGCACAAATTTCGACCTTATGCACAGTGTATGTGTATCTAAATTAACTGAGAAATCCCGTGTCGCAGAAAACGAGTTTTTTTTTTTGACCTGTGTAATTCATATTCTGATTATATATAGAAATATTTTTCCACTGTAACTACGTATATAATTTGAATTTATAAAAAAGTTTAAATTTTTGACCATTTTTAAGAGAAAAGTTATAACACTGAATAATTGAACTAATATGGAATTATTTTTTACTATCAAGATTTCTATGAAAAAATTCTCAATTATTACAAAAATAAATATATGTAATTAAATTTATCATATATTGAATTCAACTCTTTTCTATATAATTAATTCATATTTTCTAAAATCGCTATTTCTCTAGCTTCCACACCACTCATTATTAAATGTGGCTGAGTAAAATCACTATACGCTCTGTTAAACTGAAGCCAATAGAATATACTCCCTTAATAAAAAAGATCTCAACATTTAAAAAAATGGATGCACAGTAAGTTTTTTGAAGTTTAGACTTAATTAAAATAAAAATAATAATTCTATTAATTAAATCAATTTCAATTTAAGAGAACCGCTACTTAAAATTCCTCAAGGTTTGATTAAGGGCCTAAAAAGGAAAACCATATACGATCATGATTTCTATAGCTTTGAGGGTATACCCTATGCTCAGCCACCTATAGGTGAATTAAGATTCAAAGCACCTATACCAGCTGGTAGTTGGACAGATGTTAGAGATTGTCGTGAAAGTGACTTGAAGCCTCTGCAAAAGAACCATGAGGGTAAAGCTGAAGGAATGGAAGATTGTCTTTATCTAAATGTCTTTGCTAAAACTGTAAGTGTTTTAAGTGTGTAAATAGGACCTTCAAGCAATTTGTTTGTACTTTTGTAGTTAGATCCAAAACGTAAATTACCCGTTATGGTGTGGATATATGGTGGTTCTTTCAATACCGGTTCTGGTATTAGAATCAAATATAGTCCCGACTATTTTATGCAAGAAGATGTTATTTTAGTCACTTTTAATTATCGATTGTCATCATTGGGATTTTTAAGTCTGGCAGATCCCTCATGTGAAGTACCCGGGAATGCTGGCTTAAAGGATCAAGTGTTGGCCCTTAAATGGGTGAAAGATAATATTTCATATTTTGGTGGAGATAATGAAAATATTACGCTATTTGGTGAAAGTGCCGGTGGTGCTTCGGTACACTTTATGACAGTAACAGAACAAACCAAAGGCCTCTTCCACAAAGCCATTTGTATGTCGGGTTGTATTTCCAATCCCTGGGCTTTTAGTGGCAATTCTACAGAATTACCTTATCGTTTGGCTTGCGAAAAAGGTTACAATGGTCCTAATAAGGATAAACTGATATTGGAATATCTCAGAAAAGTGCCAGCAGAAGAACTGGTTTTAATTGATAAATTAAATTTGGAGGCTATTTCCAAAGGCGGTTTTTATGCTTTTATACCCTGTCTAGAACCATATGATAATGAAGGATCTGTTATAAGAAAACCTCTTGATGAATTAATTAAAACTTCCTGGGGTAATGAAATACCTATGATGATTGGAGGCACTTCCTTTGAAGGTTTGGTTAGATATTCCCAAATAAAAAAGAAACCGATATTAGAAATTTATAATGCAAATCATAGTTTGTTTTTCCCAACAAACATCCAGAAGACACTAACAAATGAGAAAAGAGATTTACTAGTACAGCAAATAAAGGAATTGCATTTTAAAGACACCAGTGAAATAATGGGTTTTATGGATGTAAATGAAATTATAATATATATAAATCGATGAAAAAAAAACTTAATAATTAATTTTTTTTTATAGTACGATTCCTTTATATCATTTTGGGAAGGTCTTCATCGTTTAATTAAATCCAGACAATCTTCTGCTTCGGTACCTACCTACCAGTATCTATTCGATTTTGATTCACCAACATTTAATCATCATCGCACTATGTTTTGTAATGGCAATATTAATGCTGGTGTAGCACATGCTGATGATTTATCTTACATATTTTATGCTTACTATTCATGGAAATTGGAAAAAAATTCCAAGGAATATTTAACCATACAACGCATGATTAAAATGTGGACCAGTTTTGCTAAAACTTCTAATCCAAACTGTGAATATACCAAAGAGTCACTGTGGAAAACTGTTCAGGAAAGTGATACCAACAAATGGATGCGAATTGCGCATGAATTGAAATTTGAGGAAATGCCTGAGGATTTTAAGAAGAAATTATTCTTTTGGGTTAGCTTATATGATATGATATGAGTTAAAAGAAAAATTAAAATGAAATATTTAACTGTTCCTTAATATAAACTAAAAAATTATTAAATTTAAAAGTGAATTGTAGTTTATATATATTTGGATAATAAATATATGCATATTATGAGCCACCATCAAAAAATTTTTGATTTTAAGCCTTTAAAGACATTTTTTTTTTGTGGCACATTAAAATCCACTTATATATGTAAATATAAAGTGACTCGAATGTATGTAGAATCAGATCGCGTTAATCATTTCGGTTAGGGAGTGCGAAAGTTATAGCGGATTTAATTTGAATATATAAAAATATTTACAAACTAGAAGCTTATGTAAAATTCTGTTAAAATTGGAGCGCAATATCAAAACTTACTGAGTTATTTAAATAAAGTTTATGATATTTTCAATGTTTGATGGTATTAGTGGAGCATATTTTACGGTTTCCTGAAATAAAAATTTAAAATATTTTCTTTATACCAAAATTTACTATTTTTAAAAACTTTGAGAAAAATGGGCTTATAATCAAAATTATATCTTGATATATCTATCACAAGAGAATATTAGAGTTTTATAGTTGGAGTAAAAAGTAGAATTTTCGGCTTTTTTCAATTTTTGAATAATCGATTTAAAGTCGATTTTTCGACTATTTAAAAAATTTTCAGTTTTTTTATTATTTTTTTTTTTTATTTATTTTAAAATTATCTATTTTGTCCTTTTTCCGACTTTCTGATTATTTTCGACTTTTTTCGACTTTCTGACTATTTTAGACTTTTTCCGACTTTTGCACTTTTTCCTATTATTTTCAACTTTTTTCGACTTTTTGACGATCTGGAAACAAGAAAGTGGATTTCTCGACAGCTTTCTAACTCAAAAGTTTATTTCGATTTTTTTCAACAAAAAGTCGATTGTTCGATTATTCAAAAGTCAATTCAATGTACCAGTCTCTAAAATGTAGAAGCCTCCTCCGACTCTGGCTGCTTTCATTTAAAAGTTAGTGTATTGGGGATACGACCTCTACAGAACACAAGATTTAAAAGCTATAGTTTCTATCAAAGAAGTTAGCTTAGATATTTTAATTAAATTTTTATAATATTATTAAATATTTTTATTTGAATTTTGGATTTAATAATTTCCTAAAAGATTAAGTAAGTATTGAACTTTGAATTTAACTTATTAATTCGTTAACTGTAACGATTTTTTTAATCAATATGTCGAATTTATAAGCCTAGGAAAATTTTATATAGAGCCTATATTGGAAATAAAAGAAGTCTTTTGTATCACCCATTACGCTAACCGGTCTCATTCTTATTTGCTCGGATGAATATTATATTTGTTTTAATTAAATCGACCTATATTATTCTTATTACTTTTTAAACAAATTGCTTTTTTATGGAAATATAGGGTTTTTGGAGTTCAGCAATCAATATTTTCCAGTAGATCACTGAGTGTTCATACCCTTGAGGCACTTAATTGAATATTCAAAATTCAAGATAAATTCTAATCCAGAATGGTACCAAGATATATCACACTATCCGTTAGCGTTAGTATCACGGCAAATAAGAATATACTTTATAGCTCCATGTGAACACAACAAGCTTAGTTTTTCATACTTAATGTTCCATTTGCTCTGCAGTTAAAGGCCCTCTTCAAACTGTTGAGATAACGTAATCTACTTACATCGATACCAGATACACATTATGTTTAACAGCTGTTTGACTAACTAAACTTAAGATTTTATTTTGTGCAAAAAAATTAATCATAATAAAAAAAAATTAATTTGGATTGCCGTCGTAATTTAAAAATACATATATACTTAATATATTTATATAGGTAGACAACATTTAAAGTCAAGCGCCAAACAGTAACATCCTTTGACATTTACTATGGTTGGTTACTTAACCCAAATTGATGGTTGACATTGTATTTTATATGATTTTAGGAGATTCACATATTGTCATAAAATCATATCTCTTATAATAATAGCACAAAAAAATGCGACTCTTGTGAATAACCCCTCATAATTTTGCGTGCCATTTTGAATTTAAAACGGCAAAAAAAAAATAAGTAAAAAAAACTCAAATAATAGCCATTGTGCGAAAAGTATATTTTAGATGTTGTGATGGCAGACTCAAGTATATAAACAACGAAATCATCTCTGCTGATTAAAAACGACAGCACAGTAAACATAGAATACAAAGTTATATTATTTTAAGACACTTTTTGTTTGAAAAGCATAACAATATTTTTAAACTATTATAATATTTTAGAACATTTTTAAAATTTGTTTTTAATTTTTTGCTTAACATCTTGATTTTTCTTTTACTTTAATGCCTGACCAATTATTGCAAAATACATTTAATATTTATTGAGCTCACTACAAACATATTTATGTAGTATGTTCAAAATGACCTCGACAAGCAAATTTTATACTCAAGAAATAAAAAGAAAGAATTGAAGCCAAAACAAAAAAATCAATAAACAAAATTTACTCGTAAGGTAGAAAATTATTTACAAATGAAACCCCAGCAAAAAAACGAGGAAGTCCACCTCAAAAGTAGAACTAAACGCATGATATTTTTCATTTTTTTGAAGTTAATAAAAAGTACTTCTAAAAAAGCGAAAGTAAAAGTAAATGTATCCTCAGAAGAAAAAAGTTGAATAATTTCTAAGAAAATAAAAACTTCATAAATTTAAAAGTATTTTAATTATCTATCTAAATCCATATTTTTATAAAAAAAATTATAAATATAGTTTTAAGAGGAGTACATCTAAATGAAAGGAATAAGAAGCATATCATGACAGTGACAATCATGGGTTAAAAAAAGAATCTGTGCTCTTTGGCTCTATCTCTGCTGGTTTGGCTTTAAAATCGATTTTTATGTTTTTCATATAAAAAATCCACATGTGAGTGATCATAGATTTCGTCTTTTTGGAAGAAAATATGTTTTCACAGACTTTTGTCCTTGCCCTTTTAACTGTAAAATCGATTTTCATTTTTTCCACAAAAAAACAAAAATCGATTTTAAGAAGGAAATATGAGTGATTACAGTTTTTTGTTCTTTTACCTCAATCTCTGCCTTTATAGCTATAAAATAGATTATTATGTTTTGCATATAAAAAATCGATTTTTAGAAAGAAATATGAGTGATCACATATTTTTGTCCTTTCGCCTCTAGCTCCACCCGTTTAGCTATAAAATTGATTTTTGTGTTTTGCATATAAAGAATCGATTTCTTTCTGGCTCTATCTCTAAACGTTTAGCAATAAAATCGATTTTTATGATTTTTAGAAGGAAATATGGGTGATCACAGATTTTTGTCCTTTTGCCTCTATCTCTGCCCGTTTAGCTATAAAATCGATTTTTATTTTTTTCATATTAAAAATCGATTTTTAGAAGGAAATTTGAGTGATCACATATTTTTGTCCTTTTTCCTCTATCTCTATTCGCTTGGCTATAAAATCCATTTTTGTGTCTTTCGTAGAGTTTTATAGTTGGAGCAAAAAGTCGAATTTTCGGCTTTTTAAATTTGTAGATATTAAATTTTTCGACTTTTTTGACTTTTTTAAATTTTGTATTAGTCGACTTTTCGGCTTTTTCCAATTTTGGGACCATTTTCGAATTTTTTAGATTTTGTACGATTTTTTCGATATTTTTCGCCTCCTTTGACTAATGTTTGTTATTTATCTTAAAAAAAAACTAAGGAGAATATAAAATATGATATTGATTAATTAACAGACAACATATTTTTTCGTACTATTTCCAACAGTTAGATGATATAGTTTAAATAAAAACTACTAATAAACTACTCCTTTTAAACAAAGTACATTTTTTCGAATATTTTCTACTTTTTCCGACTTTCCGACTATATTCAACTTTTTCCGACTTTTCCAATTTTTCCGACTATTTTCGACTTTTCGACTGTTTTCGACTTTTTAGATTTTCGACTATCTGGATACAAGAAAGTCAGTTCAACGAGAAATCGATTATTCGAAAGTCGATTTGATAAACTCTAGAGAATATATTCTATTAGGATTTATTACAAAGAAATGCTATTTAATATTGTAATCCCTTTTTAATCCAAGTAAATTTTTTCGGTGAATAAAATTTTTATCTTTCGAAATTTTTTCAAAGCCTCTACATTTCCGTTAAACATTACACGCACCACCTAGTTATGCCAATTATGATCGATTTCGTGCTGCCCATGTAATGTATTATGTAAAAACTCTTTTGACAAAAATGTTTTTGTTTTAATCAAACAAATGTCAATTAACGTGCATATTATGTCCAATATATTTAATATAAAAGAGCATAATTCCATAAAATGCTCGTTATTTATTTTTTAAATCGCACAAAAATAAAAATTAAAGGCCGACCTTCCTGTACAATTTAAATCAATCTCTGTGACCTATCGCAAAAAATTAATTTGTAAATGCTAAATGGTCCTAAATAAACGTAAAAGTATAAGTGAACCCGTTATTTTTGGTCATTGCTTTCCTGGCAAACTAACAGGTATAATTGGAAACAAAAATAAACTACTTATTTTTTGCCTGAAAACGAGTAACTGTTTTGTTCGATTTGTTCTAATATGTACCTAAACGAAAATAAAAAAATTATTAACTATATTTAATGACTAACGTCTTACTCAGCATAAAATCTAATAGAACATAATGTTTGGCATACATTTTTTCTACATACAGTGGAAGCTTCCATAGCTGGACAGCGATCATCACACTGTTTTTGTCCGGCTACGGGAGATGTCCGTAACCCTGCAAAACTTAGAAATTATTCGATTTTATATAAAATAAGTTAGCAAAACTTTCCATAAATTCTCATTTTTTCTTAAAAATTAAGCACCTACGAATTCTTTAATAAAATAGAACATTTTTAATAACTTTTTTCAGTTTTTAAGCAATTTAATATATACAGAAAAGCCACCAATCACTAAAATAATTCACTCAATTAAAAATTGCTTATATCTTCACTCTCACCAAATGATTATATCAATTACAAATAATTGTAAGAAATGAAAAAAACAGAATAATTTTTACAATTAAAAAATTATTAAATAAATCAAAATGATAAAAAAACTGCTTGAGTTTTAATTTACTATTTCTATTATTTGATTTTTGCTTAAATATGTTAATTAAGTTTTTGATGTAAAATGAGACAATTACGTTAATTAAAAAATATAATGTTATATTTTTTTCTGTGTAGGGATATCTTCTTTAATTCTGAACAAAATAACATTTAAATTATGTGATTTTAGATGATTTTTTTGACATGTTACACACGGAATGACAAACCCAATATACCCCTAATCTTTTTTTGATGGTGGGTATAAAAACGCTACGAGATCTTTAGTGAAAAAACTGCTCAAAAACTTTTTTTCGCAACATATCGAAAAAAAAAAATCTTTTATATATATATATATATATATATATATATATATATATATATAACTGAATAAAACTATTATTGTAGTCAATTTTAATCACCTTTCCAGATAACTTTGCGATGTTCACTGCACAATAGCGGACGTACAAATAAAATCATTCGTTGTTGCAGTTAATACACAATAGATTATGTAATTTGGACAAAATGCTTTTATCGCGATTCTGCGTGAAATATAAATAACTCGTACACAAGACTTTGTAATTTAATAAAACACATTATTTACTATACATTAGTGATGTTAACTATATGCGTTTTTTTGAGTTATGACGTTGTTGCAGAAAATGAGCGATGTATTATCCTAAATAAGCTCTATATGGGCTACATTATATTGTTTTTCGAGTGAATAGAAAAAGTGTCAGTTTGTAGCAGCGTGCAATTAATATAAATTGAATAAGTGCAGTCAAATCTCTGTAGAAGATGAAATGGAAAATTTTAAATTTAGATGCAAAGAATTTTTTTAATATTGTTAATATTTGGACTAAAATAAAATTTAAACGAATAAAGATATTCTACTGATATTTTGGTGCAATATGGAAAACCTATTCTAAAGTCAGAAAATTAAAAAAATACACTATTTTGTACAAAAATACTTAAAATCAGGAAAAAACGTGTTTCAAAAATTTAGATTTTTTATTCAAATGAACACCATATCATTATAAAACGCGAGGCTCAAAATATTGGATTATATAACTAATATATATATATATTTTAATCTAAGCTTTGCATTTTGAGAATAAAAAAAAATTATCTTCGGTTTTATTTTACACGTGTTTTCGTTAATATTTCTTTTTAAAACTTAAAAAATGCTATAGACTAAAAAAAAAAAATTAAAAAAAAAAATATTTTAGACCTGAAAAATATTACTACCTTCTTGAGGAAATAAAAACCAAAAATGTGAATATATGGACTTGGAAAACTATTTGTTTTAAAATGGTTCACAGCATTCCCTTCCATAAAATATATTTATAGCTTATATTTTTATAACCTACACCACTACAGGAAGGCACCAATCGACTCAGAAACATTTTTTGCGTCGACTTAACAATGTCCGTCCTTCTGGTAGGCTGGTGGTCTGTCCATGGTCGCAATTCAATCAATCGTCCCATATAACCCCTCTTCCGAAAATCATTTTAACGTGCATAAATCCCATACAAATGTTAGTATTAAGTTAATATTAGACACAAATAAGTTTCATATAAGTAGAAATCACAATGCAAAATTTTATGAGGATCGGTCCATAATTTACCATAGCTCCCATATAAGCCCACTTTCGGGAATCACCTTAAGGTGCATAAATTCATATAAGTGTTAATATCAACGTAATATTCTGTATTCCTATATTTTATTTTAGTAAAAATATTATTAAAAATATCAGTCTATCTTGACCGTCTATATATTTTTTGCAGGTTTTTTAATCTTTAAGGCATATACAAACATACATACAAACATACATACAAACATACATACATAAATACAAACTAAATGGTATCAAAAAAGAACCATTTTTTATATGTTGTAACGTGGAAATAGTACACTCAATACTACTATTTTCACGTACATATTTCTTAATATATTAATTTATAAAGTTACTACCATTTTTTTTTCTTTTATTTACTATTGTTTATGTATTTTTAATTATTTTTCTTTTTCATACTAATATATTGAATATGTTATTAGTAATAGGTAATTACTAATTATTAGTATTAGGTAATTACATTGAGCGCCCCTACTGTAAATACTACATACCCACCCACACAAATGTGTAACAACTGCTTTAGTTGTGCAGTTGGTATTGCTTAATGGTCAACAAGCAATATAATTCTCATTTAGTTGATACATGACTAAGTACAAGTAAACAAAGTTTGATTACAGTCGGGGCGATTCAAACAAGACAAGAATCCGCCATATAAGTCTCAAAGATTATTTTATATAATCGGAGAGCCGACTAGATTGTGCGAAAGTAAAATTTAGTCGTATTTTGCACGCTCAACTTCGGTTGGGTCTCTTAAATAAATTTTACACGCGTGACTTCGGTTATAGCGTTCTCACGAGTGACTTCGGTTGTTCGTTCTCACGAGTGACTTCGGTTGTTCGTTCTCACGAGTGACTTCGGTTGTTCGTGCTCACGAGTAGAATATTAACCCGTAGAATTGCATGGTAATAGTAGTAGAGAAGTAGCTAGCCATTAGCGTTAAGAAACCATTGTACGTATTGTAGAAAAAGATACGATCTTCGATTACCGAAGCTGCCGCCTGTCCGAATACCCGAACCCGATTGACAGCTGAGAGTGTCGAAGCCGAACGTACGACGCCGACCTTAATTCTACTCCTGAACCCAGAATCTTCGATTCCCGAAGCTGCCACCTGTACCTGAAACCGATACCGCGGTAAACCCGCACCAGTTCGACAGCTGAGTGTGTCAAAGCCAAAAGTTCAAAGTCGAAGCCGAACATACGAGCCAAGAATCTTCTGACCCGACGCTGCCACCTGAACCAAAAACCGATCCTGCCGTAAACCCGAATCAGTTTGACAGCCGAGAGTGTCGAAGCCGAAAGCTCAAAGCCAATTCTACTACCGAACCGATCCTGATATAAGCCGAAGAACCGAATCGATCCTAATATAAGCCGAATAACCGAACCGATCCTAATATAAACCGAAGTGACGAAGCCTAACATACGACGCCGATCTTGATTCTACTGCTGAACCCAGAATCTTCGATCCCCGAAGCTGCCACCTGTACCAGAAACCGATCCCGCCGTTAACCCGAACCAGTTTGACAGCTGAGTGTGTCGAAGCCGGGAGTTCAAAGTCGAATACCTGAGCCGAGCCTGTTACAAGCCAATTAACCGAAACAAACATAATCTAAGCCGATCAACCGTACCGATATCAACATACGCCGAAATAAGCCTTGCTGAAGAAGGAAATGCAGAAACATTTATTAAGCCGGTGGTATCTGAATTGGAGTTATAGAAATTATTCTCTCGTAATATCTTTATATTTTGTACTTGAAATATTCTTGACGTATTCAATAAAGAAACTATTATTATTTTAACACCCCAGAAAGGGTAAAACAAACGTCTTATTACTTAAGGTTTGCGGATCCGTAAGTAGACCCTGGAGGCCACTAAGTTACCTCAGCCGACGACAAAACCACGTTATATATTCAATATTTGGAGATTGAATTACAGACTCCAATGAATATTTAATTATCTCATAAGCACCGGTTTTACACTTTTTGCAAAAAACAACTCAATTTTTTTCATGATTTACTAAAAACTTCAGTTATTGCACCTAAGTTTCCAGAGAAAAGAGAAATATAAATAATGAATAAAAAAGCATTGATGAATTGCATCAATGCGTATCGTTTGATCAGTCTTCTTAATATCTTTTTCTTATATGGGACACTAAGAAACAGGCCAAAATGTGAAAAAACCTATTTATGGGAATTATGCTTTCCCTTTCTAAGGAATATGGAGTTGTCTATACATATAAAATTTTCGATAATATTCTCCTTTTATAGGCAATTTTCTACTTATAGATAACTCGATAAGTTTTATACTTATAGATAATTTTCTATTTTCAGAAAATGTTTTAATTATTTCTGTTATAGATTATTTTTGATTACATTTCTATTTATAAAAAATCGATATTTGTTCTACTTTTAGAAAACTTTGCATTTGCTGAAAATTCTCGATAAATATCCGCTATACTTTCTATATAGGGAAAATTTTAGATAAATTATCAACTTGATCAATCTTTTATTTATTTTTTTGCTTATAGAAAATATTTGATAAATTTTCTACTTACAGAAGGTATTCAATGCATTTCCTTTTAATATAAAATTTCCGATAAATTTTCTATTCATAGAAAAAATTTTCAATATACAGAAAATTTTTGGTAAATTTTCCATTTATAGAAAATATTTGATAAATGTCTATATATAAAAATTTTCAATGAATTTTCTGTAAATGGAAAATTTTTGATAAGTTTTCTGTTTACAAAAGTTTCCTACAAAGTTTGAATTTTATCTAGAAAATCTAACATTTTATAAGTATTCTCAATTTCTAAAATCTACAGACTGAATAAAATATAAATATTGTCCGGCATCTCTGTTTAACATCGTATAGCTGTTATTTTTTGTATAATTATTTCTCATCTTCTCTAAAAATATCAAAAGATCGGTGGTGTTTGTGAGAGCGTAAAAATAGCTATAATAACCGCAACAACAAAAACAAATCGAAGTAAACAATATTATTTATAAACAAAAACCGGCTGTTTACTCATGGCAATAACATCTAAATCTTTATTTACATATATACTCGTATACAAATGCACATTCATAAGTATACCGTTTATTACAATGTTAGCAAATTTTATTAAAATTAAAATGATTTAAAATTTTTTGCAGAAAACAATTTTTAATTATTCTTTTTATTTAAATACTTAAGTACCTGCAATTTTTTTTTTTCAAGTGCCAATACTCGAAACAATTTTATATTAGAGAGTATGGACAAAATAAAAAAAAAAAAAGATTAAAAATTCTTAACAAATCTCTGAAGAAAAAAAAAAATAATTATAAAAAAATTAAAAAAAAAATATATATATATATATTTAAATAAATTAGCAATAACAAATTTCCTTATGTGATATATTTATTCATTATGTATTCTGTATCAGTCGGTGTGTTAAATTAATTAATTTCAGTTTCGTTTTGATATTTTGTTTTTATCGCTGTTTTTATTTTTATTTTATATAAAAACAGATGCTTTTTAAACACATATATTACAAAACATACACAGTCAGTTACAAATACACGTACCTATTCATGTTTTAATTTTTTAGTGATAATAAAAATTTTTAAACGGCTTGGTTATTCGACTAAATTTGCAACAAACACTATTTTTTGCAAATAATTGATAGACCCAGTAAAAAGGAAAATGAAAAAGAGCTGAAATAGTCATAGTTTTAACATTGTGCTGTCATTGGAAGGACGTATTTTGTGCTGAAAAAGAGCTTCAGAAGCTGTTCTTTTAACCCATGGATGTCATTGGTAGTATGCTCTTCTTTTATGGTTCTTGGTCATTGCTTTTGAAGAACTTATCTTAAAACTGTATTTATACAATATTTTATACAAATTCTGTTTTTGCCTCGTTAAAAGATAATAAAAATACTTTAAAATTTGCGAAACTTTAATTTTCTTAGAAGTTATTAACCTTTTTTCCTGCTAAAAATAAATTTATTTTCATTTTTTAATAACTTCTAAAAACGAACAAAATATGCATTTAGTTCTACTTTTAAAGTAGTGAAATGTTCTTTTTTGGAAGCACTTGAACGTTCTTACAGGGAAGTTTTTTCTTTTTTTTTTTTTTTTTTTTTGATAATATCAAAAATAACAGTGTGACAGTGAAAATATACTTTTGAAATAAATGGCAAATAAATGGTATAGATCATATTGAGTAGATAATAATGTCACTCTTAAGCATCGCTTGCTTAAAACAAACAAGTTAGAGCGCTCTATTTGACTGTGCAGAATCTTATATACCGTTTACCCGTGTTGAGATGGGTTATATAATAATGAAATACAATATACTAGATATAGCTACATATATTTACCTATACTATTTCTATGTTAATACTTTAGAAAATTTGTAGTTTCACATAAAGTTGAAATAGAATCAAGATTTTATAAATCCTTATATCCATATATATATATATATTATAATATATCCTTATGTATATTATATATTATATGCTATGTATTATATATTATACATTTTATATTATATATTATATATTACATATTATATATTATATATTATATATTATATATTATATATTATATATTATATAATATATATTATATATTATATATTATATATTAAATATTATATATTGTATATTATATATTATATATTATACATTATATATTATATATTACATATTATATATTATATATTATACATTATATGCTATATAATATGTATTATATATTATACATATTATGTATTTATATATATTATAAATATGAGGTATAAGTTTGCTTATTCTTTTGTTTTGTATAAATCACGTCTGAACTGCTGAACAGTTTTTTACGAAATTTAACTCACATATATTGTCAGTGCCAGAGGTGGTTATGTGCTTTATTAGATTTTGATTGGACATCACACCCACATTTTACGCCTACTTTTAAAAACAACATTTTAAAAATTTTTAAAATTTTTCAATTTTAGAAGTTATTAATGAAGCTACTTATATGAAATGAAATGTAATGCTTGCACTATAGAATGTTGTAGGTTTCGTTGGAACTTGATCGGGTGCCATGCCCATATTTACGGCCACTTTTTAAAAAGGATGAACACATTAGTTTAAAATAGATTGGATCAGAGGTATATATGGCATATGTAAGAAACTATTAAAGTTAAAGCTCCCAAATTTCATGGAAACCATTATGCATTGATGAAATGGTAATAGGATGGATAGGTCCAGGGGGAGAGGTAGCCCATATAAAAAAAATAAATAAAATAAATAAATTAATAAAAAAATAAATAAATTTTCTAAACTAAAGGACTATTAGAGTGGTAGTCTTAAAAAAAATTGAAATTAATTTTGAAATCAAATTTTGATTAAGATGAATATGTCCCAGGGTAGCAATAGCTCCCATATAAAATAAAAATTAATTATTGCATCAAATATTGGTTATCTAGTAAATTACAAATTTAACGCCTTGTATTTTACAAAAGTTTGCACATTTTTAAGGAAGGTGTAATCACTGCGGCTCAGAACATATATTTTATAAATACAAGACAATTTTAGATTAAAAAAAAGGATATGGAAGAAAATTTCAAAATTAATTAAAAAACCGAATCTCGAAAAAAATATTTGTGACTCATTTATGGAACAATGAACTTCAAAAAGTTAAATAATGCATTTTGCCTTATAAGGTTAATACAGGATCTATTTAGTTCATTTTTTCAACACAAAAATTCTTAAAAAAATGTTCGAATTTTCTGTGAAAGAACAAAGTCTCTAGCTGACGTGGTGTTTTAAAGAATTGAAAAAAAAAACAAATATTCCCTTATACTTTACACCTGCGGTGAAAGGTAAATAAAACCAATAACTTATAAGCATACATAAATACGTACTGACTGCTTACACAAAAAACAACAACACTGATAACCATTTTAATGCTGCTGTTATTAACTAACTGCTTGCTTATACAAAAAACAACAACCAGAGTTACCGTTAAGAATTTTAAAAAGTGTTCAAAGAAGGCGATTTAAAAAAATAAGGTCGCCAAAAAAGGCGATTTTTTTGTGAAAAAAGGGGCCAACTGCTCCAATAACTTAAAAACTCCTTAAAATTTGTTTATTTGATAAAACCAAAAGTAAAAAAACTACTAAATTTTATTATTAAGAAAATAGATTATAATAATTTTTATTATTGTAAAAAAAAAAAAAAACAAGTAGAAAAGATATAGTCGGTCAAGCCCGACCATATGATACCACACACCATTGTGTATATCCATCAAAATTCGTGGAGGGGTCTTATATTAGACATGTGGACAATTGTGGACCGATACTTTTACTTAGTGTAAAATAAAATATACGAATACAGAATATTACACTAATACTAACATTTATATGAATTTATGCACTTTAGGGTGACTCCCGAAAGTGGACTTATATGAGAGCTATGGTAAATTGTAGAGCGATCCTCATAAAATTTGTCACTGGGATTTCCACTTATATAAAATTTATTTGTGTAGAATATAAACTTGATACTAATATGTGTATGTGATTTATGCACTTTAAAGTGATTTTCAGAAAAGTGTTTTATGTGGGAGCTATGGTCAATTTTGGATCGATCTTCATGAAATTTGTAACAAAGTTTGATACTTAAGCAAGACTTCCTTATAATGAATTTCATTAAAATATTGATATATTTAAGGCATTTATGATCGTTAAACCCCTATTCGCGGAGGACATTTGTATGGCGGCTAGGTGAAATAGTGGACTGATCATAACCAATTTCAACAGACAGAAGATGATTCTGAGTCGATTGGTGTACTTTAAGGTGGGTTTTGGATTATTTTTTATGTGGTATGGGGTATAAAAAAATTTATTCATAAAAATAGTTAACATAAAATTCTCTTTTTTATAAGCTAAATTTCTGTACTTCTGTCTTACAAATCCCTGCCTAACAATTTTAGGACTGAAAGCATGGATTCACATGTATTGGACCTAATTCTGTTAGACAATTTATTTCTCATTAGTTATTATCTAAAAAAAACAATGCTATGGACCAATCTAAAAATTAAATTCGGCATTTGATGTTTTAAATAAATTATTGTAAATAAATTATTTTTTTTTATTATTAATATAATTGATTTTTATAGTGTTTCTTAACAGACAATATATATATATATATATATATATATATATATATATATATATATCAAATACCCGTCTTGGTGACTTTTTATTTTGGAATCCCCTTTTTGGACATTCTCAATGGTAACGCTGATGATAAAAAATTTAAAAAACTATTTTAAAATCTATTATCTTTTATTTAAAAAAAAAAACAAAAAAGAAAAAAAAAAAAAGAAAAGATTATACCTTTGCTAACATTTCCCGATTTTGACAAAAAAAAAGGGCATCAATTGTTCGTTACATAATGCAAATTGAAAATAGTTTTACAATATAATATAAAATATAAAATAATAGAAAATGTTCGTGAAATGTAATCAAATGTGCATGAGAAATCTTGATTTCTCTTCTATCTGAAACCTTTATAAGATAAAAAGAATGGTAAAGAGATGGATTTTTAAAAACTGTTTATACATTTAGAAAGCTTGGTTTCTCTTGCATCTAAACTCGTTTAAAAATTCAAAATTTATAAAAAAAGGATACTAAACGACTTTTTTATTACGTCATAGAAATTGTCGCAAAAATTGTTTTTTATCGTTAATTTCTAATGTTGAGGGTATATCGAAAAATCTAATGATTACAAAATTATCTACTCAATTAGACACACGGTCCGCGCTTGCTCATTTCAACAGTATATCCAACTTTTTCCATTTTGCACATAGTGTAATTAATTACAAAACAAGTTCCAAGTCTTTTGGAGCACTTCCATAGAATAAGTTTTAAGTATAAAATTTACTAAATGAGCGACAAAACAAAAGTCTTTTTGGACTTTTTACTGATTATTATTTTAATATGTTATAGACTCCAGTTAAAAGAGAACTAAATTTTATTTTCACGCAAAAGTATAGACAATTGAAGGCAGGGCTGTCAGATGTGTCGATTTTTGTTTGCTTTTGGAGACATGGCGAATTTTTTGGCTTATTTTTAGAATTTTATTAAACAGGCTTTTGTGGAGAAAAACTATTAAATTTTCTTACTAGAAATCGACTATATTTAGTATTTGCCTATCTATCTATTTGTAAATAGTTTCAACTTATTTACGAAATTTTATCCCCAAAAAAATATATTTTACTATACTTATGTATTAAATGTTTGATAAATTTTTTTCATCATCTTTTAAATATATTAAGGATATTAATGATTTCGATCGCAGTGAAAAATAACGTTCATGAATAAATTAATTCTTTGAAACAATTTATAAGTTTAATAGGGCCAATGTTTTTATATAGTGTCAGAATTATTATTTTAAAAATATAATAAAGTTCAATAAATTTTAAAAGTTGTTGGCCTAAAATGGAGCTACATATATGTCAGAAAAGTATATTTTATTTATTCAATTACATCGTGCTCGAAAGTGTGACCACTAATTGGGTTAAACTAAATAGACGCTGAATTTACTGGTGTTAGTAATTTTTTAAAGCACTCGTTTTTGATATATTTAATTTTGAAAGAATAAAAAGGGGTTTAAAAAATTAAGTTGTTAGCTTAAATTTAATAATTTAATTTTTGAATTTAATCATTTAAAATCGGGCTGAAAATGATATAGTTTATAATTGGAGTATATATTAAATCTATTTATTGTTTCGTATACATAAACAATGTTCCTTTTATTTCTAATTTTCAATTAATTCGCTATTTCCATAACTAAGTTTAAACCCGAATATCGCGAATACGAGCGCTAAATTAGAAAAACGGATGTCACCATTGAATTCAGCATACTCAAATTGGCTTTCCCAGTAGGGTGCCCAACTTATTAAAATTTGTGACTATGGCAGTGTTATTATTATCTATTGCAATTATCTTTGGTTTTGTTAAAGCTGAATTTACATTTATAAGTTATAAGAAATGTTAAGTACTAAAAATTGTAAGACACATAACATTATACTTAACTTTTTAGTATTTCTTTAAAAAAACAAATAAAATTTTAATTTGGCGATTTTTGGCAATTTGTGAGAAAAAATTTTGTGACAGAGGTTCAAAAAAATCCGAAAATCCTGACTGAAGGATGGACTGTTGAAACTACTCACTAAGAGACTCTGATTTTATTTTTATGTAGCCAAGAGTCAGCACAATCTCCTCTTACAATCATCATAAATCTTATCTTATATACATCATAAATTTCCTCTTATTTCTTCTTAATGTCTTACTAATTATATTCTACTCTTATTATCTCCAATTTTTTCAACGCCTATGTTAATGACTTGCTATATGCTTGACCATTTGTCATTACGTCACTCTATCTTTGTTTCATTCTCCATATCTATCTAAAACATTTCTTCTATTTATACATACAAGTAACAATTAAAAAAAATCAATCTAAACCAAAACATATAATATTAATCTTAACCGATTAAATGCTAAACTCGTAAAATTGTATACACTACTATCACTTAGTATGATATACATTCAAGCTTCAATAGCACGCTCGCTCGCAGCTCTTCATACAAACAAACACTCGGTGCTTGAAAACAATGCCACACGCCACCGCATAAACGCCACTATTACTGTTCGCTTGTTCGATCGATCCATTACTTTAGCTCCATGAGTTTGTTATTGTTGTGTTTGGTTTCAATGATTTTTTTTATTATTATTGTTATTTTTGTATTTTGTTTTTTAAAATCATCAACCGCATTTCAGTATTTTTTTACGCTACTTTTTTATTATGAAATTTTAATTTCAGTTTCAATTTTTAATTCGTACAATACAGTTGTTACTTCTTAAAGCTTCTTGGGATTTAAAAGTTTTTCTTTGGTATTTGTGTGTCAACGGCAAATTAATTATATTATCTTTAACAAAATAACAAAAACAACAATAAATAATTAAAAAAAATTGTAATTATCTAGTTAAATATCAAGAGAGTTTAGAAATTTTATTGGCTTATTTATTTGATAAAAAACGGAAAAACAAAATCAACAACTTTCTATTGTTTTTTTTTTTTACTTTACCTGTTGGGGCACCAAGATAAAAAATTAAACCGGGGAAAAATGAATTTTAACGTTGGTTTGATGGAGAAATTAAAATGGAAAATCAAGTAAGTAATATAATATAAAAATATTTAAAAGTGAAGATATGTTTCTTATCTTAATTTTATTAATATTCTATTTACTGTATTAAAAAATTATAATTAACAAATATTGTTGATAATAACTTTAATAGGAATAATTCTATTCGATTTTTCGACTTTTTTCAATTTTGTAGTAGTTGACTTTTCGACTATTATCGAATTTTTCTGACTTTATGACTTTTTTCGGCTTTTTCCAACTTTTGGACTATTTTCGATTTTATACGATATTTTCGATATTTTCTGACTCCTTTATTTATTTTTTGTTATTTGTCTTAAAAAAGCATTAAGAAAACATGAAATATGTATAACGCAATGAAACTTATTGATTAATTAACAGAAAATCTATGAAATGAAAGTGATGGTTACACATAAAAATATCTGTTGCGGTACTATTTCCAATAGTTAGATAATATAGTTTAAATAAAAAATGCCAATGAGCTATTCGTTTTAAATATAGTAAATATTTTAGATTCTTTTCGACTTTTCGAGTTATTCCGACTACTTTCGATTTTTTTCGACTTTTTGACTCTTTTCGACATTTTTGGACCTTTTGACTTTTGCGATTATTTTCGACTTTTTCCGTCTTTTCGACAGTTTTTGATTTTTTTCAACTACTTTTTGACTATTTGTCTACAAGAAAGTCGATTTCTCGACAATTTTCTAACCAAAAAGTCGATTTCGACATTTGATAATATGGTAAGACATCTTAAGGATTTAACGACGAAAATAATAATAATAATGTTATGCCATGTTTTTCCAAAATATTATTAATATCAATTTCCAAGAATATTACTTATGTTTTCAAAAATATCACGAATGACTCAGTAACAAAATGAACTCAACATTAAAGACAAATAAAACTAACCGATTAATACATAGTATCTAGTCAATGGGAATACTTCAGAATGATGGACACGCAGGCAGGTACATAAATAATAAGAAGAAAGGAAACATTCAAAACTCACAGAAAGAGACTAATTTTTCAAAGAATAAAAAAAAGTAATAATAAACATTTTTTTCCCACTAGACTTTATTTATTTTTTAATACATTTTTGTTTTGGCTTCCCAAAACAAAAATATATTAATTCCCTTTTAAAAATATTATTTTACAAAATTTATTTCCCAGAATATTACTCAAAACTTTATAATAACATGTACAAATATAAAATGATACAGACATTCAAACAGCTAAATACTTTATCAAATAAGCAGATAGAAATACAATTGCTTATTGTCATGTCTAGTACATTTTAGATGTTTGTTTTCAAATTTCCATTATACATTTCTATCACACATATCTTTATTTTTGATGTTTAGCAGTCATAATGACAAAATTAAATAAATTTTTATTTCTTTTGATCAAGCGCATACACATTATTTCCAAGTTTTGACATATTAGCTATTTTTCAAGAATTTTTTCATAATAAATTAATACCAGAGAGTGTGAGTCACATACATATTTAATTTAAATAACTTATTTAAAAAATTATCTTGTTTAATTAAAGAAGTAGCAACTTATGTATACTTGTAATAATAAAATTCAAATTAATTCTTAAAGTGGCATCTTGTATAGGACTTAATTAGTTTATGAAATGTAATTGCAATTTTTGAAACGTTTTAACCTAGATCTGCTTTCTAGTGTGCCACTTAATAAGCCGGTTAGTCAATATGAGTATTAACATGCTACAAAGTAATGAGTCCAATTAATTTTTAGTAATGGAAGCTGCAAAAATTTACTTTTGATATGACCGACTCAATTATTTGTTTAATAAATTTCTTATTAATATAAACCAAATATTCAGCCTGTGTAAAGAAGCCAACACGGATTGGTTTTACAACATTTTATCAAAAAAACCAATAAATTGGGTTTATGTATTCGATTTCTATTTATCCAATTCAATAATTGGATTTGAAAATTTAAATATCTTCATATCAGTTTATAAGGAGAATTTCAAAACATTATTCCTAATCTATTGACTAAATAGAAAAAAAAACAAAAATAATTATTTTCGATGAGCCATCTCATTCTTGTTCTAAAAATAAGATTAATATTCCATTGGTAAAGCCTATAACCCAGCAAAAACTTTGCTTTTCTGGCAAGTTAGCAGGTATAATTGGAAACAAAAATTAAAAAAATTTCCGTCAGTGAGATTTGAACTTAGGTCTTAATAACAAACGTGTTACTTAGTACACTATCTCACACTTAAGCCAATCCAGCGCTCTAATCAACTGATCAACTTCATTGAATTATTACTGTGATATTATACTATTCAGTACTTATTTATGTAATGTAGAGTAGGCAAATAATAATGACGCCTCATTACCAAGAAACTACTTTTTACTACTATTTTTGCTAAAAAACTACAGCTGAGCCTTCAGAATTCATCAGTCTTATTTTTTCATGTAAATATCTCTTGTTCAAATTATTATAATTTTAAACTTATTATTTTTATTATTAAAAGCGAAACACCTTTATGTGCTCGCATGACTAAATTTGTAATCTAATCTGGCCGGATGACTGCAAATGTAACTGCAAATGGGGTCTTAAATAATTAATTACTTTAATATAAATACATACTAGTCTGCTTAATAGTTAAGAGAAAACTTAACCATTAACCTAAAACAACTTCTAGGTAATGCAGACGGGGTGTCGATGTTGACGTAGCGTTATAAAGCATATCGTTCGATAACTATTTGTCAATACCAAGTTTTTCCTGAGGATATTTTGTCTTAAATATCCATAGAAAAATATGAATGAATACAAATATAGTTAACCGACTGTCTACGTAAGTTTAGATTCCCGAGTACATGAAAATTAAGATATTTGTCACTATACACAGTCATATTTGTCAGTGTAATTTTTCGACCCGTCTGTGAATACTGTGATGTTCGAATTTGTTACTCAGTTGGCCATGTCAGATATATGATCCCTAAAGTTTTACCATAGTATATTATAGAGATTTCGTTTTCCTCTCATGGCTTTTTCGCGAAGTACTTGACATTTTTGGAAGGTTCCAGAAAGATATAGCGAAGTATCAATTCATAGTTTGACGGGAGTACACCCAGATCATTCATTTTGACCCATCTGAGTAATTCGTGTAATTAATGTAGATTCCATGAGATCAAGTAATGTGGCAAAAATTTTCTGCTTATAAGAAACAAAACGTTGTCTGCATATGCGACTATTTTGGCGCCTTTTTTAGGGAGTCGGGAATATATTTCGTTTAGAAACATTTTCTACAGAAGTGGACATATTACGACTGTCTGTGGAGTACTCCTTGTTCTAACATCAATTGCCCTACCCAAACTGTAACTAATGGCAATGCTCTTAAGCATGTTCCACATCTACTTAGTTGACAATGAGCTGATCAATCACAGAACTATGAAGAGCAAACAGTATCGAAGATATGTTTAAATTATTAAACTTTCATCTAGTAAGCCGCCATTACATTTTCCTTTTAGTCAAGTCTGATAAACTTAAAACTATTTCAATTTAAAAATCAACGACCAAAATTTTGTGGTTTAGTTTTTATACCCAGCGCTACCGTTGAGAAAAAAAGGAGATTTAAAAAAATAAAGTCGCGAAAAAGGGTATTTAAAAAAAATACCAAAAAATTCCTTAAAACTTGCTTAATTGATACAAACAAATAAAAGATAAATTATATAAAAAAAAAAAAAAACTACTAAACCTAATTTTATTAATAACAAATCTATTTTTAATTTACCTAATCTGGTCCAAAAAGTTTCGGCATTTGGTGTCTTAAAAAGTTGTTCATAAATTTTATCATTAGGTTTAGTTTCAGTTCACTTATAAATTCTTAGCTATACTGTAAACCAGTCTGAAAATAATTAATTTCTTAGTTTTTCTGTTTTAAAAAAGGGGCAAAAAAGCGGTCAAGTGGTTGAAAAAGGGGCAATTGGCGACTAAAGTCGCCAAAGAGTAACGCTGCCCCAAGCTTGTGCTTATGTTTGTAATGCATAAAAATATTGGTCGTAGACCTATCTTTAAGTATATTGATCGATTCGGAATCATTTCCGAATTGATTTAGCCATCACCGTCTGAACGTATGGCAGGCTGCCGGTTGAAATTTGGCGCCTTTAGTTATAATAATGTCCTCCCGGAATATGGTTTTAACACTTATGAAAGCCTTATGTATATCAATATTAAAATAAATATCGACAGACATTAGCTGAGCGAAAATCGATCTATAATTCACCATACCTCCCATAAATGGTCAATTTCCAAAAATCTTTTTAATGTGCATTAATCCCATACAAATGTAGTCAAGTATCAAGATAAAATTTGAAATAAATAAATCTGGGTTTAAATTGCTTTAAAGCGCATAAGTACATATAAATGTTAGTAGATAGATAATATTACTCATAAAGTCACATTTTCCACAAGTGCCATCCTCACCGAAAATACCTTCAACGCATAACCTAATGGTGTATATTAACAAACTTTCTTAGTTGTTTTTGATTATTCAACCATAGACATTTTAACTAATTAGGTGTCAAAGATCATTGAAATATCATGAAAATATCAGAATTTTTATATAATAAAGAAAACAATAAAAGCATTACTAGAATTTGTTAATATATTTATGAACATATAAATTACATTGTTAAAACTTTTCAAATTAAGAATTTCCTTAATGATAAAAGACGGAAAAAGGAAGCCCATATTTCTCTTTACATAGATTATCAAATTATTTTTTATAAAAGTACACATTTATACCATACTTTATCGGTAATGGGTTAATTATAAAATAACTTTTAATTCTTTTATAATAGACGAAAAGATTTGAGGTCTTATCAGATACACCGTTATCACTGCATACAATATATGCACACATACATACTTAAAAATTAACGTACAAACATCATATGTATATTTATATATTTATATTTATAGTACATATTATTAAATTTGATAAGTATATACTGAGGGTTAAAAGAAGGTTCATTGATAAGAACTTATTATATTTATATTCGTACACAAGATGTTTTATTAAAAAATAATAATAAAAACACAGAATACATAAAAAGCCTTGACATTAACAGAAAATTCTACACATAATAATGTTAACAAGAGTGGGAGTAAAAACAATAATATATGTTTAATGTGATAAATGCAAATAAGTTAGAAAAACTCATATGAATTACACAAGGAAACAAATTTGAACTTTTTTGTGCGGTGTGGAACTTTATTTCAAAATATGTAGTGAAATTGCCTTAATTTTGGGCATAACGGAATATCTCGAAAAGTCGAGCTGATAAAGAAAAATGGTGATTAGATTTGAAATCAGAGACTTCAAATTAGCGAAAATTTGTAATTAAGTTCCAGACCGCAAAATTACTGTTTCCCAGTGTTATAATAAAAGAAGTAATAATGATTATTCATTTCAGATTAGAGACAAATACTAAATAAAATAAATATATATTTTTTCTTTTAATGACTAATACATTTTTGACTACATGTTTCTGGAATACAATTGTTTTTATTATCGTAAGTATTGAGGTTTAATATGTTTTACTACTGCAGGCGATTAGACAAGATGATTGAATTATTTCGAATACAAAAATATCGATAGTAGCCAACACTATAGAATAGATATACTTTTAGAAGTTATGTATGAAGTCTGTTGTGCAAATATGTATATTGTGTCTTTAATGATGAAATAATCCTAATGATATATGCATGAGTAACTAACGTAAATAATTATGTTTGCAATTAATACAGAATTATCTTAAAAAAAAAAAAATATAGCAGAGATCGAAGATAACTCGTCCCCTGTCAATATTACCTAAATTGCTACTTAATTTAATGATTTAAAAAAAAATTGCCAACTACTTCAATACATTAAAAAACTCGTTAAAATTGGTTTATTTCATACAAAAAAAATTATTTTAAGAAAAACTGCTAAATTCAATTTTATTAATAACTATATATTTTATTTATAATAATTTTTATTATTATATCAACTTTCTCGTATAAATCACTCTCTCAATAATTTAATATAAATAATCAAATTATAAATGGAAAATGGTACTAAATAATATAAGTAGACTCCTTATTTTCGACCTCTGGAAAACAGCATACTTCTGTGAGTATCATTTAAGTTACAAAATAATAAATAAGAAATAATGGCTGGCTACTTTGCTCTCTAGTGCCATATTTATTCTTTCTCCTAATATGTTAATGTTCGGAAAATACTGTTGCTCTCCTCCATATAATGTACCAGCTATATGATACCCCACACTTTCATATATGTTCATCAAAGTGATTTTTGAAAAGGTTCTAATATGAGATCTATAACTAAAAGTAAACCAATTCTTGTGCAATATACAGGAAAAAAAATAAAAATTAATTTCAATTACCAAATTGCTAATATTAATTAAATATTTGTTTGATAATATTAATTAAGAGAAAGTAATTAACTTTTTTAAAAATTTAATTTATTTTTTAATTAAATAAATTAAATTTATTGTTCAAATTTTGAACAAAATTAACAAAAATTTTGTATTGAAACAACTAAAAAATTAACTGCGCTAAAAAGTCCTCCCATAATAAAAATACGAAAGTTACGTCTGATTTATTTATTTCTGAATTACAAAAAATATGTATGTATATTTTTTTTATTAACATATAAAAATTATTTTACAATAACGTTTGTAAATAAAAATTTCAATGGAACTAGAATACTCATCTTAAACTTAGTTTTTAGTTCCTCATTTTACTGTTATACTATTATATATATCAGACAGACTTTCCAGGAATCGTTTAAAAAATCACCTAGGGGACGACGAAATTGTGAGATTGCAAATATAAAGACTTATTATTAATAACTTATTTAAAAAATCTTGAAATATATTCAATGTGTATCTGTGCCATCTAAATATTGTACAATACAAACTCGGACCTCCAACAATTTACGTCTTCATTGACAGAAATATCCGTAATAAACCGAAATGTTTAACAATCTTATAAAAAAATTTAAAATTTGTACTTAGCGAATAACAAAACAAAAAAATAAAAATTAATGTTACTTTTGAAATCCAGAAAAATTTTTATAACTTGTGGTTTTGCAATACAATGCAAGGCAAAATTTTCGGTATTTGAAAAAAATATATAATTTATTGCTTATAAAATAAAATTATTTTTATTCTTTTCCAAATGCTTTTTTTTGAATTTTTTTTAGGAATTGTCAATTATTATGGAAAACAAAATTAAAACCAGTTATTAACATAGTTAAATTTTAAAATGATATGAATTATAAAAAAAAAAAAATTAAAACATTTTACGAAATAATTTTTTCTTTGCAGAAATGTGAATTAGAAGCCTTTTAAATTTACGCAAGCAAAATATTAGTTTGATAGTAACATTTACATGGGATTTATGATTTATATTAAAATAAAACTTAAATCGTATTTGCATGGACATATGGACGAACATCCTTAAACCGACTCAGAAAGTGATTCTTAGCCAATTCGTATATATTAAGGAATCGAGAAGTGAGCAAATTCTTTTCGAGGATAATTAAAATTTTATTTACTAAGTACACTATTTGTATATAAAAAATCCGACGAACATTAGCACACACACACTAGGCAATGACATGTATTTTAACATCATCATTCCATCTGCATTACCTAAATATTGTTTTCTGTTAATTGTTAACTTTTCCTGCATTACTTGTAACTAGTTATTTAACTACTAAGCGGATAAAAATATATTTATATTAGATTAATCAATCATTTATGACCCTATTTGGAAGCATAAATGTTAACTAGTTGTGTGCAAAAAACTGAATTTAAAAGCAAGACTATAAAAAAGGAGATTTTAAAAAAGGAGCCAACTGCTTCAATGCCAAAAAACTCTTTAGAATTTGTTTATTTGATAAAAACAGAAACAAATAAAACATTTGAAGAAAATCTACTAAATTCAGTTTTATTAATAAAAAACTAATTTCTTTACAATAATTTTTGTTATTGCAAAAATAAAGAGTAATTCATAAAAATAAATAGTTTACTTAAAACACTCTTTTTATTAATTAAACTCTATAATTTTGTATGAGGTCTTCATTCGGACTCCAATCTTCAAAATCCCCGCCCAGCAAATTTAGGGCTGAAAACATAGATTCACAAGTGTTGACCTTAATTCTATTGGACAATATATTTTTCATTAGTGATAATTTAGAAAAAAGACATTCCGCCAAGACATTGCTGTGAGGCAAAGTAAAAACAGTAATGAAATATTCATCGAAACTGCTTCTCAATTTCGCTATCCGATCCAAAAACGCTCGGCATTTGATATTTTAAATAGTTGCTCATATACCATATCATTAACTTCAGTTTCTAGCAGTTTCAGATCATTTATAAATTCTCCGAGGCTTTTTATAACATTGCGGAAAGATCTCAAAATAATTAATTTCATTGGAATCTCGATATTTAAAAAAAAAAAAAAAATAATAATAATAAAAATTAGTTTTTCTTCATTTAGCACATAGTCTTAAAAAGTCGCCATTTAGTTCCATTTTAGTAAAGGAGCAAAAAAAGTGCAATTGCCGAATAAAGGATTAGTAAATACTGGGATTGAGATAATGTCGAGCACGTATGAATTTATATCAATAAAATATGTGACGATTATTTATTAAGTCTTTTTAGAGACATTGCTATTTATAGTTAAATATTTACTTACTTTTGATTTTTTTATGGTTTAAAAAAAAAACAATTTCGCGAAACTAATAACAGAAATCTATAAATAAGTTCATAGAGTTTGTAATGTATTTCAAAAACTAACTATTTGTCGTTTTAAAGTTCTATTTTTTAAAAACTCAATATTGTCTATTTTACTTAAAAAATAATTCTAAAACTAATTTTATTTTAATTCCAGACAATTCCTACACTATGGGCACAAGTGCACAAATTGTTAAATAGACTTTAATAAATACTTAAAGTAATAAAAAATAATAACAAATTTAACAGAATATTAATTAAAACATAACAAGCCCAAGCTCTTATGTTATTTAAATTCATTTATTAAAACCTTGTAAAGCGTTCAAACACAATTGTAATTCGTATTTTGTTTTAAAATTTGTTTGAAGAATAAGTCATGTATGAATGCTAGAGTTGATAATTGTAAATTCTCGCAAGTCTCTAATAAATAAACGCTCATACGTACATTTGTATCTAAACAGGCACTGAACTGATGTTGACAGTGCACTTGATTGTTAATATGCATGTTGTTTGCTAAGTTTACGTTATTATTTGTTTAAAAGCTTAATAATAAAAAGAATCCTATCAAGAATATTCAATGTTAGCTTATACATATTTAGCTGTACATATGCACTTGTTTTATATGTTTCAAATAATAATCATACGCACACACTCACATAATATAAACCACACCCATAGTTTAATCATATAGATAAAAACAGTAAGTTAATAATGACTAATTTAAATTAAAAAAAAAAAAAAAAAATATTAGAATATTTTTTTGTTTATCTTTAATTTAAATAAATAATTTTTATTTACACAATAAAATTATTTATTCAAAAATGGTTTTACATACAAATTTTTTTATTGCATAATATTTTTTCTATTTTTACTGAAAGATTAAAATAAATGACATTCAAATGTAATATGCAACAAACACAATTAGTTTAGATGAAAATGAATTGTCATCAGTTAAGCTTATTTTAAATTTAATGATACGTATTTTTAATTAGAATTATTTTGTTTTTAAATATTTTTTCACAAATGCTATTTTTTGCCTAGTTAGTAAAAAAAAAAATGCAATAAAATCAGTAATCACCAACTATTATCTTACTTTCAATATCTAATATATTTAATATACTTAGGGGTTAAACGACCAAAAAATCAGATTTGAACACAGAAATATTTATAGTTTAATTAAAACTTCCTAAAGCAATCTTTACCTTGAATAAATTCACAATTTGTGAGAGAAGCTTGTTCTTAATTAGTTGGCTTAAGCAAGTGGCGAATTGCGCATAAGGACTAGCTTCTTCCAAAAACAAATCATGAATTTGTTTAAGATAAATAAATCCCTTTTCTTAAAAAATTTTATATAACCCATTGAATCAGCGTTATCATTGAGAGCACTGCTAAGTGCCAAAGTAAAAACATATATTAGGATATAAGTACTCATGAAATCTATTTTTTAATTTTCCTAATCCCGTCCAAAAAGATTCGGAATTTTATGCTTTAAAAAGTTGCTCATATACCTTATCATTAACTTCAGTTTCTAACAGTTTCAGATCATTTATAAATTCTCTGAGGTTTTTTGTAACATTGCGAAAAAATCTCAAAGTAATTAATTTCTTCATTGGAATTAATATATAATGGGTTGACGTATTTCAAACTACTTAGTTTCTCGTCATTTAGCTATAGTCTTAAAAAGTCGCCATTTAGTTCCATTTTATAAAAGGGACCAAAAAAGTGGCCAGATAGTTGAAGAAGGATCAATTGGCGATTAAAGTCACCAAGCGGTAATTTATTCATTTTTATTTCAAAATATACAAAAGAAATTTTTAGTTTTAAATGTGAAAAGATTAAGATCATGGTTTGTGTAAAATACATTTTAGAATTGAAAGCGTTTAAAGAAAAATATGACATATTTTTCAATTAATATAAAAATTTTTATATTTAACAAAATTTACAAGTAAACAAGTTTAAGGAATTATTACAAATAAGTTAAAGTAGGTGAATATTGGGATTTGGGGTCCGGGACTTGCCGGAATTTTTTTTAAATTTCCCGGGAAAACGGGAAATTAAGTATTCTCGTACTTTTAAACTTCTATAGCAAAAATTTTTCTATTTTCAACAAAGGTTGACATTACTCTAACCATGGCACTTGCAATAGTTCAACGGAGGTAATACAACTAGAACGTTATCTATGGTTCAACTTTATTTTTGTTATGTTAAAATTTTAGATACTTTAGTTTTATTATAGATTTCGTAGCTGTTCTTTTGAATATATTAATTCAAAATATTTCTTAAAAATAAATTACTTTTATATTTAATTTATATGTTTAGAAAAAAAATGGTCTCAAATCATTTTGTATTCTTTGTAATATTATTTTCAGTTACTTGAAATTAATTTGTAATAAAATAATTTAAATATTATACCATTTGTTAATAAGTCAGATTAGAATATGTCTCGACAGAAGTATTCAAATATACTTTTATAAAATTTAAATCAAATTCCAAAGACTTCTACTAATTTGAAAATAAATTTTATTTCTTTAGCTTGAATACAGTTGTTCTTTATATTATTTCCTTTTTTAAAAACTGAAATCAAATCTGATTTGAAAAATTTATTTTATTTTTTTCATAAAATGAAAATTTAATATTTTTATTCAACATAAATTTGTTTGAATAATTTAAATTTGTTTGGAAAAAGAGAAATAACCCAGCAAAAGCTTTTTGGTTTTCGGTAATGGCAACTACTTATTAAAGTAGTTTCTCAGTAATGAGATGTCATTATTATTTGCCTACTCTGTATTACATAAATAAGTACTTAATAGTATAATAGCACGGTAATATTGCAATCCCGTGGATTAGTTGGCTAGATCGCTGGATTAGCAGCCAGAAGGTTGTTGGTTCAACCCCATTCTGATGCTGTCAGTTTTTTAAAGCAAAATGTCTGAAGAGATATTTTATAATAAAAAAGTTTTTGTCACTTAGGAAATTAAGTGCGAGATGGTGTACTGAGTAAGATGGTAGTCTTTAAAAACGAATGGTTAATTTGTGTTCAAATTCAAATCGCACTGACAGTAAAAATTTTTTGTTTTTTTTTTTTAATTTTTATTTTCGTTTAGGTACATATTTTTGAGTATCCATAGAGTCTAAAAATAACTACATGAATTTGTGGACAACTCGAACAAAAATAACTAGTTATTCAGGTAAAAAATAATTAATTTATTTTTGTTTCCAATTATACCTGCTCGCTTACCAGGAAAGCAAAGATTTTGCTTTTTAATACTGAAATTATTTAATACGTTTAAATTCTCCTGTACATATTTTTTAAGAATTTGGAGAAACCACAGGAACAATTATTCTTCTGAAACAATATTATTTTTAACTTAAATAATTGAAAAAAATATGTGACTTTTTTATTCAAATCTCTTGTGGCTAAATAATTTGAAACTTGAATATATCGTTTTCAAATAAAAATCCTAAGAACTTGTTAAATTTTTTTATATGAATACTATTCAAGGTTGTAATATTCAAATATATATATTTTTCTTTTTGTAAAAAATGTATGTTTCACTTTTGATTATATAAAATATTTTCTTTTTTAATTTATTTTGTTCAATCAGATAAAAAATTATATAAAAATTCATTTGATTTAGTATAAATAGAAATCCTTAATATTTTTATTTCAGAATTAAAAATTGATTAACAAATATTTTAAATTAGATATCAAAAATGAAAAGACGATTAAAAGCATTTTAATTTTTTTTTTATTCACAAGTAAAACCTAAGACAGATTTCTGGAAATAAATATTAAATACGTTGAACTTCAAAAATACTTACTATTATAAAAAAAAAAAAAAAAAATACTTGATTGGGAGATTTATATATATATATATATATATATATATATATTATGTATATATATATATATATATATATATATATATTGTACCAATTTTATTTGTACAAAAATATATATATATTTTTTTTGAATCTGAGAAATAGCGTTATGCTTTTGTTATTTCATTTTTCATTAACTTAGTACGATTTTTAATGTTTCGTTTTGTTTTGTTTAATAAAAGATAATTTTTATGGCCTTTTTCTCTTATAACTAAAGTTTTAACAAATTAATTTTTTTCCCGCTTCCTAGAAAAAGAAATACTGCGGGAAACCCTAGACCCTAGTCAAGATTGATTTTATAATACCCTACATAACTGTATATTTAAAATTAATGCTCTGTAAATTTTGGCTAAAAAATTTCAAGTATTTTTTTGGAAATAATTCTCATAAAATTCGTAGTTTTAAGGGAGTTATTGGAAAAATATTTTAAATTTTTCCCCATGGGATTTTGTTCACTGAGGTGACATTTTGATGCATTCTGATGAATAAATTTTTTGAAGTACTTTATTACGGACTACGGACTTTCTTGACACCAATTTTGAGACAAAACTCGAAGCTTTTTTTATATAAAATGTACTAGACCTGCGATTTTTCAATCGCTCGTAGGGAACTTAAGATCAATTTTAAAAATTTGATTAATATTTTTCTGAATTCTGCTAACTAATACACATAGTTTGAGTGGTTTCCATAAACAATTTTTTTTTTTTTTTTTTTTGGTTGGACTCTAAATGAAAAGTATCGTTATTCTTAGCACAAAAAAAAGAACAAAAAAAAAATTAATAATAAAAAATCGAGTCTATTTTAAGGCGCCGCTTCTAAAAATTTTTTTCTGCCTTTGTACTTTCGCGAGCTGGATCAATATGAAAAAGGTACTTTTTTCGGGTTTTTTTTCACATTTCTGCAAAAGGGACAATATGAACCTTTGGTATCGTAAGGAGGGTTTTCAAGAGGCCCTTTTTAATGGCATTACTCAATTTTCGAACTATCAATATATAAAAAAATGTTGTACTTTTGAACAAAAGAGTTACATACTAGAATTTTTTGTATTGGATTATTTGATCATAATTCCTCAAAATAATGCAATATGATCCAGTTTTCTCCGTTTTTCTTTTTTTTTTTCAATTCGAACTTTATATGGACATATTTTTAATTATATAAGAGAAAAATGTATGTTTGAAAAATTTGAATAAATTACCAACAAATTCGTAATAAAAAAAAAAAAAAAAAAAAAAAAACGGAGAAAACCCTTTCTGCATAACTGCTAGAGATCTTTTCGGAAGTGCAAGTCTAATGTCCACAAACACTACACTCACTAACCTCTATCCCCATAACCTGTTTTCTTAGTACCAACAAGGGTTTCAAATTATTCGAATTCAATTTTTATTGAATAAAATTTCATGATTTTATTTTTATTCAAATCATCGATTAATTTCAAAAACTTCTTTGATAGTTCGATCAAAAGCAAATAAAAATTATTAATCAAGTAATTTAATAAAACACATCAAAAACAGACGATTCAGATAAAATATGTTAATATATTGAAATAAAAATATAGAAATTAATATAATTTCGAAAAAAAAAAATTGTTTGGTTCCTTTAGATTCAAAGTAAATTTATAAGGCGTTTAATTATAGTTTACTTATATAGAAAATATATATACAGATTATTCATTCAAAAGCATTTATTACATTTAAATTAATCAAAAGCTTTAAAAAGCGAAAACATTTGAAACTCAAATACAATTTTTAATTTTTGCTTAATATTATGTATGTATATATATATATATATATATATATATATATATATATAGATATATGTATATAAGGATATATATATATATATATATATATACATATATCCTTTTTTTTTGGACATAGAGCAACTCAAAACTACTTCTCTGCTCCGCTTTAAATATAAATTTAAATACTTCTTTATCTTAAAAAATAAAAAAGCTCAGATAAATAGAACCTGAATGCTTTAAAAGATATATTCTATGATTCATAAATAATTACTTAGCAATTCGAAATAAATTTTATCTAATACTTCCTGGCTATACAGATCATAAACGAAATTATGAAAGCAGGTGCAATAAATTTCCAAAAGGAATAAAAACTATATGCCAAATTTAAATGTATCTAATTAAATTTAATATGTATAATTATTTGCTAATAGATAAATGAAAAAAGGCAAAAAAAATTTTAATACACACACACACACAAACTATTACACATTTTAATTACGCAAGTTATAAATCCAAAGAGGAATTCTACGTGCCAATTATCATTCCTACTTATATAATATATATGTGTATATGTATGTGTGATTGTATGTATGTCATTTACTAGTTTTCCCCCTAATGTATGTTAAGAAAACTTTTGAAGTTAAATTAATTGGCTTTACTTGCTTTTAAATACTATTATTTATTTTATAATTTATTTTTATTCTATTCTACTTTTAGATGCATTGAAAATAAATTTCTAAATTATCGTTTAACTACCAATGAAACGGTTGTGGCTGAAACTGAATATGGCAAAGTAAAAGGCATTAAACGTTTAACAGTTTACAATGATTCCTACTATAGTTTTGAGAGTATACCATATGCCCAACCCCCTGTGGGTGAGCTGAGATTTAAGGCACCCCAACGACCAACACCTTGGGATGGTGTACGTGATTGTTGCAATAATAAAGATAAATCAGTGCAACTTGATTTTATTACGGGTAAAACATGTGGTTCAGAGGATTGTTTATACTTGAGTGTCTATACGAATAATGTAAGTAAAATTATGAGCTAATTTCTTTAGAAAGGATTAGGGAATTGTATTTTTGTACTTAAGATAAACGGAATTGAGTTGAAAAAATATTATTACAGTATTCATTGTAGTTAAGCAATACATTTATAAAGTAGTTTTTAAGAAAATAATTATTATTTTTAATTTCAGTTGACTCCCGAAATCAAGCGTCCAGTTTTAGTGTTCATACACGGTGGTGGTTTTATTTTCGGTGAAAATAGTCGCGATTATTATGGTCCTGACTATTTTATCAAAAAAGATGTTGTATTGATTACTATACAATATCGTTTGGGAATTTTTGGTAAGTTACACTCTATTTCAAACAAAATATTTAATACAAAATTATTCTATTTCCACGTCTTAGGTTTTTTAAGTCTAAATTCTGAAGAACTTAATGTACCCGGCAATGCTGGCCTTAAGGATCAAGTTATGGCCTTGCGCTGGATTAAAAGTAATTGCGCCAATTTTGGTGGCAATCCCGATAATATCACTGTCTTTGGTGAAAGTGCTGGTGGTGCATCTACGCATTATATGATGTTGACCGAACAGACACGTGGTCTTTTCCATCGTGGCGTGTTAATGTCCGGTAATGCTATTTGTCCTTGGGCCAATACCCAGTGTCAACATCGTGCTTTCGCTATGGCTAAATTGGCTGGTTATAAGGGAGAAAATAACGATAAAAATGTGTTGGAATTCTTAATGAAAATCAAGGCTCATGACTTGATAAAATGGGAGGATAAAGTTCTGACACCTGAAGAATATAATAATAAGGTTATGTTTGCTTTTGGTCCCACTGTGGAACCTTATCAGACTGCAGATTGTGTTTTACCTAAAAATCCTAGAGAAATGGTTAAAACTGCCTGGGGTAATTCTATACCTACTATGATGGGTAATACATCATATGAGGGGTTGTTCTTTACATCGTGTAAGTGTTTTGTTTAAAGATAAAATATAAGAATTATGCTAAACGTTGTTATTCCTTTTTTGGATTCTAGTTATTAAGCAAATGCCCTCAATTTTAAAGGAGTTAGAAACATGTGTTAACTTTGTTCCTTCTGAATTGGCTGATACTGAACGCACTGCTCCTGAAACATTGGAAATGGGTGCTAAAATTAAAAAAGCTCATGTTACCAGTGAAACACCTACAGCTGATAACTATATGGATGTAAGTATTAAAATAAATATAATTAGGTACTAAATGATCTGTAATTTTAGAAAAATATTTTTAAAAGACTTAATTTCATTAGCAATGTTAATAATTTCTTTAAAATTTTGTACATTAATTAAAAACTAGTATTTTTACTAAAAGATGATATATTACATATTAATTTTCCATTATTCACCATGAATCAAACATAAAGCTCTCTATTTCACGCAAATACATTGATCGTCTTGATCGATTACGACTTTCTTACTTACTTTTAAATTAATTTTTCCAAAATCATTCGATGCATGTAATCGGGTAAATCATAAATGGTTTTTGTATAATTTTCTATAATTTTTATTTTATGGTAAAGTTTAGATGTCGAAAAATATTGTTCAAATATAGCACTTGTATGCATTATTTTTCACTCAGTACTCTTTCTTTTTACCCACAATCCAATAAGATGGGGGCTATATTGAATTTGACATTCCATTTGTGACCCATCGAAATATTCGTCTAAAACTCCATAATTGTCTTCGTGGAAATCTAATCTAGCAATGTTTGTCCGTCTATCTCTCTGTTGAAAACACGATAAGGCTCGGGGCGAAGTTATCGGCAAAAACTGGAAATAATCGGAAAATAATACCTCCTGCATATCTGTAGATAACAATAATTTGTCACAAAATTTGCCTTATTAATCTAGAATTTAACCTGCTAATACATATTGCAAAAAATCGGATGAAAAAAGTTTGTGATAAAGATCGGTGTTCTCAGTATGGACCTTAGCATTTTTATAGTACTACAAGCCACAAAAACGAAACAAAAGCATGCACGGCGGTAAATTTTCATACAAATACTTTAGCTATATATGCAAACTCGCAAATCATAAAAACTAACTATTTTATTTTTCGGTAGGAGCGGGGAAGTTGGCACACTCTATACAAAACAATTATTTATTATAGCAGAACTATTGTAAAGTAAATCTTAAAATTTTGTAGGTATCGTTTTCTAAGCAATTTTCATATTTAGGATGAATATATTCCGGGTAGGCCTAGGAGAGTCGTAGCCCCCATACGAAGTAAATATTGATAATCGAATATCTAATGAACTATATCTGACATGAAAATATGGCGATATGTAGAATATAAACAGAAAATTTTTATTTCATGGTAAATTTGTTATTGGTAGTGGGTATACAGATTCGGCCAATCTGAACACATAAAACCATACTCTTCTTTTTTTAGAACGATTTATTTCACATTTGTTCCTATTTTTTTTTTTTTTTTATTATATTTAGAAGTTTTCATAATGATACAATTACATTCTGAGTTCATAAGAGTAACATATTACAAAGTAAATTCTTATTATGAGTTCAGAACGTAATCATCATATATAGTTTTTGCACATAAAGTCCATAGAGGCATTTACCTATTTCGGTTTTTAGTCTCGCGAAATTGCAAAAACTTGCGATTTTAATAAGCTTTTTTAAATTTAGAAAAATGCAAAGGTGCATAATAGGAATAACTCTGGAACTGCTCAATATTTAAACCCTTAACCATACTTTACAATTTTTAAAGGAATAACTAGAGACCATAAGTATTATTAGTAAAAAAAAAAATAAATAAAATTTTAAATGCTATTTTTGATCTTTATATTACGAAGGCGGATCAATAAGTCCGTGACATTTCGAACTTCCCTCGTAGTTATATGAAATGCAACACTATTCCCATCAAGTACCACCTGTTAATAGACTACTGTCAAATTTTGGGCAAGTGTCGTCATTTATTTTGCGTAAAAAATAGGATTTTTCGAGGTCCTTAAAATAGGCATTTGTTTGGTCAATAATTTCATCGTTGGAGCTGAATCTCATTCCACCGAGCCATTTATTTAGGTTTGGAAATAGGAAGTAGTCACTAGGGGCTAAATCCGGAGAATATGGCGGATGTGGTACCAATTCGTAGCCCAATTTATATAGTTTTGCCATTGAGATTGCACACGTTTACGTTTATGGTCAATTGAGAGCAAACGCGGCACCCATTTTGCAGACAACTTTCTTATACCTAGCTGATCATTTAAAATCGAAAATCACACTGCCATATGAAATGCCTGCGGCTTCAAGAATCTCACGCACTTTTACTCTTCGGTCGGCTAACACTATATCGTGGATTTTTTCGACATTTTCGGATGTACTGACCTCAATTGGCCGTCCAAAACGTTCAGAGTCATTTGTATTTGTGCGACCACAACGAAAATCAGTAAACCACTTGTTTACCATTGAAATCGCTGGTGCAGAGTCCCCATAGTATTTATCGAGCTTTTCCTTGGTTTGATTGACTGTTTTTTTCCGCAAAAAATAATGTTTAATGAGCACTCGAAATTCACTTTTTTCCATTTTTAGAAAAATACACGAGGTTGTATGATTTGAACAGCTGTGAAACGTAAAGTAAATGACGACACTTGCTCAAAATTTGACAGTAGTCTATTAACAGGTGGTACTTGATGGGAATAGTGTTGCATTTCATATAACTACGAGGGAAGTTCGAAAAGTCACGGACTTATTGATCCGCCCTCGTATTATTTGAAAAATTTGTTTTCATTTTTATTTATTCATACAAGAATAAATTTTACTTTTGATTTTTTTAATTAAAAATCAAAAATAAAAATCTGTTTCTGAATTTTAAAATTTAAATGAAAGATAAAAATCAGACAATGAGCTTTATATTTCAAATGAAATGAAAAACATTTTTTAGAACTTTTATTTTTGCTTTTAAACCTTATAAAAATCATGTATTTAAATTCGTATTGAAATGTATAGGAAATTGATACTTTATTAATATGTGGGGTTTTTTAATCAACTTCGACAATTGCACTGGTTCTGTGATATCTTGATACGATTTAGCATGCAATGTATTTAGATACATTTAATGATTGTTTTAAAATAAGTAAGTATTAGTGCATAGAGAACATGGAAGTTAATTTGAAGCGAGTTAAAAATGTTCTGGATATCTTTCCTTTTACGTATCAATATACGTTTTTAAACTATCATCGTAGCTTTATTTTACTTAGTTCCAATTAAACTTACTTTGAATCTATATTTTTTGACTGGGTTATATTTCGTTCAAAATTACTGAATCGCAAAAATTATTTTTGTAATATTGTTGCATTGCTCTTACGCTTCCTTCGTAACTGCTGGAAGTTATTTCTATATACCTTTCGGTGATGATATAAAAATCATTTGCTGTTAAAGAAACATCCCGATACATATTACACAATTTCCAAAAAATATCATATATATACCCTATATACCCTTTATAGTCACCGATGTTTCTAATAAGGTAAATGGCATTTAAAAACTTCGTATTCGATTTCTAAAAAACTAGTTTTTTTTGAGTTATAACGTTTTTGAAGTAAATAAGATGATTTCGATGTATTGAATAAGAGACGATTTTCATTTTCTTATATAATGCACGGATTTTATTTTATGAACACGATCAGATTAAGTTTTTCAAGATTGTCGCTTGAAAAGTAATTTTTGCATATTTTACAAGCATTAAAAAAATGACTTTTTCCAAATCTGCACGCAATGAGGTATGTGATAGACAACGATTTGAAAACGAATCGATTTGATATCGAAATAAAATTGTGATGTATTTATTTTTTCGTTTTCGTTATTGAATAAAATTAGTTTTAAATCTCATTATATTAGATGTTGTAACATAATTTGTAAATTTCTCTTAAATTATTTGTTTATTTTTTACATGGGCTGTATATTCTAAAAGAAAAGTAAAGCATTGTTGCAAAAATGATTCTTGAAATCGATCGAAATTCATCACACCTTTCAAAACGATTTTATTTAAAAACGATAGGTCTTCATCACATACCTGAATGAATATACAAATTAGTATTTTTAAGAAAATTTCTGTCTTTAGTATCTTCTTTTTAGTTTCGTTAACTGATTTTATTAATTTATTTCATAAGTTTATTGATATCTGTTTTTGTAGTATATCTAGGTAATTTCGGAATAAGTTCAAAAATATTAAGCGGATGAAGAATAGTAGCTTAAAGGTAATAAAAATTAGCCATCTTTTAGTGTTTTATATATAGAATCGAACTAAAACATTAAACAGAATCTTATTCAGCACATTAAATTCATTCTATCTCACATATTTAGGTTGGAAGGAAAATTTTTTTTAATTTTACTAATGATTTTACTCATACTAATGTGGTAATTTTGTAAAAAATATCCAAATTCAAATTTGGTGATAATTTTATTATTACGGTATTATCTTTTTATTTTTTAAAATCAATGAAAAAAAATTTCTTAATTAATACTTGTTATAAGGCAATGTAAAAAATTTCAAAAAAAAAAAAAAAAAAAAATACAAATTATTAACAACGTAAAAAAAATATATATTTCAACAATAACTTTTATCAACCAACGGAAAAAATAAAATTTGAAAAGTAAAAGTATTTGAGCTATTATTAGGCACATAGAAGAAAAAAATTCATATATTTGAAAAATTTTTTCATAAATATAATAAATCGAACATGACTTTTTTTCCCAAACTTTTTTCATAAAAAATAAAATTTTGTTCATAGATATTATTAAATTGTACTTAATGATAATTTTACGAATTTTGCAAAAATGCTATTAAAATTTTAATTTAGTTTTGTTAGATTTGATTCAAGTTCTAAATAAGAATACTTATGCAATACTTAGAAATTTCCTTAAATTTGCTGCCATTCTATAGCACATTGTAATAAAAAAACATTGCAATATAAAAAACCGTGTTCTTCTGCACCCAATATGTGCCCAAAAATCATTAAAAACCAAAAAATTCTGTAAAGAAAATTTCAAACATACATTTACAAATTGAAAATATAAATGAAAATTTAAACAATTTTTTTAAGTCTTCTTGACTTTTGATTCATTTCAAAAAAATTTTAAAAAGTGTTAATATTTAAAACATCATTCTTAAATATTATGAACTAAAATCAATGAAAGTAAATTTTTATATTTATGATCAAACTTTTTTCTGTGCAACGTAAAAATAAAAATCAGAAATAAAAATTACAAGCAACGAAAAAATTTGTTATCAATTATATTATATAGGAAGACGAAAATTTATATTTGTTAAAAAAAAAACTATTATTTTAAGTCGTAGAATATTTTTTATTACTTTTTTTTATTTTATAACAGTTATGACCAAATATTTTTAAATAAATCTTACTTAATTTTTATATTTTATCTAGCGGCTAGAGGAATTAGTATAATAAAAAATCTTCAAACATATTGAAATGTGTTAGAAATCACAGGGATTAAAAAAAAAAATATTCCTACATTAATTAAATTATTTGCGAAAGAAAAACTATAAAGGCAATCACAAATATCATATTTTTTTTATCTCGTTCAAAAATCCAAAATCGTTGAAATCCACACTTATTTGTAAAAATTACGAGCTTCGAAATCTTTTAGTAAAATTTTATCAAAATTCTATTTTATATATTTTTGGTATTCTCAAGCTATTCACTTTTAAATAAAACCATCAATCTTTTCAGCTTTGCTCACACTTCTATTTCTGGTTCCCCATGCATCGTCTACTGCAATTACGTTTCAATCACACATCAGGTACTCCTGTCTATTTATACCGCTTTGATTTCGATTCAGAAGACCTTATTAATCCATATCGTATCATGCGCTACGGACGTGGCGTTAAGGGTGTTAGTCATGCTGATGAATTAACTTATCTCTTCTGGAATCTGTTAGCGAAACGTATGCCCAAAGAATCTCGAGAATATAAAACAATTGAACGTATGGTGGGTATATGGACACAATTTGCTACTACTGGCAATCCTTATAGCAGTGAAATTGAGGGCATGGAAAATCTATCCTGGGATCCTGTTAAAAAATTTGATGAGCTGTACAAGTGCCTAAATATAAATGATGAATTAAAGATGATCGATGTGCCTGAAATGGAAAAAATTAAACAATGGGAAACTTTGTTTGAAAAACATCGAGATTTATTTTAGAAACTAAATATTTAACCAAAGATAGAGTGAGAGAAGTGTAATAATGATATTTAAAATAATTTTTTTTAAATTTGTATTTTTTTTATATATTTATCTATGTATACCTGTAAATTAACAATAATTTCATATAAAAAATAGTGCATGCAGTACTGTTGTTTTTATTATAAAGTCATTTGTATTAAAATAAAAAAATAATATGTTATTGTAATGTCTTGTTTTATTTCATGTAAACAGTTAAATATAAATTTCACTTATTACGTATTTTAGAGGAAAAAGTATATGTTACTGACAATATTAAGTACAATATACATTTGTAATTGAACTATATTTAGAGATTTTGCATGCAAATTTCAGTTGCGTGACAGCTTTAATTCATCACTTACTTATTAAAAATCTAGCTATTGATTAGAAAATACTTAGATTTATATACTATCTTTATTTTTCTGTGAAAACTAAAAAGCACTAATTAATAAGCATAACGATATAATTTGTATTAACTCATTATTGCCCAGCCGTTTATTTTACTTACCATAACTTTGAACAGGCGTAGAAGGACCGGCAAATAAAAAATATTATTGACTTGAAATTAAAGCTCTTTTAGAAAACAAATTTAATATTTTCAATTTTCAGTTATCCTTTATCATTTTAAAAGAATTTTCTTAAATTAACTTCGTTTTTTGACACACAAGGCATATGAATGTAAAGAATGTAACATAAAGCTGAAATACGTAAAAAGTTTGAACTAACACATCAATTAAAAAATTAAATTGATACGTTTTATAATATTTAGGTTAATATATTTCTGCTGAGCCATTTAGAAGTAAACTAAAGTATTAACCCACAATGATTAAGAACAACAAAAAATTTCAAAGATTATATTATTTAGTTGTAATGTCACATTTTTACACTCTTACTGCATAATGTGCGACCAATTCTGATATTTGTTGAAGAATTTATTAGAAAAAATTTTAAAATTTAATTAAAGGAAATCTGATTTTCGGGTAAATTTGGAAATGTTGCTAAAACTTCAATTTTGATTTTTAGTGAATTTTCAAATAAGAAATTTTACATTTTTGGTGAAATTTTAAGCTTTTGGTGAAATTTTAAATTTTTAGCGAAATTTTAAGCTTTTGGTGATATTTTAAATTTTTAGTGAAATTTCGAATTTTTGGAGAATTTTTTGAGAAAATTCGAATTTTTGATGAAATTGCAAATTTTTGTGAAATTGTAAATTTTTGGTGAAATTATAAATGTTTGATAAAATTTCAGCATTTTGGGTGAAATTTTGATTTCATTAGTTAATTTTTGAATATTTTGTGAAATTGTCGATTTTTTGGTTGTATTTATGATAAAATTTCGAAATTTTGGTGAAATTTGGAATTTTTCTAAAATTTTGGATTTTTGATGAAATTTTCAATTTTAATTTAACGTAAATTATTCTCATAAAAAATATTTGAATTTAATGTTAATAGAGCGCATCTCGTCCACTCTTTATTTAATTTGAGGACAAAACATGAAGCATATTTTTTTTAAATTTAAATTAATTATTAAACTTATAAAAAGGTCAGAAAAAGCTAAATGCCCCAAAGAATAATTATAATTTTTTGATTAAGTATTTCCAAATTTTTGGTTAATTTTTCACTTTTAAGACTTTTTTAATTGTTTTCAAAAATAATTTTTATGGATAATGAAATATTAATAAATTTCATTATCCATAAAAATAATTGTAATAAATTATCAATTAAAATTGGAAAATTTATGGTAAATATAAGTAGTCTCAATTTTTCTTTTGACATTAGAAGCAACTAATTACCCTACATTATAACAAGTATTCATTTCAGAAAGACTTAAATGTCATTACTAATTACTTCCAACCTGTTCAATAATTTATTGATTTTAAAGCATCACCAATGTCACTATTAGTGGAAACAATATGAGCTACTTACATTTTAGGTTACAAATAACTAATAAAATGTCAGGATACAAAAACCAGTACTTTCTTTCTTTTTTTTATTTAAAACGTAAAAATATTCTGAAATGAATACTTGTTATAATGTAGGGTAATTAGTTGCTTCTAATGTCATCACCGTATTAAAATAATTAGTTATTTAGCTAATGTGTAAAAAGTGAAGAGCCATTATATTTGCTTCTTAACGTTTTTTGCTGGGTATTTATATACAGGAACCGAGAAAAATATCGCTTAAAAACTCAAAATGTCACTAAATATTTTATAAACTTTACTAAAAATTCTTCATATATTTTAAGGAAAATTATTTATTTTATATTTTTTTGGTGTTTACATTTTAATAAATTCTAATTTCAAAAACTTAGAAATAACCAAAAATTTATTACACTTACAATAAGTGTAGGTGTAATAAAGTAAAAAAGATATAGTCGGTCAAGCGCCACAGTATGATACCCCACACCACTGTGTATGTCCATCAAAATTCGTGCAGGGATCTTATATTAGACAAGTGGATAATTGTGGATCGATACTTTACTATGTATAAAATAAAATATACAAAAACAGAATATTATATTAATACTAACATCTATATGAATTTATGCACTTTAGGATGATTCCCGAAAATGAGTTTATATGTATTTATATGGGAGCTATGGTAAATTATGGAGCGCTCTTCATAAAATTTGTTACTGTGATTTCTACTTATATAAGACTTACTTATGTCGAATATAAACTTGATACTAACATGTGTAAATGATTTATGCACGTTAAAATGATTTTCGGAAAAGCGTTTTTTGTGGGAGCTATGGTCAATTATGGACGGATTTTCATAAAATTTGGCACAAAAATTGACACTTATACAAAACTTCCTTGCATTTATGATCCTTAAATCCCTATTCCGAGAGGACATTTGTATGAGGGCTAGGTGAAATAATGTACCGATCATAACACAAGCCCTCCTTGTATCATGAAAGTCCTACGTGCCAAATTTAATTGAATTATCTTCAAAATTGCGATCTGTACTTTGTGCAGAAGGTTTACGTGGACAGCCAGCCAGACGGACGGACGGACAGAGTTAGATCAACTCAAAAAGTGATTATGAGTCTATTGGTATACTTTAAGGTGGGTGTAGGATGAATACGCAAATTTTACCTTTTCACATATTTATTGCTTATTTAAATATGTAAATTGATAACTGAATTAAAAAATCAATAAAATGGAGTATTTTCAAAAATCTGATCATAAATATGTAATTACATACCGGGTTATAAATAAATAGTTACTAAACAACTTCTGTGTTATACAGTATTTTGTTACCGTTGAAAAATAACCGCATCCGTAACTATATGTCATTACCTAGTTTGTGGTGGGTATGTTTAATTTTAAAGAAAAAAAAAAAATTCAAAAAATGTATATCAAATTCTAAATTTTTGAAAAAGATAAGGAAAATAAATAAATGCTCTAAATTAATTTAAAATTTAGGGAACTATGATATCTTTAGTGCAAAAACAACCCTGAAGACTATTTTTTCGCAATATCTTGAAATTTTGAGGGTGTTTTCAAATTGTTTTGTAATGGCTTCAAAAAGGTCTAAAGCCCACATTAGATTACCTTTCGAATAAAAATAAAAAGTGTTATTTTGCAGTAGAATGTTATTTTTATACCTTAGTAAAAAGCTGTTTCTTAAATTAATTATTTTTAATAACTTCTAACTTAAATACTATAAATTTAGTTAAGCTTTTTATAGAAATATACAGTCTTCTGATGGAAATATTAACTTCTGCAAAAAGCCGGTTAACCAGTTTTTTTTTTAGAATTTCAAAGAATGCAACTGATTTTTTTCAAAATTCGAACTATTCGAAAACCGTTTTCTCCAAAAAGTCGAATAGAAAAATCTATCAGCCTAGTAAATACACAAAGATGCTTAAATGGACGATTCTGTAGAAATAAAATTAGTAGGGCAAGTTTAAGAATCAAAAAAGGCTTTAAAAAAGCTAGAAGCTAAAACGAAAATTTTGAGGCTAAAAGAAAACTAAAAGGGCTAGATTTAGTCTTCAGAAGGCTAAACAGGCAACACTTGTAAACACTGTTAGAAAAGAACGTCTGAACAATTAGACTATTACATTTTCCTTCAAAATAGAACACAAAATTGGTTAAAGGGCAAGGCTACATTTTAGTTCAAAAACAAACCGCCATAACATCATAAACAAAGGACAAAAGTTAATAAATGTCTTATTTGTACAAAGACTACAAAAAAAAAAAAAAAAAAAAAAAACTACCTAGACCTAACCGCATGACCATAGATCACAGAAAGGAAATTATAATTTATTTTGTTCTCAGATTCATGTATTTATAAGATTCTCATTCCTAAGTAAATTTCTTATTAGCATTGCTTTTAGAAAAATAGATCAACATTTTATGGTAATACTTTATTTATTGATTGCAATTTCTATTTTTTCTAATTAAAATGAACTTTAACTAGAACGCATACAATTGGACTCTGAATTGTTTACATAAGTAATAAACGTTTTCAATATATAATTTTATTTTGAAAACTTTGAGATTGTTCTTGAATGTCAGTTATTTAAATATGTGTACTATTTAAATAAAGTCAATTAAGAAAGTAGGCCTTTGAAAAAAAAAAATATAAAATTTCGCTTAGAGATAATTGCGGCTACATAGAAATTCACCAATCATCAAATATATTAGTAAAAAATTCATTAAAAAAAAAAAACTTTTTTTAAATTTGCTTCTCTTACCAAAATGAATATATAAATTACTAAAAACTGTAAAAACAGAAAAATTTGTCCAATTAAAAAACTAATCAAATCAATCAAGTAGTGTTAGATGATTGAATGAATTAAAAATTTAAGTGGGAAATTAAGTTTTACTTAAATTTTATTTTTATTTTATTTACTTAAATATATCTATTAAATTTAGTTAGATGCAAAATAAAATAAATGTGTTAAATGAAGAATGTACGATAACAATTTTTTCTGTGTAGATATTTTATGTGTTTTAAAAAATGCAATTAATAATAGATTTATTCTTCGAGCAATGAATAGGTATAAATTATTGTAAACATTTATTGCCATATTCAAATTCTACGGTTGTTTTTTTTTTAATAATTAAATATTTAAATGTAACTTTTTCATAGGATATCTATGTATTTAATTTAAAATGTAATGTTCTTGCATAAAGGAATTATTTAGTAAAACAGAATTAGCAATTAAATTGGACTTATTAAGTTACGCTTATAATTATAGCTTTAGAAATCCATGTTTATTTTTCTGCTTTTAATTCAAATAAAATAAAATAAACGCTACCTTAAATTTCTTTTGTTATATGTATTTGTATTTGTTATATGTATTTGTTGTTTTACAAATTTTATACCGTAGGTAAATTCAATTATAATTTTAGAAGTAATTACGCTGGGATAACATGAATGATACCAATTAAAATTCGTTCAATAAAATATTGTAAACAATTAAAAATTTTCCTAATATTTAAAAGCGAAACTATTTGATATGAAATTTTAATTAAAATTTTTAGTCACGAAAATAGTAGAAATAAGTTAATTGAAGCATGGATGCATATAAACCACAAAGAACGTTTTACTAAAAACGATAAAAACTTTATAAAATCATAAAACTTAATCGTTTTCTTACCTTTTTCCAATATTTAATAAGATTTATTATACATCTATCTGTATGCAAAGTGTCGCTAAAAATTCGGATTAGAACATTCAAAATCTTACAGCTGAAAATAGCTTAAAATGGAATAGGGCCTTATATCCATATATTTTTGTAGAATAATAGTAGTAAATAATGTTTATAAATGCTTTATATTGACCACTGATTTTTGTGTATATGCATAAATCAGTGTGCCAAATTTCATGAATATGAATATAAGTAGCAAACTGAAAATGAAAATTCATATAAGCCTATCTTCCCAAAATCATTTTAAAGTACATAAGTTCAATATAATTGCTAGCATAACAATAATATTTGGCTAGAATAAGTTTTATTTGGATAGAAAAGCTGCTGCAAATTTTTATCACAGTCGGTAAATAATTGACCATAGCTTCCATATAAACCCTACTTTCCGGAATCAGGAGCATTATAAGTGTAATTTAAACGGTAATATCATGATATTACATAATATGTTACAGAAATATAATTTACACCATAAAATCTTATAATAAGTAGCAGACAATTGACCACAGGTCCCATGAAAGACCCCACCACAAAAATTAAAAACGCATGGTTGTAGGGAATCAAATGATCGGATCTGAATAACAACATGTTTTTTACTTGTTTTTTTTTTCGAATAAATTTGCTGAATTTATTAATAAAACCCCATTAGAAGATCATCTCATTATATTATATTATATTATATTATATTATATTATATTATATTATATTATATTATATTATTTAAATTAAAACTCATAAGATAATAAATATTTTTTTACAACGTGAGTAAATATGACATAAATTTCAAGTGTCTCCTTTATAATCTGAAGTTTATGTACTAGTCGAATACTGGTTTGTGTTCCATTTATTGAAAAACGCCTAAAATCCAAAAAAAATTAGTATGAAGAAAAAAAAAATTATAAAATCGTGTTTTTAAAGTATGTTTTTTTTTTTTTCAGTGAAGTTGACAGATTTTTTTAAATGGTTGGTTACTAAACCAATATTATGCAAAAAAAAAAAATGGCATTTTGAAAAAGTAGCTTTATACGCCCTTATATGAGTCTATGCTTCAATTATTCAATTATTTTTATTTAAATATTAAAATTTGAATAAAAACTATTTCATGCAATGTCTTCTTTAAATATAAAAAAAATATTAAAAAAAAAAATGTATTTCCAATGCAGATGCATTTTTCCGATGCATCCACCGTCCCACCGTGGTATTCTCTTTACACATCATCTATTTAACATACAACTTTTTGGGAAATGGAATCTGTAACTTATTTTTCCCTATATGATATTAAGTAAGATGAATGCTTTACGATAAAGCTTTTTACAATTATTTTGTATTCTCCTTTTTCAATTACTATTGTTTATATGCTTAAAGCTACCAGTTTAGTTTGTAAATCAGAAATGTATGATTTGTTGTTCTTTAGCCACTTATTAAGTATCAATGAACAATGTTTTTGTTACTTTGATTTATCCCTTCTGTTTGTTTTCTATTCTTTTAGAAATACTTAACAGTGGCAGTCATCAAGTAACACTTTTCACCGTGCCTTGTGTTTAAGGTTAATTAATTTATAGTTTATTGTTGAACTTTTTCATATAGTTTTTTAGAATTTTTGCATGTTCGCCTTAAGTTCATTGAATAATTGTAGAAGAATACAGTGTAAAAGTTTTACTTACTTAATACAAATAAGGAAAATAAGTTACAGATTTCATTTCCCAAAAAGTTGTAAGTTAAATAGATGATGTTTACAGAGAACACCACGGTGGAATGCTAAAGAGTGCTGATGACGGTCGTGGCGGACCAGAAAATGCATTCTATTCTGTCTAGTGTGCAAAAAAACTTTTACACTGTATTCTTCTACAATTATTCAATGAACTTTTTGCATGTTCTAGTATTATTAAAATTTTTTTATAAAAAAAACCCAACAAATTTTTCAATACAAAAATTCACATTAAAAAAAAAACAAAAATTAAAATATTTTTATGACTTAAAATATTAAATTTTTATATAGATTATTTTTTAATTAATTTTTAAAACATTGAGTCATACTTGCCGAGAGGAAAATAAATATGAGAGAAAAATTAACAAATTTTAATACCATAACTTTTTGCAAAATTTTTGACGAAGAAATTTTATTGGAAATGCACTTAAAAATATGCAAATGCATCTAATGGAATTTCTAACTAATATTTCTAATAGTTTTAATGTTATTTATATCATAAAATCGGACATTAATGTATATATTCAGTTTTATATGTATAAAGTTGCACACTATTTGCGTAAAACGTACAAAAACTTAAATATTAAATAATAATAGTAATAATAATAATAATAATAATAATAATAATAATAATAACATTTTTTATGGGATAAAGTGTTAGTATTTTTTACTAAAATTTTTAAAAATAAAAACTATTTTCGTCTCAAAAAATCTGCATTGAGTTGTTGAACCAATAAATTACTTTTTAAGATGAAATGAAAAATCAAAGGTGGAAAATGTAATTGTATTATAAATGCCCTTGTTTTAAGCAATACTACTTTTTAATTATGAGATTTCAATAGGACATAACTACCTTCTCGCTCGCTTTTATTTCAGTGAAATCGGATTGCAACTTAAAGTTATGTATACTTAAATCTAGAATTTTTTTGAAATTTAGAAAAATAAAAATCCATCTTATTATTTGAACTTTAAATTTTATATACATATGTGTATACAGTCTTAGTCATATATACTTACACTTTTTAGAAATTTGGATATGTTTCAGAAAAAGCACGAAATTTGTTGCTTCAAGCCACTTTTTTTTAGCAAAAATGTCTCACTAGTACAATCTCTGAAATGTCTAGATTTAATTAGTATTAAATTTGGGCAGTCAACTATAAAAGTATTTACACATATTGTCAGAAAAAATTGGACTAAATCAATCATTTTCAAGTTTTTGAGTTAATAGGATGAGTTAATACAATGTTGAGTTAATACCTAATTCATTCCAAATATTAGTTATCTCAGAAATTGATTCCTCTCTTTTGCGGTGCTTATACTTGGTTTTAAGTCTTTTTATAAATTATTATTATTATTTATTATAGTAGTAAAATCATACATAATACTTAAAAAATAAAAAATCGCTCAATTTACACAGAGGAAAGCTAAGCACTGATGAGTAAATAAGCAAAAACAGAATTGATGAAGAAAAATACTACTAAAAAAAACCTTCAAAATAATAAACAAAAAGAATGATAAATACATATATATATATATGATTAAGCTAAAGAAAACATGAAAACAAATATGTGAATGTTGAAATATAAGTGGTAGAATACAGATAAAATAATGTAATACACTCAATCTATCGGTAGATTAACAATCAGGGGATTATCCGAAAAGCCACAACGGAGATTAAATTTACCATTGATGTCTTTTAGTTTCTCCGACAATAACAAAATGTTATACTTTCTATGTAATCTTAATGTAGAATAGACCCAAGGCAATTTTAACGTTATTCTTAACAGTTTATTCTGACAAATTTGTAAGGTTTTATCATGAGATTTTGCACAGTTACCCCACACCGGGGATGCATATAGAAGTAACGCTTGAAAAATTGTTTTAAATAGAAGAATTTTGTTATTGATTGATAAATTTGAATTTCTATTAATTAGTGAATAAAGCAATTTAATAGCTAAATTAAACTTATTTTTAGTGAAGAGAATGTGGTCACGAAAAGTTAGTTTAGTATCTAAGACGACTCCTAGGTACTTAACATTTTTAGACCAAGGAATGCTAAATCCTGACAACTGTAAGGATGTTCCTGGTAAATTAGAAGGTTTTCTTTTTTTAGTAAAAAATATGGCATCAGTTTTGCTAGCATTAATTTTTATTTTCTAATCTAGCATATAATTATTAATTTTTTCCAGAGGTCTCTGCAGGTTATTTATAATAACCTAAGGAGATTTATGTGATGTAAAAATACCAACATCATCAGCATATAAAGAAAAATGACAATGTTCAAGTCTAGCAAAATCTGAGCAGAAAGTAATGTAAAGGAGTGGTCCTATTACTGAGCCTTGAGGAACTCCAGCAGGTATTAAACGTTCGGTTGAAAAGACATTATTTAAGCTAACACAAAAATAATGATTTTCTAAAAAACTGTTTATAATTTTAACAAGATTTAAAGGAAATCCAAAATTTACCAGTTTGTAAATGAGGCCAGCATGCCAAACTGAGTCAAATGCTTTCTCCACATCTAAAAGAACAAGTGCAGTGGATTCTTTACGAACAAAGCTTTCTTTTACAAACTTAAAGATTCTTTTAACTTGGTGGGATGTACTGCGTTGTCTTCTAAAACCAAATTATTCCATTGGGATAATATTATTGTCGTTTAAAAGTTTATACTGAATTACTCTTTCAAAGATTTTACCCGTGGAACTAAGAATACTAATTGGTCTGTAGCTGTTAATATCTTTAGGAGGCTTTCCATTCTTTAGAATTGGAATAACCTTAGCCCTTTTCCAAAAAGTAGGGAAATATTGAAGTTTAATACAACAATTAATAATAAACGTTAAGAATTGAATAACGACTTTAGGTGAATGCTTAATAAGAATCATCTTAATTCTATCAATACTACATGATTTCTTGTTGCAGCATTCCTTAACAATTTGTGTTATAAATATATCGAAGATTGCCAATAACTATTGATTTAAAACGTTCTGTAAATATTGCAATCATACGATTATTTGCAGGTGTTCCCAGATGCGTAGATACATTGTGATTCACACTAAACACATCAACGAATGCATTAACTTTTTCACTGTTAGAAACCAAAATATTGTTCTACATAACGAGTGGTGGAATATAGGGATGCTATTCGTTTATTCCAGGCAATGTTACGCACTGACATAATTTTATTTCGAATAATATTAATCAGACTGTTCATAATATTTTTATCAGCTGGCTGTCTATATTTGGACCACTGTCTTCTGTAGTAGTTTTTGATTCTAATTAAATTTAAAATCTAATTAGGCAGTTTAATATAATTGCCAGAAGTAATTTTAGGAGGTACATAGTTAGACTCCGCCAGTAGTAATTTACTGTTAAGAATACTTATGTTTTCATCAATACTGTCTGTCGTAAATTCATCATCCAAACTCATTGGTAAGTTATCAAATTCACTTTTTAAATAGGACCTGAAGTCAGATAAATCAGCATTTTTATAGTCAAAGTCTAAGTTGCTATTACTCTCAACGTTGCCGTATAGAATAAATTCAATAGGAAGGTAGTCAGAACTAAGCTCATTTACAACAATCGGCTGAGAAATAAGATAAGGACTGTTAGTTATGACAAGATCAATGTTTGATGGAGATGATCTTTGTGAAGTGGGTATGTAAAAAGGGTCAGAAGGAAATAAAATAGAAATCGTTGTTGTAAATTCATTCAAAATATTACCCCAGCTGTTAGCTCTCAAATATCCCCAGTTACTGTGTCGGCTATTAAGATCTCCACATAGGATAAAAAATCCATTATTGTTACAAATTTTTCTTAAATCATTCTTATATTTACACTGAAGGTCAGGGGTATTACGACCACCAGGAAAATAAATGCTAAATAGTTTTATTTTTGTTGAGCTATTTAACTGAATTTCTATTCCAACGTTTTCAATTATTTCTGTATTTAGTCTTGTTAATTCAGAGTATGAGAAAGATTTTTTAATTAAAACAGCAACTCCCCCACCTACTGATATTTCCCGATGAGCGCGTATTACATTATAATTAGGATGAAAGAACACATTTTCACTTTTTAACCAAGTTTCTGAAAGCAAACAGATATCTATATTTCTCCTTAGGAGGAAATCAAATAATTCTACAAACTTATTTCTAATACTACGACAATTCCAAAAAACAATTCTTATGTTATTGTCAGCCATTATAATTACTTGGTATTTCTGCTTACGCCCAGATACTTAATAGCTAATTAAGCGATTACATTAAATTGTTCAAATTTATTTTTACATTTTATTAAACCCAGAACTAAATCCGACATTAATGTCGTGATTTCTTCTTCAGTAAACAAGTCATCTATTTGGTTAATATTTGATTGGTTGGAAGGTTGAACCCAAACTGTATTATAAGCAGAATTAACAGGTGAGGAAGACTGAAAGTTTAAATTTGTTCTTAAAGCTGGAAATTCATCAATCGAGTTGTTGAAGATAACTTTAGAACTATATGAAGTTCAATATCTCGGTGATGAGTCTTTTTATAAAAGCCGAAGCATTCTCTATTTAGTCAGGGCTCTCAGCTTGGTTTTAAGTTTTTTATAAAAGCCGAAGCATTCTCTATTTAGTCAGTGCTCTCAGGTGGCCATGGAGGAACAGTTTGTCCAACTTCATTTAGAAGCGTTGACGATAGCCATGCTTTGTGACACGATGCATTGTCGTGATAAAAAATCCAATATGCATTACCCAATAACTGAGTAGCCAAGGGAAAAACAAAGGAAAACCCCAAAATAATACATAACCTTCTCCTGCCTTATACTTAGAATCCTTGGAAATATACATAAAAATTTGCTGAAGGCGCTTTTAATTCATGTATTACGGATATATCAATCGGTTTTCGCACGGCGTAGATTTTTAAATTAGGTTTTTTTTTAGATGTTCTAATTACTGTTTCCCAATATATATTTTTGATGCTGCGGCAACTTTTACTGGGCTTGATTCTGGGTTTTGTGCAAAGATATCAAGAAATAATCCATCTCCAATTTCGTTTGCCACCAGGTTGCATCCACATCTGCTCTTATTTGTTAGTGCTCTGCAGATTTCGTTTTTAGTAAATTATATACAGCTTTTCGACAAATTCCATACACTCTTTCCAGAAATGACGCTGAAATACCGTTCTTTAATTTAGCTACAATTCCGACAAGGGTCTCTAACACAATTTGCCTTATTTTAACCATTTTTTCCTTGTATTTTATTATTTTTATATTTCTAATTTATGCCAATAGATTACAAATTGCTTAAAGTAAAGCTGTTGATGTAAAATTATTTGATTTAAATACATGCGGATGAGATTTAAGAATTTGTAAATAATTTTGAAATGATAAAAATATGTGTAAACACGTTTGAAAAATGAGGCATATATATGTTTCGTATTTTATTCAAATTACCATTATTGTTGATTACCCAAATTTAATGCCAATTAAATCTTGTGTTAAAGATTGTTTTAGTGCAAAATTTTTGCTAAAAAAAGTTGCTTAAAACAAAAAATTTCGTTATTTTTCTGAAACTTATCCAAATTTGTAAAAAGTGTAAATATATATGACTATGACTGTATAAGTGTAAAATTAAAATACCAGAACAACTTGTGACAAAAACGCTGTCCAGCCAGAATGTCATAGCTTTTATCTTATAACTTTAGCTTATTAAACGAACAAAAAATAATAAATTGTTGTTTGGAAAATAAATTAATTTAGCAGCAACTTTGCTAAGGTTTATTCACCACTGTGCAACATTAGAAGTTTTTTCTAATAGAAGCATTCAAATCAGAAGAACAAAAAATATTTTTCGACGTAAATGTTTCTTTTGATAAACGCCGCTAATTAAGCTACTATAAAACTTCAACCCTTTTTGCATTCAAAAGTATGTAAAAGTACACCAATCTCTGTTGCTCTTAATTAACTTCGGATTAATTTGAAATTTTAAGTGAATATGATTTGATACATATTTGAGACTTAGTTATAATTATTAGTTATAATAATTATTGGCAATAAATATATATTTAGGGGAAATAGGGGTGAAGTAAAGTATGCTTTACTTTAATCTATCTTCAATAAAATATCAACCAAAAATTTTTTGAACCAAGTAAAGGATCTGTATAATAAAAATAAAAGATTAGTTTATAAAAAAATAATAAAATTAATTTATCCCTTGGTATTGTTTCTCTGCGATTTTTCCAATCAACTATTTTTGTATAAAGTGTCAAATATTGGGTAAATTTGAGCATATTCAAAATGGGAATTTTAAAGATATTTAATGTTATTTAAATATTATTAAATTATTTGAAAAATTCAAGTATGTGATGAAAAAAGTAATAAAACTAATAGAAAATAAAAACAGAGGCAGGATTTTTATACAAGAAAAAAAAATATATATATATATATATATATATATATTATTTCAATCGAAAAACTATAAAAATCCATCATAATTTTTTTTATTTTCATCAATAATATAATTTTTTAATTTAGTTCGAAATTAAAAATATAAATATCAGTTTCGATATTAATTACAAAAGTTGAAAGTTATTTTAAACTTTTTTCATCGGATCATGAAATTCTAAACAACAACAATTTCATTGAATGAAACAATATCTAAAACATATTCACACAATACAAAAAAATTAACAAAATAGTACAAATAGTACGAATTCGTATTTTGTTTTATTGCCGCAATAATCATATTCGTATTGAGAAAGTTTCCCCCATCGGAAGAGATTGTGCGACATAGCTGATACATCTAAGCAATAAGAAATCAATACGCCTGGAAGAAAAATAGGTAATATTGCTAGATAATCATCTAGGTGAAAAAAGAATAAACCGCCAGAAAATCTTCTGGAAGATGTAATAAATATGTAGAAAAATGTCACTAAATAAATCTTTAAATAATGTAATAAATAAATCTTTTACATCTTGTAAAACATACATGCACATAAATATTAACATCATAAAGTATGAAAACTGAAACGCTCACATAAAATATCAATTCTAAACAAAACAAACAAATTTCTCCAATATTTTTTTCATTTTTGAACAGTTTTTCGATAACAGAAAAAATTGTGACTGAAAAATAAAAGTATTGCATTAATTTCTTCCCGATAATCTCAATAGGATATTATAAATTTATTGCGGATTTTGAGGATAAAAATAATAAAAAACTTTTAAATTTTATATATTTTTGTTGTTTATTGCCTGATTTTCTTTAAACTGATAAAAATGCAATATTAAATATTCCTTTGATGATTTTCGTCCAAATAATAAAAATAAGATATCGCGTAAATTTCTTCCAGGAAAATATTTTCCAAATATAATAAGGTACGTTTTGAAACAAATACAAAATTATTAAGAACAGTTTTTTGAAAATTTCTCCACATTGACATTTATTTTTTAAGATATTTATTTATTTCATCATGATGGATATTTATATTATAAAAAATAAAAATCCCTCACATATTTTTTCAACAAATGAAAACACAAAAAAAAAAAAAAAAAAAATTGGAATAGTCTCATAGGTGAACTAAAATGCTATAATTTTTTTTTTTTATAATTGTACTGCACACTTGGATAAGGTTCATTATACCATGTGTGTGTTTTTTACAGCATCCACTGTCTCCGTAATTTTTAAATCCAGAGTTTATTCTTTTAATAAGCAAATGTACACGATTATCTTGGAAATTTTTAGTCTTAGTCTTTTTAGTCTGTTAGGTGATACAAAAACTATCAGCGATCTTTATCACTGGATGGTGTTGATGCCCATATACCGGGTAAAGCTAATTCGCTTGTTTCAAACGAACACGTGCTTGAAAGGTGAAATTTCAGATTAAATTTTTGTTGAAGATAGTTCTTTTATTCGTCGCTCGTGTAGAAAATTATATTGATTTAAAAATGAGTGAAAAATCTGAAGAAATTCGCTATGTAATCCCTTTTCATCATAAAAAATATGCTGTAAAGACATACAGAAAAATGTGTAAAATATATGGTAGAAACATGGTCAAAGGCCAGCGACACTTCACAAATGTCTTCAAAGCATGGTTTGATGGCTAACAAGGTTTTATTGAACGTTTGGTGGAAGGGGAAGGAATTATCCCTTATGAGTTGCTATGATCATCATTGGCATCAATATGCCAAGTTACACACATCTTGGAAAACTCACCAAGAATTGGTTGCACTTGGCTGACACATTCATTGTATAGCCCGGACGTTTTACCGTCTGTTCATTTGAAATCACTTGGCCAAGTTTTTCGCCGATAAGCCACAGAAGTTCCACAGCGATCGAATTTTGAAGGTACCCGAAAAATGACAAGTGGTCATAAATAATAATGGCGAATATATATTTGATTAAAATTGATATTCAATAAAAAAAATTTTAGTTCAAACTATTTTCCACAAAAAAAGCGGATACTTTTTATATGACCTATTCTTCTATTAGCAGCAAAAAATAGGTTCAAAATTTTGTAAATTTTACATACCATTTTACCCCAACATATTTCTACCACATTATTCCAATTAACTCAAAAAAACATAATGTTTTTGTGACAAAAAGTATTTGCAGTTAAGATATGATCAAAATGGAGTATCTAAGTTTGTATTCACCGATATATTTTATATGGTTGCTTTCGAAAAGCAATAAATTCAGAGAATTCTTTGATGAGATATAATTTAGAAATGGTGAGCAATAACGGCAAATATTTACCTATAGTTTTTTTTTTTTTTTTTGAAAGAAAATTAATAATACATGAAATGTCTATAATTTACCGCAGTTTCCCCCTACAATTTTAAAGATTATACGTAATAAATAAAAGTGATTTTCAATTAGAATCGAACTCTATAAATATTGCATTTAAGTTAATTCGAGGATGTCCCAGATTTACAAATTATATATTATAATTTTTGTAAAATTTTCTAACTACCCTCAAACCGATTTTCCTGTTAAGCGGTATTTTATTTTAATGACCTTCATTCATTTCATTTAATAACAATAAACTAACATAAATTAAATATTTTTTCATTCGCTTAGACACTTATAATTACATGATTATTGCTAACAACTTTAGCCAGTCTGGCATTGTTATTGACAATGATCTTGCAATTACTTGCAATAAAAAATAATTAAAATCTTAATTTAATTTGATGCAAATGGTGCGATGCAGTCGTAAAATAACTGGTTTCTTTTTCAAATATCATTTTAAAAAGTTGTTTATTGCGATAACGAACAAAATTCAATTTCCAGTTATAAAACATATATGATTCATTCCATGGCAGATTTATAAAAAATGTGTATTTAAAAAAAAATTTCGTTAGATTTTGTCCATATTTGGTACGTATATAATTTATGGAGTACATATATAAATTCTGTGGCCTTTCTCATTATTACTTTTTTTCAATTTCAAAAAAATCGCGAATGTATTCACGATTTAAATTTTTATAAAAGTTAAAGAATTCGACATGATTTAAATGGATTTTAATGAATCAAGACTCTGCTGAAGTCCAAGTGAAACGACTAAAAGTAATAATGCAAAGGTAAATTGTATATCTAAAAATGCACTCGTAATGCAATTACAAATTTTTACCCCTTCGATTTTAATTTTCTTTTAATATGTTTAAAAGCAATAGCTATACTAAAATATGCAATAATAATTATTCTGGGAAAAGGTGATATATAATTTTTAACATTTTTTAGAAAAATGACCACCAGTTTTTTCAAACAAAAAATTATTTTTTTCATAAATTCTTAAATTTAATTTTTTTGGTTATTCTCATTCAGTAATATGTAACTTTAAATGTTCATAACTCTTTAACTATGAGTCGGATTTTATTGATTTAAAGACCAGTATAAAGCCAATTACAATAAATATTGTAAATGATATTGTATGATTCGAAAATAAAGTTTTGAAGATGCACTCAAGATTGCAATATTTAGATGCATTTTTAAGAAACTTCTACCCTTTTTATTTTAAATATTTTTGATTAATATCGAAGAAAATACGTTTATTACACAGTGCATTAGCAATTATTCTGGTACAAAAATGCAATATGTTACAAATAGAAAATTATGAAATACTATGATTAAAATTAATTTTAAAATAAACTCTCAAAAAACAGGATATATATATATATATATATAATATTACAGTGGTAGACAAAAATTTAAAGGGACACATTCATCTTCTATATGTAATTTAAATCGTTAAATTCCATTTAGATCTTATAGAGATATTGGTGTTTAAAGTTACAGACTTTTTCGTTTTTTTTTTTTTACTTTTTAAAAAATTAAAAACGTCCATAAATTCGCGAGTTTTTAAAAATTCAAGATAATAATAAAAATCTAGATATTAAAATGGCTCCATAAGGCATGCGTATGCCGAATATTAATAAAACTCATAGAACTATGGAAATTTTTTTGACGTTCTTTCTTGGAATGAACGATATATATTTTTTTAATATTTGTTATTTGTTTAATTTGTCTTCTTTTTCAGCGACAATTTATTTTAGGTGTGTGAATTTGTTTTCTTTATACTTAAGAACATATAGTACAAACATATCTATATTGGCATGATAAAAAAATAGTTCTTGAAAGCTATATTTATTTTATTAGCTATCGTTTGATGCATATATCATTAATTTTGGTGAGAACAAATTTTTTAAGATTTACTCTGGAATCATCAGCTTAAATACACGGCCACGTCATCATGTTCCAATCATCGTAGGAATTTGAAATCTGGTCAAGATGTTCTAAATGACGTCCCTTTTCATAATTTTAGGTACATTTAAATGTGTGATATACAATGGTTTTACTAATACAATTTTTAACCACCTTAATGTTTATACATTTGCCAGAAGTTGTACAGAAAACAAAAAGCAAAAATCATATGTGTAATGTAGTTTTTATATTTGTATGTGCAATAAAAAACAAAATAATATGAGTAACTTCAAAAATAAACAAACCAGTCATCAGCTTACTAGATAAATCAATTTAAACTACATATATATTGTGTTTTGATACAAAATTAAGTAATCTAAATTGTGTACAACTTAATTTGGAAATTTATAACTCCGTTTTCTTATATTTACCATATTTCTTTATATGGATAGAGTGTGAAAAGGCTTGCCGCAATGGAAATTAATTTCTATAATTCTGCAAATCACTCTCATGAATAAAAAACATGCGAATTTTATATATTCTGTCTGCTTGCAAATTGCAAAAACAATACAATAATTTATAAAACAATCGATAAAAATAACGATTATACCTGTAACAACAATATACATGAATATGTCAACTTTGATAAGCAAAATTAAAAAAAAAACAAAACTATTATAAACACGAATGTTTTTCATTACAGAGAAGGTTTGCGGTTTACATTAAACTGCCTTGATTTGTATGGATACAAAAAAATGTTGCAAAAAAGCTAATACCCAAAATATTTCTGTTTAATTATTTCGCTCACGTGAGCTGAACCATTTTTAAAACACATCCAAAAATATGATTTTCGATCAACAGCATATATAATTTTTAACTTTTTGTAAAAATACAGCATATGATAGATAAATGACGTTTAATAACGAGTAAAGAAATTTTTAAAATTAGTTTTCATTTTTGCAAATTTTTCTAATATTTTATTTTAAATACTATTTTATTAAAATTTGAATATTTTATATTTTAGGGTATCATTGGGAATGTCTCTCTAAATTCTACTGATATATCTATCCATTCAACACAAGTAATATTTTGGGATTTCCGGTCCATAATTTGTTAAGTTAATTTTTATGTCAATAATTTTAATTAGTTAAGAAAACAAATACATACCCCAAAAGCATACATTTATCGTTAAACCATAAATTCATGCAAAAATTCGATTATTATCGCAGTTTTAAAAGAACTAATTATATTTTTCATAAATTCATCTATATTTAAGTATAATAAATACTTCCATATGACTTATTTTCAAAAATTGCTAATTTAAACTTTTGGGAGCAAAATGCATAAAATTGACACTTGCTGTTAAAGGGTTAATTACATGTAATCTTCAATAGCTTCTGGATAGACTATTACATTAAAACCCAGTAAAGTTCGAAATATATAAAATTTTGTATTTGAATAAGGAAAATAAGAAAAAAACATTAGTAAAAACATTAATATTCCGCGACTGAAAAGAGATATAATAATTATTTAAATCAATATTCCATGCCACTATTATAATTTGAAGTTAATTTTCCTTCCGAAAATTGTCCAGCTGACGTAAATTTAAATATTCAGATGCAATATTTTAGGAACCATGTAAGCACAGACCAGACTGGTAATTTCCAGTGGGATACGCTTGCAAATTTTTTTTCGTGAGGCTTTTTAGTCTACATGGGTTGACAAAAGAAAGGGGTCTGTGTATTAATGTAAATAGATTTTCTCGAGGAAAATTTTTTATGTCAATCTGACATAAGAGGATAAGAAATATGGGGAAAAATCAGCTTTATACATTTTCTCTGCTGAAAGTCTAGTTTTTATTTATTTTTTATACCTATCATCATCCAAAATGATGAAGGTGTATATTGAGTTTATTATTTCGTTTGTAGCATATCAAACTATTTATCTCTTAAGCAAAAGCATGCACGCCATCAAAATTTTGAACAAATAGTTCAAGTATCGATGTAAACTTGGAAACTAAAAATGGGCGTATTTAAGGTGAAATTTTAAATTAGTTTGGTACAAACAGTTTCAGATGGTTGGTATAATAAATTCCGTCAAGTCGAATACAACATTTTTAAATGTTTATTTATTTATTTATTATTATTATTATTATTATTATTATTATTATTATTATTATTATTATTAATAATAATATTATTATTATTTTTTTTTTTTCTTTTGAAATAGGTTTCATAGGTAGTTTTAAATTTGTTAAGGAAATATATTTATAAATTTATAGGAACTGTTTACATGAAAAATTATTAAAATTATTACTTAAACTTTTCCAGTTAACACTGTTATTTAATTTCATATTAAAACTAATTAAAATTTCAATTGATTCGATAAGTTTAACAATTGTTTATAAACGTTTTCGAGAAAGAAAACTAAACAAAAAAATAGTAAAAGATAGATACGTTTTTGTTTATTTGTTACAAATTGATATATTTTATAAAATTTATTATATTGCGGACATACATATAATAAGCACCCTTTATTATATGCACGAATACATCATTTTGTATACGTAAGTGATATAAATTTTTCGAATTAGTTTCGAAGTTATATAGAAATTAGTGCAATCGGACAAACTATTCTTGAGTTGTGGTGAAAGACATGTCTATAAAAAATCAAAACGTGATAAAAAAAAAAAAACTGAAATCAGATTCTTGTTTAGCATATCCATCTTCTTTTTGTTATTTAAAGAAGATTTTTTTCATAATTAGTGTTATTGATGTGTACATTAGATATTCACTTACACCAGAATGCAAGCTAGGTATTAGCTCAACCATAACCTTATTAGTAAACCCAACGCTTTCTGGAAACTTCAAGTACTTGGAGCTAGTACCGAGCAGTAAACATGAATTCCTATGTAATCTAGGTTCTCAGAAGCAGCACCTTACTATACACATGCAGAAAAATAGAACTAACTATATGTAATAATTATTTTGATTGCATTTTATCATATTGTGTCCGATATTTTTTCATGTTATGATTCTAGTTTTACACATAATTGCTCAAATTTACTACATTATATTTTATTTTTATTCTATCTTGTTATATTATTACACCTCATTGTCATATTATGATTCCGTTCTATCATATTGTTATCTTATATTATCATGTAGTTATCCAGTGGCGGGCAAAACCAAAGCATGGATTTGTACTTATTAAAATATAGCAGAATAACAGTGAGAAACTCGTTTTGAGATCAATATTCTTTATTAATTTATTAATAAAAAACAAATTCTCTAAACAAAAAATTTCTGTGAAATGTAAAATATAAATTTTTATGCGAGAAAAAACTAAAGCACATTTCTATTTTTTAACAGCGCAAAAACGACTCGTTTAACTTACATTTAAAACAAAAAAAAATTGAAATTTTGTTTTTGTTTTAAATATAAGCTGGACGAGTCATTTTTGCGCTCGTGTTATAAAAACAGGCAGTAAATGCAAATGTTAATTTCATTAATATCACAGGTCAATGAAATCGCAAAAAAAATATATCGTAAATAATTCTACGAAATTCTTATTCCTTAAACTTGATATAGTGTGGAAAATTAAATGAAAATTTTCCATCAGGTTACAATTTTAACCCATTGATGACCAGAAAAAATATATTTCTCTATAACTAAAACATAACCGTAAATCTCAAAAATTGTTATATTTTGAAAATCGCACTGACAGAAGATGCGTCGATATCAAAAGTTAAAAAAAAAATAAAAAATAAAGTATACACTGGTATTTTAGTTTCGGTAACGGTATACCGACACTGATATAATTTAAAATACCTTTAGCGACGCCTTTACCGAGGTAAAAATAAATTGAATACCCATACCGTTACCGATACTGTTATTTGTTTCGGCTTCCAACCTTGATATAACCACTGTATTTTATATTAGTTCACTAAAATAATGTAATTTTGAAATTAACAATTTGGGAAAACTTTGTTAAATTGAAGAAATCCATGCGTTAAAATTAGTAAAATTTTTCAGCTTGAAAAAAAATAGTTAATTTAAATAAACTGTTTATTCAACTGAACTGAAATTTAGTAGAAATAAATAAAATATAAAATGTAAATATAAAGAAAAAATTTAGTTAATTTGAAAATGATTGAACTTGACTAAAATTTTATTAAATAAACTTCCTTTTAATTGAAATGAATTTAGTTCAATTAGTCTTATGGACGATTTTTTGCCAATTTAACTAATTTACGGAAAATTAACAAAAATTTATGTTGAATTTACTAATGATTATGATGGTTGATATTTAACCTGCTTTTCTCTACTTATGCACCGCTTTTTACAGTATTTATTACTGCTTTTTGCACCAGTGTTATTGTACATTATGTTTCTCGACTTATAATGACGAAAAAATGCCTTTATAAAAACTCAAATATCTATCAAGGTATTTATGTTGAAATATGCATTCAGGTCTATTGTGAAAGAAGATAAAGTTACCTTTACAATGATATGCAACATGAATTTTTCGTCTAAATTTTAATGGGCATATTTCGCGAATGTATCGTATACCTCGAACTATGCTATTTTTAAACTTAATATATATATATATATATATATATATATGTATATTTGTATACGTTTTTGATATATAGATATGAGCGAATAGCGATAAATATAATTGATCGGGATTCTTTTGTCAAAGGAGATTTGCGTGTTTATAGAAAATATAGCGGCGCATAAAATATTTCGAAAGATAAAAAGTTTATGGACAAAAAAAGATTTTGTTCGGTTAAAATAGTAACACAATATTAAATAGCATTTCTTTGCAATAAACTCTATTAAAGTATATTTTAGAATATAATATATGAAGAAATCCCAAAAATTTTGAATGGAAAATTTTCGGATTTTCTAAAAATACTAAAAGACCATAAATTTAAGGTGGTATGTTTAACAAAAATAAGTCCAAAAAATGCAGTTTCATTTTTAAAAATTGGAATGACTTTCCAAAAATTTTATTTGAAGATGACAACAATACAATATAAACGCAAATTAATTGTCTTGATCTGTTAAGTGGTCCTCGAAATATTGTTGTTTAAAACTACATACTTTTTTGGTTTTTAAAGCTTTTAAAAATATTAATAGGTAAAGAAAAATTCTGAAATTTTACGATTTCGTAAAACTAAAACAGAGACTTATAAGTTGATTCCCTGGAACACCTAAGATATCCTTCATCCATCGAAACAGTCAGTTTGAAATCGCCTATTGTCAAAATATTTCCATTTGGCAACACTGAGAGTCCTGGTTTTAAGGATTATTTTTTAAAGTTATTTATATTATTCCAACCAGGATGTATTTATTTTGCAATTTTTTTTTTCAAATTAATAAAATAGAATCGCTAATAGCAAATCGAAGATTTAAACAATCTTTTATACACACATAAATTCACTTGATTAAGAAACATTAGAAAATTTCAAATTATGACTGAAACAAATGATTTTTTTTAATAAGTTTTAATTTTCTCAACGTTACACATTTTAGGGAACATTTTAATTAAAAATTATGAAAATTAAAGATATGACTTTTTAAATATTCTTGATGTAAAGACGAATATTGATTTCATTAAACTTATCTTTACAAATTGGCGTTTTTATAAAAATAATTAGAAACTAGTTTTATTAGCCATCAGTTTGAGTTTATTTAAATTCGAAGATATACGGATTTAAAATACATGTATTCTAAAAAATATCTGAAAAAAGTGAACTTTGAATCGCAATAAAAACTAAACTGCAACGAATTCAACTTCGAATTTTGTATTGACGTAATGAGTGGAGTGTAGTTATAATCTTCACATCTGCAACGGAGGTAGCGTTCTTACATTCAGAACGAAATGTAGGGAGACAGTTATAGACTAGCTAGCGAACCAGCGGGGTGATTTTGTTAAAGACTGGAGGATAGTTATGGATTATTCCTTTTTGTGAAATCAAAGGTAAAGCTCTATAGGAACTCAAAAAAGATGGGTTGGAAGTCTTTCTGTGAGTGAATAGGGATCTGGGGATACTGAGGGCTGAAGATATTCAGCTAAGGGTATCGAGGAAGTCGAAAATAATTTCACAAATGTAATTAGGAATAGCTTTGAGCTTATTTGCCCGGTGATTTATCCTGGCAAACGGAAGCAGCCGAAATGGTGGACCAGAAACCAGCAGTCTATAGTTATGAGGTTGTTAAATAGGGCTAAGCTAACGAAAAGTGCTGCTGATTGGGACAGCTATAGAGATAGTATCATTAGGTATAAGAGGGTCATAAGACGAACGAAGCGGACATCATAGATGTGGTTTACCCAAGGACCCTGTAGTACCTAAAGACATACAAAGTGCGACTGCAGTGATAATGGATCTGATGGGCGGACAGGTAGTGTCAATGATGAGGGAGATATTGATACGATAGGAGAGATGATTACTAGAGACAAGGTAAGATGGGTGGTTGGGCCATATAAGTCACCGGACCCGGATGGCATTTTTCCGGTCATATTACAGAACGTCAGTGAAAGGGCCATCTCACTGCTCTCAGAGTTATTCAGGGATCTTAGGGATATCTCACGATATGATTTATTCCTAGGGGTGGAGAAAGGTTAGGGTCATTTTCTCACTCAACTAACTCGAAGACCAAGGATTATAAACCAATAAGCTTAAAGTCTTTTCAACGTAAGACAATAGAAAGACTGATCGATCTGTATCTTAGGAGGAGTATAGGGACCCAGGTCATCAGCGACGCTCAACATGACTATCCTAAGGGTAAGTCTGTTAAGAGTGTTTCGCATGATGAGTGAGTTATACTGAATGGGGTCTACAGTATAAGGAATATATATATACCTTCGCAGTTTTTTCAATATAGAAGGAGCCATTAATAACGTTAGGACAGTGGCAATCAGTGTGTCATTTATTTTGTTAGGTATAATTGAATTCCCCAGTGATTGGATTACTCTGGTGTTAAGCAGCAGAGAGACGAGGGGCAACCGCTAGGAGAGTTCCTCTCCATTATTGTGGCTTTTGGCTATGAATGTCATATTGAGACACTTCGATGCTATGGGACGGAAGATCGTAGCCTACGCTGACGACGTAGTAATGCTGGTCTTGGTCAAACATGGTCGACACTTGTATATGGAAGATCGTGACGAGGGGCAACCGCTAGGAGAGTTCCTCTCCATTATTGTGGCTTTTGGCTATGAATGTCATATTGAGACACTTCGATGCTATGGGACGGAAGATCGTAGCCTACGCTGACGACGTAGTAATGCTGGTCTTGGTCAAACATGGTCGACACTTGTATATGGAAGATCGTGACGAGGGGCAACCGCTAGGAGAGTTTCTCTCCATTATTGTGGCTTTTGGCTGTGAATGTCATATTGAGTCACTTCGATGCTATGGGACGGAAGATCGTAGTCTACGCTGACGACGTAGTAATGCTGGTCTTGGGTAAATTTTTACCTACGATCAGCGAAATCATGCAATCAGGTCTGCGAGAACTGACCCTTTGGACCAAAAGTAAAGGATTGGGGGTCAACCCGAAAAAGACTGAACTACTTCTGTTCACCAGAAGATATAAGGTTGAGGCTTTTAGTATACTGGTATTGAATGAGGTAGAACTCAGATTGTCAATTGTGTATACTTGGACAGTAAGTTATATTGGAGGTGAAATACTCAGGAAAGGGCTATTACACATACAGAGACTCTATAGGGAAGAACTTTGGTCTTAATCCACTTTGGTTTTTACACGGTTGTACACTTCTTATCTTCACTTGTGGATTTTCAGTCTAGTGAGAGGTGTTAGGGAAAGGAACATATAGGAATCTTCCCTCTAAAGTTCAGAGATGTGTTTCAATTGGCATTAAAGGTGCCATAAGAAGCACAACTCAGGTAGAAATGGACATCATTCTCCACCTTCTTCCAACTGAGGAGTTCGTGAGAAGAATGGCTGTACGGAGCTTATTAAAACTGAAGGAATTAGTACTAATAGGGAACTTCAGAGTGGGTCATACTAGCATACTTAACATAAATGAATTGAATAGTCGGACATGTTCACCCCTACGGATTATGTCGGGTCTATAATTGACTTCGGGGCTACTCCTGTTATCGAAATCCTTAGCAATGGCCTCTAAGCTGGAGTGGAAAACCTTCATGGAGGTTGTTCTGTTTTTACAAATGGATTGAAGAAGGAAGTTGCACAAGGGCGTAGGTCTACTTTATGGGAATGGATATCAGACGGGTTTTCAGGCCTTAGGATTATTAGAGGAGAATGTTTAAAGGGATTCTATGGTAAATCTCTATAAGAATAGTCAGCACTATTGGAAATAACAAGCCATGTTGTTAGGTCCAAGCTAAAGCTTGATTGCAGGAAGAAATTGAGAAGGCTAATGGAAGCGTACTCGATAAGACACTGTTTGGTTCCCAGCCACTGCCACATTATTGGTAATGGAATAGCCGATAAACTAGCTCGCAGTGGTTCAGATCTGGATAGGTATTTTATGGAGGCATCGGTTAGTATTCCAATAGAGTGATATTTTAGGATCAGAATTTAATGGATTTTAAGTAAAATAAATCATGCATGGAGAAATACAACGCACTACAAGGTATCTAGAGCGTTATGGCCTAGTCTTAAACTAGAAGATTAGAAACATCTTCTGGGCATGAGTCGGGAAAATCTAATGATCATTGTGGATATAATTGCTGGTCATTCTCTAATAAGGAATATGACGAGTAAGTTGGACATTAGCACGTCAGAATTCTGTAGGATGTGCGATGATATAGAGGAGCTAGAGACAGTAGAGCGAATACTCTGTCATTGTTTAGGACATAAGTGCAGAAGCCTAAGGTGTCTTGCAAGCCACATACCGTGCAATCTGGGAGAGGTTATGGACAAAGGGTTAGTAACCTGATAGGGTTATTAATAGTGATAAAGGGATTTAGGGGTAACATTCTTGATTGATAGGTTGCATTTTCCATGCTTTTTCAATAGTTTATCTATTGGAAGTCTTTTTTTCCTCTGTCTCTTATTCTTTATTCTTTCTTTAGTTTTTCTTATGGTATTTTAAAGAGATCACAATGGTCCGACTGATCTCTGGGTGGAGGCGTGAAGACGCCAAACTTTTATACCTACCTAATCGAGTAAGTATAAAAATATATATAAAACGAAATTTTTTTTCTCCCATTAAATTTACTTTTAATGCTCCTTTTTATTGTGCTCGATTTTATTGTGTAAAATAACAAACAACGAAGTACACAGTAATCCACACTATTCTATTAGCAATGTGAATGTGCATGGCGGAAACCTATTTTTTTAAATTTTCGTTTTTGTTTTCCAATACTGCATTGATTATTTAAAGTACATCAACAAAATGTAATGCAAAATACGCATAATTACAACAGGTATCAATTCTTGCTTCAAAATATCGTTGAGGAGTGAAAAGACCAGCCCAAAAAAACAAAAAATTTTAAAAATTAAAAAATTTTGTTATCCAATTTCGACTTCCCTGTATTTAACTGTTAAAAGTCTGCACAATAACAAAGAAGGTGTAGAATTTATTCACAAAGCTCGATTATTTTATATAAGATCGAATGAGATCAAAAAGTATAAATGCGCGATCAAAAAGTGTAGAAGAGTGGGAAAAAGTTAAGTAATTTTAAGCTCTTTTTCTAAGTTTATAAATTTTAAACAACAATCACGATTATGAAATCATGAAATCAGTGGTGCTAGAAATTAAGCACCGTTTTTTTAAGATAGTATTGCCACAAAACTTATTAAGTATTAAAGTCAGTTTCAACTAGTTTAAATATTTTTATAATGACTCAAATATATGCAGAAATTGTAAATTTTCATTATAAAAAATTAATATTTAACATAAGCTAACAATTATCAAGGAAAACCTACCTCTTTTTTCACAAAAAGTATCGATTTAAAATGAAAACAGTGCAAATATTAACAGAAAAAAAACTACCTCCCTCTTTTCTAACAGACAGTAAAAATATAAAAGTAACAACCTAAACTATATTATATTTTAATATAAAATTACATTAATTACTAAAAGCATTTTACATGTATTTAGACACCTGTTGCGGTAGTAGTTGTTTTATCTATATAAAAAATTTCACACAGACACACGCACCATCAACTAACGATGAAATCACATTATAGTCATGTTCATGTATAAAATGACAGGAACATTAAGGTAAAAAAGCTGAAAAAATGAATTGCAAACCAATAATATTTTGATTTACCAATATAATAAACCTCTTTATAACACTCAATGTAACGAACACTTAGGTGTTTGCTGATATACACGCAGCCACCTACATAACTCATGGGTAAACAAACACCAATATGAAAGTATAAGTAAATGTGTTTGTGGGCGACGTTGTGTAGTTGTGTTTATAGAAAAATAGCTTAAAGCCGAATAACAGCCCATCTACACGTAGCATAATATTTAAGATTTTTCTGTCAGAGAGCGTCGAATTCGCTCTCTGAGAGAATCATTTCACGCGTTTTTTTAAGTTTGTATGTGTGCGTGCATGTTTATTTTGGAAATTAATTAAAAGCAATGTTTTTTGTAAAATAGTTTTGTTAGTTTTGGGGTTATTTTACATTCAAAAAATACACTTTTATAAAAATTGTGCTAAAAATTGTGAGAATTTCTTAAATAAAGAGTATATGCTTACTATGTGACTGATTGGAAATGATGTCTTATAAGGTTTATTAAAATACTTGTACCCCTTATTTAAGATTTAACATAATATAAACAAAACTTTTACTCTCTTCTGCCGGCATCATCACACTTATTATATTAGCTTTAATGTCAGTTGTAGACCTATTGTAAGAGTTTATATTGCTCTAAAAATGAAAACAAAAACGGGAAGTAGTATGTAGCAGATGAAAAAAAGTAAAGAAAATAATTTGAGAGAGCAATATTATTTTCATTGTTTCTTTTTTTATTTTTATTTTTCTGCTTCTTTCCCAATTTTGTTTTGTTCTATATTAAATGTGTGTGCAATATATTAAAGCTGTTAGTGTTGTGCTGAGTTGTTTATGTATATAAAATAAGTACACTGAAAAAATATACATACCATAAATGTGTGTATTTAAATGTATATAATCACAAAGTCGATCGATTATATAGACCATTAATATTTCCTGTTTCGGATATACTTTTAGTTGAATTTCCTTCATCATAAATTAATTCCTTAAGAGAGCCCTTGCACTTCTTAATTAAGACGGATTTTCTTGACTTCAAGTAACTTTATACATAGATCGAGAAGTGGTTTTGTGATGTAGAGCTAATATGAGAATTATAGCCAATTAACAACTGATGAAACTTATTTGATAGATCTTTCGCTATATAGAACTAAGCGAATTTAAAATTCATTTTTAATAATCTATTATAGAACTATGAGCGCAAAATATAGCACCGCCATATATGTATAACTATCCAATATTATACTTCTGTTTATTTTAATTTTACTATGATTTTTTCTTAACATACTTACTGTTTGTTCATATACAGAGATGCTATGTGCTATTTTTATAAACCGTCATTTGCTCTTAACTCTTATTTTTGGATGAAAAAAACTTATTCATCACAAAATATATATTCTTTACGCAATTCATCCATTTAAATTAATATTTCAAAGCAAAATTGTAACAGTCAAAAAAACTGTAAAATTTAAATATACGTCATAAACCCCTTTACATGCTTAAACTGAAATATGATCCAAAAATCAGTTGATCAACAAAATTGCCAAAAATAAAAGATAAGAATGACTTGAGTTATATTTATTTATCAGAGCTGTATTTTTGTTAGGGAAATAATTTTAGTTGACCAAAAATTACATAATAACTACTTTTAAAAAACCTTAATTTCGGATTAAAAATCTTTAAGACTTCCCAAGCTCTAAAAAAAAACTTCAAAAATAAGATAAATATTCACATATGGTAACGCTATTCACATACAAAAATATACAAAATAGAATTTGGTACACAGTCATATATCACAATATTAAGAAAAAGCTATATTTATTCCTGATTTTCAACTTTATGACTGACTAACGTCTCATAAACCACATATGCTTATATACTAATGCACAAAAATATTGGTATTAGACCTTAAGTATACCAATCGATTCAGAATCACTTGCAAACAAAGTACAGGTCGCAATTTTAAAAATAATTTGATGAAATTTTGCACACATATTTTTTACGCTTACAAATGCCTTATTTGTGTCACTATTTCAATAGTTAAATTTCATACAAGCCTAAATCGGTATGATAAATTTCATGTAGGCCGGATCATAGTTGACCATAGTTCCCATATAAGGCCCTCTTACCAAAATATCTTTAACGTACATAAATCAAATTTAATGATAATCATAATGGTGCAGGGTAGCATATGGTCGAACTTGGCTGGCTATAGCTATATTACTTGCTCTCGATTTCCAAATGATTGAGATTAACTTTTGATATTACTTACAAGATATGTTTGAAATCAAACATTGAAATCATATTTCAAAACTTTGACTTCGTATTTAATTATAACGCAAAAATTGTGGTGGGTTGTTATAGAATTGTAATGAAGTGAAGCTCACGCTTATGAGAACGGTTGGTGTAGGGTAAAAAATAGACTTTGTTTAATTACTAAAACTATGCAAGATAATATAATTAGATACGAAAAATGTTTAGATTTTAATGCTTGTAAAAAATATAAATCATATTACCAAATAAAATTGGCTAAGTTCCTATTAAAAACAACTTTTGTGTGAATTAATTTCTTTTGTGGACGTATTTATTTTATTTATAAAATGTTACAATACAATTATAATAACATAAAGAATCAAGAAGAGTCATAAAAACTTAAGTCCAGTCTCTGGCTGGAGACGAACCTGCGACCGCAGACTGACAGACAATGTCAATACCAACTAGATAACCGAGGCACCCATTATGGACGTATTATTGTAAAGGTCTAACTTATTTTCTATTACTGCTCGACCCAGTTATTTGAAAATCTAAATTTATTACAGTCTGGTTTATATCATATTATAAGGATGCGTCAATAATTAAATTTGTGCAAATGTTTTATATACACAAATATACAATAGAGAATTTCGCGACCCCATACAACGTTAGATCAGAGGTAACTGTTGTTCCGTACAGTTAAATTTTAAGTACTTTTTGCCCTAAATTTAGTTTGTACTTTATGATTAATATGAAATATGTTTATTTAAAACCTGAATATACACCTAATGGTCATAATAGTTTTTACATAATAGCCTTGAACTTTTAAAATTTGGTTATATTTTTCCAAATTTGGTTATTTATTTTCAAAATTTTGGTTAGAAAAAAATATTTGTCGTGGCAAGAGTGATATATGAAACAATTTCTCCCTAATATATAAGCCAGTTAACAAAAGTCAATTTTTACTTTTTTTAATTAACTTTATTAACGATAAAAATACAAAACACAAAGCGAAACTAAATACATATACTTAGAGAGTCACTTAATATAAGACGAGAAAAGGATTTTTGTTATTTCTTAAAAATAAATCCTTTTATGTTTTGTAGTGTTTCCCAAAGTATTCCTGGTCTACTTTTTAAAAAATTGTTCTACTTTATCTCAAAGGATTTCATTTTCTGCCATTATTTTATGTAGGAAGATTAAAATTTGTGCACTTTGAATTTGCTTATTTAATTATTATCCCAAATTTTTCAATATAATTTAAGCCATTTTTCATAATAAATTAAAGAATAAATTAATTTTTCCTTACAACTGGAATTTTTTTAAGGATTCAAGGCTGACACACAATATAATAGGAAAATGGGTTCTAATATTATTAAAAAAGTCATATTATAAAAAAAACTGTCACATAATAAAATAGGAAAATGGTTTCTAATATTATTAAAATAGCCATATTATAAAGAAAATCTGACTATTTTGAATCCATAACATATATCAAAGTTTCTTTTACGTACTGTTATAATACGCGCAGTATGCTTTTGATATATTTTTTAACAATTTCTATAGAATACTCTTACTTTATTCGATTACCACGTTTCAGTCAGCAGCTATAAAGTTTATACCGATCTTTTGACGTACAAAATCACCGTATCAATGCGATTGAAATGAAAGGGACCATTTTATTTTGATGAAATTTTATTATTTTTTTAGATAGAAAAAAGTTTTCCCTTAAAGATTTCGGAAAGATTTTCCTTGAATCCTTATAAAAATTATTTTTTTCTTTGTGCAAGGATAAATTCATTTTTTCTGCAATTTATTATGAAAAACGACTTTAACTCTATAGCATAATTTAAGATTCATAATTCATAACACAACATAAAAATAACGTCTTCCAAGATTCATCTTTCTTTCATATTCTACAGACTTCTGCTGTCTCAACTGAAGCATTTATCTAAAATATTCTTGAATATTTGCATCTTTTAAGTTAATTTTTAACAAATATATTGTCAAGGATTTAAGCTATTATGTAACCTACCTAAAAAATAAACTCAATAAAAACTAAAGAAAAAAATAATAATAATATTAATAAAAATAAAATAAAGGTTATATGAAAAGAATACATCAAAAAAATTTTTTTTTTATTTTCGTAAGCATATAAAAAATTTTATTGGAAACATCGAATTTAATTTCTTTCTTCTTTAATCGTAAATTTATTTAACTTTATAAATTAACTGCCCGTTTTTATAACACAAGCGCAAAAACGACTCGTCTAACTTACATTTAAAACAAAAACAAAATTTCAAAATTTGTTTTTATTTTAAATGTAAGTTAGACGAGTCATTTTTGGGCTCGTGTTATAAAAACAGACAGTAAATGGTTGCATGTAACAATTCGAAGCTCTGAAATCAGGTTATGTTAATCAAATGTGTTAAACTTATCTGAAAATAAATATTGGTTATATTAATTGAATTTATTTCTGCGGTAATCCCAATTCCAGCGCAATAATATTCAAATTGTTGTAAATATAAACAAAATACAGGGTTTTTGACTTTTTAAAAATTGTAATAAAATAGTGGTTATTTTTCTTAAATTTATATTGCTGTAACCGTTTTCCAGCAAATCATTTTTTCTGCGTGTATTTTTCTGTGTGAGCAGAACTCTCTTAAATAATTAAGATAAATCACAATTAAGAGATTTCAATTAAGTATAAATAAACAGATGTTTCAAACTGGAAACTTCTAATACGTTAAAAACTAGAGAATGCAAAAATCGTTAATATTAAACTTATAAAACTAATCATCGTAACAATATATATGTTAAAACTCGTTTTTTTCTTCGAACAAGCTCAGTATTTTAATAAATAGCATAATTATTTTTCTTTTTTATAAAACTAACACAAAATATCTTAATTCCTGAAGGAAAAATATATTTGTCTACTGCATTTTTTTAATTTTGTTGGCTTTTCTTTTTTATTTCTGTAGATTTAGAAAAAAAGTTATAAATAAAATGAAAAATATGTTATAAATATATATTAACATACTTTCCACTCATTTTAAGTTCAAAATTTACCTCTTTTAGAAAATGTGTTCAAAAAATCTTAATTTCCAAACAAAAAAACCGTAGAGTTTTATGTAATGCTATAAAAAAAATTTGATTTAAGAAAAAACTTAAAATATTTTGAAAAATTTAAAAAAAAAATAGTATTTTCTACAACTAAGGCACAACATTATTGCCAAAATATGTTCGTAAGAGGAATGTGATCCATTCCAATTAAAAGCAGTAAAAAACATTTCAGCTGTTAGATGAAAATATAAAAAACGATCATGGCATGCGAAAAATATCTAGTATATCTAATATTAATTCTAACAATATGTACTTTCTCTCACGAAATAATTTGAAATAGGGCGTGAATACATCACAAATTTGTATTTATATTATTATCAAAAAGTGAGGGAGCCAGTCAGTTAACTTCTCCAGAATATGGTCGAAATCATTCAGGACGTTTAGGCATGATTGAGCCACCAATAAACAATAAAGTTTGCATTTAAAGGGTTTGTTTCAGTGTATAAAGCATATTTGTATGTTCATATACATATATGTAAATAAATGTGTGTATATATTTTATGTATATGTTATTGGTACGTGTTTAAAATTTTATAAACACAAAACTCAACATGACATTATTGTTGAAATTGCTCTTCTGTTGTTGTTTGCTGTTCGGTAGGTCGGCTGGTCGTTGTTGTTTTGCTTGTGTTTGTAGTATCTATAGAGCACATAGAGAATTTTGGTCAGTAATATTTTTTTATATTGCAAACGTTTTAGACTACCGTCAGTTGTCAAACAACCCTTGTGCAAAAACGTTCGTCGATAATAAATAAAAAATACTAAAAAAATTGAAAAAGCACTCACAGCATCAAAACTTCTAAGCGTATACATTTCAAAAAACAAAAAAAAAAGAGGAAAAAACTACAAAAAAAAACTACAATTGTTTTTGTTTATTTGATTTGTTTTTCTTTACAGTTTTTTAACTAAGAAATACTATTCATTTAGTATATGTGAGAAAAATTTTTAGTTTCTATAAAGACACAAAACAAAAAAGAAAAAATAAAAAAATTATTTAGTGGCAACAAGTGCTTTAATAACAAAATTTCCCAAACAATTGTGGAAAAATTTAAAATACAAATTAGTGTTGAAAAACAGAAAAAAATCTAACGAATATAAGTGTCAAGTGTCGTTGTTTTGTTTTCATTCTATAAGTTTGAAAATAATAAAACCCAAAAGCAAAAGTAAAGAAAAATCAAATTCACTCACATTTATTGATTTTATTTTGTGGTTTGTTACCCTAGGCGTATAAGTACTTTTTTTGCTCGTTTACATTTTCGTATACTTTTGTTTGTGTTTATACCACCAGGAATATACACGTACCGCCAACTCAATGAACAACAGTCATTTTTATTAGAAATCTTTAATCTTAAAGTGAATTGTTTTTTTTTTCGGTTGAAATTTAAGCTTTTCTTCTTCATTTGGCATCGTTATGTCATTTAATATACCAATCGCTGAACAAATGCGTATAGCATTAAGGTAAGTGTGTAATAATACAGTAATTATAGAGAATTAATGTCAAATGTAAAGAAAATTTATAGAATGTGTGCGTGTGGCATTTACCCGCCAATTTTATGTTTTTTCACCCCTCAATAATTTCTGGCAAATTTCCTAGGTAGTGATGACGACGATGATGAGGGTTATAGTGTTATTTTTATACTGTTATTATTGTTCTTGTTATTTTTATATGTTAAGTGTAGTAGTTAGCTTATTAAAGAATGCAAGTTTTTAAAGTGGGGAATTTTGTTCAACAACAATTTCAAGACGCTTTGATAGGTGTCAAATGATTGTGATTTATCACAGTAATAGTCTAAGAGAAATGCCTTAAACTAACTTTTACAATAATCAGTTATCTAAAGCTAAGTTCACACTACTCAGAAAATCATTAATTTAATAATTGATGTTAAATAAATTTATTGTAGTTGTGTGTTCAATCAAATAATTTTGAATAAATAATTTGTCGACAACTCTGTGAAATATTTCGTGTCAAATATTTGCGTTATCCGATCTTAGCTTAATAAAGTTATTTTATATTTAACTAACACTTTTGGGCTTATATAAATGTCAAACTCCTTTTTTTCTAAACAGACTGACTTAATTTTTTTTTATATAATTAGGTCCATCCAAGGCTATTCTAAGCAAGTCTTTGATTATCCGAACTTTAGCTAAGATATTGAAATACATGTTTAAATTACACCCTGCAACAATTATTTTCACACATAAAAAAGTCATTACATACATGAAACTAGAGAGTATATATAACAAAACTCAGTTTTTCTCCAGGATTTAAAACTTCTCAAACGAGTTTCAAAGTGATAAAGGATACATAATTTAAAAAAAAATATATAAAATATTTACAGGTATTATATCAACCCAATATGGTTATCAAATGAAAGCTAAGAATCCTTGCAATGTAACAACATTTTCAATATTAATATTTCACCACAAACAGTTACGAAAATATCGTTTCAAAAATATCACAATTTAATATTTAATTTTTAAAATACAATATATATCACCAGTAATTTTTATAGATAAAAAAATTAATATATATGAAACTAAAGACCACACATTTTAGAAATGCTTACTCAGTTTTTTGCAGGATATAAAATTTTCTCTCAAAGGAACGGTAAAGTTTTGAAGTAAACACAAATTATAAAATATTTACTAGGATTATGTCGACCCAATATGGGTGTCAAATATAAGCTTATAATCCTAGAAATACAATAATGTTATACATTTAAATAAATTTTTCAGCACAAAAAAATTCAAAATATTCTTTTGAAAGTTTTGCCCAATTCTTATAAATTTTTAGTGTTTTTAATACATTATATGAAGAATATTTTCTCAACTATTTATGCTACATATAGGGATTGCAATTTTCCGTACTTTTTGATATCCCGGGAAATATTTTTCGACTTCCTGGGATCCCGAATTAAAAACTAGAACTATTACTACACTCATTAGCAGATTTGAAACAGGATTGTAAATGTACTGAGAAGAGAAATTTGATCAATTGCTTAAACTACTAATTAATAAACTCGAATGAATTCTGAAATATTATATGCCGTGAAAAAATTTTTTGAATATCGACACAATATTAAGCAATATGTTTGTTCTTATTTAAAAGGTATGTATGATAAAATAATAGATATTTTAAAAAATACATAACAAAATATTTACTCAAACACAGTTATTATTCAGAAGATTTTTAAGATAGTTTCGTAAATATCTTTAAAAATTAAATTTATGAAAAATTTACTAAAACAAATTGTAATTTAATAATTCTAAAAGTGTTGGCTTATGATCGCCTTTTTCGAAACCCTTTGGGGTAGGTATGCTCCTTTATTTTTATATAGCTTTTATTATATCTAAATTAATAAAATAAATGAAACAACAAATTTTATGAAATCGAAAGCCAAATAAGACTTATGTCTGTAATGTTTTCTATACCACTGGTAAATTAATAACGTATATTTAGAATGCCTACATGGTTTTTTAAATCACCTTTTTACTTGCTGGTGCTTACAATTTATTAAGATGTTTAATTGAATTCATGCTATAGATTTATCCTATATAAATCACCTAACAAATTGTAAATACAAATTTACTGATGAAATTTTTTAAAATAAAGTGCCCATTTAACATTTTAGCTTAATTTTCCTTTAAAAATTACTAAAATATATAAGTTTTCCATTTAATTTCGTCAGCGTATCATGAACAATTACAAATTTCACGAGAATCCCGGTACGGGAAATTCCGGGATGCATTTCGTAGAGAAGCTTTTATTATATTGCTCTATAATTCTACCTACCACTTTTCTTGGCCAAAATTAAATATTTGTTACATTTTCTTTTTGTGCTTTTGATACCGTAATTTAATAATAAACACTTTAGAGTTAACTTTTGAATACAAAAGTTTTTTAAGTTTGTTATGGAAATGAAAATATGAAAATTTTAAGAACAGGTTGGCATCTTGGGAACTATATGTGTTTCGTACAACCAAAGAAAAAATTTGGTTCGTAAGAAAGTTTAATTTTAAATAGGCATACAAATTTTCAGCGAAAATTGTTAATGAAAAAATCAATGGAAAAAAATTAGACTAATATCTGGGCCATATTATCCATTTTGTCTCGTTTTGCGATTTTCTTTTTTGAGAAAATCCATTTTTTTCAAATAAGTTTGTATTAATTTTTATATTAATATATAGAATTACTGCTCCCAAAGTTAAATACAAGCCTTTGGGTATAGTTATAAGTTAAATATGTACAAAATTCAATTAAAATTTTAATTGATAATATTTATTAAGTGAAAATAAACGACCTTTTTTTATATAAAAATTCAATTATTTTTTAATCGTTAAATATAATAAATTTAAATAAAAACGAATTATGAAGTATTATCTAATAATTTTTTCTGTGTTGGAATGACTTTTAAACCAAAAGTGCGCAAAAAGCGCAAAAATGAATCAAAGTGTTACGAAACAACATAAATGCATGAAATTGCTTTGATTTTCATCTAAACCATTACTTCAAACGATAAAATTTTTTTTTCACTTTGATAATGTGGCCAAGAAAAGTGGTTGAGATTCTTAGCTGTTATTTGGCATCCATATTGGGTTTATATAATTTTCGTAAGAAACTCTGACATCCTGACGTCCTAGAGAAAAACTGCATACGTTGATAGAGTAATTCAAAATTTTAATTTTGTTCATGCTCTGGGAATTCTGATCAAAATCTAAACCTCATTTTAATTTTAAAATTTTTGCAAATTGGATTTTTTGATAAATCGCTTTTTGATACTTTCTTCAAAATATGATTTTTTTTTTAATTTTTACTTTTTTTGAAAAAACTAATTTTTTTTAAAAAATGGTAAATTATCTTCTTCTTTCTAATTTTTTCTTTTTTTATACCATCCAACAAAATGGGGGTATATTGTGTTTATAATCCCGCGTGTAACATTTCGAAAAGGTCATGAAGTATATATATATTTTGGGTTCTGGAAAGATTCTGTGTCGAAAAATCTATGTCCGTCCTTCTATTGAAAGCAAGATAGGGCGGACCTCATAGAGATACGAAATTTATCTCAAATATTTGCCTTATATAATGTTTATTTGGTAATGAAAATTGGCTAAATCGGTTCTTAAACAAAAAAGTTCTAGGGCAAATACTACAACACAGGGTGTCCATTATAAATCCAGTTGATTATTTTATGCTGACGTCTCTTAAACAAAAGCATGTAACGAAATTTTGGGCGTGATCTGCCCACTTTATTCCCCACCTCCCATATAAGAAAAGTCCAGATGATGGGTATAACAGATTCGGCCAAACCGAATATAACATTTTTACTTTTTTTTTTTTAATTTGAAAATCGGAACTTTTTTTAAATTGATATTTTTTAAAAATTTGCTAATATTTGTTAGAATTGGTAAGTTTTTTAAAATTATTTTGTCTTCTTTGAAAATTTATATTTTTTTTTTTTTGAAAATTTGGTAATTTCTATTGTTAAATGATTTTTTAAAATGTTTGAAAGTTGGGAAAAAATTTGTTTTTTCTATAATAGCGACGTAATAATAAAAAATTAAAGACTATAGAATATGATGTACTGATTTGGTAATAAATCCATTAATTTCTTGAACGAAAAATAATAAAGAATATTTCAGGTTTGGGAAAAACTAAAATCCGTAAGCTTTAAAAAGAAAAGTTTTCTTTAAACAAAATACGTATTTTGACTGAGAACTGAGCCACTTTTAACCGATTTTTTATTAATAGGTAACAAAATTGTAAATCTTTACCGAATATATTGGTAATTAAAAAAGCTATCAGTTATAAGGATCAAGATAGGGAAGTTAATTTTTATGGACAGATTGACATCATTAGTTCGACTCCCTTACTGGCAAGGAATATGTGTTATATAGGATCCCATACAAATATAAAGAAAAAAGTGTGCAACAAAGGTTCTTTGTTCATATAATATGAATTTGAATTTTATAGTATTTTTTAAAACAAATGAGACATTTGTTTCACGAGATTATTGTAATATGTGATTCAATCTCACTAATTTTCTATATAACGATTTATCTCGAGAACTAGAGTTAATTCGAAAAAAATATTCATAGAATTACAATTCCATTCGCACGTGTATGTTAGTTAACTGAAAAACCAGATACCGCAGAAAACTTTTTGCAGAAAAACTATTGTAGCCCTGTGTTATTATTGCTAATAATTATTATTATCAAATTTTCATAGGAATAAAAAAATATCTAAAACTTCTAATAATTCTTTTATTAAAATAAATTTTAAACTTATGTTTTATATTTACACAGAACAAAATTTAATTACCAAATTGCTTATATTAATCAAATTTTTGTTTAATTTTGCTCCAATCACAAAAATAATAATATTACTTAATATGAATAATTGATTTGGCTTTAATTTCCATGAACTTTTTTTTATCAAATCATTCAGAATTATGATTCAATGTTTGCCTAAAATTATCTAAGATATTAATTCAGTTCTGGAATTAATTAAATCCTTCCTTTAATAAAAACACATTAATTTTAATGTAATTATTTAATAAATTATTAAAAATATATAAATAAAACAATACAACTAAAATATAAAAAATGAAAACTCAAAATTTGATTGGGAGAAACGAAAGTTGGTATATATACTCACTGTTAAAATCACCTATAATCACTTATAAATCCGATTTTTGTAATTTTGTAAGCTTTGACCTCGAATGTCTCATGTAACTAGCTCACATATGATTATCTGTAACTTTCAGTGGAACATATAAAATGTCAAGATGTAACTGTATGTCAAGTTTCGTTTCCTTATGTAAAATTTTTTTATTATTCCCTTATTTAAATAGAATTTACAATAATATTCTTATGCAGTGTATGTGCAATATACATTGTATGTGTGTAATGTTTTTGTGAGAGTCCTTCTTAAATAAATTTTAATTACCGAAAACTTATACGGTACTTCCAACAATGATTTTCATATCATCCTATCTGAGTGGTTTTATGACCTAGGATGATATACCAATAAAAACATTAAAGAATATGACGGATGTCTGTAAAAATCTTCAAAAACAATCAATCTGAACTTACCTTTTATCTAATATAATATAAGAGCTTTGAAACAAGAATGAATTTTAAAATAAAATGGTACCAATGATGGGAACACTACAATGGTACCAATGATGGGAACATCTACAAAAATATTGAAACGATTAACAATCACATCAGTTAAGTAAAATACATTTCAAATAATTTTAATTAAATACATCTCCGAACACTTAGAATTCATATATATATTTCGTATTACTGTTTTTTAATAGATATGAGCCCAAACAGCTGAAAATTATTAAAAATTCACTTAAAATTATTTTATTTCTTCTCTTTTCTTTATATTTTTAAAGAGCTATAGAGTGTTGCCAAGAAATTGTAAGCCAATTAGAAAATGATAATTCCATTAATTAATAACATAATTAAATTTCAATATAAATTGAATTAATCAGTTTATTCAAAAATTATCTGGAATATTTTTTCTGTTTATTATTCAAGTTAGAACAAAAGTTCATTTATATTAAATCTTAAAAAAATTTCCATTAAACATATTAACAAAATTTTATTTGATTAATTTTTATATACTTATTTTTATTACTAAGCTACCTACTATTGTAATAACTTTCTTTCTATGTTTGTCTAAACTTACTACTTACTGAGGTGGAGAGGTTAAAACATTGTAACTCAATACATTTTTAGCTACACAACTCAGCACCTTTATCATAGCAATTTAAAATATTTTTTGTAATTTAAAACTTTGTATTCTTATTAATCAACAAATTTTCAATTGACTTCTTACACCCTTGAAAAATATAAAAAAAAAAACTTAACTCAATACGAATTTTTAACACCCTTTAGCAAATTAAAGACTTAAATGTAGTCAAATGCTTTATGTAAACGAAAACATAATGATGAATCTATGCAAGATAACTAAATTTGATATGTAGGGCATAAAACAAACTCAAAGTTTATGTTAATTGTTGTCAAAGTGCACTTTTGTCGTTCCGCTGTGAATGTTGTAAGTACTTTTGAGTCGTTAACCGAAATCAATCAATTGTAAACTGAGAGAGTAAATGAGTGAATGAACACTGATGTTAAATAATTTATTTTCTTTGAAAATAATGAAAGGTGTAAATGCATGTAATACGATACAACGCCAACAATTTATTTAACATTTAAATTAAACATTTTGCCTTTTTTCCCAGACAATTCTTTAACGACACAAATTAATTCAAAAGAAGGGTTTGTAAAAATTTAAATTTTAAAAAAAATTCCAACAAAATTTGTGACAGTAATTAAAAAATTTGACATTATTAACGTAAAAGAAATTAATATGTTTGGCCTTTAAATGTTATTGGCACAAATTGAATTATACTTTATTTATCAAAGTTGTCTTATCAGAGATATTTGGTATTAAATAAATACAAAAAAACGTCATTCAATGTAATATCTAGAATATAGGAGCATTGGTTTTATTACAAATTAAATATGTAGTTGAATGTCCATATTTATTGATTTTGATAATATGAGTAGAAAAGGTAGAATTTTATTTTAAAGTTTAATATAATTGAAATTTTAATATTATAAATTTATAATCAGAAATATTATAATAAAACTGAAGACAAAAACTATTAAATTTTTACATTTTGCAGACTAGTCGTTTTAAAATTTGTGTCCGTAGAATATTTAAAACAGAAATAATGTTTTATTTTAAATTTTTTTAGAAATTTTGTGCTTAAAATTAATTCTTTAAAAACAAAAAATTTCCTACCGGTGCTCAACTTTAGTACGCAAACTATATTAAATCGTATGGTGGGGTCTGGCCTGAATCAGTTGGCATATACGTAAATGTTTAAAAAAAAATGTTATTTATAATTGTGAATACTTTAAGTCACTCATACATACATTAAGCAATTTGATTTCTCCTAGTTATATGGTTTCGTTAAATAGCTCTTATAAAAAATCTTATCTTAACCCATAGAATAACACAGATATGAAAATTCGTTGTCAAAAACATAAGTCGATTGTCAAAAAAAAAATTTTTTTTCAATTGAGTTTTTTTTTTTGAGTTTCTTATATATGTTAATCTATGCTTTAACCACAGATTATTTATATAGGTACGAAGCTTTAAAAAAACCCAATTGCAAGAAATTACTCAAAAACGAACACGCACAACAATTGTTTTTGTTTTTAATGAAATTTTTTACTAAGATATTCTTAGACTGTTTTCTTTTTTTGACAACCAACATAGGTTTTTGACAACGGAGCTTCGTATCTATGTTAATCTACGACTTTCAGAGTATGTAAATTTAAAACATAAAAGTAATTTAAAACTCAAAAATAATTTGTACTGAACATCAAATCGCATGTTTTATGTAACTTTTTGTTTTCTGTTTTTATTTTATTGACCCTATTTCGTATTTGTCGTTACGAACAGTGAGAATTAGATTTCATGACTTTAGACTTTTATGGTCATCGAGTCAGTTCATTATATCCCTGGATATGGACATGGAGAATAAAAATTTTAATAGGTTCCATACAGAACTTTATAAATATTTAAGCTAGGTTGTAAATAGATTCTGCAAAGAGTTGTTAGAAAACAAATTCGTGCATTCGGGTGCTTCGATTGATAGTCAGTGTAAACCTTAAATCAGTGGTTGACATAAAGAGACCATGGGAAATTTTTTAATGTATTGTATAGTTTACATAGTTCGTATTTTATAAGCATATTTTATCGATTTTTGTGAACATTGCCCAACAAAACAATTTAAATAGAAATTTGCTTAAAGCGTCTTAACTTATATCTGGAAAAACCTTGAAATATTTGTAATTAAATGAAGGCTCGCCAAAGAAATGTAATTATAGTGAAGTGAAAAAAAGAGGAATTTCCAATTTAAAAGTAACGAAAGCTATGACTTATATAAATTAATACCAATTAAATATATAATGGTGGATTTTTAACTTATAACCTTTAAATCAAAAGTTGTATTCACCAAATTTTGTGACAAACTATATATATATGTATATATATATATATATATATTAAATATATATATATATATATATATATTAAATTGTAGATGAACTCACTTTGTTTTATTGCTTTGTAAAAATTACTTTTAATTACTTTTTAAAAATTGCTTTTTAATCTTTATATAGCTTAGAATTTTGGGATTCTAGTAAAAGATTTATGATGTCCTCAAGACGGCCTATAATCGTAATTTTCTTATACAATTAACTTTGATTGTTATGTGCAAAAATTAAATATTAATTTAGCAATTTAACAATTAAAAAACAGTATTTTTAAAGCATATTTTTGGTTGACGTGCTTATTGGCATATCTTGTTTATATAAAGACGATTATTTAATTTATTCCAAACATAACTTTATTTTATATTAAACTTTCTAAAACAAATCACACATATTTCTTTTTGAAAACTTACTATCTAGTAAAAAATCATAGTATCGTATCGATCATAATTTATAATTTATAGTATGTACACGGCAGAATTTGATGGCTGTTCCCAACTATTCTCTTTACCGACTACATTACGACACCACTATTTACTATATTGACTTTTAACTAGTCCATGGGCATATCCTAGGAAGAAGTCAATTGCCACATCCTCGACTATGTGGTGGCTCTCTTATACACACACAATAATTTTACTAGTTAAAATGAGCCTTTATTTTTTTACCTTTATTGTTTTCTTCCCGCTTACCACACGCAGAGAAAAAATATATTTGTAATGATCATAATCTAAGAGAAACATATTATGATTGGGACATATAGCTATAGCTAGGAAGAGATTTTAAGGTGCACTCTTTCATGTTATGGTTCGAGTTTTTCATATTATTATACCATCTAACTACATTCTTATCCCATGCTATCCGATGATTCCATCTTATCATATCTTATCTTATCCCATTTTATCATATTATGATTTCATTTTATTATATTGTTCCTTTTAATCATATTATTATCCCATTTTATCATATTATGTATTTATTAATCATAAAAATTTATTTCATATTATTTGTTCTTAAATTAATTTTGTTTATTTGTACTATCATATGTTGTACAAGATATTACAAGATATTTGTTATTAACTAATCAATAACTATATTGCTTGAAACATATCAAATATAACAAAACTTTGCCTACTTATATTAATTCATGTATAAACTAACTGAGAATTATAATGAAGTTGGAAAGCAAACGTTAAAAATAAAATATATTAAAAAACAAACAATTTATGAACTTTTCAACGAAATTTATAAAAAGCATATTTATTTGCAATATTTTATTATTATAGGAATAATAATATTAATATGGTTTGAAAACAAAATATGATTTAAAAACAAGGAAAAAGATTATAATATTTAATGGTTGTAGACATATTAATATTTTTTATATTAATAAAATTGTGTTTTTGGTAAAAATACTTAAAACCATAAAATTTTTGTAGTCAACAATTTTAAAATTTTGATTGAATGTAAACATTGAATGTTAAAATTGAAACAAGATATTGTTATCATGGATACAGTATTATTAAAATTAATGGAAGTTAACACTGAGAACATAATATTGTTGTAGTGACAATGCAATGACCATTTTTTTTTCTGCTTACATAGGGTACATAGGGTCCCTAAAATAGCAATTGCCATCATACTCATTATTATTTACTGTCAAAAAAAAGGTCAATTACCACCAAAAATTCTGCTGGGTATAAGGGTATAACTTTTCTCTACTAGAAATTTACAGGGTATCTAATAGACAATATTTTAGTGATACAAGAAATAATTTGTTTAAGTCATTTCGGAAACGAATATATTTTCTAAAACTATAGTGAATTTGTTTTTTTTTTTTCTTAATTTTTATATATATATATTAAAAGGGAATGTTTGTGTATTGACTCTGATTTTAATCGTTTTAATAGTTTTTGTGATACACAGAAAAAAGTTTGTACATAAATATAATAATTTACTTTCATTGATTTCAGTTCATAATATTTAAGCATAATTTCTTAAGCATTAAAACATTTTTTTTTATATTTTTTCAAATGAGTCAAAAGTCAAGAAGACTGAAAATTTTTTTTAAATTTTCATTTATATTTTCAATTTGTAAAAAATTGTTTGAAATTTTCTTTAGAATATTTTAAGTCTTTAATGATTTTTAGCTACATTTTGGAAACGGAACAGAAGCGCTTTTTAACAAAATGATGTGCTGCAGAATGCGAGAGAAATTATGAAAATTTCTGAACATTATTTTTTTACGGATTTTCCTTGGAATTTTGCCATTTTAAGACCTTTTTTGTTATTATTTTTATGTATAATTATTTTTATTTACCATTTACAATCAAATCTAATAATACTAAATTATAGATTTAACAAAATTCTTGCAAAATTCCTAAAATTTTCATTACGAACAATTTAATAATATTTATGAACAAAATTTTATCTTTTATGAAAAAATTTTGGGAAAGAAGGTCATGTTCGATTCATAATATTTATGAAAAAAATTTAAAATATATGTCCTTTTTTCTCTGTGTACTAATAAGATTTTATATATCTTTTTTTTTTTTTGGTTAATATTAACCCTAAACTTAAATAATGAAGATAGATTTTTCATATACTAGGTTTTCCTGGTGCGAATCACTGTCCCTTTTGATGCGATAATTAATAGTTAATTTATAGGGAGGCTACTGCTTCCCCTTGATCTATCCGCCCTATTCGAAATTTGATAAGGAAATTATTTCTGCAATTTTCTAAGGCTTTCTCTGTTATACTCCTTTAGATATGCGAAAAATAATATTTGCTTCATATGGGAGCTAACTGTCCTCTAGGACCTACCGATACTATTTTCATTTCATTCGATATAATAAGATAGTGGTTCCCATGAAGTTTGGGAGCTTTCACGGTAACAATTCCTTAAATATGCTAAAATGCTGGAGCCTGGAACCACCCATACAAAGTATACTCCCATCTCCAACTGAAAGATAAAATATCATATTTGATTTTAGGACACAGAGGTTAATACAGTGAAAATTTTAAGCAAATCGATTCAGCCGTTTGAGATTTTTAAAAAAGTTGACGATAAATGTGAGGATGGCATCCGATCAAGGTCTAATATAGCTTATAACATTCTCAAATTCAAGCACTATCTTGAGCATCAAATTTCATATAAATAGCTTTATTAATAACGTGTGTTAATAAAAAAGATTGCTTTTTTACAGTGGGCGTAAACTATCGGCATGTCATTTAGTCAAGGTCTAACATAGCATCTTTCGGCATTGGTAATGTCTGTCTGTCAAGTTTCGTGAAAATCGGCTCAGCCGTTTAGACGTGATTGAACACAAACTTACATCTCATTTTTATAATATATATAATGATGTAATGATTATGTTGTTTATAAGTTATTAAAAGACGCTTAAAATTTGCATTTGAATCACATAACAGAATATAAATATTTCAAATATTCTCAAAACATATGATTTTACGAATAAAAAATTTTTATTTCATTTAAATTAAAATCAGTTGAAAATTTGCATAAAAACAATATTTGCGCATTAAAGAACTCTTTTTATAAGCAAAAAAAAATTTTTTTGGCTGTCTATTTTAGCTAACTATACCATACAGTCTATTATGCAAAATAATAATACTTCAACGCATTTGGTGCGGAAAATTTTTTAGCGATAGCGATAATGTAATATCGTATTTCTTTATACTTATCTTTTGCCTACAAGGTTATGCCTCGGAAATTTCGATACATACATGCCCACATATGTATTTATGTATAATTTAGGTCACTTAATGGTTAAACCTTCACCGTAATCCAGTTTAGTTACAAAGTAAATAAGATTAACTATATAAATAAAATAATCTATTAAGAACAACTCATTGATAAATAGATAAATGTAGAGGAAATTATAAATTAACTCATGAATAGGCCTGGCCATGTCAGGTAAAACTTATATATTATAAGAGAAAAAAGTCAAAAAAGGTTATGTGCGCTGGTGCATATTCCTATAAATGCACATCAATTTTTTTTAATCAACTTACCAAAAATGGGGCTAAAAAGTAATTAAGGTGCTACAAATTATGCTTCTAAATTATTTATTGACTTCCCTTAAAAAATTAATAACAAAAAACTTGAAATATACATTAAATTTTTTCATCGTAATTTTAGTAGTTTAATGCCATTTTTTACGGCATTCTGTTATAAACTCACTTAAACTAATGAACCAATTTAGCATTATTGATAATGTATTGATGAACCTGTGTTTTGGACAACTTCAAAAATTTGGTTTGGCATTGATTCGACTAATTTTTGAAAAAAAACACTGTCAATTTCTTCCCAGGCTTGCTTAATTTTTAGTTTTTTAGTTATATTTTTAGTTTTAATTCTTTTCTGTGAATTACTTGCGTAAACCTTCCACGCTATGTATCCCACAGTTTATTTATTGGACTTAAATCCGTAGTAGTTCATTAAACCACGATTTAGATTGGTTCATCCATAAATGAGAGAAAAGCATCTTCCAACAGTTTATTATTAATTACGCTATTCATTTTAGTTGGAACAAAACATATTTTTGATTTTCTTTTAGAATAAAGGCTTCCCAAACCATAACAATGCTTCCACCGAAATTGCGTTTCGACATACGAAATTCGTTCGACCTCAAACCATGTCAATAGCAAGAATATGAATCGGGATCGTCCAAGTTGTATTTATTTTCATGAGAAAAGATTAATTTATTCCACTCATCTCTGTATTTCATGTATTAGCTCACAAATTTTAAACTATTTTCCTTATGATGCTGTTTTAACATAGGCTTACATTTTCTTCTATTTTATGTTACCCACTATTATTAAAATTTGTACATGTTTGGGAGAAAAGTCAAGTTTATTTTTTATTTGTGTAGCATTTAATTTATTGCGGCTGGCTTCTTTTTTAATTTTATTAATTTGCCTTTCTGTTAACTTTTGATTACAATTTCTGGTTTTCGCACTTCGTATTTCAGCCTTTTCTTAAGGAAACCTCGAATAACTTCTTCCGAACTGTTAATTTTTCATCCAATTTCTATGTTAGAACAGTCTTAATAACGAAAAAATTTAATTTTTTCCTGGTCTGTAAGAAAAATGCTTTGGGTATCCTTTAAACTGATGAAATTTCCCAATTAAAACAAAAATATCTCCAGTAAACAGAGATATTGTCATCAGAAATTTACCTTGAATAAAACAAACAAATTAAAAAAAAAATTGCAATAACTTTTTACATCAATTTTTCTCGACTGCGTTTATGAGAATATTCCACTGAAATGATCAGCAATATGTTCTTATTACTAAATTAAAGAAAACAACAAAAGCAAAAAACAAATATTTCTTACATAAAAAACTCTTATATCTCGAGTTTTTGTAATAACGCAACATTGTTTTTGGTTAAGAGAAACGAATATACCTCAAAGAAAAACAAAAATTTTAAACGCGTTTATAGGAATATGCACTAGTGTATGTCCGCTCCTGGATGGAAATTTAAAAATATTGTACAGTAAGTATTTGAACATACATAAAAATTCCAATCACTTTACCGAAATATTTTTCATGTATAAGATTCGGTATAACTAAATACAGCACTTCAACTTTAATTCCTTTTAGTAATTGTATTTCAAAAGGTCTCATTACAAGATAACCTGGAAGAGTTATGACTAAAATATACTTACTGAAATTGATAGCAAAAAATAGCATTTTTATTAAAAAGAAAGAATTATTTAAGCGATAAGACCTTAAACTTGAAGAAGCAAACCACAAATAAGTACTATTTTTATTAAGTACAATAGTACCAAAACCGATAAAGTTTCCAAATAACTAAAATACTCATACTTCTAAAGTGTTATTGAATTTAGAATAACGATTATAAGTTTAAATCATTTTCCATTATTTAACTATTGGGTTTTTTTCTTTAGCCATGATTTATGTTTATAATAAAAACTAAAATTTTTTGCTAATTTAATTTGTAAACAATTAAATTTGCTTGCATAAACATTTAACGTAGTGTATTTTTTTAAACGCAATTATTAACAATTTTAAGCAAGTAAAAAAATAATGATAAAGTGGAAGGCAAAAAATTTACATTTTGTATTTACAGCGTTTTTATTTTTATTCAGCAAATTTGTGGTAAAAGAAGTTTATAAAAAATTGTAAAGTGACCACAGTATTTTTAGAAACCATATTAAATTCAATTTAAAATTCTGCTCTAATAAAACTAAGTTTTTAGTTATATTTATTAATAAAACATTCTTATGTTAATTAAGATCTAACAATAGCAAAAAAAGTGTTGTGTTTTTGAGGGAATATTACACTCAAATGTTCTATTTGACTATATTTTATATATAACTTGTATGGTATAATTTATTTCACTTAATATGATGCTTAAATATTTACCTTTGAGACAAAAGGTCCAGCCTCATTTTATGTAAAATATATTGAATCAGTTTCTTTGTCGACAAATAAATATGCAAATTAATTAATTCATTTTTGACAAGTTTTTATATTTAAATTTAATGTTGCACAAACAAAACATTAACTCGACGTCACATCATCAAATTTTTAACTTAAGTAAGAAAAAAAAAAAACATTAAAAAACCCAAATATTTGATTAATTAGTTACATAATTAAATTATCTACGACAAATACTTAACAGTACAATCACCTTTCTTCCACCCACCAAACAGAACTCTGTCTTAAGTTACTGATAATAACACAAGGCAAAATTGATAGAACTCAATATATTTTAGCATTGAATATGTACGTAGAAATATGTTGTGTATCATACATATGTATAAATGTACATTCCAATCATAGTGATTCAATAACGAATCATTAATTTTAAACACATCTCATAAAGACAGTCTTGAATGGCTGGATTGGCTTATAGACTAGACTAGATGACTGTCTGTCTGTTAGTCTGTCTGTCAGAGATAGTATTAATAACAATAAACCGGATTTTATATTTCTATAATCTTTTTGTAGAAAAATTAGTATTCCATTTGTTATGATAAGCTAAATATTTTTATTTTTTTCTTATAAAGAAGCATTTAGTATGAATTAAATTAAATTAAAATATAATATGAAAAATACAGAAATTAAGCAGTTATCTAACTATTTTATTATTATTATTTTTTAATTCTATAAACACATGTACGACTAGGAGGTAGTATAGAAAAAAGTGCTATATAGTATAGGGCACAATATAAACAGAGCTGGAAAGGAATGAAATATTTTTAGAAACTCAGAAGTATAAGTAATAGGATATTTTTTAATAATTTTTAGTTTATATATAACAGTTGTTAAATAAAATTGTATGAATTTAATTTGTTTTTTATATTTCATACCACCATATGTTTTTCATATCCAGGCATGCTCCTTACACTAAATTATTCCCGAGAAAGCACTTTCTGAGTCGACTTAACGATATCCGTCCATCCGCCCTACTAGCTGTCCATGTAAAACTTGTGTACTAAGCACAGAATATACAGAAAAATATGTTAACTTATATTTGTCAATTATCACGGTTGTTTCATTTTACATCAAAACTAAATTAATATATTCAAGCAAAACTAAAATAGAAGAAACGGTAAAAATAAAATTTAAGTACTTTATTTATTTAATAAATTTTTTATTTGGAAATATTTTTCTGTTTTTCATTTTCTACAATTATTAGCAGGGCAATCAAAAATATGCAAAATAATATCTTTTTGGGCTTCAAATAAACCAAAGACTTTCTTATTTAGCCATTTTATATAATTTTAAAAATTTTGGCATCGATTTTTGCATGTTTTAGTCTTACACACATTTTTCCGTATTATGGGCTTACCAGCATATTTTGTCATATTTTCATAAGAAATAATTATTTTAGGGCATATTTTAGCAATTTACGTGACATATTTTTGCATATTTTATCCCTAAGAGCATTATTTTGCATATTTTGCACTTAAGAATAAATTTTACATATTTTGCATCCAAAAGAAATAATTTTTTAGAAAATTTTCCATGGGTTAAAGTTTGGTTTTACTATCACATACGTTTTTTAAATTTGGTTCCCTAATAACTTTTATCCCGTAAATTTATAGATATTTTGTAATTTCCTGATGCAATGTATTTGCTTTGAATATTATTAAATGCAAAAGAAAATACGTTTTGGTAATTGCTAATAAACAGCAAGTTTATTATTAGCACGTTTGGTTGACAATTTAAAATTTAACTACAAAAAATAATATTTTAAGATCACATTTTTTAATTTTAAGGGCATATTTTCCGATTATAAGAAAATTTTTTTATGTACATAGAACTCCTTTTTTAGAGCATATTTTTGATTGCTCTGTTTATTAATAATTGATATAACCATTTCGGTGAGCGTTGCAAATTTAAAATAAATTTAATTGAATGAATTATTTTGGTGATTAGTGACTTTTTTCTGTGTATGGTTTAATTATGTTCGAAAAATATTTTCTTTTTAATTTCTTCAATAATTTGATTTGTTATCTAAATTTTGTTTACAAATTTAGTAGAGCAACACTGATCATGGATATCTAAGTCTATAAATCATTTTTTTCACCCTACACCACCATACATGGTTGGAGTATTATGTGTTTGTGCTGATGTTTGTAACACCCAAAAATACGACTCATCTTAATGTATAACAATCGGCTGAGAATCATTTTTTGAGTTGATTTAACGAAGTCCCTTCGTCCATCCAGCGATACCGTTTTGCGACTAGTCGCCAATTGCCTCTTTTTCAATGACCTGGCCACTTTTTGGGCCCCTTTTTACAGTTGAACTAAATGGCGACTTTTTAAGACTACGTTCTAAATGACGAGAACCTAAGTTGTTTGAAATATCTTTACCCATTATATATTAATTCCACAGAAGAAATTAGTTATTATGAGATAGTTTCACAGTATAATGATGTTAAAGAAAGACCCCAAAAAATTTATAAAATAACTGAAACTGTTAAAAACTAAAGCTAACGATAATGTTTATGAATAACTATTTAAAACATCAAATGCCGAATTTCTTTGGACCATATTGGAAAAATCAGAAAAAAAAAATAGATTTGATGAGTACTAATTTATATTTTTATATTGGCCTCCTCGGAACGTCCTTTTTTTAATTATCACTAATGAAAAATAGATTGTCCAACAGTCTATTGAAAGTTGTTATAATCAACCCATTGTTTCACCTATCCCCCATACAAATGCCCCGCTGAATAAGGGTTTAACGATAATAACTGCCTTAAATAAGGCAGTATTTAAAGAAAATTTAGCATATTTCTATAAAAATCTATATGCTAGATTTCATGAATATCGGTCTATAATTGACCAAAGATCACTCATAAACCTCACATCCGAAAAGCAGTTTAACGTGCATAAATTACATAAAAATATTATTTCAAGTCAATATTTGACATAAATATGTATTATGTAGGTAAAAAGTGTAGTGCCAAACTTTATCACAATCGGCCTGTAATTAACCATAGGTACCATATAAAGCCGAAGCATAAATAACATAATATAAATCATATGCAATACTCTTAATACAAGTCTCGGCCAATAACTGAGCCCTGGTACCCGAACTTTGATATACAAACAAAGGGTGTAGGGTATCATGTAGTCCGGCTTGACCAACTATATTTTCCTCACTTGTTTTTAATTAAATTTTGTTCAAGAGACAAATCGTTATAAAGAGAACGAATTGTCTGATTCAATTTTAAAAAAAGTACCAAAAAATCGAATTATCTCAAAGTTATATTTACATAATTTTTTGATCTGCTCAATAGTTTGAGAGATATTAAAAGATTGTGTAGAAAAAAATTATTTTTATAAATACTAACTAATATGGAATTTTACGTTTAAGGTTTAAGTCATTTTTAGAAAAAGGTCTACATATGGAGCTATTGTGAATTACGAATCTATCGTTTCGAAATTTAGTATTATAATTTATACCTAAATGTAGAACCTATTCAAAAATAGTCAAGTGATAAGTTCTCGGCGTTATATGGGAGGAACCTGTGCCTTTTACATGGGTTTGTCATTGGCTAATTAACGTCGTTTAACCACCTTACTACAGGTCACAGGATTGGTCCAAGAGGACATGTTCAGTGTCGATTAATATGATGCAAATTTGATACAAATTCGGTAATTTTTTACTTTTTAAAAAAAATTTTTATTTATTTTTTTTTTATTTTATTACACCTATTTATGCTCTCCTGTGAAGTAGTAGAAATCAATTACGTAGTTTTTCTTTTTGCCGCAGATAGCACAATCTTCGCTTAAAGCTTATATAGATATTTCTATTGAGTCTTTATAAATTTATAATCTATTTTTTCCTATATTAAAATAAATTTATTCTTTTAAATTCTTCTTATTAACATTCTTTTCAACCAGCCCCAGTTTTATATATTTAAGTCCATACATAGTGCTAAATAGAAATATTAAATAAAATTATATAAAATAATATCTTCTGTATGCAAATGATCCATAAAATAAACACTAGTTGAATAATATTTTTCTACGCATTATATGCTTAGGTTAATTATACTATTGATATTTCGTTTCTCAATGAAAGAACACATCTGTTTAATATGACATTCATGCTAAGAAGGAAATGACAGCAAAGGCAATAATAATAGCACAAAAGTTCGGCATACTTAAAGACGTAATTAAAATATATTGTTAGATAATTAGCTACATAATTTTGTTATAAGAAAAATGTAAGCGATTAACAAATTTTTCTCTATAGAGTTCAAAACGCAAAAGGTGAGATTAAGCAACCTTTAAAATAATAGAACTTATCATTGTTTATTATTGGCAAGATATAGATTTTTTATTTGTCTGTGTTGCAATAGCTTATCAGGTTCGTGTGTAGCTTATAAGGTTCGTGTGACACCTAAAGCGGATCTATATTTGCTGTGATGTTATGACGTATCTGATAGACATTATAGAAATTTTAATATAGTAACAAATAGGTAATTTTTTCACGTACTAAAGTCCAAATTTCATTTCATTTAAAAAATAAAAAAAAAAAAAATTATTACACTTCAAAGCTGTTGCTAGAAGATAATAATTTAAATAATTTATTTTATTTTATTTAATATAAATATTATATACATAAAGCGTTAATAATTTAAAGAAAAAAGAAAACTATAAATTTTGCCGCAGCTATAAATAAAATTTTATAATAATTTTTTGTAAAGGTCAGTCAGTTCAATATAAAAACAGTAAAAAACTTAAATTAAAATCAAACATTGTTCATGTATGAAACATATTCTTCAGGGTATCCAATTATTCGGGTTTCTATATTAATTGGTTAAATTGACAAATAATTATTCGAAATTAAAATTTGATGGTTTAATAACCGATTAATAGCAATTTATTCGAGTAACTTAATAGTCTTAGTAATAGATGTAAAATATTTTAATAATATAAACTACACAGTGCAACAAGAAAAGATTTTCTGAATAATTCCAACGTTTTTCCAAAGTTAGTTCGAATTTCGATTTTATAGCCTCTTAAAGTTCAAATTTTTCGCAGCTGTTTTTTAATATGGTTGGAAAAAGAAATCATTAAAATTATCTAATCCAAATGCTGTTATATACTTTTTGTCGATTTATAGGCTACTAGCATTATTATGCTAGATTTTGCTGAACGCCACACCCTTTTACGCCCATTTTTTTCATAATATGGTTTACTTTATTTAACGTAACCCTATGTTGAAACTACTGAACCGATTAAAATGAAACATATGTATATCCCTAAAGGAGGTACTGACTGGGCGCCACTCCCACGTTAAAAAAAAATGTTGCTTTGCTTCTTAGAAAGTAAAAATAAAAATTTATCAAAATTATTATAAAAATGGTAAACAGTACTACAGTATAATAAAGTGAGCGAAAGATAAGTTGGCACCCATAGAGATTAAATTTTGTAATATACAATATTCTATATTCTTTTTGTATGTCAAATTTTATGTGAATTGTCTTAGCAGCATCAGAAAAGTAGAAGAATTTATTTTTACTAAAAATGGGCTAAAAACTGGGCGTGGAATCCAACTTATATTTTAGCTCATACGTTTTTCTACAGAATACTTGATATATGTACTAAACTTCATTTGAAATTTCAAAAAATAATTATTTTTAGAAAGTAGGTATGGCAGTTTTATTAAAAAAAATCTAACATATTATTTAAGAGAAGCTTTGTACTCTATAAAATAATAAATATCCATAAATATATTGCAATTTACTGATCACTTACATATAGAAAGAAAAAAAAGCTCCAAAATATTCGAACACTTTGGAGATTTTATTAATATAATGGTATACTTTCATTTCTCATTGGAATCATTGAGACTATATTTGATGACCCAAAATTTATAAACACAACGTAGTTAAAATTCTTTCACAAAAATTCTCTTATTATTTAATACAACCAGTCTTTTTAGTGTAATGATTTTTTTATAAAAGTCAGAATTGATATTGATATTTTTAAATCCAAATCAAATCAAAATTTGTATGGTATATAACTTTGAACTTAATGTACTCAAAACCATAATATAACAACAGAAGGTAGGATCACTATAGAGACTTTTCAATTTAAATTCTTATTAAGTCAAAAACCGCCAACATCAAAACTAAATAAAAATATGAAATATTTTGTTTCAATTGTTAAATTAAATTGCATTCCCAAAGAGAGAACTCCATTTTGGGGACGTTTTTTGGGCATTCCATATAAAAATTTTATCAAATGGACATCTAAATACAACATATTTCTGTATATTCCTTTAATTTTGATAACAATTTATTGTAAAAAACTTTGTTCACATAAAACTGATTTTCAGAGTAAATAAAATTGAGAGCAAGCTTTCTAGTGATTCTACCCTGACTAATTGTATCATGCTGCAAACTATGTTTTCAGAATTTCTATTATCACAAGTTTAAATATTTATAAAGTCATAAAATTATAATCTTTTCATGCTTCATTTTACTAAACATTCTATCCCAACAAAAAACAACACCCAAAGAAGTTAATAAGGTCTTAAACTTGTGATCCAGAATTACCGCAAGTTGTCATTGGAAAATGTTCTATTTTTTAATACCTATTCACTGAGAATGATGTCATGTTCACGATCGTGCAAAATTACAATCAACATCCATATTTTTATTTGCACAGGGAAATGGTTTTAATTTTAAAATAATCCAACATATTTCTTAATAAAAAAATTATGCATAACAATATTTCGTTAGTTTCCTAAGAGTTCTTTTTAGTAAATAGTTTTATAGCAAAATAATTAATTGGGATATATTTTTAATAACATCTTTGGATGCTGTTTTCACTAAGCTAAGTTTACACTATATTAATATTTGACGATTTTTAAAAATATTTGCTTTACCTTATGTGCGATTCAGACAGGATAGCAGCTGAATTTGGACAAATAAAACTATTTGCCCTTAACTAAAAACACCGTTAGTATGAACATTGTGTGAATACACGTTATAGAATATTTGCAACTATTTTGATTGAATTTTTGTTTGCTCTCACAAAACAATTGAAAAAATTTTTGTTTTTATGTATCCAAACTTAAAACTTTTAATTTATCTATTGAAGTATTGTTTTTTTTTTTTTAATAAAACCTTTAATATGTTAAATTTTTTTATTATTTAACCATAATAATACTTTTTATTTTTCATAGAGATGAAAGTGTCGTGCAAAGAAAGCAGTGTTGTTCTGTGAAGACAGGGTTGTTTTGTAAATGACAAGAAAAGGAAACAGGGTTGTTTTTGAGCATAAACGTAAATTACTTATAAAAAATTTAAATGTATATTTTTTAAAGTAATTTTTATTAATATGCATATTAAATCTATGTAAATAGCTCGTATTTGCTTTATTATCTAAATATTTTACTTTGTAAATTTTATAAATATTTGTATTTAAAATAAATAGCATTTTCGCTTTACATTAAATAAAATACTCTAAATATTACCTTGACATCCACATATTTCAAAAGTCTCTCAGAGAATTGCTCTAAATTGATTAAAACAAAATAAAAAATAAGATAGTAGTTGTAAGTAGATGTGTGATAGTAGTTGTGTGTTTAAACAAATATTTTGAGTAAATAATTTGCATCTAATTTGAACATGCTTAAAATATTTTTCCCTTCTCGTATTTTATGATATTTGATAGCTGTTTCATCAAGCAAAAAATCATCTCTGTATTTGGTCAAAAAAAATTGGTAGAAAACACGATGAAATATTTCGTGACAAATATTTACATAATTTGAACTTAACTTCATTCAAAAAACGTACACTTATCGATATTTTAGAAGTAATGGAAAAGTACTTCCGTAAAAATTACTTTTCTTAATTTAAGAAAAAGAAATATGTAGTTAACATAATCTGAAAAAAATAAAAAATATTCTAATTTTATATATCTAGAAAACCAAATTTCAGTTAATAGGTTATTCGAAAAAAATTATTCGGTTTATTCGTTATTCGAAAATGGACAATTTTAAATTATTCCAAAAGTTAATCTACCTAATGACGGTTAATCAATTGGATACCCTAATATTCTCACACATTCAGAATAATATAATCTTTTCTCCTACCTTCTTTCAATTTACTTATAGCTACGTCAAATTTAAAACAAAACAAAAACGTTTACGTACAGATGAAAAGGTCATCGTCGACACTACATATGGCAAAATCAAAGGTGTTAAATGGCGTTCAGTCTATGGTCGCTCCACATATTACAGTTTTGAGGGCATACCATTTGCCAAGCCCCCATTGGGTGAGTTGCGTTTCAAAGCCCCCGTAGAACCGGAGCCTTGGACGGGTGTTAGACGTTGTACACGTGTACGTGCCAAACCTTGCCAATACAATATTATTATGAAACAAATTCAAGGACGGGAAGATTGTTTGTATTTAAATGTCTACACAAAAAAGGTGGGAGTTATATTAAGTGTTTGGAATTCATTAAGGATTTTTATAACAGGATTATTAAAAATTTATTGAATTTAATTATTTTTTTCTATTTTTTTTATCAATTTAGTTAAAGCCTACAAGACCAATGCCTGTTTTGGTATGGGTTTATGGTGGTGGTTTTCAAATGGGTGAAGCATCAAGAGATTTGTATAGTCCAGATTATATAATGATGGAAAATGTGGTATTGGTGACAATTGCATACAGGCTGGGACCATTAGGTAAGTTTAAGAAATTTAAATAATTAAAAGTAAGATTTTTACACAGTGGCACAAAATCTCCGTACGAGTTTAAAGAACTACTTTATGTAAAAATTTGGATGAAAACTTCACAGAAAACCATTTGGTATTTCACAGATTATTTCGATACTCCTAAAAGCAAGAATTTTTTATTATAACTCCATAAAAGCTCTCGGGTAGTTAATTTTAGTAGACGGATGGACTGAAAGACGTCTTTGTTTGTATCTATAAGGATCCAGAATATACACATGGCGCAAAAGTGAAAAATGCTTTAGAATATACTATTTAAGGTTTCATTTAAAAAATATTTGAACAAGAAGCATTAACATAATTGTTTGGCTGATATAAACAGTAACGAAATCTTAAAAATATGAATGTTCACTTTTTCTTCTTAGAATTCCGTTAAAGATATTTAAATACGGAATAGCCGGATTGAATCCGGAAGTCGAAGCAAATTAAAAATGTGTTTCTAGATAGACTTCCCCTCGAAAAATTGGCAAAGATTTGAAACACTTATATCAAACCTTGATGATAAAAATATAAAATAAACATAAAAATATCACAGAATTTTTAAAAATTATGGCTGATTAAGAATATTTACAAACAGAAGTGTTGAGTCATATCTTAGACTATAGCCTTTATAAATCGTTTCCCTCAGAATCCCTTCAGAGCTCCTAAATTCTTGAAAACAAGAACAATTTTTTTTAATTTTTTTAAATTAAAATATATATGTTCAATTACAGTTCAAAACTAATGCGTTTGCAAATACTCGCAAATAACAAAATTTGTACTTTAAAGGAAGCAATTGATTTACAGTTGACCTTTAGTCCAAATTTTTAAAATTTTTTGTAAAAAAAAAATCTTGATATGTATTTAAATAGGATAAAATACCCAAACAAAAGATCTAATAAATAAAAAAAATAACAAAAAAATGCGACTCCAATAAGATAAAGAATTTTTAACAATCTTAATGAGTTTTTAAATGCTAAGAATTATCTCACTTTGAAGTATCGTTATACAGCTATCGTATGCGAAATGTCAGATTTTTTTTTCGTTTTTGTAAAAGTTTTTAGAATGAACAGTCCCATTATTCGTTAAATTCTATGATAGAAAAATTTACTTTTGTACGGCTAAATCATCAAAATCACTGTGGATTGGGAAAAATTAAAGTTCTAGAAGCACTCTAAAATCAATTACTTTAATACCAGTGTTCGGATTATATCCATATACTTATCTTCAAAAATGGAACTAATGCGAAAAAAGCAAAAGAACTAAAACTGGAGATCATTGTAAAAATTAGAATATGTAATAAATTTATGATATTTTACAAATCAAAAGATAAAAAAGGAAGTATGGAGGTTCGCAGGACCATCTTCGAACAGTATAACTGTAAAATAACAAGTGTAGGTCTAAAAAATGCGTTCATGATGGAAATTATAAATAAGTATTGCAAGAAATGTGCAAAAAAAAATTAAGTGATTAAAATTGTATTAAATTACTTATTAACTTTAATATTACAATCCTTTGAAAATCAAATAAAAACATGCAGATACCCCATTTTTTCTTAATAAACATTACATGTTTTGTAGATATCCAAAAAAATAAAAATGCAGAAAAAATGTGTTAAAATTATTTTTCCTTTTCAAAATTGGTACCACTGTTGAAGGACACCAAAACAAAGGGTAAAAAAAGTAATATTTTTGGAAATCTGCAGATAGCCTTTTTTGAATATAAGCCCTCAATATATTATAATTGGATCTATTTTTTGAAAAACAAAATTTAAAAAAAATATTTTTTGACACATTTTTATTAATATCTCCAAAACTACTGAGCATTTTAAAATATGATGTGGACATAAATTGCAAATAACTTCAATGAGAATTATTTGTTCATACTTTACTAAACCCCATCTGACAAATAGTTCTTGTTGCAGTATGTGATGTAACCTTATTAATCTTATATATAACGTTTTATCTCGAAAACTGTAGTCAATTCACAAGTGTTCATTTATAAGCATAGAACTCCAAGTTCACTTATATGCGAACTGAGTAAGAAATTCCGTACCGCAGTACCATTGTTACTCTACGTTATTTATATTCCTAAAGTTCAAATTTTCTGAGTATTATTAAAATATATGTCAATGTACTTTAAAAAACATTAATCAAAATATTTATTCACACACATTTTTTATTTTCATAGTTTGTTAAATTTTCGAAATATAAGATAGCTGCGGTTGCATTTTCGTGGGTCCATTTGGATCCTTTATTAAATTTTAAATAAAACACTTAAAATAAAATTGGATGCTGGAGTCGTTATTATGACCCGAAAAACTTTTTAAAATTAATTAGCTAAAATATTGGCCAAGACTACGCTGTAGGTGTCTAATTTTTGACAACACTTTCCAGAATTGTTACCAGTTTCTCGCGTATTGAGCGAGTAATGTTGACTTAAGTTGTAACTAGCTTATCGACTTCGACTTTTGAACTCACATAAGCCCAAAGAAAAAAATTCCGGGGTGTGATATCATACGATCTAAGTGGCAAGTTGACAGGTCCGGATCACGAAATTCGCTGCTCAGCAAAATGATTTCTCAATAAAGCCGTTATTGCACCCTGTATGTGCATTAACACTATCTTGTTGAACGAGTTGAATTTTGCAGGTCTATAGAACAAGATACTGGCGTAAAATTTGCCAAGTTGTTTAAAACGAAATACCATGATGCTCGTAACGGTGTCTAATCGATTGGTCACGGTCTTCACTCACACTCTCCGCTACAGACGCAATATTAGATGTTGTCTATTCGTTCGTATTTAATTCAATAACGTACACTGGAACTGAAAATTTGCGAATTGTATTGGTAATAGTGGTCTTGGAAGGTCGATGATGCACACCAGTGCAGTGTTGCAAAGTGTGATCAAAAATTTAACCTTCCGAATAGACCACAATAATAAATATTATTATTAAAATAAATATTATACGTATAAATTTATGGCTCTAATCGAAAATTTCTGTTGTGAAATAGTAAAACTAAATTTAATCTCTCAAGCGATTGTTAAATTGTTAGGGCATGTTCTAAAAATCGAAGTGATGTGAATTTAAAATCGAAAAATTAAAAAAAAACAAGTTTTAAAAATTAATAAAAATATTCCTTTTTATATACTTTATTCTTTGATTATTAGTTAATTTTACAAAAACAACTCTTAAAACTAGCTAAAAAAATTTAGCTAAAAATTTCGTTCGATTTCAAATTCACTTCATTTCAATTTCTAGAACATTACCGATAAAATCTAAATTTAAACAAATTTTTTGAAGGAAAGTAAAATATAAAAAAGAAAAATAAACTAACATAAAAAACATTAGAAGGTGGACATGGTACTATAAGTTCAATACAATGCATAGCAACGTGCAATATTTAAATAAATATGTAAGATATAATTCACATGTTTGTTCCAACTTTTATTTTAAATTATTGTTTCAATATTTATTTAGAAGATTTTGATTTGGATTTATTAAAAAAACTGATGACTCCGCCAATATTTGCACACAATTATCTTAGATGCCATCTAACTCGATTGACAAATACAATTTATTAAAAAGATTGAAGAAAAGATTTTTTCTGAAGATTCTGTGTGATGACTCTTTCATAGGATATACCTCGAAAACTAAAAGAAAAACCTGAAGATGCTATTTATGAAAATGTTCATACTATTTTTTAAAAAGTATTTACACTAATTTGTTTAATGGATTGTTTAATTTTTTTGTTCTTTTTTAAAATTTCAATAAAAACAAAATAATAAATCAAATTAAATTGAAATTCATTCATAACAGTCGTATAAACGAATAACTATGTGTACCATAGAAAATAACTAGAAATTTATGTGAGAGACAAAAACCTAAATCAGTTGTCAAAAACCTAATTCATGCAACAATAAAATACACATATATTTTGTTTTTGTGTTAAAAAAAAAAAATACTATTTTTTTTTTTAATTTAGTTTGAACTGCCTCTCACATAAACCTCTAGTTGTATTCTATGATTCTATGACTGTTGCCACAACCAAGTTATTTTGTCTGCGTAAATATCAGCGAATGTTCTTTCGGATCATAATAAGGACTCCGACATTAAATTCTATTTTAAGTGTTTTATTTAAAATTAAAAAAGTATGGAAATGAACCACCCTTTAGCTTAAAATTAATTCTTTATATCTACCGTCTCTCCTCCTTGCAGGTTTCCTAAGTCTTAGCGATGAAAGCTGTGATATCCCTGGTAATGCTGGTTTAAAAGATCAAGTTATGGCCTTAAAATGGATAAAAAATAATTGTCATTTCTTTGGAGGAGACTCCGAAAATATAACAGTTTTTGGCGAAAGTGCTGGAGCTGCATCTACACACTATTTAACCATGACCGAACAAACTAAAAATTTGTTTCACAAAGCTGTAGTCATGTCGGGATGTGCAATGGTACCCTGGGCAAATATACCCCATTTAGATTGGGCCTATAGGTTAGGTAAAGCTACAGGTTACAAAGGAGTAAATAAAGATACAGAAGTACTGGCTTATCTAAAGCGATTAAAACCTAGTGTTATGTTGAAGGCTTGTGATAATTTACTGACAACAGATGAGAGACAACATAGTAGATTGAATTTTAGTTTTGGACCATGTGTGGAACCATATAAAACTGAGCATTGTATAATTGATAGAGAGCCTTTGGAAATGTTAAGAAATTGCTGGGGCAATAATATACCTTTGCTAATTGGTGGTAATTCATTTGAGGGTCTGTTAGCATTTTCAGAAGTTAGAAAGTATCCCTATTTATTAAATGATATAGGTGATGGAGAATGTTTGCCGCCCCTCGATGCCAATTTAACGCCAGAGAAACGTTTAGAATATGGTCGTATGATAAAACATGCGTATTTTGGTGATCAACAGTCGTCATGGGATACAATTTTGCAATATAGTGATGTAAGTTGAAGCCCCAATTTTACAATTTGTATTTAATCATTTTTTTAATTTTGAGTATGTTCAATTATTATTATTATTATTATTATTATTATTACCTTTTCTTTTGTTTACTTACCAGCTTATTTCGTATAAATATTTCTGGCATGGCATACATCGCACCGTACTAGCACGACGTAAATATGCAACAGCACCCACCTACTTGTATCGCTTCGATTTTGATTCGAAACATTTCAATTTAATGCGTATCATCACGTGTGGTCGCAAAGTACGTGGTACCTGTCATGCCGATGATCTATCGTATCTTTTCTATAATGCGGGCGCAAAAAAACTCAAATATCGCACCGCTGAGTATACAACAATACGTCGAATGGTAGCAATATTAGTGAAATTTGCTGAATGTGGTGATCCCAATATACCGCTAACGGATGCGGTTTGTTGGCCTTCATTAAATGGCTGTATCAGCAATAGCAATAACAAACAACAACAGCCTCAATCAAGTGAAAACGATACTGCTGCTCATCATGACAAACAGCAAAATACTAACAATGATAATAACGGTGATGATGATGACGTTTCTCCTGGGAATGGTGATGATGATATTTATACCACTAGTGAAAATGATGATACAGTTGATGATGCCATAGCTAGTGATTGTGTCAATAATGGTGGCAACAAAAATATTTTGTTACAACAGGATGAGCAACAACAACATCATCATTACTGGCCACCAATTTCATGTAGTGATGACAAAACAACCTTCAAATGTTTAAATATTTCAGATGAACTGGAAGTGATTGATTTGCCAGAAACTGAAAAATTGAAACTCTGGGATAGCATGTATGAAAACAAATCTTTATTATATTAGTATTTAGTATTCTGAATACAATAAAAAACAACTTTTATACTAAATAAATAAAAAAATCATATATATTTACACTAACAAGCAGACATCTATCAAAGTCCGCGTATATTTTTAAAGCAGCAAATTGTTTAATATAAATTTTTAGCGTACCAAAACCAAAAATCAGATAAATACCAAAATTGTCGATATTATAGAACTTAATATAAAAAATGTTGATATTGTATAGTTTTGTTATCATCCTTCAGAATTTTTGCAAATAATTTGTTTTGAAATTGGTTTATTATTGTTCTTTGAAAGAACTGTTTTTATATGGATAATTAAATAGTAATACAAAAATTCAAAGAATTTTCTTTTAAAATAGTTTTAGTCAATTTTAAATTCCTAATAAATACATACTTATTTTATTTTTTTACCAAAAAAATATTGTGTTTCAAGTTTCAATTGAATTTTATAGTGGCCGACAAAATGTACAGATATATATATATATATATATTTGAAAAAGGAAAAAATATATTGACAAAAGTCTACATACGACTTGCCAACATTAATCCAGGAAATTCGATGGAGTAAATCGAATTGTGGCATATAGCTAGACACCAAAACTTGTCTTATACATGCTGTTAAAGGTCACATAAAATAAGGTGTACGCTACACAAGTTGCAACACAACACAAAAAAAAGTTCTTCAGATGCATTTGTCTCATTAATTATGCATTGTACGTGTTTTTATACCATTACATTTATAGACTAGAAAATTTTCCACAATTTTGGTGAAGTACATCTTTATGATCTATCATCAGTTTTGGAGTTATAGTAAATTTTATGTTCGATTTAATGATTCTTTTGTATTTGTTGTATTTCAGAAAAGTATGCAGTGGAAAAGAAAGGAAAATTAATTATTTGTTATGATAAAATTATAGTATTTTTAACTGAAAACTAATTAATAATTTTAAATTTTTGTTACGCCATTATGATTTTGTATTTGATAAGAGACTGCACACGTGTGCACCCGTGCATTATCTTGATGAAAAAGAACTTTTCTCTTGACCATATGGGGTCGTTTTCTTTTTAAATCCTCATTAAATCGGTCTAATAAGTTGGAATAATATTCGCCGTTTATTGTTTTTCCCTTTTGAAGGTAATCGATGTGGATTATGACGCGTGCATCCCAAAAAACTGTTGCCATCATCTTATTGGCCGACAAACTTATCTTGGCCCTCTTTGGAGCAGGTTCACCAGGAGCAACATTCTCTGGAGTATAGTAATGGATCCATGTTTTATCCACAGTTACAAACCGCCGCAAAAACTTATTCGGATTGCGGTTAAACAACACCAAACAATCCTTTGATGTTGTCACACGTTTACGTTTATAGTCAATTGAGAGCAAAAGCGGCACCCATCTTGCAGACAACTTTATTAAACTGATCATTTCATATGATGTCATATGAAATGCATATGGCATCAAGAATCTCACGCAGTTTTACTCTTCGGTCGGCCAACACCATATCGTGGATTTTTTCGACATTTTCGGGTGTACTGACCTAAATTGGCCGTCCAGAACGTTCAGCGTCATTCGTACTTGTTCGACCACAACGAAAATCAGTAAACCACTTTTTTACCATTGAAATCGAGCTTTTCCTTGGTTTAATTGACGGTTTTTTTTGCAAAAAATAATCTTTAATGAGCACTCGAAATTCACTTTTTTCCATTTTTAAAAAAATACACGAGGTTGTATCTTTGGAACAGCAGTTAAACGCAAAGTAAATGACGACACTTGCTCAAAATTTGACAGTATTCTACTAACAGGTGATATTTGATGGGAATAGTATTGCATTTCATATAAATACGAGAGAAATTCGAAAAGTCACGGAATTATTGATCCGCCCTCGTAAATATAAAATATAAAATAACCCATAAGTCCTTACCAAAAAATTTCTTATTAATGTCTTAATATATTATTAAATTTCAGAAAATAACACTTCTATATTTTAAATGTTTCGGGATTTTCACCTCATACGTGAATATTTCCCCTAAAATTTGCTTTAATGTTAAAAGTATAAAATTTAATTTTTTTCACTTCTGCAAGTAGTAGCATTACTTGTTAACGAATCATTAAATTTTTTAATATCTTCTGTTACAGTACTAGTTGCACTCTGCTTTACCTCTAGCCACAGCATGAAAATTTCTCGAATCTGCTGAGATGTTGACACCAAAAAATGTTTACTAATCAAAATTGTACAAATTAGTGCAGCTGAAATTTAATATATATTAAAATACATACTTGCAGCATACCACAGGTATTTTTTAGTGTAATATATATATATATATATATATATATATATATATATATATATATATATATATATATAATATATATATATAATATTTAATATTTATATATATTAGATTCTTTACAAATTTCGGCTTTGCATTATAATATTTTTTTTTTTTTTTTTTGCTAATGATACTTCTATACATTTGATTAATAATTTGATTAATGATATTTGTAAACAATAACAGCATAGTATTTTTACAAAAAAAAAAAACAAATAATTTTAAATATTAAATAAATTTAAATAAATATATATAAATATAAATTTAAATATATATATATATATATAAATGAAATTCTGACGTCGACTTGACTTTAATAATTTTTGGCCAAATGAGTATTCCGTATGAGAATTCATTTCCGGAAACTCGTAAAGAAATTAAAGAATTAATTGATTTAACCCATTATAATATAAAGATAGCCAGACGGACATAATATGTCCACCATTTATTTCTGTAATTATCATTGGTAAATGGTGTATTATATAGTATTATTTCCTCTAGCTCCATACAAATGTTCACTTTAATGGATTAATTTTGAAATATTAATAAAATATTAACAAAAACGTTGCCATACGTTTTAATGTAAATAAGAACTTTGAAATAATTTTATTTTGAAGAATAATATTTAAGTATTTAATAAAAAAAAGGGTAGACAAATACCATGTCATTTTTATTAGTAATTCAGAGTAATCATGATGAAAATTTACAAGGCTGCTACGGTTATATTACTGAATCACACTAATTTTAACCATGTTATTTTAAACCAATTTGGTGGTATAATTTTGTCCGTTCGTATGTGCGGCGCAGAATCAGATGTGAGATTTTAAAAATCTAATACACAAGATATTAATATTTTTATTGATTAAAGCGCGGAGGAAAAGGGACCAATAAATACGCATTCTATTAAAAATGATTTTTCCACCCAAGATATTATTACGTAATCTATGCAAGAATCGTAACCATGGTTCTATTGTTTTTTTTTACATTTATGACTAAGAATAAAATCTACGAAAACTTCTCCATCCACAATGGTAAAAATTATATTCCGCAAAATTTAATATGCGACATTAATATTCAGTAAAATGTGCTAGCTTTTTGTTCAAAATTTTTCACAAAATAATTCATGGTATGTTAGCTTTACAGTGAATTAAAAATTAAAAAAAAAATAATAATAATAATTATGATTAATTAGTGTTGTAGCATTTCATGCAGTGTGTTATAGTGAAATTGTAAGAACAATTATACCATCCAGTAGTTATGGAAATGTTCTCACATTTTGTTGCAAACATTGTCGAGAAAATTTTCACTTATTCGCAAGTTTATTTTTTCGGGCTAAAAATACATTCGCAAATTTAAAAAAAAACTTCGGGCAGATAATTTAGCAAGTAAAAGACTGCTCCTACAAATTTTTATCAAAATCGTACCGTATTTTCAATTAGTACCAGCATTACCGTTGAAAATTTTTGAAAGTGTCCAAAACGGGGATTTAAAAAAGAAGGGGCCAACTGCTTCTAAATCTCCTTAGAATTTGCCTATTTGATAAAAACGAAAACAAAAAAAAAAATATTTTAAGAAAAACTATAATTGTAATATTTTTAATTATTGCAAATATAAAGATTAATTCATAAATGTAGTTAACATAAAATGTTGTTTTTATTAATTAAACTTTTGTACTTTTTGCGAGGTCTTCACTCGGATCCCAGTCTAACAAAGATAGGGCTGAATGCATGGATTCACAACAGTTGGCCTTAAGTCTGTTGGAGAATTTATTTCTCATTAGTGATAATTTAGAAAAATGAAGTTTCGCTAAGGCACTGCTATTAACAAAGTGAAGATTAAAATTAAGATTCGGCATTTGCTGTTTTAAATAGTTGCTAATAAAATTTATCATTAGCTTCAGTTTCAGTTCATTTATAAATTCTCCGAGTTTTTTTTTTAGAATATTGTGAAACAATCTAAAAATACTTAACTTCTTTATTGGCATTAATATATAATGGATCGAGATATTTCAAGCAATATAGTTTTTTGTTATTTAGCATTTAGCCTTAAAATGTTGCCAACTGGTTTCATTTTAAAACAGGGGCTCAAAAAGGGGCGTATGGTAGAAAAAGGAGTAATTAGCCACTAACCCATATAAGCAATATTACGACAACGTAGAAAAATTATGACTTTAATCAGTGACTTTAACAGCATATGTAAGACACCAAAGCGAGGCTATATGACAAAAATCGCTTCTATCCATCAAATTCCTTTGTCAGGGGTATACTTTATGCTTTTTTATGTTACTGAATTATAACGGGAAAATGTCGTTAATAGTTTTTTGCACTATTTTTATGTGTAAAGTTTAGTTAAAATTGTGTTTAAGTGAAAATCCGGCAGTTTTAAGAAATATTTAATTGTGACAATGGCTCCTCGTAAAGAAATTTCAACTGATATTCGAAACTTAGTTGTAAAGCAGAACTAAACCTACAAAAACACTCATAAGGGAGTGGATTTCTGGAAGAGTGATTGATTCACAGATGAATCCAAATATAACATATTCGGAAGTGATGGAATGGAAGAAATATGGAGAAAAGCCAACACAGCAATGGATCTCAAACATTTAGTCTCCACACTTAAACATGGTGCAGACAGTGTGATGGTTTGAGGTGCAGCCTTTAGCGAAATAGAAAAATATATCTTTCAATGGGTTAAAGCTGAGCTGCAATTTTTAGAGCAACAATGAGGACCAAATAAATATAAAATTTAAGAACTAAGTCCCGGTATTATACTCATTTAGTGACAAAATCGTAATTAAGTTCTTAAAATAGTTTTATGATTGGAAACTTAAGTACTCTTTAGTTTTTCCTCTTAAGTTTTTCCTAAATATGAAAATTGTTTGAAGTCTAAAAAAATATTTATTGAAAATAAACAAAAATAAATAAAAATATGAAATCTAATAAAATTACTTTAAATTTTAAAAAGATTCCAAAATACGTTCTAAAATTATATTTTACTTGTGGTTATAAATTTTCACCCTTTTTAATTTTACAGCCCATAAGCTTAAGATATCTTTACTTCTTTGAAGCTATTTAAATTTGTTTTTTTTTTAATTGTTGGTTTTTATTTATTTCTGGTGCCACAAAAATGTTTTACACAAACAAATAACTTTGATGTTTATAATGATTTTTGCCATTACCATAAACAAACAGTATTCTAAATTAAAAGATATTGAATAAATAATTAACATAACTAGGATAAAGCATTTTAGGATAAATAAAATATATTTATAATTTTTAGTTAAAGAAAAATGTTTGGAAAGTTGGAACCCTATGTTAAATATATAAAAGCTTAAAGCTCTTTATTTATTTATTTTTATTTTTTTGTTAACTTAAGATTTAAACTGTAAAACGAAACGTTACTTAAGTGTGAGCAATAGCTTAACACTTAACTAAGTTTGCACTTAAATATACACTAACTGAACAATATAAAACCGGGTCCAAGTCATGTTTTTGTACTTAAATGGAGTATTTTTGTTAGTTAAATAACCGTAAATATGCAAAGAAATAGAGGTAAAGCCGTTCTCTCTTTTTTATTTTTATTTTTCATTTTTATTTTATTTTTTGATTTTTTTAAACGAATAATATTTATTTTTAAACCAATTGGTACATGTATTGAAATAAAAGAAAGAAAGCAGAATTTATTATGTTCAAAATAAAAATTATTTGCAGACATTAACATTTTTATAATGTGTTAGATTTTCCCGGTGTGCTTGGCCACCCCTTTTGATTTATACATTTACTTTATATGGAGGCTACTACTGTTCTTGGACCTATCCGGTCCATACAAAATTTGATATGAAAATTATTTGTACAATTTTTTAAGTCTTCCACTGTAATATTCCTTTAAATATGCGAAAATTGATATGTGCTTTATACGGGGCTAGCTCTCCCCCTGAAGCTAACCGAACTATTTTCATTTAACTAATACGATATATAATTATAATAGTTCCTTAAATATGACAATGAATATTTGCTTTGTATAGGGGGTACCACTTTCCTTAGACTTGTCCGCCTTATCTTTACTTCAATTGTGAATCTTGGTAAGAATATTATACCCACAAAATCTTAAAATTTCCACTTCTAGAGTTCTTCAAATATGCAATAATGAAGAATTTCTTTGTATGGAGGCTATCACTTCTTTAATTCTCACACATCTTCGTCCCAAATATGGAAATTGATGATTAAATTATTCAAGCAAAATCTTAAACTTTCACTGTCATAGTGCTTGTGATATGTAATAATTAATTTGCTTTGTATGTATGGGGGCTACCCTTGCTCCCATCGAAATATTTTTTGGATTTTAAAAAATTATAATGAAATAAACAAATGAAAATTGAAACAAACAAAGACAGATTAATTTATATATATATATATATATATATATATATATATATATATATATATATATATATATATATATAAATAATATAAAAATAATACCTAAAAATGAACCTTAATATTTGTTTATTTGATAAAAACAAAAGCAAAAAATGAATTTAAAAAAAACTCCTAAATTTAATTTTATAAATAACAAAATAATTTATTTATCATAATTTTTAGTATTATAGAAAAATCGTTAATATTTTCTATAGAGAACTTTTCCTAATTTCTTCGTTAGAATTAATATATAATTATTCGAGATATTTCAAACAATTTAGTTTCTTGTCACTTACAATATAGTCTTAAAAAGTTGTGCATTTAGTTTCGTTTTAAAAAAAGGGTTAAAAAAGTCGTCAGATGGTTTAAAAAGAGGCAATTGGCAACTAAACATAAAGAAGAGGCAATTGGCCCAACGATAACGATGCTTTGTAGTAATGATTTTAATGATCAATAGTTACACAAAATTAAACACTGCTACTATAATGCTTATTACATAACAAGGTGGTACCTTGTTTCTTTTATCATGATCGTATGTAGACTTTTGTCATTTTTTAAGGTATTTCCTAAGGTTTGAATTGAATTAAGTTCTTATATATGTAATTATTTTTTAATAAATATATTTGAAACAAAGCATTATAACTTTTGCTCATAGTTGTATTAATCCATCAGGTAGCAGAAAAAGTAAGTCGTACGTAGACTTTTAACGGCCACGTATTGTTGGAAAACATTTAATATTATTGAATGTGTTTATTAATAATTAAGCTAAAATTTTGTATAATGTGGTTTTCGTCGAAAAATCTGTTTCCGTTCCATGTTTTTTTTTTTTTTTTTTTTTTGAGGTAACAGAAATATTTATAATTTTCTAAGTCATTATTCACGCAAAGCTAAAGGCAAAAGTTGCAAGTTTGTAAAAATTGGAAATATAAAAGTTTAAAGGCGCATATTTCTGAAATGAGGCATGATATTGACTTGAATCTTTTTGCAAAAGATCGGAAATTATATATGCTAAAGGAATACATATTTAATTTGGAATACATATTTTTAAAATTTCTTTCGCTATTTAGAAATAAACCAAACAAAAGGCCCAATTTGGGGTTTTTGGAGAAAATACAAAATTTTAATTGTAATAACATATTTGTTTATAAAGATATCTTAATGAAATTTGGAAGAAATGTGGATCTTATTAATGTAAAGAAAAGCGCATTAACCAAATTTCAATCAGGGGTAGGGTTTTCTTGAATTCCCAAAAAAACTAATCAAAATTCCCAAAAATGGGATTTTATACATTTATGGCTATAGTATCCACATTTTTCCGAAGACCCGGAAATTTTCAAATTCAAAATCGGTTATTTTTGGACTCGGTAAAGATATCGACTTCAATTTTTTTTATTCAATAGATAATTTTGTTCTTTAACTAGATAGGAAAAAAACTAATAAAATCGGTCGGAAATACTAGGATATATATGAAAAAACTGGACCAAGAACATACTAAATTATGGTGCTTAAAAATTTAAACGCAAAAAACTTGAAAACTGTAAGAGATAAATAGGACATGTACGCGTGTTTTTTATAGGTCTTATCAGGGCTACAACAATATATAAAAATATTTGAAATCGGACGAGAAACAAAAATTTGACAAGCGATTAAAAATTTTTTATGTCAGAGGTACCTAACTTTGAACCCCCTTAGCTCCGCCCCTGAGGGGTTTGTTGTGCCCCACTTCCAAACTTAACATTGTACATTCCTCCGCTACGCCTATACTAAATTTCATGGAAATCCAACCAGCCGATCAGAAGTTACAGATTTATTTCCAAAAAATTTCGATTCCGCCCCACTGCGCGGTGGTGCGAAAGTACAGGTCGCAATTCCGGATATAACTCAATGAAATGGCACATGTGATTTTTGATACAAGGGCCAATTATATTGAAATTGTTTCGGTCTATTATTTCACTTAGACCTCATACAAATATCATCTCGGAATAAGGTTTCGACATATATAAATTTTTACATATACTTATATCAATATTTTAGTAAAATTCTGACATATCTTATATACAAAGCCCATTATAGAAAATAATTTTAACCTGCATAGATTACATACAAATGTTAGCATATAGATAATATTTTACATGAATAAATTTTATATAAGCTAAAAGTATAGAGCTAAATTATATGAGGATCGGCCACAGGTGCCATATGAGGCTTTCTCCGAAAATTTTGAGAATTGCTCGGTACACACACCAAATGGTATCATTCATTTTTTTGGGTTTTTTTTTTTGTTCAATGTGCATTAATTATTAAAAATTCATGTAAAATCAAGATTCCGTTTAATCTTGTTGTTGCTTTATTACTACCAATAAAAAATAACTTTATGTTGAAAAATTTTTTTGCCGATGTTTGTGGACCGTTTTGGTTGATTTCTGCAGATAAAATTATAAACAAAATTCTGACCGACCTGTGACAGCAGAAAGTTCTTAGCTTATGTAGAGGCTTCAAAAATTCGAAAAAACACGATTTTTGTTATTCTCGCTACAAAATTCTCGAAAGATATGTTGATATTTCGATGTATATATATGGTAATTATAAGTTATAGGGAGCCTTCATAAACGCGATATCTCAACCGACACACGGACCTACGGAAATAATCATAATTATACTTCACATTTTTATATTTGTTTATATTAATGTACATATACATTTTTTTCATACCAAACTAAACTTCAAGGATATCATGCTAGAAAATTATAATAATTTATTTCATTTAGTATTGCCCCTTTCTATGTTTTGAATCCATCTAATTAACCATTATTAAAATTACAATTATTGTTTTATGTAGCCCTCATTTAGTTCCCCTATAATTTACTCAACAAAACTGTTAACCACTTACTCAGTAATATATATACACGCATATACATATATATACAAAATAACAATTAGAGCAAAATATTTTAAACATGGAAAATTTTGTTTTTTTTTATTTCAATTCAACAGCCTTAAGTTATACAATACGAACACATTATAAAACTATATGTAAATATTTTTATTTATATTTACATATATTTAGGCTAATGAAATAATAAGTAAACTAATGATAGTACACCTGACATTCGAGAGGTTTTAATGGCGAATTTATAATTATCAAGAAAAGGCAGGAACTGTTCATGTTTTCATTTTGTTATATACTTTGGTATAAGAAACATTTAGAAAAATATACACAAAAATTTTACCTGCCAGTGACAAATTCTTTGGAGGGTTTACCTAAATGTGCATACAAATTCATTTGATACCAAAGTAAATATCAAGGATATTATTTCAGAAAAATCTAATTAAACTTTATTATTCCGATACATATAACATAGAGAATATAAAAAAATTTGTATTTTCCTCCTTAGGAGTTAATTTTAAATAAGAATCTGTTTTAATTTTTTTATAAGGTGTTCAAATTTACAGACAATACTGATATTATTCACATTAAAGTCCTTCAGTTTTACGGCATCTTGGTCAGGAATTCTACATCGCAGTTATTATGGAAAATGTAGCACATAAATATCTTGCAATAAAATTAAAATTGACCAAAACATTTTTATTCTGGTGAGAAGAACACAATTCATAACTAATCAACACAGAAATATACGTGAATGAGTGCCTTTCGAAAAGAATTGTTCCTGTCATTAGAAGATACAAAGTACTCTAATTTTTCGCTACTCTAAATTGTAGGTACCAAAGGAACCAAATTCAAGAAACTGTCCATTTGAAAGGTATGATTCTTAATAAAGCATATTACTGAGCAAAAAATAAAAAAATAAAAAATAAAATAGAGTGTACAAAAATGTGAACTCACTACAATAAAAAAGTAACTTATAGTATAATAAAAGCTCTTATGGAAGTTATTCTACAAAAAATTAAAGGCATTATTTGTTGCAAAATGTTAAATTTATTTACTTTTTATTAATCAAATTAATATGCAAAATTTTTGATAAAGATTTGATAAATTTAAATAATTTTATTAAAAACTATTAAAAAGTGAATTTTTATTTTAAATTTGAAACATGAATATAACAGTCTTTAATAAAAGCAATATTTCAAAAAGATTCACACTCAGCAGTAGTGCACTGGTTTCATTTTTATAATCAGAATTATATGTAGAAAGTTTTTCGTGCGCACTCCTTATTTCTAAAACTATCTAATTCCAAAGCCGGTAATAATTAATCAAGTGTATATCGTGTATATTTCTCACACTTTTTCACATAATTACTTAACACACACACATGTATGTATACGTCAACAAATTTTAGAGCTGCTAGCTACGAGCATAAAACAAAAAATTTTGGAAATTAAAACTAAACATACAAACTATAAACTTGAAGGCAAATTACAATTTGGGGTTCACTTAAGGTACGATAGGACTATTTGGATAAAATGTTTGCAAGTAAAATTTATTACAATACATACTTAAATATACGTATATAATACACCCAACAAGTTTGGTGATAGAGCATTAAAAAGAGGCAGGAAGTGGTGAAGAAATATTAAAGGAAAGCATAGAGGAGAAATAAAAAACTCAAAACAGTTCCTAATTAAACATTACCACCGACTTAAAATAATTATTAAAAAAAATTATAATAGAGGATGTACTCTGTACCTTCATACTGTACAATCGACAAAATGAGTTGTATGCATGAATGATTTAATCATAGACCTGCAGTTCTGCAGACAAGCAAATTAAAAATCCATAGTCGTAGTCTTTCAGAATCTTTAAAATGTCTACATTTAAAATTCTGAATAGACGATTCGGATAACTAATTAACTGGTAGCATCTTTGGGTCATCCCTATTTATATTCGTTATCGTTACTCCTGATTTTGTTGTTAAATAATTCACAACATTTTTTGTGTTGTTTATTTTTTTAACTAAAAGATAAGTTTAGCATGCAAAAAAGGTAAGTACACATGTGTACAATTCACAAATAATTCCCAAATTTTTTATTTTGACAGAGGTGCCACACGAAAACAAAAGTTGTCTACTGTTGTCTAAATGTACGTACTGAATGACATATTCGTTACTACAAACAATATAATCGTTACTGCAAATCACCATAATTGTGGATTGTAGAATTGTTAAAATTTATTGAATCGCACTTCAGGTTGATATTAAACCAATAATCAGCCGTAGCTTATTTCAGCGTTCTAGCAAACGGAGCCGAGTAAATGCAAAATTACTATGCTATTTACCTGTAAAGCGTTATTTGTATAGTGTGGTGTAATATAAAAAACAATAACACCAAGAAACCAAGAAACTACTGAAATGACGGGTTGTTAGTATCAAAAACCAAATTTTTTTACCGCTTAAAAATTTACTATAGCGACTACGCACGAAAAATTTAGTGCATACAATTCAGTTTGTAAAAATCAAGCCAATCTCAATCTCTTTGAAATTTTGGTCCTGTTAAAGTCTGTTATATTTAAATTCTAAATTTAAAAGAACATTAATTTATTATTAATTTTTAATAAAATATTTAATGTTTTTGGAATTACCCTTCATAAGTGCTTTATTGTTTTTTCGGTTACCTTTTTGTTGGAATCGGTCCTCTTCTATTTAAACTCTATTTTATTTTTCAGTCAGCTTAAAGTATTCTTTAAGTATTTTTTTAAATCGACTCACTCTATTGCCATTTTTTTTTTTTTTTAATATTTAATTTTTTTTAACTTATTCCAGAAGAAAAAAAAAACTTACTTTTCAAAGAAAAAACTTTTTTTAAGGAAAAGATTTAGTGTATTATTATTTTTTTTTTTTTTCATTTTTTTTTTTCTTTTGTTAACAGTAAATTTGTTCTACTGATATATATATACGAAAAGGTGTATGGAAAAACGGAAACTAGGGATTTAAAATTAAAGCCTACCTCCCGCCGAGAGACATAAATATGCAATTTATATATACCTATATCCGTGCAATTTATATGTACCTATATCCGTAAAATTGTTCGGATGTGAAAAATATGAAAGAGCGTATAACCAAAAAAGAAATCTATGCAAAATTTTAAGAAAATTACCCTAAACAACTAGGGCTCTAAAATTAAAATCTAGCTCCCGCCCAGAAATATAGAGATTTCAGTTTGAGGTATTAAATAAAAAAATGTATAGTAAAGTGTTCCGAGACACATCTTTTTTGAAATTTTGAAAATTTTAGACTCATGGCTTCTTGAGAATTGACTCGCCCTAAAATATATATATATTTAATTTTTAGTTATGATTATATATTTGTTTATTAAATATTTTATTCATTTACTCTGATTTTTGAAAATATGTGTAATTAAAATTTGATATTTTAAGAAAATGTTTTGTTCTTAGTATACCGCATAAAGTCAGTATATCTGATTTATTTCTTATTTTGTTCTTATTTATGTAATTTGTGAAAAAATTCTTTCTACGTTAGCTCTTGCTACAGGTGTGGACAAAATTGTATAAACCATCACAACGTTTTGAATTTAAAGTGATTTCCCAAAATTTTCAATATTTGTTTCTTCTAATAAATGCCTTTCTTATCTTTTCTTTTCTTTATTCATTCTTTAGTATATATTCAAATATTTTTTACTTTATGATCCATGTATTTCATTATAGAGTAAATGAAACTGACGGCTTCCACTTTGAAATAATTGATTTAATCTATTAACATCACTTAAAATGAAACTTAAAAATTGCAAATATAGTTTAAATTCTGGTGTTTGTAAATAATTTTAAATTCAATCTCTGAAATCAAATTTTTCAAAAAAAGAAAAAAAAATATATATAAATTCTGCTTAGTAGTTGATTTACTGTAGATTTATGGGAGAGCCATCACGTTTGAGATGGGTAGAACATTTTACGCGGTTCACAGTCCAATAGAATTTGCAGATCCGAAAATAAATCTAATGTTTTTGGACTATTTTGCATAAAATTATAAATATCTCTTACACCACTTTCAGCATAAGCTGGTAAAAATTTACAAGCATTATTACAACAAGGTGGAAACGAATGACAAGTACACTTAAATGTTATACGATTTAGGCAGTCGTTTTTTAACAATATGTCTACCGAATGGTGTTCACCTATCATTACGTTTGCACCATCTGCTGCAAATCCTAAAGGATTTTACTTATAATTTATATTATTAAAAAAAAGAAACAATTGGCAACTAACTAAACTAAAAACAAATCGGATATCTTGCCTTTGTATTTCGCACGTACAACTAAAGTCGGCAGTTTCGTTGAAGACACATATGTAGACTCGTCCACATATAGAGAAAAGCGTTTTATTCTTAGGATTTCCAAATTTCATTATAATGATTTTCACACACACACACACACATATATATATATATATATATATATATATATATATATATATATATATATACAAATATATATATATATATATATATATATAATATTTCCTCCTTAATAAAGCGATATTACACCAGTATACATTAGGAAAAAGTGAAAGTTAATTTGTGTTTAGCACGTCGAAGTCCATTATTGTCCTAAGGGTTATTTTCGGTGATTGTCAAGTCTTTGTATTTTTTATGACTTAAGAAGTTATATTTTTCGACTCAACTGCGTTCATAGCAATTGTTTTGTATGTTTGACATGCGTTTCGATAATAAATTCGAATAATGTGTTGGAATAAATTTTGTTTAATTTTCATTAATAAAACTAAAAATAATATAATTATATTGAATCCAGTCAGGAAACTAAGCGCACTGTAAAAAAAAGGTATATTCTCATAAACAGAACCATGGCGAAAGGAAACAGGTGGTGGCAGTTTTACAAAAACAACAATAAGGTGAATTCTTTAATTAATTTATACATGGAATTTGAAACTTCAGCGGGTAAACAAAAACTTTATTTAAATGAATTTTGATAGTTTTAAGTACTAAAAAAAAAAAAATAATCGGCTGATTAAGTAAGGTCATCTAGTTGAATTCGCCATAAACGGAACTGTAGGTATTTGTACTATTTAAAATATTGGTGATATTACATGTATAAGTAAATTAAAAGTACGGCTATAACTTGTGGCATTTAATTACAATTAGTTTAAATATTTATAATACTTGGTTGTAGCAATTACAAATTGAGTTGTAAGATAGTTTAGAATATTGAAATATGTATTAGTACCCAAAATCAAGTTAAGAGGGATTTTTGTTAGATTTAATATAGTCTTGAATAAATTTTAGATATTTGTTAATGTTTTATTGGAAAGTTTGTCATATAACTGTAAGAAAGGATTTTAGAAACACGAACCATCCATAAAAAAACATTGAATTCTGCAAAGAAAAAAAACGACAATTTTCAATTTAATTTTTTGTTATTTAATATTTTAAGTAAAATAATTACTGAAAAATATACAGTCATTCCCAAAGTTTATTGTAAATAAATATTTAGGAAAATAAATATAAATAAAATTTGATAAGATTATTTATAATTATCGCTCTTAACATGAATTTATGACTCAGTTATGAGGTAAGAGATCCATATAAATTTGTGATATTGTTTCTTTAAACAAACCTTTACGTATTAAAGAGTTTTTTTTTTGCACAAAGTAAATAAATATGTGACGGTAAGATATATATTTATAAACAAAAATAAAAAAACTAATTAGAAAATTTTAAAATATAATACTGCTAAAGCCAGCAGTTATCGATAAATCAAATAATTCGAAGAATAAAAATATAAAAATAACTAAATATATTACATTTCAATTTCTGTTGGCAGAACGATTTCGAATTTAAAAAAAAAAAAAATTATTTTATATTCTAAGAAATAATTTTAAACAAGTTTGCAATCGTAAATTGGCTTATTGTCTCTGTTTGGCGGTACCAAAGCAGAGTTTGTGAACTATTACTACGTTTATACACATCTCTTACTCGCCACTAAAAATATTGTGAAATGAAAACTTTGCCGAATAAACGGTGAGTTAATATTTTATTTACAAGTTATTAACCTACTAAAACTAATCGTGATTAGTGAAACTAATTTCAAATAAAGCGTATGGCGTTGCCACTTCCTGTTACGTTCATAGAATTTTCGATGATAATAGTTGTATTTTCCCATCCGGCACGGCAAATAAGGAAATATATTTCTTTATGCAATTTATGTAATAACATTTAGTTATTTATTTGCAAGTTATTTTTATTTTCAATATAATATAATTAGATACCAGCAGAATGTAATACGTATTTTCTGTATCAGCATACGTGGTGTCCAGTTAGCTTTCGTTGCTTAACGAATTTAAGTCGTGGTTTTTTATTGCAAAAAAAAAAAAAATAAATAAAAATAAAAAATAAAATTATATTAAAAATTCAATATTACATACATACGTATGTTTGCAAAACGATAAAATCTGTTAAAAAGACATCTTCTTATATTTTTGTTCCGCAAAATTCAAATAAAAAATTATGTTACATTAAAGGAATTATTATCACACCATTGATACCCATACTGGGACCATATCATTTCTAGAACTATTTTATTGATTTTTATACCTCACACCACTATAGGTGGTTGGGGTATTATGCGTTTGTAGCGCACAGAAAAAATCATCCAACACCCACCTTAAAGTATATCGACTCAGAATCACTTTTTGAGTCGATCTAACGATGTCCGTACGTCCTCCTGGCTGGCTGGACAGCTAGTAAATTATATTTTACACTTAGTAAAAGTATATTGACCACATGTCTAATATATGACCCATCCACGAATTTTGATGCACGTGCAAAACGATGTGGGGTCGGGCTTGATCTACTATATCTTTCTTTCTCGTTTTTAATTGTATATCCTCTAAAACATTGAACTACGTTTAGAAGGATAGAATATCATTGAGGCACGCTTATCCTTAGGTTTCTGTTGTTATCTGTTTCCGTTAAATTCAGCGAAGTACAATCTGATATCTACTTGAGTTCACCATGTATGCTATACTCCATCGAATATAACATCAATGGTCCAGCTTAATTTACCACATAAAGCTAAATGGATAACTGTACGTTTAAAGAAGTAAAAAAAGAAAATTGTGAATTTTTCTGGATCCTAAAAGCCCCTTGACGTATTAACATTTTGCTCCCTCGCTATGACGGTATAATCATCATTTTTATTTCTTACGAAGAAGCAAAAAACCTTGCTTAATACTATCAAAAATCGATTTTTATATGATAACTATAAAAATAAATTTTATAGCTAAACTTGAACAAGTAGATCAAAAAGTATGAAAATCTGTTATCAGTAATGTTTTCTACTATATTCAAAATCACATTTTATAGATAAGCAAGAGTATATACAGCAAAAAGGACGAAAATCAATAAAAAGTAATATTCCTACAAAAAAAAAAAAAAAAAAAAAAAAAAAATTATATGAAAAACCTAAAAATAGATTTTGCTCATATTACTAACTAAAATCCCACCATATTTAATATTAAGGTATGATAAAATATTTGAATAAAAAGACGTGACTACCAGCGTAACCATGAAGAATTTTTAAAAAGTGTCCATAAAACGGAATTTAGAAAATTCCGCATAATTTATTTAAAGATTCATAACAATATTTAACATAAAATTCTCTATTTATTATTTAAAATTCTGTATTTTTGTACGAGGTCGTCACTCGAACTCCAGTTTTCCAAAGCCCAGTTGAACAAATTTAAAGCTGAAAGCATGGATTCACAAGTGTTGACCTTAAGTCTGCAGGACAATTTATTTTTCGTAGAGGCACTGCTATGAGCTAAAGTATAAATTTAAATTAAAATATAAGTATTCATCAAATTTGTTTTTTAATTTTCCCAATCCGGTCCAAAATGTTTCAAGTAGTTGTTCAGCTTTTTCATTATCTTTAATTTCTTACAGTTTCAGTTCATTTATAAATTCTCTATGGTTTTTATAACATTTTATTTATTTATATATTTTTTTCTTGTGAAATAATCTCAAAACAACAAATTTATTTATTTATTTTATTTTTTTTTTTTTGAATTAATATAATAAAAAAATTTAAAAGTCGCCATTTAGTTGAAAAAAGGTGGTCAGGTATTTGAAAAAGGGAAAATTGGCGGCTAAAATTGCCTAACGGTACCGCTGGTGACTACTATATAAAATAATTTTTAATTCCTTCTTTGATAACAAAAATATTTCTATTTAGTATAAATCACAGAGGCTTTCTCTTATATTTAAAAGACTCGCGGTTGATACAACGGTAAAGTAGTTTAATTTTTTTTTTTTTTTTTTGCCATTTGTCACGCAATTTTAGAATATATATGAAAAGTGTGGTCATAGGTTTAGATTTTTTAAAAATTATTTCAAATATAATTTGCACAGGTTTACATCTTTTCATCAAATGCAAATAAATAAATTTTTAGTATTTAAGATAATTTCATTAAAACTATTTTAACGATTTTTAACGACTTTAGAGCAATAAATTACAATTTTCAACTTTTTTTTTGGAAAATAAGAATGTATACAAAAATATGTACGATTACATAGAAAAAATTTAATATTTTCCGTTTTGAATATTTGCAAATTCTCAAGAAATTCAATAATATTATTTAATAAAACCAATAAAAATAATATTTAATTTTTTGTATATTTTCGAACAATTTTTGTCATTTATTTAATATTTTCTTTTTACATTTTCTATAATTTATATAATAATTCGGATCGAATGTTGTGTTTTAACATGTAAATGTATGTATGAAAATTTAGTGTAGAGAAGCGAAACTTTTATATAATACTAACTAATTAATGAAGGCTTTTTTTTAGATTAAATATAGTTTAACGATAATACACAGTGTATAGTATGCAGATAATATATAATTGTGCTGGCGAAAAATAATGGTGTCATATAATAAATAATAGTTTTTAATTTTTTTAATAATAGTATAATACATATATGTATATATATATATATATATATATATATATATATATATATATATATATATATATATATATATATATATATATATATATGAATAAAAAGATATATATGAAATATATGAAATAAAAGAAAACACGACACTATTTCCAAATTTTATTAGTGGCCAAAACCATATAAAACAGAAGTCTAATCGTTATCAATTGAAATAGTTTCTAAATGAATTCAACTTACATGCCTTTTAAAGTTTAGGCAGAATTTTTAACGGAGTGAAATATTTAAGCTTCAATGAAACCTAATTAGAGAAGATATAACAAATGCGCAAACAAACTCTGCTTTGGTACCGCCAACACCGTACAACAGGGCAATTTACGATTGCAAACATATCTCATCTTGTTAAGGACCACTTCCGCTAAAGACCGTTTCCATAAAATACGTTTAAATGATCTGAAATACAAAAATTAAAACACAATAAATTATCTTCAATAAGTCCAGTTACTTCCGCATAATTATATCACGAGAGGAAGCTACATGTTCAGGCACCCATAATTTATGCTACATACACGCATATTTCATATGCTTTTGTATCTAGAAGATACACAAAAATTAATCACTACATTACGAAATATATAGAAAATTAAGGTAACTTAGCTCTGGAATCCTGCAAGTGATGGATTTTATATTTTTTTTTTTTTTTTTATAACTTAATTCATTTCTATATTTTTATTTGTCAAAAACAGGAAATTGTTATTGTTTTTCGTATCAGTTTAGAATGAAGTTACAATCAATAAATTAATATATTAAAATCAAACAAATTTTTTTATACAATTTTATTCAAAGTTAAATAATTATTTATTTAAAAAAATTCTGTATACAGATAATAGAACTGAATGAAACATATTTGTGTATATGAAGCAAATCAATAAATATATTTGCTTATAGTTTCAGACATCTGAAATTTACTAAAGTGGCTTTAATAAATATATTATAAAAAGTGGCCAACTCACGCACTTTCCTTTAAAGATATTCTTAATATCTCTAGAAGCTTTCAAAAGCTATATGTCCTTTGTTAAAAATCTGCATAACAGCTTTTTCTTGACCTCATATTCAGTCAGCTGATTTTAAAAGCTTTTATTTTAGAAAACTGTTCATATGACTCTTTTGTCTGCTTTATTGATACATTCGTAAACGAAACCAAATAAAAAGAGCAAAACAAATATAGAAAAATAGGTTAACAATATATGTAGCACACTTATACGTTCAACACTTTTGTTTTTTAAATTGTAATACAAGCAAACATACATAAATACAAATTTATGTATGTTTGTCAGTTCAAAAACATTTTTTCTCATGCATATACATATGTATACGCGTATACTAATGAAACATGTTTCATATGCAATCATTTTTATGCTCGTGTTTAGCCTGAAAAGAACTAAAAAACTAGTGGTTAACACAAAATGTTTCACACTCTATACCCAGCAAAAAAAAAAAAAAAAATTAGCAAGAGCTTCAAAAAAAAAAAAAATAAAGTTTTTTAGCACTTCAAAAGCAGAACTAAGTGCACATTTTGCACTTTTTGGAAGTTAATAGAAATCACTTCCAAAAAAGTGAAAATAGATGTGTTTTCAGCAGGAAAAAGGTGAACAAAGTATAATAAAAATAAAAATTTCACAAATTGAAAAGTATTTTTATTATCTATTAACAAATACTTATATATATATATATATATATATATATATATATATAATATATATATATATATATATATATATATATATATATAAATCTAATTTTAAGAAAAGTCCTTCAAAAGCAATGAACAAATATTGTTAAAAAAAAATTCTACAGCACAGCACTAAGTAGTTCCTCCCAATGAAACACACAATTTTAAAATCACGGCTTTTTCAGTTCATTTTTTTTATTTTTTTTAAATTTAGAAGAATGTGTAGAATTATGTCAATTTATCGTAGTGGATTTTAAAAGCTGTATTAGAGAAGCATGATGAGAAAATAGAAAATTGTTTAATTCTCTGTTGAAAATTGCATAAAAAAATAAGTTAAATATAACTAAATCTATTTTTCAAGTGATAAATTTTCCAAAAATCGACTGTAGTGTTAGCATGATTCGTTTATGCAGCTGCTGAAGATTTTCATCTTTTTTTATTAAAACATAATAAAATATTTTATTGTGTAGGCAGGTGGTTTGCACATTCTAAAAATACTGTCAATTTCGAAAATGATTTCATAGTTCGTGTCATGTTTGTCTTCTGCTTAAAAATACAATCACACATTATGAACAATATCCGATGTCGTGCGAACTTATTATTAACAAAAAAAAGAAGTATGTGAAATTTATTTACAATGGAGTCTAGACTAGTAGTTTAAGGCGGTTGTATTCTTTTAAAATTAGGAATTAGGAATTAATCAGATAAATTAATAAATGTTATTAAATAAATTACAAAGTCTGGCATAAGAAATCCATAACTACAAAAATATTATGTAAATATAAAATGACAAAGTAAAAGAAATAAATATATTCAGTAAAACTTCTGTTAGCTAGATAAAAAAAAAACTATATCGTGAATTCCATTAGACATCACATTTGAGATTATCATGGGCCTTAAGATTTGAACAACTTATGCATCCACCATCCAAAAGGAAGAGATATTTTTGGGTTTGTCATTCCATTTGTAACACAAAAAAAAAAATTAAATATATACATAAGTGTATACATTTTAGGTTCTTGTGAAATTCTAAGATCCAAGCAAAAACTTTTTGGTTTTCGGTAATGGTAACTACTTATTAGAGTAGTTTCTCGGTAATGAGGCTTCATTATTATTTGCCTACTATGTATTATATAAATAAGTACTCAATAGTATAACAGCACAGTAATATTGCAATTACGTGGATGAGTTGGCTAGAGCGCTGGATTAGCAACCAGAAGGTTGTTCGTTCAATCCCATTGTATAAAAAAATGTCTAAAAAAATATTTTATACTAAAAAAAGTTTTTGTCACTTAGAAAATTAAGTGCGAGATGGTGTACTGAGCAATACGTTAGTCATTAAAAACGAGTGGATAACTTGTGTCCAAGTTCAAATCTCGCTGACGGCAAAATTTTTTTGCTTTTTTTTTATTTTTATTTTTGTTTAGGTACATGTTTTTGAGTATACCTAGAGTCTAAAAATAACTACATGAATTTGTGGACAACTCGAACAAAAATAACTAGTTATTCAGGTAAAACATAAGTAGTTTATTTTTATTTCCAATTATACCTGCTAGCTTACCAGGAAAGCAAAGTTTTTGCTGGGATGATCTAGCTATGTCCGTATGTCTATCTGTTGCAAGCAGGATAAGGCTCAGGGCGAATCACCTAGGAAGATGAAATTTTAAATATTTCTCTTATGTTGATCATTTGATGCAACAACATCATAACATAAAAAACGAAAATTTCGAATTAAATCAGTATATTGACTGATAAAGTCTTGTATACGAGTTTTTTATATTTCACATAGGACCGCGATAAAGCATTTCTAAAAATTTCATAATCTATTATGTATTGCTTGCAACAACGTATTGTTTCATTTGTGCTTCGGCTATTGTGTAGTCAACATCGTAAAGTTTCCTAGAGAAGTAATTAATCTTCACCATAATATTACTTTCATTTTAAAAAGTTTTTGATTTTGGGCCTTCAAAATAATTATTTCTTTTTTTTATTCTATTTGTATAAATATAAATTAAACCGAATGCATACAGACTCAGTTCTTGTTACTCATTTCGTGCAGGGAGCCCGAAAGTTATAATGGTTTTAAGGTGAACATATAAAAATTTTTAAAAACTCGAAGTTTATGTATAATTCTGGTAAAAATTCGGACATTATCAAAACCTACTGGGTTATTTAAATAAAGTTTATTATATTTTTAATGTTTGATGGCATTAGTTTAGCATATTTTAGGGTTTCCTAGTAAAATTTAAAAAATTTTATTTTATTAAAGTTTATTACAAAGAAATGCTATATATATATATGTATATATATATATATATATATATATATATATATATATATATATTTCAAAATTTTTTGACCTGGTTATGTCAATTATGGTCAATTTCGTGTTGTACAACAATCAAAAAATTTTAAAAACTAAAATACTTTGTCTGTATTTAACTGTACAAAGTCTGCACAAAAAAAAAATGGTGCAGAATTTATCCAAAAAGATTAAAAAGTACAAACGCGCGAACAAAAAATGAAGAAGAATGGGAAGAAGTTAAATAATTTTTATCCCCTTTTCTAATTTTTTTTATTTTGTACAACAATCTTGATTATGAAACCAAACTTATGGTGCTAAAATTTTGCACTCTATTAGTTTAAAGTCTTATGAGTTCAAATCTGTAACCCGTTTGTTTAAAGTAGTATTGCAACATAACTTATTAACGATTAGAGTTAGATTCAGCCAGGTTAACAATTTTTGATAATAACCCATATATCAACTTAAAAACTAAAAATACGTCCTCTGAAAAATGAACAAAATCGGTGTAGATGGTGGGTATAATAGTCAAATATAACACTCTTATTATTATTATTATTATTTTTTTTTTTTAGAAAATCCGATATTCCCGATTTTCTTTTACAAAAAATCACAATATTTTACTAGGTGTGTACACGCAGGAAAAAATTCAGTTGAGTATGGTCACAGACGAAATTATTTTTTAATATAATTTCAATAACCATAGTATGATTACAATAACACAGGACGACAAACAAAACTTTTTTTCTATTTTTAAAAAGTGTCCAAAAAGAGGATACTTTTTTTATTTAAAAAAATTTACCAACTGTTTCAATACCTAAAAACTCATTATTATTTGTTTATTTTAATAAACATTCTAAATTCAATCTCATTAGTAACAAAATATTCCATTTATAATAATTTTTATTATTATTGCATTATTTTTGATACTTTCTATATATAATTTTTTCTAACATTTTGCGCTGCATTATTTAAATAAATATATATATATTTTTTTTTATTATAGAAGGGACTTTTAACTTTCACTTGCCACATATCGGCATCACTATATTGTGAAAAAATCTAAAAATAATTAATTTTTTCGTTGGAATTAATATATAATGGGTCGCGATATTTCAAACAACTTGGTTGCTCCTCATTTAGCACATAGTTTTAAAATGTTTCTATTTAGTTTTATTTTAAAAAAGGAACATACAAGTGGCGACGTAGTTGAAAAAGGGATAATTATCGACTAAATTCGCCCAAAGGAAACGCTAGGAACCAAATATCTGATTTGCTTTTATAAAGGAGCAAAAATTATCATTCGTATTAACTCCAAGTTGCAGCTGCATATTTTGCTTTGCACTCGTAGTTTAGGAAATATTAAAAAAATTAAAAAAAGAAAAAATTATAAAAAAATTAAACATTATTATTATTATTGCTTATTATTTCCTTCATCATAAAGCTGAATATGTAACAAATAAATTGATCCATAAATATTGACTTCATAACAAATAACTGATAGTATCTCTTTAAAAAGAAGAAGAACTTTTCTCTTAACTTTCTTTTATTTCCGTAAATTATTTTATTATTTCTTATACAATTTTTTTGTATAAACTTTATTATGAATATAGTAGGCACTAATCCATCGATGTTGTGATCGGATCAATATTTTTCGTTGACTTTCAAAATAACTTGATTAAGTAGGTGCTTTAAAGAAAACTAGTAGCTAAAGCTATATAAAGTTTCATTTGAGCTATTTTATTTGTTTGGGGAAATAAATTTCGGCTTTCTGATTATGTATCTATATTCCAAGCCTTCGCTAAATTCCAACAAGGACCTCCTTAATTGAAACTTTTAGTTATTGGTGTTTATAACAAACTAGAGTTGATTAATATGTATCGATTCTCATTCGATAATCTAAGTTTTAGAATACAGAACAAATAGTTAAATTCTAAAGCACCGAAGCATTTAGTGCTAATAACAAAATTTTTTAAGTGAAGATAAAAAATCGATACTAATGAAACTGCCTGCATATAAGGCTAGGTTTTTTTGATTCCTGTGCAGATAACAAATTAATTTATATTAGATAAAACTTTACGGGTGAGGTTTACTTTTTTACTTTATGTTTTCTTTACAGTTCCTTATGATTTAAGAATATCTCCTCTCCCAACAATAGTAAATTGGTAAAACATCAAAATATTCGTTTTCATTGTTTTGTATTAATTACTTAAATTATACTGACCCTTTTTAACATTTGTTCATATTTCGTGTACGTGAGATTAAATTCATATCTAATTCAACATATTTCAACAAATTCACTACTTTATGGTAGATTTGCTCATCATAATCCTACGAGACTCATAAAATTTTATGGATTTAGATAAAAACACTTAATACTTGAGCAAGTACATAATATTTATTTTTTTAATGTTGCATTAGGAATTGTGAGTGTTAGAAAGAAAAGTTCGTTTTTGGAAAGTTACTAATTGGTAATAATATTTAATTACTTTAATTATTGCTTACACCAATAAAAAGCCTAAAACTTTATGGAATGTTTGATAAAAACATTTTTATATTTTCTATAAGTATTTTTAAAAATTATTCCCTACAGAGAATGCTTTTTATATGAAGATTTTCAAAAAATTTCGAAGTTGTTTGAGACCTACTTTAAGTATCTTCCCAGCAAAAACTTTTTGGTTGTCGGTAATAACAACTACTTATTAAAGTAGTTTCTTGGTAATGAGGCGTTATTATTATTTGCCTACTCTGTACTACATTAATAAGTACTCAGTAGTATAATAGCACAGTAATACTGCAATCACGTGGATGAGTTGGCTACAGCGCCGGATTAACAACCAGAAGGTTGTTGGTTCAACCCCATTCTGAAGCTGTTAGTTTTTTATAACAAAATGTCTAAAAAGATATTTTAAACTAAATAGAGTTTTTTTCGCTCAGGATGGTATGTGCGAGATGATGTACTGAGTAAGACGTCAATCAGTAAAAACGAATGGTTAGTGTGTGTCCACGTTCGAGCCTAACTGACGCCAAAATTTTGTTGTTTTTTTTTTATTTTTGTTTTCGTTTAGGTACATATTTTTGAGTACCCCTAGAATCAAAAAATAACTACATGAATTTGAGGACAAGTCGAACAAAAATAACTAGTTATTCAGGCAAAAAATAAGTAGTTTATTTTTGTTTCCAATTATACCTGCTAGCTTACCAGGAAAGCAAAGTTTTTGCTGGGTTGTATTACCAAAGTTTGTTTCAAAATTACCCAATAAACCAAACAATATTATAACGATATCGAAACGATATCATCTAGGTGATAAAAAAAACTAAAGTTTACCATTCCTTATGATATTTTTTTCAGTATTGTAATTTTCAAAAATAACAACAGCAAATTCGTTATGGACTAAATTTAGTTTTGAATACTATTTAATACCAAAAATTGTGTTTTTTTCAATTAAATATACTATAGATAATTATAATCTGCTGAAATAAGACACAAATCCTAAATAACTATAAAATATGAAAAATTCATCATACGTAACATACATAAATATTTTTATGTAAATATTATCCATTATAATATTGCCTGCTTAGTTATTCCTTAAGCACATATTTTTACCATTACGTACCTAAAAAGATTGTTTGGACCATTTAAAATTTTTTACTCAAAGATTTATTTCTATTTATTCTCAGTTTGGGTTTATTAATTTTTTTTTAATTTAAATACTTTTATTTTGGAGTTTTTTCCAAATGCTTATGTCTCTTATTTTATTGAAAATAAATACCTAGAAATTTCGATATTATAACAATATCTTTTCCAACAATACAATATGATATTATATTCGGCTCCTAAGATGATATCGTTTTCGCTATCATATCTTTCTGTGGTTTATTGGTGTTGAAGTGTTGATGGCTTTTTGCAAATCTTACAAAATAACTAAGAAATCCTAGATTTTAAATCATTCGCTCAAAATCTCACTGAAATACAGGCATTTAAAAGTAAAAAATGCAAAAAAAAACTGAGTTGAAACTTTCGAGGATTTTTGGATTCATTTTAGTTTTATACTGACAATTTACATCTTTTTAACTTAAGCCATTAGCCAGTCGAATGACAAGATTTAGGAAATTCATTTGCTATATAACAAGTATCCGTTTTACTACCCGTTGAAAAGTTATGGGGGGATAGAAAATGAACCCAAAAATTTACGATTTTTTAAATTTTCATAGGAATGGTGCTCCTAAAATTTTCCTGCTTCACACTAGATATTATTAATATACAATTTGTAAAATAGTTATAAAACTAAATTTGAATGACAAATAAAACTCATTTTCAAATAAAATTTGTTTAAATATATACTTTTTATATAATCGCAACAACATACCCCTAATTGGCCATCGCAGCACCCGATATATCGGAAACTAAAACAGCTAGTTACACAATTCTTTCCATTTTATGATCACAGTTAGTAAAATAGACCACATACCAAATTTTATCAATTTATCTTAATGGTATCAAGTAGTGGTGCGAAATGAGTTAAAATATAATATTTTTTATATAGTCATCGTTTAATTATATAAAAAATACACTTTCGTTGGTCTACAAATTAAGTTTGAATATTTGCCATAATCTAAGACTAAACAAAAGTTATTAGAATAAAAAAATATAATGAAAAAAAAAAATCATAAATGGCATTTAGTTATTTTTTGTTTATCAGTTTGCTGCGTGAAATGAAAACTTAAAAAAGATGACAAATATAAATTTTACTGTTAAACAAAAAAATAAAAAAAAAATTAAATAAGAATACAAATGAAAAATATAAAATACTTTCCTTGCATTCTTAAAAGAAAAATTTCGGACATTTCAGGAGCATTTTCTACAAACATTTATTCTGATGGACATTTAATAATAAGTGTTAGCAGGAGCCAAGAAACAAAGAGGATAAATTCATCTTTAAAAAAGGTCAAAAAATGCTGTATATCCAAAAAATGGCTATAAAAAGCTTATTTTTTCTCGTTCTCACTAGTTTCTTAAATTTTTTAACTTTATTGTAATAAATTTATAAATAAAACGTAGAACAGTTATAAGTAAAATGACCCAACAAAAAAAGATAAAAATAAAAAATCGCCTAAAAAATTCCCAAACAATTTTGGGTTAAATTTCATATGAAAAATTACATAATGTTTTAAAGTAATTTTCGGCATTTTTAAACCTTAATTCCTCTTTGATTAAGCATTTTTATGTTTTTGGGTGATTTTTCGCTTTCATAAGAATTTGCTAAAATTATGTTTATAAATAGTTTATATGGTTAATGAAGCAAATCAAAACATAATTATAATAATCGATTTAGTAATTCCATCTAATTAGTTATTAGTATTTTAGTATATTAGTTGTTCTTGATTTGGATAATGAAGCGCCGCTGGCAAAAATTTTTGTTAAATATAAAAAATATAGATTTTTCGTGCGAATAAATACACAAGAATGCTTAAATGAATGATTCTGTAAAAATAAAATTAGCAGTAGATAATAATAGATTGTTTTATTGGTTGTTGAAATAGTAACATTTTATCCTTTCTAAAGCTGGAAGTTAAAATTTAGCCTTAAAAAGGCTAAACTGGTAACACTGTTTATAATGAAGTATTTTAAATGATGTAATGTGTTTGAGTTATTACAAGATTGAAAATCAAATTTTATTTTTCAAAATATTTTATATTATAGACAATTTTCTATTAATTTTAAAACATCGAAAATTTAAATACATTTGTCAAAAATTTTACTAGCCTTATGAGTTAATAAAATTTTGTTCCCCTCATAGCGATCAAAAATTTACTAACAAGCGTAGTTTGGTTTCACACAAGGCAATTTTTTTTCCTGAAATTTAGACTTCGTGTGAGAGAGAGTGTGAGGATACATGAAAGGGTATAAACTTGCCTGTACTTCGAAATTCGTTTTGTTTTTAATTTTTATACTTCAAAACTAAAAACAATTTAAGCCAATGAAAGCAAGAATTGATGAAGTTGAATTTTGTTTGTGAACGTAAGAGCAAGTTCAAAGAAAGACAAATTGCTGTGTGTGAACTTTGACATACTTTTCTGCGATGTCGCACAGGCCGTTAAGCAAACAACTAAACACATTCAGTATTTCATTTACAAATTCACTTGGATTATTTCCTTACCCAAACTATCCGATATGAGACCCAAAAGCACAATTTATTTTATGACTTTTATGAAATAAATTCTCCCAGCCAAAAATTGCTTACCTCATACATTTTGGTAAAATAAATTTAATAGTAAATGAATAGAGTATCAAAATAGAAATAATTCTGCTTTACATTTCAAGAAATTCAAAACTTTTGAATCAAAAGTAAACAAAAAAAAAAAAAATATATATATATATATATATATATATATATATATAATAAAAACAAAATATAAAACCCACAAATCAAAAGCACAAACGAAAAAAAAACAACAAACAAAAATACAAATCCATACATATGGACGTATAAAGTATATAAACAAAATTATAAAAATAAACATTTTTAACGTAACGAACTTGACTTTGAAAATTTACCGCCAATATACAAACAAGAAACAAAGGCATATGTACAAAATTGCTGTGTTTCAAAAAAATTTTGAAATGCCAAAAAAGCTTTTAAATTGTTCTGTACAATTTTACGAGTGTTGACAATTTATTAAAAGGTAAAAACAGCTGTGGTTTTCATTCTCCGAAATATAGCTCATTGAAAAATTTTACAGAAACTGAACTAAAATCTCACTGAGACTGTTTTTTCCTTTAAAATTCTTTTGGAAAAGTTTTTTTATAGAAAACTCCTCAAAAGAGAGACAACTTTTTTCAAAGAGTTTTCTAAAGGAAACATTTTCGTATTTTCTATAACGATAACAACTCTCCGAAAAAGTTTCCTAGGGTAAAATATTCGATAAAGGTTTTCTATTAAAAAATTTTTCGAAATAAAAGCTTTCTAAAGATAATTCTTCGAAAAACGTTTTCTATATAAAACTCTACATAAAACTGTCTTCTATAGAAAATGCTTCCTTTAAGGAATGTCTTTTTTTTAATTTCCCAAAAAATTTTTCTTTAGAAAAGAATAGAAGAGCTTGTTTTCTAAAGAAAACTTAAAAAAATTAGTCTATAGAAAACTTTTCAAAACAACTTTTCCAAAACAAGTTTTTTGTAAAGAAAACTCTACTGTAGAGTTTTCCTAAGAGAAGATTACTGTAAAAAACAAATTTTATAGAATACTCTTCGATAAATGTTTCTGAAAGAAAGCTATACGAAACCTCTTGGAAAGAAGTTTTCTATGCTCTTTAAACGATTTCTATATGGAATTTATCGAAAGAAATATGTATCTCTAAATCAGTTTCTAATTGAATATTGATTTTAATTAGAACACATTCCAAAAAAAAAAACGCTTAACGGTCATCACTTAAATATTTTAGCATGTATAGAACTTTTTATTTGTAGTTTATTTATGTGTTTTTGCACGAACAGAACACACAGAATAAAAGTGAACAGAAATTGCAGACATGTATACAAATACACATAGATACACACTAACGCACACCTAAAGAAATTTACACGGAGAACAGAAAAATTAAGTAAATCAGTAAATGAGCATTAGTTTAATGATATCAAACCCAGACACACAGTTGACGAGTTGCCTTTGCCAAAGGCACACGCTACAAATAAAATTATAGAATAAATAAAATAAAAGCTTAAGTTAAAAGCTTAAAAGAAATTAAGTGATTTTTTGAAAAAAAGGATAGAATAAAAAACAAGATTAAATCTCGAAATCTATTATAACAGGAATATTTTAATTAAATACATAAAAAACAGATAAAAGCTTTTATGTGATTGTCAAGTAATTTTACCCAGATTGTTTGATTTTATTTTTTCTTTTAACGAGTGTGTGTTTATTTGCTTAGATTTGTGTGAAAGGATGTTGGAAAGCTTTTAAAAGGAATTTCATGCTATATAGCAGAAAATAAAGCTTTTTTAGTTATACAAGTGATACAAGTGATAAGAAATAATAATTGAAATCTTTTGTGTGTATACAAATAATATTATATAAAATCTAAAATAATTACTTAAAGTAAAAATTTGTTATAAAATAAATAAAAATATATATATATATATATATATATATATATATATTTTTATATAAAGAAAAAAATATCAAGAAAATTATTTTAAAATTTTTTCTAAGTACATAAATCATCTTAAGCCAATTTTCTACAATATGGGTAGCATGCCTACACTTGAACAAATTAAATTGGGTATAAAGTAAGTAATTTTTCAATTTATCTTTAAATTTTATATTTTTTACAAAATTTTCTACCGTTTTTCAGTAAACTTGCTTAAATGTATTTCTCATCATTTTATTTTTAGCATAGACATTTTAATGTAAGAAAATTTTTTTATTTTTTAATGAAAAATCATTTCTTTAATTAGTGTTTATTTTGGTTTTGAAAGATTTTAGCTTTAATATTTCATTTAAAAATAAATTAATACACACATACATACTTACATACTTACATACATACATACATACAAACATACATACATACATACATACATACATACATACATACAATCATACAATCATACATACATACATGCATATATACATACAAACATTTGTTATTTTTCTATAAACATATAATATTGTAATTTATTTTTAAAATATTATTTATTGGATGTGCTTTTCAAAAATTTTATTGTCAAATAATCTATTATATATTTATCTAAAATACTAAGTAAAGTCATTTAAGAAAAAATACACAGCGTTAAAAAATAAAAAATATTGTCATTTCTTGACCATTCATGACATTCATGACAGTGGAAAACTGTACAACGTTTTTTAAAATTTATTGGTTAAGAGCAATAAAGGACAGTTTGTACTAAGTGATTTTTCATATGATTAATGAAGACAAAATTCCAACACATTCCTCCCATATACGCAGAAAAAAAAATTATGACAAATCAGTTGTTACGTTTAACGTCAATATAATTTTCTGATTAAAAAGGCACAAATCGGTTATTGATTTTGTAAATATAATTATAATTGATAACTTTCAACTACTTTTTCGTTTTTAATAATGAGTAGCATATTACACATTATATGTATATTATGTATATTATATTACATTACTGATTTTTTTTGTAATCCTCAGTCATTTTTAAAATCCAAATTTGCGAACATTCTAATTAAATGAATTGTTAGATATTTTAATTTATTTTCAATCATTTCTTTTAATTACTAACATTTTTTATCTATTCCTGTGGTAATAATGACTTCAATACCTTGCTCTCAAGTACACATAAATAGTAAAAGCCATTTATTACGCTTGTGTATCTTAAAACTCCATCTTTGATAATTTTTTGGATCTGTCTTATATATAATGTACCTCATTAAGATTTTTCGATTCTTAGTATATTTTGCTTCTTTATTTCTTAAAAATGCTTCTTCTAGACTAGAATACCCATGATATTATATAAAAGCAGTCTGGGCCTGTGTGAAACGATAGAAAAGTATTTTTATTAGTAAATTTTTGATTGATATGAGGTGAATAAAATTTTATTAGCTCATAAATAAGGCTAGTAGAAATTATTACAAACGTATATAAATTTTCGACATTTAAAAAAATATTAGAAAATATTTCAAACAAAAAAAAAAAAAACGAAAAAAATATTTAGAAAATTTATATTTAGTTTTAACATTTCAAACAAAATACATTATATAAGATGTTTAATATTGATTATTAAATATCCATTTGAACACAAAACGTGTCCAAAGTGAAGTTTTCTTTCATAAAGGATATCAAATAAAACACTTTTTATTCTTTCAGTCTCATTTTTTATTTTTATATCTACACAATTATTTAAATTTCTTTTAAAATAAAAATTAAATTTGTCAATATTTTACAGTTTTCATTTCACACAGTAGAATGAACAATTTTTTTCACCATAGAAAAAATATTTTTTACTATAGAACTTCTCTACCGTTTCACACACGCTCTGCATAAATATAAAAAAATATAAATGTAAGCGCATCAAAACACATACGATGTATAATAAGCAAGCTATGAATATGCGACCTTTAACGGCTAGTAACTCGCATAACGTGCACGCGATTATCGTTAACTTTTAACATCATGTATAAGACGCCAAATACGAAGCTATATGCGAAAAATCCCTTCTTTCCATCAAATCCGGAGCGTATTTTACTGGGCTATTCGTAATTCAATTAAAAACAAAAAAAATATATATATATTAAACAGAAATGAAAAGAATGGAAAGAAATATTTTTAAACGTAAAAAAATCGAGCGCCTGTAATTATTTAAGAAATTCATTCGACAAATTAGGGTTTCTCATCGTAAAAAGTATGTGTGATAATAATGCATTTTTCTTTTTTTTTTTTTCGTAACTACCCAATAGATTATAACATATTATTTTTTGCTATTTGTTTGTGAAAACCAAGAAATTTTGTCATTTAACTGAAAGAAAACTCTCGATTGCAAGAGTTTGCTGAAAAATGCTGGCGCTATCTGTTGCATAAAATAGATACTTTTACGTTTTTACATTCGTGCAAGTTCATGCCCAAACGTAACTTTTCGTCCTTCAAAATTATAGGTTATCTTGATAAATAACCCATATAACCACAAAACTCAAAAATAACGACAAATACACGACTTATAAAAAATTTAAAATAATGGTCTTAAAATACATCTAAGAGATTAAATTTTAAAATTTAAATTATAAAATATTGCTATAGATTTTTCCAGTATTGCATTACAGATTTCTTCATTTTAATAAAAATGTTAAAAATGTTAAACTTCCAACTTTAGAGACTTGTCAGACTGTCAGAGTTGCCACATTATATCTTTTAATATATGCTGTTGATTACTTGGAATGTTACCATTTATAAAATGCATTCATTTTTACTATTTTTTAAATTATTATTTTGGAATCTCTGCCTCAACAATTCGATTTTCGACCAGTGTGCGTTTTAGCGATTTTTTTTGTAATGAGGCAATTCTTGAATGTAATTTGTTTGCAGGTGTAGAGGGTATATATAAGTTTTTTCAATCCATTTGCAGTTTTTTAAAATTTTCACCTCAGACCCCATAAGGTCCTTATAGACAAAAATGTAGGTGAGATGAGCTAAATAACAGTGCACATAGGAGTGAGCTTTAATAAAGCTTGTCAAAAAGTCAATATTGAGAAATTAGTTTTTCCAAAAAAAAAAAAAATAACATGACTGAAAAGCGAACTCTATTCTTCATATAACTCTATAATTACTTTTATATTTTATGGGTCAGTTCCCAACCATCTGTGGTGTTATAAGTAATAAAAATTCCCATTCATATAATATAAAATATGTATTTTGATATTTATTTTTTTCTTTTAATTTGCAACAAAAATTTGCCTTAACCGCAAACATCTCTTTGTTAATTTAATATCTAAAAGACTTTCCTTTCGATCCCAAACACTCTAAAACTTTTAAGTTAATGCCAAGTTTTGTTCGGGGCTAACCCAGTGTGCAATGCCAGTATTTCTTTTCATTCGTCTGTGTGTCGGTTGATATGGCCTTTATTTTTGAAGCCACATAAGCCAAACTGTTCCACATAGCCAAGATTTTAGAAGAATTTTTTTCACCATAAGCTTTTTTTTCATTGGTATTGATTAAAAAAAACAACAAAAATATGCAAGATGTTGTTTTGTTGGATTTGATTTTTTTATATTGTTTATTAGATATAGTTAGATAATAACGTTAAATTTCAAAAGAGTAATGTACCTGGACAGAAAAAATCGGCAAAATGATAAAAATCTTCAAAATGAAGAAAAAATCACCTAAACAAACAAAGTTTTCAAAATCAGAAAAAAAAAAACAAAAAATAAGCTACAATTAATTTTCTATAATACATCTCAACACTGTTGAAGGTATATAAGATCCAACATTGTAACGCTGCGATTTTTATAATTTTTTTTTTCGTATAATTTAAAAAAAAAAAAAATCATATCATAAATAAACAATAACGAAGAATCGCAAGTACAAAAGTATTGTTGCTTATTGTAAAATTAATTCCGAAACTAATGTCCTTTAGAGTTGGAAATGAATTCTCATCTTCAATTTTGAGATTTCTTTGTGGTAGTCTAAACTGCATTGGTTTTTAAATATAAGTTTCCCGTCCAAATATTACACACATTTTATTGAAAATGCGTTTGTAATTTATAACTAATAGACCAAGTGATTTTTTCCAGACGGATATATTTTTTTTCTGTAGAACTTTTTATATTATTACTAAAATTGGTAATATATATAGATTCGGAATAGCGGTTTAGGATTTATCTGATCTGTAGCGTATTCAGATTTTCTATTTTGTAACGTATTACAGATTTCCGGTTTGATATGTTTGTTTATTTAAATTTAAACGAAATCTCTTAATTGTGATCGTCGTTGCGTCGTTAAGTAGTAAAGTTGCAGTTCGGTTGTAAAATTGCTATAGCCGACAGCCGTTACATGTGTGGTTTGAATCGTAAATAGAGAACCGTATTTGAACTTAAAAGCAAATTGTACTGACGTCAGTATGTCATTATTGCAAGAAAAAGAACCCAGTTTTATTTAAGGGAAATAAACTAACGTTTCTGAAAAACAAAAACGTAATAATATGTACGCGGAAGTGGTTTCTTAATCTGGCCTTCCCTACTACATACCATTTTTACCAATTTAATTGACAATTTTCACAAAATAAAATCAAGTTATTGATATTCCCTAAATGTTGGTTTCGTAAAAAAATCACAAGAATTTAACCATAAAAACTCCCATTAAAATTATTTAGCATTAACTGCGATTTAAAGTACAATATTTCATAATGATCTACTTTATAATCGTACATTTTATTTCTCTTAAACTCTCACTTGGCATATATTTTCCAAAAATTATGTGACCACTTCTTTTACAAAAAATAGTTTGTCGTTGTTTGATCTTGCAAGTCTTTTCAAGAGAATACAGTATAAACCAAAATTAAATAAAATATTAGTAGAAAATGTTTTCCAAATTAGCATTAAAGAAATCAAAATTTAGGAATTATTTTATTTGGCGATTACGTCTTTTTGATCAAATATTAGATTAGTCTGAATAAATCAATTGTTTTAATGAAAATATTTTCACAAGGTTTTTGGAAGGGCTAGGCGTTTTTCATTATAAAAATACTAGATTGTTCTCCTCTACCATTTATGCAGCCAAAAGATGTCTCTACATCTTAAAAACAAATATGTATATGAACGTATGTTTACTTTTTTTTAACAGCTGTTTTTCTCTATTGTTGTTTATTATACATATATATATATATATATATATATATATAAATATATATATATATATATATATATATATATATATATATATTATTTTTTGTTTTCTTAATATAAACGTGAGTACACAGTCATACATTAATGTTACATACATGTGCTTTAAAAATCTACTCAAACAAAATTTTATTTGGTAATAATGTTTATTTTCTATTATCTTTAGACTAAACAATTTTCCAATTAACTAGTATAACTTTTAGTAGGTGGTCAAAGCAAAAATAAAATAAATAAATAAATTTAGGTTAATTAAAAAATATAGAATAAATGTTTCTATATAAAAAGATGCATGCGGTTTAGGATATTCGGCAAGAGGAACACGAATCCAATAAAAATTGGAACTTAAATAAAAACTACCCACTCCAAGTCATCTCATGCTCACATGGTGTTGATATTTTTTTTTTTTGTCATATAAAAATTGATTAAAAAACGTCATATATATAATTAAGTATAGTAGCTGTCAGTAATGAAATTAAATTTCACTTTGTCCGCTTAGCAGGGGTTTAATAAATTTGTATATTTGATTTAAACTATTTTTAGTTTAGGACAAAAATGAAATTTGTGAAATGAATGGTATTAAGTTATTAAAGAAAGCATATTGTTTTCGAAAAAACAAATTAGAATAATTATTTAGTTTAGCGAGGTATATAAATTTTTAAATAATGAAAATAGGGTAAAACAAATTATACCAACGTCGAATAAATTTTAATGCTCAAGATTTTGTATTTGCAAATTATCATCATCCTCTGCCTATAAAAACATTTTTTAAATGCCTATGTAAATTCATCCGCATCATAGACAGTTCATATTTTATAGATAGTTTTGTGTCATTGGAAATATCGGGAGAGAGCTTTGTATGAGCCTTATATAGTTTAGTATAGTGATTTATAATAATATTTATTTTATTATAATAATATGTCTATATATATTATTTTATTATAATAATATGTCTAACTTTATCTCGATATCGTCATTTATGTGATTCATTATGACATATTTATAAACGTTTAACTGATTTTCCGGAATGTGGATTATATGCACATAATACATAATTATGGATAGATTTTATGTTCTAAATTTCAATTAAGTTGAAGGCGTTTAATAAACGCTTTTTTTTTAATATTAAAATATACTTGAATTAAAATATACTTGAATTAAACATGAATAAATGATAAACTGATATATTTTTTCATTACCTTAAAAGGCAACTTTGCCTTCACTATTTTAAGCATAAATGTTCTTCATATTTTTTAGTCGACTATAATAGCCTTTTTTGCTCATTCAATTGCGGCACAATTGCGTAACTATATTTTCTTTTATATAATGTATGTAAAATATTTTATTTTTTGAACAAACATGTATAAGTTTAAATTTTTTGAGAAATATATTATTTATTACATTTTTTAAAATTTTTCGATTGAATCGATATTTATTGGGTATTATTTTTAGCGATCTGTGTTAGACAATTTCGGATATTTATTAAATACTTCACAGTTATGCCTAAAATAAACGGATGTAACAGGCCAAACTTCGGTAAACATTTGGTTACTTTGTTTTTAAATATCTGTTTGCTTACGAAATATTATGTAAGCAAACAAATATTTGTGAGTGTCATTTACGTTATATACATACATTTTTAATTAAATGAAATAATTTTTAAACTTAAATCCAAATAAGAAAATATCTAAAGGTATTAAGAAAATAAAATAGTTTTAAATAACATTAAACCAATAAAAACAAATATGGAATATATTGTCGATCAAGCCCTCATATAATATATATATATGTTCATATGAATATTTTTTCCAAAAAATGTGCAAGATAATCAAAAGCGACTAAGTATACAATTGTATATATTATTATCGTTGTATGTGTAGACATAATGTGGTATGTGGATATACGTAGCGGTAAAATTTAAAAAGCCTCCACTGTGCAGGCCTTATAGAAGGTCTATTTACACCTTCCTCAAAATATAGTTACTCACTTTAGTCTGCCTTCTACATTAAGGCTTTCAAGAATGCCTCATTCTTGCCTTTTAAAAAATTCGGTAGACCTTCCTACTTCCCCTTTTTAGATGCAAAATAAGAAGCCATCATGTTCTGAAAAAGGCTTTCTATTTACCTTCTTGTTTTTACTACTGTGTAATTTTTTCCATTTAGTTTTTGCAATAATAAATTAGTAATAAACAAAGCAAAATATATTACATTTATATATATATATATATATATATATATATATATATGTATATATATATATATATATATATTTACATCACATGCTAATATGGTGCACACATTTCAATAATATACAGAGTGTGGGTTGTAGTTGTTCATCAGACAAGTCAAAGTGACAGAAATATAGACGGACGGATTCTTAAACAGACGGAATATAAAAAATATGACATCAATTTATTTTATTTTTTTAAGTGTTTGTAGGGTAAAAACTATAGCACGTTATTGTAATCATGAAGATTTTTATTCTTGTTTTTATACCCTATATCACGATAGATTATTATTATGCGTTTATGCAGATGTTTGTAATATCCAAATATATTGATGATCCAAAACCCACCTTAATCTATAAAAATTAGCTTAGAATCATTTTTTGAGTTGATTTAATGATGTGCGTACATATATACCTTTTAATAAAATTACAGGTCATAATTTCTAAAATAATTTTATTTAGTGTTCCAAGGAGGAATTTTATAAGATTATAGTCACATTTCTAAATTCCACAAGATCAGATTAACTTTTAGCCATAGGTCCTACATTAAACCTCTCCAAATATCAGTTTGACGAACACGCATAATGGTATAGGCAATGATATAGTCGCGTTTGGCCGACTGTAACATTTTTACTTGTTTTAATTGAAAATTAAGGGTGATCACAAAGAAGATTTTCTGTATACTAAACTTAAGTATTATTAATTTGTAAAATTATCGTTCAATTGGCATTAGATATACGTATATTTTAAATTATTTTGAAACAAATCTTATTGAGCTTTTAAATACATATGATTCTCACGTCCTTCGTGTACTTTCTTTATTACTATATTAGACTTAAGATAAACTAAATAACATACCTTTAATGATGAACATCAACCATATCAATTGCCGACAAAGAACATATATGCTAATATAAATGATTCTATGAATTAAGATTTATTGTGTTTTGAAAATTTATTATATTTATATATAATCCAAAAAATTATGTAATTTGTATATCCTTTCCTTCATTTTTATTATGATGATGCCTTTTTATTAAAAGTTTATTCATAATTTATATTATACTTAAGAGATACACACGCTATCTTTTAAGATTTCAAGGTTTTTCTCATCAACAATAACAAACTACGAGAACAGTAAGCTTTTTTTTTCATTCATAAAATTCTATATAGTATAAAGTAAATTTGCCCGCCAGTATGAGTTCTGAGTAGTGTGTGTAGTAGGTAACGAAGAGCTTTTTTATCCTGCAAAAATGAACTTGGTGCAGAAATGTTTAAAAGCAATAATAAAAAATATATAAGTTTATAAGCTAGACTTTGGCAGAGACACTATATGGTATATTGCCTTCATGACAGAGCTTTTGCTTTTTCTAGGTTTCTAAAGAATTATGTTTAATTTCCTTACTGTTTCGTAATATTATGATAACTGAAATTAATCAAAAAAAGAGAAATGCAAGACCATATGAATAAATAATTTTAATAAAATACTAACAAATTCCTATTAAAATTATCCTATTAAAATTTATATCTACATAATTTTTTAATTTACTCAATATTTTGGAAAATATTCAGAAAATTATTACTCCGTTTTTACAAGACGAACAAGAAATTTGTTTTGACAATTTATATGGAAAGCAATAAATAAAAAAAGCAAGGTTATATCTGGATTGGCTGAATCTGATGCATGTGCGATCGGTAAAAACTAGAAAGGTTATATTTGACATACCCACTATAAATAAGTAAAATCCATGAACTAAAAATTTACTCAATAGATCACTCTATTTTCCTCTCATTTATAGTTCATTATATATACTATAACTAATATTTATTTTATATAGAGAATACTACAACTTATCAGTATACCAGGAGATGAGAAAAAAGACGATAAATTGATCTATAAAAAAGGCCAAAAAAGGCTAAGTGCTCCAAAAAATAAGGCTAGAAAAAAGTTAACTTTTTTACTTTAAATATTTATTTCTCCTCATTAGTTTTTGATTTTTTTTTTTTTTTTAAGATATTTTAATAAATTTATAAATTTAACATAGAAGGGATTCCAGCAAAAAGACCCAATAAAAATCGTCCAAAGATTCCCACATAAATTCGGATTACACTTCATATGAAAAATTAATGATCTGAAGTGATTTCTCTTAACTTTTGCGCTATAATTCCTTTTTCATTAGACATTTTCATTTGGGTGATTTTCGCTTTTATAAGTTTTTTTTAACAATATTCATAAATAGTTTCTATAGTTAATGAAGTATATTAAAAAATAATTATAATTAATTTATTAAGGTCATAAAATTAGTTATTTTTGATTTGGAGAATAAAGCGCTGCAGGCGAAAGTTTTTGTTATATATAAATAATCTCCATTATTTGTGCGAATAAAAACAAAACAAAAAAAATTCTTAAATGGATGATTCTGTAAAAATAAAATTAGTAATAACAAATAAAAAATTATTTTCTTCGCAGTTCAAATAATAACATTTTAGCCTTTTTAAAGCAATTTTAAAAATCAAAATATGCTAGAAAAAAGCTAGAAGCTAAAACGAAAATTTTGAGACTAAAAGCAAAATAAAAAGGCTAGATTTAGCCTTAAGAATGCTAAACTGGCAACACTGCTCCTCATAGACCTACCCATCCAATTTTCATTTAAAATTTTAAGTTTATAAGAAATTTATTAACAAAAATTGTGAAACTTAATAAGAAAATTATCCCATAAAATCTGAAGACTTTCACTGTAACAGTTTTTTATATAAGCGATTATCAATATTTTCATGGATTCCGCCCTATACTGGGACCAATTTTGAGGGACTCAATTAGCAGCGCCAGGCGTTTGAGGTAAGTAAAGGATAATATTATAGATATGGGTAAATTAGTGTCGTAAGCCGATATCCGGTTCGAAGAAACATAAACAAGTATGCAATTGTCTTATTTTCTTTGATTGGCGGTATCAAAGCAGAGTTTGTGAACTATAATTAGTCACCATCAGACCGGAATACTTATCTTCTTTCACGCTATACACTTCACCAGCATTCGTGGTATATTATCCATTCAGGTTTTGTTGAAACCTAAACAAGAGTAATGCATTCAAGAGATATTACCGATAATATATAAAAATTTATGAAATTACGGATATAGCAGTATCGTCTAAAAATTTCAGGAGAACGCAGAATAGGTACTAAATACTTTTTGGGGTCTTATTTCAATATGTTACAAATGGAATCATAAACTTTATATACTCTCCAACTTTTTGCATGGTAGATATAAAAAATTATTACTAAATTATAAATTGAGAAATATTTTTATTTTTTTATAAATATGTAGGTACCAGTGTGTAGGGTAGGCGAAATATTGGATGGATTTCAATAGGATTTCTTCATTAAGTATTAAGTAATTCGTTAAATTTCATTGAGATATCTTTAAAATTGTGTCCTATTGTTTAATTACTATTCTCGAGTGAGAAAATGTTTCTGTGTTTTTTTTTTTGTCATACATCAGAGCAAACCTATAATTTTAAGACTATAGAAAAACTTTTTGGTAATTTTAAAAACTCAAAGTACTTGTGTTATACTTTATGAAATTATAAAAATAACTATTTTGTTGGTTATTTACATACATATGTCATCGTTTTGCTACATCCTGTTTCTTCATATTTCAGCCACAAAACTATTCAATTTTGCTCACAATTCCTTATCATTATAAAAATTTTCCATCAGACAAAATATACTCTATAACTCAACACAAGAATTATGTTAATATGTCGTTCTTTAAAATCACTTTAACTAATAAAATATCACAAATATCAATTTAATTATCACCCACATTTCACATGTACAATTAAAAAAACACATTTCTAAAGAATTTCGTTTTCCTCTTATCTCGTGTAATTGAACTTTGATTTGGATGTTTGGTAAATCATATAATTCCAAAATATTTTACATGAAAACTAACAGACATATAAACAAATATGTGTAGAAACATAGCCAATGACAGCAACGGCAATTCCATACAAATTTGGTATTTAATTGCCGTTGAACGGCAAGCCGTTCATATTATTTTTTCTTGACAATGTTCTGTTTTTTTTTTTTTTTTTTTTTTTTTCAAGAAGATTGTGAAAAAAATATATTATAAAAAAGAAAACTGAACAAAGGGATAAAATGAAAATTATTTAAAAGATATATATTGTATAAATGAAATATAATAATATTCATATATTAAAAATGATAATTAAAACAAATTATAAAAAATAACATTTATAAATTATATTTTACATAAAACTTTGGCAATCACTTTGCCGTCCCGCTACCGTCCTTATTATATTTAATTTCTCTCAACTAAAGACAAACCATCCCATTATCGGCGGTGTTGTGTTTCTACGCTATATGTTTACAATCATCTTTTACAAATGACTAATAATATAAATAAATAAATCTAATAGTAACTGTTCTCCGTATAATTGTTTGTTTATTCAATTAATTTTTTAATTCAAAAGCTTTCAAGAGAAAAAAAAATATTCAATTTGAAAAGTAGTCCGAAAAGATCAAAATAAATTTCAAATAATTTGAACAATGTTCATTTCAATTTTAGTTTCATATGTATCTGTGTGTATGTATGTACGTCTGCCTAAATGTATTCACATGCATTTTATTTATTTACTCACGTGTTAAAATTAATTTAAATAGATTTTATTTATTTTCTCGTACAATATAAATACATCAAATAGAAGGGAAAATAGAAAAAATAGGAATGAAACAATTTTTAGCGAAAACGAAAATGTTTCGCTTTATTTATAGACGCTTTGTTTTTATTTATTTCTATATGGTGTCCATTTTTTATTTCGCTTTGTACTAGATGCAGAAATTACCATAGGATTTATTTGTTTGGCGAAAATTTATAATTGCATCTTTTTTTAGTATTATTGTTGCTATTGCTGCTACTGATGATTATGTTGATGATGCTGAGTTTGATTTTATTTTTCTATTCACTTAAATAGTATATAAATTAGTAGTCCTATATGGATTATAATGATTATCGTTGTATCGGTTGTTTATTCTGTCGTCACAATTTTGACTTTTATTTTAATATTTAATATTTATTTAATTTTTTATAATCATTATTTTTAATTACTAAAAGCTTTTGTATAATAATTATGATAAATATATCGACGGTAGATAGACGAAAAGTCTTATGTATTTTTGCACAACTTTTCAGGAGAGTGAAAAGAGAGATGGAAGTCTTACAAAATTACATATTACTTATTTCAATAACAATGGACTAACTTAGATATTTATACCCCAAACCACCATAGGTGTTTGGAGTATTATGCGTTTGTGCTGATATTTGTAACGCATAAAAAAAGTTATCCAACACCCACCTTAAAGTATACCAATCGACTCAGAATCACTTTTTGAGTCCGTCTGGCTGGCTGGACGGCTGGCTGGCTGTCCATGTAAACCTTTCGCACAAAGTACAGGTCGTAATTTTGAAGATAATTTAATGAAATTTGGCACGTAGGACTTTCATGACACAAGGACGAAGCCTATTGAAATTGGTTATGATCCGTCCATTATTTCACCTAGTTAGTATTAAGTTTATATTCGACATAAATAAGTTTTATATAAGTAGAAATCATAGCGACAAATTTTATGAGTATTGCTCCATAATTTACAATAGCTCCCATATAAGGCCACTTTCGGGAATCACCCTAAAGTGCATAAATTCATATAAATGTTAGTATTAACGTAATATTCTGTATTCGTATATTTTATTTTACACTTAGTAAAATTATCAGTCCACAATTGTCCACTTGTATAATATAAGACCCCTCCACAAATTTTGATGGACATACACAATGATGAGGGGTATCATATGGTCGGCCTTGACCGACTTGTTTTTTATTTTTGCTTAAATTTAATAACTTAGTTGTTAAATTTAAATTAAATAAATAATTATTTTTCTATTGAAGTATAGGATTATGAATGAATTAAATAACTGTAAAATAATAAAAAATATTACTACAATTCTGTAAGTCTGAGTTCAGACAACTCAATTTTTCTTGCTGAATTTCTGATTTCGTGTGATAGAGAGGGAGTGGGAATATGAAAGGGTTAGGTTAGGTTAGAAAGGGTGGTGTATTCACGCCTACACCCAGAGGCCGAACGGCCCATTGTGATCCCTTTATGATAGAAAGAGAGAGAAAAGTGGAACCTATACCCAATCAATCAGTTATGATTGTTCCTAAGCCATTTTACTCCCATTACAAACCCTATGAGGTTGATAAGTCCTTTACCATTAACCTCACCTAGTTCATGTAGTGTATGGCTTCCAAACCACTTTAACCTATTACGCTGAAGCCCTACACAGTGACAGAGTATGTGCTCCATAGTCTCTAGCTTCTCAACATCATCGCACGTTCTACAAAAGTCTGATGTGCCAATGTCCCACTTACTCATCATATTCCCTATTGAGAAGTGAAAGGGAAACAAACTTTTCTGTACATCGAAATTCGTTTTTTTTTTCATTTTCGTAGTTCAAAACAAAAACAAATCCAAGCAATTAAAGCTAGAATTGCTGAAGTAAAATGTTGTGTGTGAACGTAAATGCAAGTTTAAAAGAAGAAATAGAAAAATTTCAGAAAGAAAAATAGCTGCTTGAGAACTCAGATTAAGTAAGTTAACTAGTATTACCAATGAGCAACTTTACACACAAAAATATAAACGCATTACAAATCATGCTAAAATTAATTTAATTTATAATTGGAATATATATTCAATCGATGTTTAATTTACTTAAATAATGTCTCTTTTAATTTTAAGTTTCTGTTACTTGCGCTACTTTCATAATAAAGTTTAATCTAAATGTCGCGAATACGATCGCTGACTTCGAAAAACGGCTGCAGTGCCCAGTTTGTTAGAATACAATATAATAAAATGTTTATTTCGAAAAATTCAACGCGTTTTATGCGGAAACTTTTCAAACGCTTCCGAACATATAATATCATATTTTTTATTATTTTTCCATGACCTACATGATATTCGCAAAAATTTCAAAAAGTTATACCCTTAATGTATAGTGAAGAAATTTATGAATACCTATAGATATTTTGATTAAGAAAAATATTCAAAACACAGACATATAGTAAATTTTAAAAGTATTAAAATTTATTATTTTAATTTTATAATTTATTATTTTATTTATAATTAAATTTATTTTAAATTATTTTCAGAAAATAAATAATTTTGATTATTTGAAGATTATTCTGCATATTTCAGGTTAAATGATTAATTAAGAAAACCACATTTTTTTTCTTTATAATCTTTATAATTTCTTAAATACATTTTCTATTTAAAACCGAATTCGTTATGATGCCTTTTGAGCAGAAATACTTAATACTTCATAATTTGTACAAATTTTTTATTTTGGACAAAAAAGAAAAATATGATATTTTTATATGATTAATAATTTCTTCTATTACAGAAATAAATTTAGTTGAAATCGAATAAAAAATTCGAAAAAAACTGCATGAAGGTTTATTGAAATTATTAAATTTGAAATCTTAGAACCATAATGAACGTTTTTAAAAATAGAAAGAGCTTCTAATGAAGTTGAATTAATGCCAAAACTCAAAAAAATCTATATTTCAAATATGTATTATATACATATTTATTTACGTCATAGTTATTTACAAAGTTTGAAATATTGATTTTTTATTAACAGGTAATAACAAGTTTTTAAAAATACTTCAACAATTTTGATATCTTAACGATTTTTTATTTTTTGTATACTTCAAATATTACGCGTGATTTTAACATAAATTCTACGACCTAATCTTACGAACTCCTACATGAAATATAAATTAAAACATAAAAACAAAAAAAAAAAAAAAAAAAATGTGTGAAAAGGTATTGGAACTATAATAATAAAAGTAAACTGGAAGTAAATATTAAGGTTAAAAACCCAGACGTTATATATATTAAACCAGACAGCATTTCAATATTATCTTCTTATTTTCTTTCCATTATAGAAAATAACTCAAGCAAAAATATTATATTCAAGCGATAAGAAAACTCTCTTTAATTATTTATTACCTCATATTCTTACAATATATTGTTGGCCTTGAACAGATTCTTATAACAAATTATTATAATAAAACAAATTCAAATATAAATATTATCTCTCAAAGCTAAATATCAGGTCATTTTAAGAAAATTATTTGATTTGGAACGTGAGCTGAAAATAAATAATTGCTAATTAACAGTAGAAGTGTTTGTAATTTTATATATTTTAATAAAACATATATAATATAGTGAAATAATCACACAGTAAAAAAAATTAGTTGAAAAACAGTTACAAGTATAAAAATTTAAGTAATAAATTTATTATTCGATTGCCATTATTAAAAATTATTCCATCAAAATAATTTTCCATGTCTATAAAAGCTAAATCATGATTATGTTGAAATTGAGATTGCTACAGTATTAAATATAGTTAGGTATACCAAATAATTTTATTTTAAACATTTTTTAAGAGCTTTGGTGAGACAATCGAATTTAGTATTTAATATTTATTTTACAATCATAAATTTATTTTTTCTAAGGTTTAGAAAAGGAGAGATAATTCCTAAATTCGGTACTATCAACCGAATATTAATTAAACTGTTTTTGACATTTGAAGCTTATAAAAATAAATGATTAATTTTTTTTTTAAATTCGCTCTTAAATTTTTTATGTAAATATGAAGTAGTGTCAATGAAAGTTTTTTTAATAAAACTACAAAGATCACTTTTATTTCAGTTCCATCTCTTATTATGACCTTATACAGGTTTCATATGTGGACGAATTCTAATACTTTTACGTACAAGTACTCGTATTTACACTGGTGCATATTGCCATAAATGCACGTCAATTTTTTTAATCAACTTATCAAAAATGGGCCTTAAAAATAATTAAGGTGGTACAAATTATTTTTTCAAATTATTTATTGACTTCATTTAAAATATTAATAACAAAAAATCAAAATGTATATTACATTTTTCACATTATAATTTTAGTAGTTTAATGCAATTTCTTATGGCATTTTCCTATATATACACTTAAACTAATGAACGAATTTAGTATTATTAATAATGTGTTAATGAACCTTTGTTTTGGATAACTTCAAAAATTCGGTCTGGCATTAATTAGACAAATTTTTGAAGAATACCACTGTCATTTTCTTCCCAGGCTTGCTTAATTTTTAATTTTAACTCCGTTATTGTCATTATGATTTCATTTTGTGCATTTCTTGTGTAAAATTTTCGGGCCATGTACCCCACAGATTCTCCATTGGATATAAATTCGGAATAGTGAAATACTATGATCATTAAACCACGATTTAAATTGGTTCGAGTCATGAATTGCAGCGTTATCCTATTGGAATATGCAATCTTAATCCATTCTTTCATCTATAAATAAGAGAAGAGCATCTTCGAAGAGTTCATTATAAATTACATTGTTCATTTTAGTTATAACAAAATATATTTTTGATTTTCTTGCAGCAGATAAGGCTGCCCAAACCATAACACTGCTTCCTTCCACCGAAATTGCATTTCGACATACGAATTTTGTTCGACCTCAAATCATGCCAATAGCAAGAATATGACTCGGATGGCTTCTTTTATTTTATTAATTTGCCATTTTGTTAACTTTTAATTTAATTAATTTTTCGCCCAGTTTCTCTGTCAGACCAGCCTTGTTCACGATAAAATAGAATTTGAATTTTTTTTCTGGTCTGTAAGAAAAGTTCCTTTAGGCATTCTTAATTAAAACAAAAATATTTCCAGTAAACAGAAATATTGTCATCAGGAACTTACCTTATATATATATATATAGTGCACTCACGGAAACGTGAACACTCGAATGTGAGAACGATACAGAACCATAAACAAATTTATTTTTACACAGGCTACTCTAAAATGTGAAAAAATCTAGAAAGCTCTAAAACGTCAACAATTTTATTTTGAATTTTTTGAGGTTTTATAAATTCAAAAGTCTCCAAATAAGAATTTACTTTACTTTTATACCACAATTTTAACTATATGTTGGACGCAGTAATACCTACTTGGATTATTTGAGTCTAAATTTATCTTTTATTTTAGGTTCTTGCTATTCTTTCCTGTGTTTTTTTTAACTTCAAAAGTCTATAAATATAGTTCTTTTACAACGACTGAACTAATTTCTTATTTGCAAAATTTTATTTTAAAGTTTTGACTATTAATTCTTGCATGTGGGTATACGATCGACGCGATTTAGTACAAAACACAATTCGGTTTAATATGGATATGGATTTGAGACATTGATTTTGCATATTTATTCTTTGTTTAAAATATCCTTATAAAAAGTGGTGTCACTGTATCATTTTCGAGTTCCACAATACATAGTAAGTATACTTTTTTCAAAAATCGAAACGAGAATGAAGGTACCTTTAAACTTTTATTTATTATTAGCAACGAAGGAGTTTTTATGTTATATAATTGTCTAGGTAAGACCTAGAGCAAATATGTCAATTATGTCTTATAGAGGAGAAATAGTGCTACAAAAAAATTTGGTGTCAATTAAGTTCCTAACTTCCCCGATTTACACCTATTTTTAAAGTTAAAAAGATTAAAAAATTTAATTTAAAAAAAAAATTTAAATTTAAACCACATCTTTGACAAAAATGAGTGTACATAATCTGAGTAATCATTACAACCAAAACTGCTATTTAAAAAATGTTGAGGAAAAAACTTATCCTTTATATTCTTAGAATTATATGTAAGGTGATGTTAAATAAAATAAAATAAATTAAATTGTCAAACTCTAAGTAAAAAATAAAAATTAGTTTCTCTCTCTCTTAACAGTTGATAATAGCGTTTACCTTATTTAATGGACCCTACGGTGCCAAGTTTTCTTGAATCAGCTATCATATGGTAACAAAAGTAATACTGACTTTGATATCTTGGCTTTGACAGAAAACGTATGATCGTCAAAATCATTGCTAAAGCTATAATCAAAAATGGTCTAGGCGGTAACTTTCTGAACGAAATTTTTTCTTTTCTCAGTAAAGGAAAAATTAAAGATTGAATATTCATAGAACTAAATAAAGAATCTAATGATTCATAGAGAATCTATGATTCATTTAAACACTAAATGATGTTGAAATAGGAACTTTGTTAAGTTTATCGCACTTACAGAAAGATTTTACTGAAACAATAAATATTCCCAATAAGATAAATTGTTGAAAACATATCATAAAATTAATGCCACATGTCTTTAATAATATATATATATATATATATATATATATATATTTTTTTTTTGGAATCGCCCTGAGATTTTTCTCCAAACTTATGGCACTAATGACCGGTCCGAAGGACACATCCAAAAGCAGTTATTGGCAGTAGCTTTTATTAACCATTAAGCTCGGTTATGCAAATGAATAATTAATAAAAAGAAAATGAAAAACAATTATTACAAGGTATATACAGAATGGCAAAAACTACAACAATGTAACTTTGTCAGTGTAACACAATGTCAAAAACAGCTGACGCGTCTTGTGAAAAACAATAGATTTGAAATCTAACAAATGTAGAATTTAGACGTAAAATTTGTTGAGAAATGTCAAAACTAAAAGTCATTATCTTATGAAATTGTGACGTGATTGAAATTTTTATTTAACTTTACCCACTATATCTAGCAAAAGGAACATGAATTGCGTAAAATTATTTGCGACAGATTTTTTCTACCTTTATGTTGATTTACGTAATTAATTTTTATACATGAATTTAAAGAAATTTTTATTTTTCAAATATTGCTAATAACATTTATTATTAAAAATTAATTTCTGAACTTAAGCAGTATTATTTATTTATTTTTTATTTTTTTTGGCAATCGAAAACATGAACAATATATATATATATAACAAAACATTGTTTTTGGTTAAGAGAAACGAATATACCTCAAAGAAAAACAAAATTTTTTCATTATGCACCAGTGTACACTTAGTCTATAATAGAGCGTGCCATAAAATATATAAAATATATATGTACTAACAAAATTTCTCTTCTATTTACTTACTTATTGATTAATATGTTTTTGCATCAGCTACAACATCACTTCTGGATCTAAAGAAAAATATATTATATATTAAAATATATTATATATTAAGAAATATATTGTTTATTAAAAAGCCTGACATTCATCACTTCTGTACCACATAATTACTTTGATGACTGTTCTTAATTGAAACTATTTAAAAATTTGTTTATTTTTTTTTTAAGTTTTAACAAATTCAAAAATTCGGTAGTAACAATTAATCTGTTTTCTAATAGGCCTTCTTGAGGATATCATAAACCAGTTTCAAAAATTTCCAATATACCTCAAAATTTTGAGTTATACTCAGAAAGTTTTTTTTGAGTTGAGTTCCGGTATACGTATATGAAGATCTACAGCCCATAAGAGATCGTTTTTCGTGTGGAAATAAAAAGTGACATTTTGAAGCTGCGTCTAATGTTATAAAATTAGAAGGAAAAAAATTTTCAAATATTTACTTACACAAAAAAAATTTAATTTCGTATTATTTTACTAAATTTATGAAACCAATTATATTTTTTACTGAAATCGGGCCTATCACTGAATTAGCAAAATCAAACATTAAAAATCGTAAATGTTTTATTGGAAAAAAATTTTTTTTCATATTAAAATATTTTTACTATTTGTAAATTTGAATGTTTGAAAATTCTCACAAACTTTTACAACCGTTTCAATGAAACAATAAAAATAATATTTTTTTCAAAAAAAAAAAAACATTTTTTTTGAAACAATAAAATGATTAATAAGATTTATTTATGTAAAATAGTTTTTGCAATTAACAGATTTTTAATAATATTGTAGGAAAAAATACACACACACATAGAATAATATTATATTTTAAGTGTTAATTAAATGTTAAAAATCTTTGTCCCTTCGAACCGTCTTTCTTCTAAAAGAAAATATCGAATTAAAATCTAAATAATTCTTATTGAATATTACTTACTACAAACAGCTCAGGTATGTTTTGAATTAAAATATGACTACTCCATATATCCTTTAGCTATAAATTCTAAATCTTCCATGTATATTCCTGTACGTAGACAGCAAAAACTTTTTGGTTTTCGGTAATAACAACTACTTATTAAAGTAGTTTCTTGGTAATGAGGCGTCATTATTATTTGCATATTCTGTATTACATTAATAAGTACTCAATAGTATAATAGCACAGCAATATTGCAATCACGTGGATGAGTTGGCCAGAGCGCCGGATTAACAACCAGAAGGTTGTTGGTTCAACCCCATTCTGAAGCTGTTAGTTTTTTATAACAAAATGTCTAAAAAGATATTTTAAACTAAATAAAGTTTTTTTCGCTTTGGATGATATGTGCGAGATGGTGTACTACGTAAGACGTTAGTCAGTAAAAACGAATGGTTAGTGTGTGTCCAAGTTCGAGTCTCTCTGACGGAAAAATTTTTTTGTTTTTTTATTTTTGTTTTCGTTTAGGTACATATTTTTGAGTACCCCTAGAGTCAAGAAATAACTACATGAATTTGTGGACAAGTCGAACAAAAATGACTAGTTATTCAAGCAAAAAATAAGTAGTTTATTTTTGTTTCCAATTATACCTTCTAGCTTACCAGGAAAGCAAAGTGTTTGCTGGGTACGAATAAATAAATATGGATGAAACGACTGAAGCACTACTGATATGTAATTTGTTATTAAGACCTCTAATTATATAGAAGTTATTTGTACCGAATTTCACTAAAATATTGCTATATTTAAAACGTTTAACCGTACTCCAAATGGACATATGTGTTGGGACTAGATCCAGAATGGACGTATCATAACCAGTTTCATGCCAAATTTCACCAAGATATCTTTAAGATTGCGAGCCAGACAATCGAAAGGAAAGGCATAGTTACGGTATGTTTTAAAACACATAAGGCAGAAAGTTCCCACATAATCGTAATTCACGTACAGTTTCAAAATTTTTCTCGCTGAATAAACATGTAAATAGAATTAGTTTCCCTTTCAATGGACAATCTAGAAGATACGAAGACCTTAGAAAGTAGCAACTCTTTCCTAAAAACAATAAGATAGTTTCTAGCTTTGATCTAGCATTTTGATTCCTACCGAGTTTCTCTATCATCTAGAATGGAAGAAAATTCTCTGCGGACAACCTAAAATTTTTTTTAATGACATTAAGTTTTATATACACATATTGGGGTATAGGGTATAAACAATTATAAGCGCTGAACACCTTTTTTTAGCAAAACACTTGAATAAAGTTAAGTGTAGCAAAATAATTACACATACCAAGTTCTATGAAATAGTCTATAATATGTTCATTTATATATGTATTTGATTTAAATGAACCGCTAGTCAAACGGCTATGAATACAAGCGGACGTAGTCAAATCGATTTCGTGATGATTATCTTGATATAGAGTATAAAAAATAACACTACTTACGTTCATTATATGACACATTTTTAGTGTCTTCAGATCCACATTTAAAAGGTTTCCGAATTGTCTAGAATAAGATGCATAAATATTAATTATTACATTTGGAAAATCTTTACTCAAATGAATATAATTTACCTTTGGACGTTTGCAAATACTGGATTTCATATACATAAATTAACTATTTCTTTCAGCATTTTAATAATTTTGTTATTATGTTTTACTAAACTTAATAAAAATAAAGAAATTTGCTTTAGTTTTTGAAAATATTTACAACCAATATAATAAAATATTAAAAACAAATATTAAGGGTACTAATTTAAACGTCTAAGTTATTTATTTGTGCAAATTTACGTGACATGTTTAATGAACCACCTTTAAAAATATTGTGTAATGTTAAGGATAAGAAAAATAAGAAATCATTGTAAATAAAAAAATTTTTTGTTAAAATGATTTTATTATAATTAACGTAACTATAATTTTTTACATTACACTTGTTAATAATGTTTAAACATAAACAAAAGGCAGTTGATTTATAAATGCACAATTAAACAGCTTAAGTTTGCGAGAGCAAATAGTTGCGCAAACTTATAAAAATTATTTTCCATACAATTTTTGAAAGTTCATTTGCCAGTGTGCAAACTTGCACACATTACACAGTTTGCGAGGGTTTTGGGCGTTGTAATAAGGACTCTTATTATTTTTTTTTATTAAATTTTATTTAAATTCAAATAATGATTTTTTGAGAAAAATTTTAACCATAATTGCTTCTATGTAACCTATTTAAACATGTATTATATTTACTGTTTTTTTTTTTACAAATTACAAATTTAATAATTTCAACTTTATTTTATGCCTTACCACAGCAGTTGTTAATAATGAGCATCAGATATTGTGATACTGCTATATATTTACTACTGCTTATTATTTACTAAATATTTATTTCAAAATAAATAAATATTTAATATAATATTATCGAACTTACGTGATTTTATTGTAATTATCGTATTTATTATCATTGGTATGTGTCAAAGCAATTAAAAACTTCATAATAATTTTCATTATTACTTTGTGCTTAATAAAACAAATATTTTAGTTTTCAGTATCTTGATGGAACATTAATTTTGCTTAACTGACAACAATTTTTTATAAATGTCATAAAACATATTTTTTTTTAATTAAAATTAATAGTTATCAACAAATTTTTTAATTAAAAATATAAAAGATTTATTACATAAAAAAATTAAAGACCTGCAGAAGTTGTTATTTAAACCCATTGTTGTCATTGAAAGAATTTATTGTTTTTATGATTCCTATTTACTGCTTTTGTTAGTACCTAAAGTTTATATAAGTTTTTTAAACACATTGTATAAGCTTTGCTAAAATATAATAAAAATACATTTAAATAATTTAAAAAATGTCTACTTTTTCAGTAGTAAAGTACAAAAGAGTGTTTGAAGTGTTGAAAATATTCCTTTTTTGAATACACATACATACATACAAACATACATACATACATACATGAATACATACATAAACACATTCATACATATAGTATTACTTGATCAAAACCAAGATGCATAATTTTAAGCCTTTATTAATTTTACATGTGTCCACCAAACATTTTTAATATATCTTGATTAGTTTAGAAAATAGCAAAATCAGCTATGTGTTAGTCCTGTATGAAATGTTCTGCCAAAATTAGTTATGTGTGTAACTTCACATAACTATTTTCGGGATTTTTTTTTTTTTTTTTTTTTTGTAAAGTTTTCTTCCAATTTTTTGTCAAAATTTTATTAGAATATAAAACCACTCATAAAAAATTCTCGAGCTAGTCAATAACTACGTTAAACTAAAAAAGGGTATATACAGATTTTATCAAAACGTACAGAAAACATAAATTTTCGGATTTGATATCTCCGATTTCAATGAAATTCACTACAAATGTTTGCTATTGAAAGTGTTTCTTAAGTATAAATTTTAGACTCAGGGACCTTTCTAATCCAAAAATGTTACACTTTGAAAATTTAAAAAATGCTAAGATAGTTTTACTTTATTGATTGCAGATCTCTAGTTTTAGTTTCATAATATAGATAAAGATATTACCTTTTCAGCTATATTTATAAAGTTTATTTTTATCAAAAGTTTAAAGGTAAAATTTGGTCATATAAAAATTAAACCATTAATCATTTTAAAATCTTAAAAAATTATATAATGTTGGCACACATAGCTCTGCTCCCTATCTTTGTAAAATTTCATCTGAATACAATAAGAAAGATCCACCACAATAATTTCAAAAATTTCAATTCAATAAGACTTGGTAAAAGTTTTGGAAAACGTAATGTGAACAGTATTAGATAAATTTTATATAAAGAAAATGTAGTATTATACAAGGTTAGACACCTAGACGACTAAATGCTATTTCCACAAAAAAAGTAAAATTGTATATTTTTATAAAGCAAACACATACAACAGGAATCAAATTATTTTACATTCTTAAAAAAATATATGAATAAAGATTTCCATGCAATTTATAAAAATTGAAATCACTAACCTATTCATTTAATTAATTAGTATTTGTTAACTTGAAAAAATTAATAAATTATTTAATTTTTATATTATAATATTTATATTTTATATATTAGTACCTTTAATAAAAAAAATAATAAGTAACAAAAATCGTTTTATCAGAATTAATCGTATTAAAAAAACCATACACCAGTCGAATTTTACACAACAATTTACATTTCAGCTGATTATATTATCCTTATAATATTCTTACATTTTTTCTGCTGTTTTAAAGTTATTTATATTAAGGACATTATTAAAGAAATCATAACAGTTGGGAGAAAAAAAGTAATTATTTCTTAAGAATCCATATCCACATTGAATAAGTTATTTTTTGAAACCTTTATCAAATTTTCAAAGTAAGGTTTTACGAACCAAAACAGTTATGTGTAAAAAACGTTATAAATCAAAAACTAATTTTACTAAAAATGTTCCAGCAAAATGAGTTATGTGTAGTTTTTCGAAAGATTTTCTTATTGCTCTCTTGTACCTAATAATCTATTTACGTAATAATAATAATAATTTTATATACGTTAAAGCTGTTCTATGAAAGATTATTAATATGTAAATTGTTAGTTTATATTTATTGTTTTTGACAATTTGTTCAGACATTTGTCATATTCTTTAATGTTTTTATTGGTATCTCATCCTAGGCGCTCTGATACGAATAACAAAAGAAACCAAATTCAAATATTTTCAGTTAATTAATATTATCATTTCCGTTATTGGAGAAAAATCAATTAAAATTTTAATTAATGTAAACAATTTCGTAATTGAAGTCCATTTTTTTTTCTGTGCAGCTAATCGTATAAGTTTCAAAGAAATTTGGAAATTACAAAATAAAACAGTTCCGTTTTTGTCGGAACCGCGACGATATGTCAAAACACTGAAAAGGAAATTTTTTAAATTTATTTTTTGCATGACTTCGTACCAAAAAATTGTTGTTGGTTAAAAATCTGGAAAAAATTTTTGCTAATAACAAACATTTCTGTTGAAAAACATAAATTGAAAACTATTGTTATTTAAATCGTACTACTAATAACAAAATCTATTACAAAATGCGTGACCTTAGTTTTTTATTATTTTAAAATTTTGCTTATAATACTAAATACTTAAGGACGCTATTTGAGGTCATGAAATAATATTTGGTCCATTAAATTATGAGTTTTTAAAATAGTTTGAAGCCCACAGGATTAAATGACTTTCAGTTGACATAAATGTTAACGTAATTTACACATACCGGTAGTTATCATACGAATTTCCAATTTTTAGCAATAAGCAAAAACCACACATTTTATCTATATACATTTTTCGAAGATCTAAAGTCATATCTATTATAAAAAAATGCGGAACAAAATTTAGATTTTTTTGTTTAAATTTTAAAAATTTCATAAAAGTTTTGCATATCAAAATTTAAATCGCTAATTCGACTTTACTAATATTTGCGCTTTTTTATAACTTATCCTGCTGAAAACTACTTTATCTTTTAATATTTGTTCTCTGATTTAATTTAAGTTATGCGCGCAAATTTTCTTTAAAAAAATGTGAAATTTAAATATCATAAATTTTTGTTTCATTTTTTATCACCACATAACTATACCAGATAGTAATACGATAATTATTTATGCAACATATGAATTTCCTAGAACATGTCTCCCGACTAGTTAATGGTTTGAGTCATAACAAAAATGAGTCAAAAATATCCTCGAAAGTTTAAACCTAGTTTTTTTATATTTAAATGGATTTTGGATTTCTCAGTTATTGTCAGGATTCTCAAAATCCTAAGTTTTACTGTTTTTATAGCAAACTAGAAATACTAAGCCCATAAAATAAGTTTCAAAAAGTTTCGAAAATTTTTTAAATTCTTCATATGTGCTTTTTTTTAAATATACTTTATTTTTGTAAATATTTCCTAAATGAAAGCACATATTTTTTTGGAAATAGTAGTGCATTGATTAAAAAATGCCAGCTTTTTAAAACTTTATATCTTCGAAAATAGTGCTATTTTTTAAAAGTACAATTCAATCGTATTAAATGTTACTGCCTCAATTTTAAGAATCAACCGCTATCAAATAATATACATATAAAAAAGGGAAAAGAAAATACGTCCAAACATTTTTGTTCAACACCCGCTTGCCCGTCAATGAAAACCTTGTCAAACTACTCGTATCATACAATATTTACAATGATTTTTGTTTTATTGTTCTTGATCAGTGTATATTAATTGTCTCAAATCCTATTTTTATGTACTTTCAGAATGGTCGATTTTAAAGTCCAACAACGACGTTATCGTAGCAAAGAGAAAACCATTGTTTCGACCATTTATGGACCCGTCAAGGGTGTAAAACGCAAATCGATATACGGAGATGTTTTCTTTTCCTTTGAAAGAATACCATTTGCCAAGCCACCCATTGGTGAGCTAAGATACAAAGCTCCAGAACCACCAGAGCCATGGACAGAAGTAAGAAGTTGCACATCGGCTGGACCAAAACCATTGCAAAAGCATTTTGTTTTTCAAATGACAGATGGTTCAGAAGATTGTTTATACCTCAATGTATACACAAAAAAAGTGAGTTTCTTATTGCATATCTACTTTTAACTAAAAACATAATATTTTGTTTTATTTAGCTTGATCCCATCAAACCCCTACCAGTAATGGTGTGGATTTATGGTGGTGGTTTTCAGTTTGGTGAAGCTTCCCGCGATCTCTATAGCCCTGATTATTTGCTAAGAGAAGATGTAGTAGTTATATCTATTACCTACAGAGTAGGTCCTTTTGGTTTCTTGTGTTTACAAGACCCCAGTTTTGATGTACCCGGAAATGCTGGTCTTAAAGATCAAGTAATGGCTTTACGTTGGGTTAAGGCAAATTGTGCTAGATTTGGTGGAGATTCAAATAATATAACTTTATTTGGTGACAGTGCTGGTGGAGCTTCTGTCCATTATATGATGTTAACCGAACAATGTAGAGATCTTTTCCATAAGGCTATTTGTATGTCAGGTTGTTCTCTATCACCCTGGGCTGTAACGCCACAACACAATTGGCCTTATCGTTTGGCTGTAGCTGCCGGTTATACAGGTGATAATAATGAAAAGGAAATATTTGAATTTTTAAGGAGTGCCAAAGGTGCTGATATAATAAAGGCCAATGAAGATTTGTGCACAGATTCAGAGAAAAGAGAACGCATTGGTTTTTCATTTGGTCCTGTTATAGAGCCATATATAACCGAACACTGTGTAGTACCAACGAAACCCATAGAAATGATGAGAACTGCTTGGAGTAATAATATACCAATGATTTTGGGTGGTGTTTCTAATGAGGGATTATTGTTGTATACTGGTACGTTCAAGATGAAATCCATAGAATTTTCAGAAAATAATTCATTAACATCCTGGCATATTTTCATTTTAGATACTAAAACTAATCCCAAATTGTTAAACGAATTAGGTGATTGCCGCTATGTGGTACCCTTGGAATTGAATATGGATCGCGATAGTGAATTGTGCAAGGAATATGGCAATCAATTGAAGACCACCTATTATGGTGACAAAGAGCCCAGTCTAGAAACTTTACATGAATACTTATTGGTAAGAAAAATTTAGAGAATCACAAAAAATATTTTTATTTTTTAATATATATAATTTATTTTTTAATAATAAAGAAATGACTTTCAGATATTATCATATCATTAGAGGTTATAAAAATAACTAGAGTTTAGTAATTTCAACAAAGATATGTAATGTTATTTAATATATGTAATATAAATCTGGAAGCTTTAAAGGTTTTTCATGATTTTATGTAAAAAGTTTGAATTTAGTTTTATGTTAAATTTCAGAGAATTTTTAATGCTACTCTTTTTAAGAAAACTAAATCTTCATACTTTAATATTTGTTTAGTATCTTAAAGAGCTTTTAAAAATTAACATGTTTTTTTTATTAAGTTTCAAGGTCTAAATTTGAAAGCTTTAAAAGCTCATAGGATTTTAATAATTTTTCACTATTATATTTTATAAAAAACTTAAATTTATTTTTAATTTTTTTTTTCTAGATGGTTTCCCATGAATATTTCTGGTTTCCTCTATATCGTACAGTATTGTCACGCATGGAGTATGCCTCTAGCGCACCGACCTACCTATATCGTTTCGACTTCGACTCCAAGCATTTCAATCACTTGCGCATTTTAAGTTGTGGTAAAAAAGTACGTGGTACCTGTCATGGCGATGACCTCTCCTATTTATTCTATAATTCAGTAGCTCGTAAACTCAAAAAACAGACAAAGGAATACAAATGCATTGAACGTTTAGTGGGAATGTGGACGCATTTTGCTACTTGTGGCCATCCCAATTATGATCCCGAACTTAGTGATCTGTGGCAACCAATATCGGCTGCTGCCTTGGAGAAAAGACAATTAAAGTGCCTTAATATAACCGATGAATTGAAGGTTATAGATGTTCCCGATATTAAAAAATTAATGGTATGGGAGAGTTTCTTTACGCGCAACGAATTACTATGATCTAGTTAAATTTAGGAGTTAGTTAAATTGGTTATATTGTTAGAAACATTGTAAACAAAAACATAGATATTTGTACTTTATTCTTTGCAAAGAAAAAAAGAGAAAGAATATATTTGATATATAAAAGCCATAGAACACAACTAGAAGTTTAGATGAAAGACAAAAACCTAATTCAGTTGTCAAAAACTTAATTTGTGCAACAACAAAATATATGCATTCACACATATTTTGTTTTTTGATTTGAAAAAAATTAGTAAATTTTTGGAAAATTTATTTTGAACTGCCTTTCACATAGACTTCTAGTTTTATTCTATGACATAAAATTTAAGCTTATTAAGTAATATTTAAGTATAACATCTTGCCATATACATATATTTTTTAATTTGTATGGAAGGAAGTTTTTTTTATTTTTTAAAGTTTGACAGCATTTTTTTAAACTTTTTGAAAGCTTTAACTTTAAGCTTAGTAGCTTACGTAGAACTTTAAAGTTTATATTAAAGGGTTTGTTTGGTTTTAAAGCTAAAGTTTTATAACTATAGTTTTCTAAAGAACAAATATATTTTAAAATCCAAAAGACTTCTGTGAAGCTATGAAAAAGAATTTTAATTTTTTAATAAAAATTTTAGATACGACATAAAAGATAAATTTAAAAATAAAGAAAATATATATTTATACATAATATATCTATTTTTAGAGTTTAATATTCAAAGACCTTAAAATATTAATCTAATTAAAAACAAGCTTAGAAATCGAAAAAGTTCAAGCACCGCACAAATAAATATTATGACACTCATTGAGTAAGAGCTTTCTTAAATGAAAATAAGAGAATAAAGAAAAAAATGGCTTTCAAATTATATATTTTGTATAGTTATTTTTTTTTTTTAAAGAAAGCTTTTTCGATTAAAAGCAATCATATTTACAAAGCTGAAGCTATTAATTTTGGGAAAAATCTTAATAAAAGCCTTCCCATCTAACTTTCAAATGAAACATCATATAAAAGAAATAAATACTATTTTTCCTTTTTTTAATACACTTTTTAAAAGTTTTTTATTTATAAAATATTCGTAATTAAAAAAAAGCCCAACTATTTAACTGGCAGACTTTTGCTTAACTTTTTAAAAAGCTTTTTTTCAAATTAGACCATAAATAATAATTATACTTAACAACCATTTGTTTGACAAAGCTTTGGTCTAGAATGTATTAAGACAAATGATTGTGATTTAAAAATGAGTTATTAGAACAGTTACTTTTTAGAGAATTTAGGTAACAAAATTAAAAGTAAACTACTAAAGCAAAGGAAAAAATATATATGTAATTAAATTAGTAAACTAATTTTAAACTTTGAAAATGCAACTAAAGTACCTTAGAAAATAAAATAAAAAATTATAAATACAAAACTAATAAATACAAAACTAACTATCATCTAATTTGTAACTATAAGTCAAAACATCTTAGGCGATAAATATTCCTATACTAAAAATATTACATCAGCTACTCCAGCTCTTCAAAACCAATTTAAACTCTGTTAAAATTCTAGGTTAAAAATAATATATTTTAAAAAATGTTAGTTATAAGTAAAATGACCCAAAGCAATGTTAAATTTTCTTATATTAAGCTTTAACGTTAAAAAAAAGTCTAACAATATATATATATATATATATATATATATATATACTACTATTTGTTAAACTATTTCCATTGTTAACTTATTTATTATTAAGTAGCCTTAAACAAATTAATTGAACTAAAACAAAATACAAATAAAAATCAATAAATTAAAAGAAAAGAAAACAATTCCAAAACCCTCCGTAAGTTTAAAATATTTAATAAATGTTAATGCCAACCAAACTATTAAAACTGTGAACTCCGTTTAAATAAGCTATTTTAAATAAATAATGTTTAATTGTCACAAAAACCCCAAGATACATTACAAAAAACTTAATTCTGCACAAATAAAAACAAAAATAAATTATAAATGTATTTTTATAAAAAAAAAAAACAATAAATTAATTATATAATAAAGTTATAAATCTTCTAACTCTTATCAGGTACAAAAGCAATTGCAAAACTTATTGTAATATTTAGATCGCAAAAATAAAATTTTAGTTTAATAAAATATGATTCAAAATTCCATTTTGAAATAAAATTGATTTAAATAAATACATGTGAGTTTTATTTTGGTTTAGTTTGTTTAGGTATCATTAAGGAATAAGGATGTCTTAAAATTCTTTAGGTCCAAACTGTAAGTAGTAGTAGTGCTTTTTAAAAACTTCGACGCAAAAAAATATGAGATCAGTGCTTAGTGTTTTATTATTATTTTTTCTTGTGTTCTTCAAGAAAGTTTTTAATTTTTCAGATTTATTTATTTTAATTGTTAATACAAGATATTAACAATATTTGAGATTTTACTTAAGAGTATTGGAACAAAGAAATGCTATAATTACATTGAATTAAAAACACGCTTTAAGGAAAAAATTATGAAGAGAAATTTTTAAGGAAATTATGAAGTTTGGAATACATAGTAAGACAACTTATATTATTTCTTCTTTAAAGAACAAGTAATTAACAAGTCGTTATATTAATTCTCTAAGTAAGTCAAACTGAGTCGTTTTGCATCGTGATTCGAATGATATTTTTATAAAAGTTTATTTTTTACCTTTTTATTCATTAGAAAATAAATCGCTCTTCCACAATTTGTAGCTTTAAAAATTATGTTTTCTACGTTCTTGAAAGTAAGTTTCTTATCTAGAATGACACCTAAATATTTTGTTGTCACAAATCTCTATTACGTTGCCTTGAAATATGAGCTGTGTGCTCGGTATTAGTTTTGGAGATTTATTATGTGGAAATAATAATTGCTTGTGTCTTCTGGTTATTTATTTTTATCTTCCATTTGTTAAAGTATTTCGAACTTGTTGCAAAGCATTTTTCCATTCTTTTTGTACTCTACACCACCATGATATTATGGTGGTATTATACGTTTGTGCTGATGTTTGTAACGCACAGAAAAATCATTCGACTCTCACCTTATAGTATACCTTTCGACTCTAACCGTCTGGCTAGCTGTCAGTCCATGTAAACGTTGTGATAAAAGTACAGGCCGCAATATTGAAGATGTCTTAATGAAATTTGGCGCAAATAATTATTTTATTATAAAGATGATATAGAATACAATGCTGGAGATAATATAAATCCTTGTGGAAAGCCACATTTACCGCGAACGTTCTTTTGGAGAGAAAACTTTTAATTAGCTTTTGTGTATATGCAAAGGAAAATTAAAATTTAAATTTTATTTATATATAAGGGCTTTGTGACAAATGAACTCGTAAACTTTCTTAATAACAATAAATACAATTCCTGTGGTTTTCCGCCTACTTTTGTTCCACTTAATAATTTTAACAACTCCTTTAATTTGATGAATTGTGGAATGGTTTTCAGGAATTTTTTATGTGATCTTATATGATTAACATTTTGGGATGTGAGTTTGACGATTTTATTAGACAGAGAATAATGGAACAGAGAAAATTTGGAACTCTATCATATCGTCTTGAAATTCATTAAATTTCTCTATATATAATACTATTATAATGAACAAATCATTCGTTGTAACTAAATTGTCACTAGATTGAAATGATATGGTACCATACGAAGAACAAAAATTTTATAAATCAGTTTCAAGTTTTAAACATCTGTTATTAACATTTATATGATTTTTTTTTTCTTTTTTGCTGCAAATTATCTACCATCTATTTGGTCTAAGGTATAATTTTCGTTTTCAGTATTTGTGCGAAGGGGGGCTTTACATATTTAATAAATTTTGTAATGTAATTACATAATATATATGTTAATTACATTAAATCTATGTATAATGAAATGTTTGATTATATATATTTCTATATATTAGGAAAATACTTTATATATATCTTAATGTTAATATTATAATACTACTTAATGTCATTTGTATTTTAAGTACTAATTAGGCCCTATAGGCTTATAGTCTATAACGAATAAATAAAAAAAGTAAGATTATTATTTTGGCCATATTATTTTTGAGTCGATTAATAATAATTTGTATTTATGACATATTGGTTTTCCAATTGCAAAATGATATTAAGTGAAACTTTCTCGAATTGTTGAAAATATTCGCAATAACATTTGCTTTACTCTTATCATCAAATAGTTCCTCATCATTTACTACTAGATTATATAGGTGAGGTTGATGATGCAAAGGTGTTAGTTTTAGAATTTGCTCTACATTACCATTTATAGTAATAGGAACATGTTCAGAGTTGAGGATTTTAATTGGGGAAAAAACTGAGCATGAATTTCATAATAATATATTAACGGTGGAGGGCTGGGTGTCCATTACTTTTTTGCACGAAAGGTGAAAATCAAATGGGAAAAATATGTAGTAATTTGAATGCGCCTCATGTTGATATAATACTCGTAAATTACTTTAAGTATTATTTGATGAACAGTTCTAGCTGATTATTGAGCATTTAGATCGCCAAGGATAATAAAGTCTGTTGTTGTATTAGCAAGCTTTTCGAGGTTTTCTCTAAAATTATTATCATATCTTAGGCAATATACAGAGGTGAAAATTGTTTTTTGTCCATTGATAATTAAAGAAATTGAGATATTTTCGTTAGTGAAGGTATTGTACTGTGGTAAAAGTTAATGATCAATTGAATAGCTTATTGCTATGAGAACTTCGCCTCCGTTAGTTTGGCTATCTATATAGATTTTTAAATCATGTAAAAACTTTTCAAATTCAACAATTGAAGAAGGGGAAGTAATGTCTTGGGAATTCCAGTGTGTAATATTAAGACATTGTAATATATTTGTTTTATATAGCATGACGAAGCATATTACCTAATACCATCAATTTATGAAATTTACTTTTACATTTCTGTAAATCAAGCAAAGATTGGAAAAAATATCTGATAATCTTTCGTCTGATGTATCACCATTTTCTTGAGAGTGGATTATATCAACGGATTCATTTGAAAAATATTCTCTGTTCACTCTTGGTACATTGTCTCTAAGAACATTTGGATAACAAAAATTCAGCAAAAAATAACAGAATGATTTCTTCCTGATTTTTCTTTTTGACTTTTAACGGATGTGTTAGAGTTATATTGGGTAAAAGTATATTATTATTTTATATTATATTATTAATTATAAAAATATAATTATATTGCAATAACAGTTGTGATAATTGTTTAATTGTTAATGTAACTAATTGCGATTGGTTAAAATAAATTAATCAAATTCTTTTGAAAAAATCAAACTGATTTCATGTATTGCCACCTAATATTGGTATTTCCAATTAAAAAGTTAGTTGTATTATGAAAATTTAAATATTGATTGTATTTTCAGTTGCCGCTAACAATATTATTCGGTTACAATAATACAATATAAAGCAATTCAATGCTTAAAAACGAAAGATAATTGTGATTATCAAGTATTTTTATTAATTTTTTGACATTTTTTAAAACTGCAAAAAAATACAAAAAAAAAAAGAAAAAGATTGAGAATATCAATTCATAAAATATTAAATAAAAACACAAATATGTACCTATTTTGTTACATTTTGGATCTATGGGTGAGTGCCTTATTTAGAAAAATAAAGATTAATTATACCTATTATATTCATATTATTTTTTGCACCTTCCTTTGAGGTGTGACGATTCGTTTTCTATTAGAAGGCAACACAATTTTTAAAAAATTAATATTTTTTTCAAAATACAAAAACAAAATATATGTGACTACATGTATTTTGTTGTTGCATGAATTAGGTTTTTGACAATTGAATCAGGTTTTTTCTCTCACATAAATATCTACTTATCTATGGTTTCATCGTTAATTGTGGAAGTGTGACAAAATTGAGCATGATATCGTTTAAAAATTAAACATAAAAATTGAAAAGTTTATAAATGTCAATGTTTCTGCAAGTCAAGGAAACCATATAACCAGAATTCACCCTACAAATACTGCCAATCATGTATCAATTACAGGGATCAACTTAACAAAAAAAGGAAAACATTTTATACGAGTGAACCTTCAGCCAGAAGGTATCTGTGAATTGTATAAATTGTGTTTGTATGTATGTATGTATGTTTTAAAAATTAATAAAAAATATATTTAATAAAATATAAATAAATAAAAATAAGTTATCATATTTCTTCATTGGAATGAATTGGTTAGTTGAACCGAATTTTATATTGTATTTTTCATTTACTAACACTGATAATTTCAGTTTTACCAATTGAATTTCGATGAGATTTGCCATATAATTTATTATTAATAAACGAATTATTTGGTATGTGTAATAAAATTTTTAGATAGTACTTAGAAACGACCAAATTCGATTGGCTAAAAATTCGGTTGCCACAATGAATCTGTTTCCTCTGTGCATGATCTGTTAATAAATTTATGAAGAATTTCTAAGTGTTTTTTTGTGCATGGTCATCTTGAGTCAAATTTCAACTTTCTTACCGAGCAAACATTTGTAAACCACTATTTATTCAATGGAGGTTTTATTAACATTGCATGATGATTAATCATGAGGGCCAGCGCATGCCGAACACATAGTTACTCGATGGAAATTTAATGTACCGTCGCAATACATACTATATTTATACAGTGCAAGCTCGTTTTTCGCTACTAATTAAAAACCAGGCCTGTCGCGAAAACTGAATTTTCGCGATAACAAAACCCAAGAAAAATGTTATGTAATTTTTAAAATTAAAATTTCTTTAATTGATATATTTATATTTTAAAAATTTTTAAAGAAATTGGAGACTTTAAGTTGCACTATATAAATCATGTAGTCGCCTTATCATTTTCCAAAGCCCATTGTATGCATATGTTTATCGATATTATACAATACTTTACTTTATACCACTATCGTATAAATCCTCCGATTCCGTATCTGATAATCCTCATTACTTTCCACATGAAATTCTTCTTGAATGCAGTTGTTTATGTCAGCATTCGTGAAAAGATGTTCCGTACCAATTTGAGCTACATGTGTACCAATAGTTGAAAGATCTTTGTTTTCTTCCTAAACTATATTTTGTAAAATATTTAATCTAATTCCATGTCTACGCTTAATTTTTTTCAACCATCATTCACTGGCATTGAAACATGAATTGGTATTATAAATTTTGGAATACATATGACTGGCTTTTGATCGTAAAATCGCTGCTCATTTTGGAACATTTTTTCACTTTGTTTTACAAACCACTTATAAATCATTTTTTCTAATCTTGGGTACTTAGCTTTTTTTTAAGGTGCAACGTTTGCCAGGGCCACATCCTGTTGTACGTACGAACTTTTTTAATGAATTTTCTTGCTTTATTATTTTAATAAATTAAATATATATTGAATATATGGAATCTCCACTTTTAAATTTTTAAAATCTCTAATTTTTGAGAAATCGTTGGCTTTAAAACATGTTGATATGTTAAGAGATGTATTTACACAACAAATAACACGAATAAATTAACAATATTGAACACCAAAATCATCCAAAAAGGTTAATATACCAAAAGATGGGGATTTCCCTTTTTTTGATTATAGACATTACAATCAAATTTAAAAAAAAAAAAAAACAGATAAATGTCGCGAAAATAGAACCCGTTTTTCATAAACTGTCGCGATTATAGAACCTGAAATTTTAAAAATTAAGCCGTCGCGATAAACGATCGTCGCACAGTGGGGTCAAACGCAAATTTTTTGGTAATAAATCTGAATCTCCTGAACTACTGGTCGGATCAAATTGAAATGTATGGAAGAGTTGTAGAGGAGGACCTAAGCTTTCAGAAAAATCATCTTGTAGTCACCCTGTGATAACACGAGATAAGCTACAGGGTGTCAAAGTTGACTACCTCGAGTATGTAAAAGTTAAAAAAAATCGTAACTTGTACAAATGAAGTCCGATTTTAAAGATTTTTATATTTCTGGAAAGTGCTTTGCAAGATAAAGAAAAAATAAGCTTACTTATCTAAGTTATCTCTTGCAGTTAAAAAGATATTTACGCTTGAATTTTGAATTTTTGATTTTTTGGCTCGACTTTCTTTCGTTTTTCGGGAATAAGTCCGGAGATATATGAGGTAAAAATTTGCTACATATTTCAAAATAATATGCTGAAAGAATTTTTGGATTATCTCAATTCGTCTATACGTGAAAAATATTCAAAGTCAGCACTCTGAAATTGGCATGAAAAATGGCTATTTTTTTACAAAAATATAGTACAATTCATTCACTTTTTTCTCAAAGTTCCGTTAATAAAAAAATTTTTTCCTTATTAATTTCAAAAGATAAGGCTTCATAAATTATTAATAAAGAAATTTTGAATTGATTTAAGTTTGCACCCTACATCCAGCATTGGCCGAAAATTGTCAATTTTAAAAAATAGTTTCATTTTTATCGATTAATAAAAAAAATGTCACGCGAGCTTTTTTAAATTTGGTACCCATATTTTTTATAGAAATAGATTTAGAATGATTTAACACTACACTGCTTCCCGCCCGGCCAAAACCGAATGCAGGAGTGGAGATTTTATGTTAAAAGTCAGTTTTTTTAACGACTATTTTTAAAAGCATATTAAAAGCATATTAGCATAATATTTTTAATATTATTTCTTATGTAATGTATAAAACACAAATCAAGCTTTCATTCCTAAAAAAATCAATAAAATAGCTCCAATAACCTATTTTTGGTAATTTTTCAAAAATAAATTTTTTTTCAAAAAATAGCTGAAAATCCAAAAAAAATTTAATTTTTTGAATACAACTCCACTAATTTTGTAAATACTTTAAAAATGTTAAAAGAATATAAAGATAGACTTATTTACCAATTCAACAATATATAAAATGTTGATATAGGTCATTTAATAATAGTAATATAATGGCCTCAAAACTACCAAGTCACGTCAAAAGTTGCAAAATTCACTATTTTGTTCCGTATTTCCATATGTGTGTATACGTAACTTTGACTTTGAATATTTTTCACGTCTAGACGAATTGAGATAATCCAAAAATTCTTTCAGCATATTATTTTGAAATATGTAGCAAATTACAGAAAATTTTTAAAAAATTTTTACCTCATATATCTCCGGACTTATTCCCGAAAAACGAAAGAAAGTCGAGCCAAAAAATCAAAAATTCAAAATTCAAGCGTAAATATCTTTTTAACTGCAAGAGATAACTTAGATAAGTAAGCTTATTTTTTCTTTATCTTGCAAAGCACTTTCCAGAAATATAAAAATCCTTAAAATCGGACTTCATTTGTACAAGTTACGATTTTTTTTTAACTTTTACATACTCGAGGTAGTCAACTTTGACACCCTGTAGCTTATCTCGTGTTATCACAGGGTGACTACAAGATGATTTTTCTGAAAGCTTAGGTCCTCCTCTACAACTTTTCCATACATTTCAATTTGATCCGACCAGTAGTTTAGGAGATTCAGATTTATTACCAAAAAATTTGCGTTTGACCCCAATGTGCGTCGCGATAATGGGTAGTCGCAAATACCGAGTTTGCACTGCATTTTGTTATCTTTTTGGGGTACCTTCAGTGAACCGAGATTCCATAAAAGTCTTGTATTTTAAGTATGTCGTTATTTGCAATTTCTATCATGTAAAGTGCATCGTCGATATTGGACCCTTTTGTTATGACCTCTTTAACGTGAACAGGGGTTATTCTGAACGTACGCATAGAAAACAGTTTCGTTTTTACTGCCGAATTTTTAGCCAATCGAATTTTATCGGTTGCATGAACCATCTCACATTTCGATTGACATTACTAAAAATATTATTGTTGGGACTGGAATTGTATGGGAAAAGCAGTTGGTGATTTTTCTGTTGAATAATGAAAGAAAAACAAAAAATTAAAATAAATATTTTGTATCTCGCATATTTTTGGTAATAATACATAAACTATTGCGAATTCCACAGATGCGCTCAAGATTATTATTGGTATTTGTCTTGACGACCTAAGGTTTGAAATATTTTGAGGGAATTTATTTTTATTTTTATTATTATTGTTATTGTTATTTTTTTGCAAAATTATCTAAAAAAATTACAAAGAAAATATAAAGAAGACATTAAGCTAATGCAAAAGCTTTGACTAATAAACTAACTAATAAAAAATCGCGCAAAAAACTCCCATTCACATTTAGGTTATATTTCATATGAGAAGTGATTTAAAATGATTTTTTATAATTTTTGAGCCTTTTGATTAATAATTTACAAATTTTAGGTGACTTTTCACTTTTGTAAGAATATCTGTTGCTAATAAATTATATTAAAAAAAATATAGTAATTGTTATTTTTGATTTGGGGAACGTGAACACATTAAATATAAATAATCTTTATTTTTTTGTGCGAATAAATGGATGATTCTGTAAAATAAAGATGGTTATAGCAAATAAGAAATTATTTTCTTCGTTGTTGAAATAACATTTTAGCCTTTTTAAGACAATTTTAAGAATCAAAAAAGACTAGAAAAAAAAGCTAAAAGCTAAAACAAAAATTTTTTAAAGTAAAATAAAAAGATTTAGCCTCAAAACGCTAAAGGCAGTATTGCTATTAGGTTATATCTATAAAATTTTTTTTAATAAATTCATCTAATTATCAAGGTATGGAAAATTATTATGATTTGCTTCATACATTTTGGTAATGCTGGAATTTGTTGAAGAATTAGTATAAAATTAAAACATTTTTAATTTCAACATATAGAAATAAACTCAACGATTTATGAAGTGTAGTGCTTGGTGGGTAGGGTATTATTATCTATTAAAATAAATGCGTCAAAATTCCTAGATGTATTTCCAAATAATCATAAAAATAAAATTATCAAAACGAATAGGGAAAAACATATGCATACACTAACTAATACCAAAAAAAAAAAAAAAAAATTAATCTAATGAAAGGAAATATTATCATATCCAATAATAACAGTGTTAAAGTTTAATGGTCTTGTAATGCATTTAAAGTAAAATAAATAAAATTATTACATAAAACGTGTAATTTATTGTAGACGATATATATAGTGTTAATTTAATGTTTCTAATGATATATTACTATCAATATTTTAAATTGTTTAAAGTCACTATTTAATTCTTTTGATATCAGACATATTTCACGTTCAAGGTAACATTTGTACTTCTTTTTTAATTCCAGTTACATTTATTAGGGTTATTAATTTACAGTACTTTTCATTATAATTATAATTATTATAATAAATATTATTATAATATTTATAATTATAACTTATATAATTATAATTAATTACGAATAAAATCATTATAGAAATATTTATTAAAAAAAACAAAAAATGAAATTAATTATATAATTATATTATATAATAATTTGAATTATAACTGTAACTATAATTATTATTATAATTATAAATTATACTTTTAATTATAATTATAGCTATAATTAAAGTTATTATATAATATAATTATATAATTAATTTCATTTTTTTTTTTTTTATTAAATATTTCTATAATCATTTTATTCGTTGAAAGTAATAATGAAAGAATTCAAATAAAACCATTTTCAAATCTAATTTTCCCATTTAGCACTTAACAGAGATTGTATAAAAGGTACAAAATGTTAAGATATCATAAAACTTTTCTGTAAATAAAAGCTTTGTAAAGCTTTTAAATAAATTGTGATCTTTGCATACAAGCAGCTGCTTCGCTGAATATAAATTAAGTGTTACCATATGGCAAAATTTTATATGCATATATATATATATATATATATATATATATATATTTAACTCTTGTTTATTTATTTTCGTTATTTAAATAACAAAGTTATCAGTAAAAAATTGAACATACTCGTACAATTATTATTGTTAACAAAAGATAATAAAATACTTAATTTAAAACTTGGTTTTTAAGAATACATTTTTTTAATATAGGGCAGAATCTTCTATCTATTTTGATCGATTTTTTCATTTGAAGCCCATATTTTTTCTTGTTAAAAAAGAAAAAAAAACAGTTCTAAACTTCAACTATCAAAAACACCTTTATATGTACACGGAAAAAAGTAAATTTCATATTCATTAATAAAACTCATAAAGTCAATATTTTTTTACAGAAAAAGAATTTATGATATTCGCAAAAACAAAAACTTTAATTCGAAATTGTTTATTGAAGTTTTTTTTATTAAAATAACATACTTTTTGTGATATACAAATTTCAAAGAACTAAAGTGTTAGAATTTGAAAAATATACATTATTTGGATTTAAAAAGATATCCATACAAGTAATTTTATTGGATCAAAAAAAAAAAAAAAAAAAGAAAAAAAAAGAAATCGAAAAATTACCATAATTAAAAAATTTAAATTATGAGACTTATGAACGATTTTATTAAATTAAGAAGATAAAAATATATTTTAAAATTAATTAATATAATTATTTGATTTTTTATATATAAGGAAATAAAAATAGTAAATAAAAAATTAATATTAATATTAATAAATATTAATAAATATATTTAAAATAAATAGTTAAAATAAAATCGCACTAATAGTTTAATAATCGACCGACGCAAAGTGGACCCAAAATGATTTTTTGTTGGTTTTTTTTAATAATTATGTAACTTGTGAACAGTTGGAGATATCTAGAGATGTTCTCAAGTTGATATGAAGGAGAACAGGCCCGTAGCGGGTCATGGATATAACCTAAATATGTAAGCATGGTTTTTGTAGAGATTTACAAGAACTAAATATGTACAATTTTTTATATTCAACTCATAAATGAACTTTTGGCCAAATAAGAAAAAAACTTCACACCCAAGGTGACCAACTTTAGAGGTCTACCTTCCTTACCCGCTAGGGGCTTGTGCTCCACCATGTCAACTCGAAGGTACCTCGGCTCTGGCTATGTGAAATTTTATTTAGATATCTCCATCGGATAACAAGTTACAGAATTATTTAAAAAAATTTTTTTGGGACTAGTGCTCAACGCCTATAAATTTTATAGAGTAATTTAATGTCATAAATGTAATTTTATATAAATATGTAGATAAGCGCTGAAACACTTACCGGAAAACATTTGCATGTAAATTGGACTACGAGCAATTGTCTCCTTAATTACATTTACTTTGCAACGAATATTTCGGTCGAATGCTGCCCTTTACAGTGTGGGTCTGACAAATTTGCTGTGTATTAGAAACATAAGCACAAACACATTGTATCCCACATAGTGTATTTAGATAATTCAATAACTGTTGCTTACCTTGTGAAATATAAGATAATAAACGCTATACGCACTTCGTTTTACCAATATTTAGAAAAACCATTAACTATCGAAAGTCCTTATTAGAAACCCTAGGAAAAGAACAATAATATAAGTTGCGTTTTGATAACCTACAACAAAATAATATATGGTACAAAGCTTACATCTGAATGTCAATAAAAAATTGTATAGAAATTATTTTCATAAATATATTTTATTTTTATTTTAGATATTGTCTTAATTTATGAAGTGTCTTTAATTTTCATTTGGTTTCCAAAATATCTAAAACCAATAATATAAATCATGATACAAAAAAAAAAATAGGGGTAGAGCCGTTCTTTCTTTTCGTCGCCATACTAGCCTTCTGACGTTTGAGCGATTTAATATTTTATTGTGCTACCATATCTTCTAAAAAAAAAAAATCTGAATTTTTGATTGTTTTAATTTAACTTTAAATTATATTTTCAAGTAATTGATACATCAATTGAAATAAAAGAAAGGAAATAAATTTTAATTTTGGGTTCATAATAAAGATTATTTACACACATTAGTATTTTTATAATCCATTTTACGATGTTTGAGTGACTTATTGGTCATTATTTTAGCTGTACATTCATCGCTTTATATTTCCAAATTTAAATAATAACAAAAATTAAATACTGCTACTGAATCGTGTTAAATACCTTTGTTTAAGGTAACACAAAGGTAAAAATCCTATTAATAATAATGAAAATAATCTTTTTAAGATATATTTGATGTAACAGAAGTTTTTGTTCAAACAAATTACAATATTATGATAACAATTTCCTACATATATTTTTCCTTTGCTGTAATGCGGCAACGATTTTTCCCTTTGTTCATAAAAATATATATTTCAAAAAATCTTTTATACTTAAAAGAAAATTTCTCATGTCAAGATATAAATGATTAAAATCAAATAATCTTTTAACAAAATTTAAATTTTAATATGTTTGCTAAAAAAAAGAGACATAATTTTTTCTTTGCATATTATAAGTATTTTTGGTTTTTCTTCTTCTAAATAAAAACTTTTTTTGGAAAAATGCTTAGAATGATTTTATGTTCCTGTGAAAAATATATTTTAAAATAAATTTATTTTTTTTAATTTTTGATAATTTTGAAATATCGCAAATAAATATTCTTTCACACAAATTTTTTTGTTTAGGCAATATAATTCTCTATAATTTAAAATGTATAAAACAACTACTATAATCGAGTCCACTTCTAATCTATCTCTAGTTTTAATATTCCGAAAATTAATTTTATTATTCGAAATATTCTTATATATAAAACTAAATATCTTTAAGAGCAACTTAAATATGTTGGAAATTTTGAAATTTGAGGCAAAAAATTTACATATTTAAATTTTTTGCTTAAAAATATTTGGCGTAGAGACCAAAATAATACAATATGATCCTCTAGCAATTATACCGAACCATTTTTCTCCATTCGAAATTTATTTGAATTTTTCAAAACATACTTCGACAGTTTTTCAAATAGGTACTATTTATTTATTTTTAATAACAAAATTTTCCAACTTATTTGGATATAAACTGAAATTTTAGTTATGCCATTAAACACGCCTCTTAAAGTACTTTCTTACGAATGGATTTTTTTTTTCATTAAGTATTACTAAAACAACCTAGGTATGCCAATAGTGTCCATGCGATATGATTTAGCAAAATATGTTTTGACAAAATTGTCCCGTTTCCAACTACCATCGGCATTTGACTTAAATTTAAGGTCCCGATCAATTATATTTATCGCCGCTCTTATATCTATATATCCAAGATTTATACAAATTGCAATTTACTATGTATATAAAAACACAAAAATAAAAAGTGCAATTGTTGTCCATGAACTTTTTTTATTAAATTTATTTTTAATGCTCCTTTGATTTTATTATATAAAATAACAAAGAACTAAGTGTGTGTGTGATTCGCAATGATTCTTTCTCTTCCGTACGAAACTGTAAAATTCAAAAATGTTCGCTCTTTTTCTTCAAATTTTAAGACTATCTACTGCGTTGCCTATTTGTGGCACATCAATGAGACATAGCGCGAAATACGCACAATTGCAACAAGTATCAATCCCTGTTTCAAAGTTTGTGTTTCGTTGAGGGGCATACAGACCTCATCAAAAACCAAAAACAATTTTATCATCAAAATTCCCTGTGTTGAAAATCTGCACAATAACAAAGAAGATGTGGAACTTATCCATGAAGTCCAATTAGTAATATAAGATCAAATAAGAGCAAAAGATATAAACGTTCGAACAAAAAGTGTAGAGAACAGAAAAAAGTTAAGTAATTTTAAGAATTTTTTCAAAGTTTTTGAACTTTGAACAATAATTATGATTATAAAATAAGAAGAATAACCCATTTGTTTAAAGTAGTATTACCGCAAAACTTATTAAGGATTAAAATCAGTTTCAGCCAGATTAGAAATTTTTGATAATGGCCCATATGTATTTTTTATGGTAAGATCTTTTCTACCTAATGACTTTTAAAAAGTTTAAGTTGGTTAACAGGTATTGAAAAATTGGTTTTTATATATAAATCCCGTTTTTAGGAGTATATCGAAAATTCTAATAATGGTATAATAAACAGACGTTACAAACTAAAAAATTCGAACGTCGTTATTTTAAACTCATAAATATAATTGCCAGATTTATTTGACGAAAAATCGTCAATCGACTATTTGAAGTCATCAAAAAACCGTCAACATCAAAAATTATTTTTTTTTTTTTTTTTATGATAATAAATATTTTAGATGAAAATTTGGTTTATTGGAATTTGTTCTTTTGAGCAAGTCCTAAACGTATTAAAGATTAGAAAATATTTATAAAAAAGTGATTTGAATCTAATTTTTAAAAGTATTGAAAAAGTTGATTTTTGTAATTTTTTTAATGGAACAGTATATGTGAACTTATTAAAAATTACCTTGATTTTCACTTCTCTTATATGACAATCATGTGTTAAATTCATTAATGTTTCACCAAAATTAGAACTAGTTCCTGTTCATTAGCAATAATGAATTTGGTAATGAATAGTATGACCTTTTTTCGCTGGGATGGAATATGATAGCGTATTGGTTCTCACATATATTCTCTCTATTTACTTAGACAATTTTGAGAAGATTTTTTGTCTTAATTGATATTATTTATGTATGAATTAATTCATTTTAAAAAGCAAAATATAAAAGAAATGATGAAAGTAGTTCTAGATCTCCTTTTGGAAAAGATTGTCAAATTTAGGGCAAAAGTCGTCAATTCGCTAACAGGCCATATTTTGCACCAAAAATCATCAAATCTAGCAACAGTGATAATGAAAATAATTTTCGTAACAATATTATGGTTACTGGTATCATTTATATAACTGTACAAAAAGAAGTCTTGATATATTCTATATTTTTCCTATGTTTAGCTTATTCATACGCGTAGTTTGACTCTGGAGACGTTATATATTTTATTTTTGAAAATTGCTGCAGAAATTATAGAGAAACCGATCCGATATTTGTTTTTTCGTATTTTAAACGAAGGTTTTTTATATTAAATTTTAACACAATTTATGCTAGCAACACAATTGCGTCGTATGAATGTAGAATGTAGAACGTAGAAGCTACGTACGTAAGTCGTCAAACTAGAACACAACAACTGGAGTATACGTTGAACCTAAAACGTTAAATTGAAAAACAAAAATAAGGAAATACAATTAATATATTTATTGAATAACATTTTTTATTATTTGAAATGAAATTTTAAACCAAATAAAAAAAACGTTGGAAAAACTAAACAAAGTTTTTGCAACATTTATTTCGAACTAAAAGGTACGTCTACGACGCAATTGTGGATAGAATGAACGCTCAAATGTGTCTAGCATTAGATTTGGTTATTGTAAACGTGACTCTTTATTGGAAAAAATACCGGATATTTTCCTAGCGTATATAATTAAAAACATTTTTATTTTCATTAATATGTACTTTTTCAGGCTGGCAACTATAGCTATACGACTTAAAGTTTACGTCATTTAATTTAAAGAGATAATTAAAGAAAATCTCTTATCATTATCTGTTAACTTAGTTAACATCAACAGCTGGTTATATACTGTTAACCGGAAATGTTAAACTAAATAACACAAACATTATAAAACCGGCTCACCTAATTAACAGAAATCAACAACAAGAAAAAATAAACAAATACCAGGGATGGAAAATTAAAATATTTTTCGGTATCAAAAAAAAAAAAAAAAATCAAATGGTACTTTTTCACCCTCAGAGTACTAAGATTAATTTGATTTAATGTAAAACTCAAGTAAAGTCATTTTTATGCTATAAAATCATTAAATTTTAAACATATTCACAAAAGTGATCGTGTTTCCAAAAAACAACATTTTCACCACTTTAAAAGTAGAACTAAAAGCATATTTTGTGGTTTTTTAAAAAATATTAATAATTAAAGTTAAAAAAAATGAAAATAAATGCATTTTTAGCAGGAACTATGTTAATAATTTCTAAGTAAACAGAGAAAAAAATTCATATATTTTATAATTTTGCGAATTTTGCAAAAATGATGCTAAAATTTTAATTTAGTTTTATTAGATTTATTCAAGCCTTCTTGACTTTTTATTGATATCAAAAAATGTAAAAAAGTGTTAATATTTAAGACATTATTCTTAAATATTATAAATTAAAATCAATTTAAGTAAATTGTTATATTTATGCACAAACTTTTTTCTGTGTAAGAAATTAAATAATATGAACTGAAATCAATGAAAGTAAATTTTTATATTTATTATTTATATATTTTTTCTGTGCAAATAAAAACTTCACAAACATAAAATCATTTTTATTATCTTTTAATAATGCTAAAACAGACTTCTTATAAAAATATTTAATAAACATAGTCTTAAGAGAAGTACTTCAAAAGCTATGAACAAGAAGCATAGGAAAGGATGACAAGCATGGGTCGAAAAATAACTTCTGCAAATCTTTTTTGGCACTAATTGCTGCTTTCTAATAAAAACACAATTTTACAATCATGATATTTTCAGCTCCTTTTTTATCTTGTAACAAAGTTCAATAAAATATTTTTCAAAGACAAAACGATTCCTTTGCCAAAAATGTATACTTTATTTGATAACTTTGAAATTCGGAGCATTTCCACTGGAATTTCGTTCACAGAACATAAGAACTTGTTACATGTGGTGATGGTTTTTTATATGAATTCGCATTCACAATTTTAAAAGAAAAGAGTTCGTTTATTCTAAATGAATGCATTATATTCAGCAAAAATTTTTTTTTGTAATTAGTTTATTTTAATTATAAGTTTACTTATTTTCTTGTTTAAGATAAATATTTCAAAAGAATTTAATCTATTTCAAGTATTTCATAGTTACTTATGAATATCAAGTGTAAATCTGAAACGAAGATACAAATTGAAAATGTTATATAAAATGAATACTAAATATTAAAGGTATCTATATGAAAAATAAATAATTGAAATTTTATATACATTTAAAATGAAAACAACAACAACTACAGTACTTTTGAATAATAAATAGTATCAAAAATAGTACGATAAGTAAAGATTTATATAAAATAAATACTAAATATTAAATATTAAAGATATTAAAGGTATCTATTAGAAAAGTAAATATTTGAAATTTTACGTACCTTCAAAATTTTTTTTTGAAAAAGTTTTCGTTTAAATCGAATTAGAAATATTTAACTAAAAGTTTGAAAGTATCAAATTATTCGCCGAAGTGCTACAGTACTTTTGAATAATAAAGAGTATCAAAAAAAGAACGATAGTATCAACTTTTCCATCCCTGACGGCTACCTATGCTCTTTATAAATGACTTTCTCTTCGATCGAACAGTTATCAGCAGATATTCAAAACGACAATACGTAGTAACGGAAAGTGATCATTTAAAGTTTTCTATAAAGTAAATTTTACAACAAAAAGTTATAACAATAAACTTATTTATCTGTAAATTAAAAAACAAAATAATTAAGATTGGAGAGTAAAAAATTACCTTAAATTAAAAAAAAATATATGTGTTTGCATGAGAAATTATCGCTTGACTACTTATGTAAAAAATGAAAATATCTAAAACAAAAAATAATTAGGTAGATGTAATCCATTAGTTTAACAAACGCAAAAATAAATTAAACTATACCTACGTTTAAAAATATTTTTTTTTTTTATATTTTTGGTGTATTTTTGTTGGTATCACTTTGTTTTGTGAGTGTAACCTACCTGTTGCAATCACTTCGTGAATCGGTGTATCTATGAGTTTTGTTGATATTTTGTTATTTAATTTTACATGAATATTATTGTTGGAGGGAATGAGTAAGCACTTACTATATTTTTTTTTTTATCGTTTACATTCATTTTCCAAAGTGTGTGTGTATCTTTGTCTTTTTTTATTTTTACTTACATATGTACATAGTTTTTCGAGTGTTGAAATCTCTCCGTATTTTGTTTTATTTTTTATGGATTTCAAGAGTTTGTAAATATTTATAAATCTTTTCTTTTTTGTTTTTGTTGTTGCCAGTTATACAGATATTTCTTAATGGAATATTTGTGATAAATAAACAAAAGCTTAAAACAAAATAATAAAATTTTAAAAGACATATACAAAAAAAAAAAAAAAAAAAAAAAACAAAAAAAAAAAAAGACAAAAAATAAGAATTGAAGACGAGTCCGTAAATTTTGAAGAAGATTTTTTAATTAATTAAAAAATAAATAAATAAATAATTAAATAAATAAAGTAAAAGAGAAGAGCAAGTAGCATCATCAAGTCAACAAACATTCAATATGAGTAACATACGTCTTTGGGATATGTTAAAATTTAGCGTCAAGTGAGTATAAAATAATTTATAGTTTCATAAAACTGAACATTTTTTATTGCTTGGTTCGTTGTTTACGTTATCTTTTAGTAATTTTAATAATTTAAATTTTAATAATTTTAATAATAATAATTTTAATTTAATTTACTCAAAAATATTACTGAATATGCTATATTCAAAACTTTGTTTTATTGACCCAATTTTAAAAATTTCTAAATGCTAAAAATAATTCCCAGAAGTCTAAATTATGTTATTAGATCAAAATAATATTAAAAGCGTAAGCATTCAGGCATATTGTAAATACATTTTTGAAAGAAAGCTGGATAATGAAAATTTTGCTTTTTCTCAGCGGATTTGAATTTGTTATTAAAAAAATTAATAAACTTCTAATCTAAAACTTTCTGAACTAACTGCAATTTTCATTTTATGTTATCAAAACTATTGTTACATCTTTAATATTTATCGATTTTTTGAAGAGACAGAAATACTTAAGGACTAAATATCTTGAAAATTATATATAATTTTTTTATATATAATTTTCAATTTCTTGCGGAAAAAGTAAATGAATATCGTTTGCTTTGCTGTCTTAAATCGCGATATAAATATAAAATTTATAAATCAAGTAATTATATCGACATTTTATGATGCAAGTTTTAATGAAAAATAATTTCGAAGCAATATAATGGAATATGTGGTTATAATAGTAATAATAGTAATTAGTTAATTCGATAATCGATAAGTTTTAAATAATTTTTTTTCTAAATGATTGACCACACCGCAATGTTTTTTTATTTAAGTTGAAAAAATATAAAATAATCCCTACGATATTACCCAATCATTGCAAAAATATTTTTTTGTGTGTTTAACTAACATATTAAGAATTCTTTTGAAAAAATTACAAAAATTCTGTAAAAATATATTTTGGAAATGGAAGAATATTAACACCTTTTTTGAAAATGACCGCAAAAATGTTAATTTTTTCCACTTCAAATTAATATAACTTTTCATCGGATGGATATATTTATATGATTCTTGCAGCAATATTATTTAAAATTTTGTAAGAAATCCAGTAGATATTTTCAAAAAATTTTAGGTCCCAAATTAAAGCCCCCATGTTAAAAAAAAAAACTTAAAAAAATGAGGCCAAGAATGAGGTTAAAATTTAAATCTACCTATATTCAATTCATTAATGAATTTTTGGCCAATTTTTTTAAAAAATGGTATGCCCACCCTCTATTTCCATAACCCGTTTTGGTACCACTGTGCTACGGTGGTGAAGTTTTTTGTCCGAATCGATTTAAAAAACTGTTTTTCTTATCAGGAAAATTTAGCTACAAAGTATTGCTAGGTATTTTGAGGTCCAAAAAGTAGTTTTAGCTCTAATGTATGGTCGTTTAAACCTTATTACTTATGATCATTTTACTTTATATTCCTTAAATAAAGGCGATTTTAGTTATAATTAACAGAATGCGTATTTCGATTGCAGTGTTAAATGAAGTTTATCTTAAAATGCTTCTCACTATAATGCACAGTTTCGCAAAATTAAAAAATTAATCTATAATTGCTAATCGGTTGGTCAGATTACCACAAAAAGTTAACATATCGTAGCAGGAGTATCCGGATTTTAGTTAGTTTTTGTTTCTTCGATTTAAAAAAATGTTTCTATATTTCTCAAAGCACTCATTAAGTCCTTTAAAAAGACGCAATTTGCATCCGATTTATCCAAATTTGTTTCCTTAGTTAATAAAAAGTCAGTAAACAAATAAAATACAGTGATAAATCACTCGATAAATGGCATAATGTATGTTATCATTGAGGACATCATAAATCAGTTTAAAAATGTGTAATACGCCCTGAAAATTTTCGAATATATATTTTTTATGTTTTGGCCAAGTTTTGAAAGCAAATTTTTATACATCTAAAAAATAATAAAATTTGCCCACAATTGTTTGAATTTAACTGCGATTTATTATATATTTTTTTTTCTATGAAAGCCTATATAATAATTTAGTATTTTCTTTGGTGGAAGAAAGTTTGCACTTTTAGTGAGATTTTTTGGTACATTCTAGAGAATTTTTGGCAGAAATTCCAAAATAGTAATTTAACAAATGGTAAAAAGTGAATGATAACAGACCTAGTATTCAAGAACATACACACTCTGTTGCAGAACTATAAGTATACCCTATTATTGCCGATTTCTGGAGAAATAAAAGTCGTAGAACAATAAAAAGTGGCAATATGTAGAAGAAATTGAAATAGAAAATACTTCTATAAAATTTTTTTTTATTACCATTGTTTCATAACTATAAAGACACTTAACCAAAAACTTAACATTTTTGGGAAACACAAAGAGCAAAATATAAAAAAATATAAATTAATAATAATGATGTACAGCTGTATTTTTAAATATTGGAAAAAATTATCACCGGCGTCCATTTCGCTAGTGTTGCCACAATGCATCAATTATTGGTTATTTCAGATGAAAAGAATTTTCATATATTTGATTTTCAGGGTAAATCCGACGGACCAGCATTCTTCAAACATGGGTTCTGATCCTAAAATCATGCTGACAATTAAAATTATTAAATTTTTGTAATGTATCCATATTTTTGTCAGGCCAATATGGACTGAAGCGTTTGTTTTGATGGAAAATAGTCTCATATCATATGGTTGCAGAAATAATGATATTTTTTTGTATTAATAAAATTTTATTTCTGGTAAAAATATTTAAAAACATAAAATCTTTGTAGTCAACTATATTAAAATTTTGATTGAATGTAAATATTGAATGATAAAACAAAAACATTATTATCATGAGCATAGTATTATTAAAAATGATGAAAATTAACAATGAGAACATAATATTATTGTAGTGGAAATGCCGTAACCATGTTTTTTCTATACGTATATAGACCAACTTGTTAATTGAGTCGCATTCCATTCAGAGATGTAGAGATTTTCTCTTAAAATTCGTACTATTTTATCTACGATCCTTCAGTCTGTAAATCAACTTTTTCTTCAGTTATCAGGGTTTCTTTCGGTGATCGTGAACTCCTTGCGTTTTTTTTTTGTGACTCAAAAAACTGTATTTGACTCTTACCTGCACTCCTATCAATTTTTTTAAATTGTCCAAATGTGTATTGGACAGTGTTGCCAGGACAGTCATAAAAAATGCTAAATTGGACTTTAAAAAAGGTAAAAAAAGCTAAATGCCAAAAAAAAAAAAAAAACTGAAAAAATTAACATTACTTTTAATTTAAAAACTTTTTTCCCCGTTATTATTAGATTATGATACCTTTCAAAGATATTTAAATAAATCTATAAACATAGGAAAATCACCTATAAAATGCTCGTACAAATTTGAATAATATTTTATATGAAAAAATACCCAATATTTTGAAACGATTTTTGTAATTTTTGGGCTGTAATTCGTTTTGGATTTTGGATTATACTTCAATTATATTCATAAATAGTTTTAATGATTAGAGAAGTATATTTAAAAAGAAGTTAGTTTAGTTATGTTTTATTTAGGGAAAATTCTCTAGCGAAAAATCGTGAAAATAAATACACAAAAGTTATAAAATTTTAGCTGTTTTAAAGAAATGTTAAAAACCAAAAAAGACTAGAAAAAAGCTATAAGCTAAACAAATTTCGAGACTAAAAGCAAAATAATAATAATATATTTAGCCTCAAAAAGGCTAAACTGCATGATTTTTGTTCAGTTTTTATAGATCGAATATAAAAATCATATTTATGGGAATATTTTAAAAAGAGAACACTAGATTCTAAAAATTTGATTATGTTGAAACAAGAATCAAGCAAGTGGTTTAGTTCGACATTTAAAGGGAATACAAAATAATCGGCTTGAAAATGAGAAATTCAAAGAAGAATCTCCTGAAAAAGTTCGTAAACCTTATAAAACAAACAAAATTTAAGCTCCAATGAAGATGTGGGTTTAATAGTAACCAAACTAGTAGATTTTAATAGTAGAAACTAGTAGTAGATATTCGAAGCATTAGCTATTATTACATAAATCAGCCATTTTTAGTAAAATGAAAGGAACTTGGTTTTTACGCAGCTGATTTGTCTAGAGCGTGTAACAAAAAATATCGGTATAAAAAATCAAAGAGCGTTCAACTCACAACTGAGGCAAATACAGTTCTTAATAAATAATATTGATTTACATATATACCTATATAAAAAACAATTTTAGAAATACAAGTCGATTGTAGTGTATCGAGTTTAACAAACATAAGCAGTATAGTGATCTGATTGCAAATATCAACCGAGCTAAATATTTTTCTTGGTGCGTAAAGAGAAAATCATCATCCAAAACAACTGTTTTGGTACCCAAATAAAATCTAGTTCAATTTTGGACTTTCCGAACAAAATTTATTAGTAATAATGGCAAAAGAAGAAGCACTTTTTCATATTACTTTCACTTACAAAACACGTTTTTTTAGTAGGCGTGGTTTATATTGGGCTATGGTATATGGACCGGTTTTTTTGAAATGAGATACAATATTGTTTTAATTTTAATGTACTTTAAAATATGTCTATGTACTATTTTTAAAGAGCTTCTTTTTATGGTTTCTGTCACACATTGTTAATTTTTTGAAATTACATAGACTTTTTTAATAAGTGTTGCGAAATTAGTAACTTTTATACATGGTATATGTATGTTTTTGGGGCACTATACATATAACAAAAATTTCTAATTTTATTTTTTTTACTTTATACTTGTGTAAGTAAAAAATTATGTGTAGAATTTTAAAAAATATTATTAGTGATGCAATTTTATTTCTGCATTTCCAATATATGTGTGTATGTATGGATGTATGTATGTATGTATGTATGTATGTGTGTACGTATGTATGTATGTTTGTATGTGCAAATATATATGTTAAATCCCTTTAAAAACTTCAATAACACTGCAACAATAAACAAAAGTAACCAAATCTATCTACTCTAAAATAAAAATGTTACCGCAAATAAATATGATTCAGAAAACTTTCATTATTTTTGAATTTTTTACCCTCAACTATACAAAATACACATCTTTACTGAAAAATATAAATAAATTATATGTATAAGCATAAATAGTTAGTTGCCTATATAACAGTGCCTATAAACAGTGGATATATTACGTTATAATGCTGAATGACTATTCAATTTATTAAGTTGTTTTTGGCGGCATACACACTTAGTTTTAAAAATTGTATATATACTCAGTTTTTATTCAAATAAAAAAGCAAATGCTTGTGTGTGGTGTATTTTCATTATTTTTATACCCACCATAAAAAAACATGCGGATATATTGGGTTTATCATTCCGTGTGTAACACGTCGAAAAAGTCATAAAGTATATATATTCTGGGTGCTGGTAAGATTCCGAGTCGATCTAGATACGTTCGTCTGTCTGTTGGAAGGGATAGGGCTCGGTAGCACCATCTAAGGGACGATATTTGTCTTATATAAGGTATTTTGGTATTGAAAATGGCCAAAATCGGTTAAGATACCAGTAACACAGGGTGTCCGTTGTATGTGCAGTTCATATTTTTCGGCTGAAATATCTTAAACAAAAACATATACGGTAACAAAAATTTTACACACTGTGGGCGTGATCCCCCCACCTCCCATATAAAGTAAGACATCAACAAAAATTTGAACAAATAGTTCAAGGACCAATGTAAACCCGGAAATAGCAAATGTGCGTGGTCCGCCACTTTACCGCCTACCTCACATATAAGGTGAAATTTTAAAAATCAGTTAATAAACAAAAAAATTATGGGTAAAATACAAGAAATACAGGAAGTCCATTGTAACTTTATTTCATACTTTTTGGCTGATATCTCCTAAACAGAAACATATACGACAACGAAATTTGCTCAGATAGTTCTAGGACTGATACAGAATCAGAAACCAAAAATGGGCATGTTCAGACCACTTAACCATTCCCTTCCCATTCTCCCATATGAGATGAAATTTTAAAAAATTGCAGATGATAGGTATAAAGATTCGGCCAAGCCGAATATAACATTCTCACTTGTTTTTTTTTTTAACAGCACTAAGAAAACGTGGTTTTGCAAGAAATTTATACCAAGAAAATAAATAAAACAACATACTAGAGTTTTGGCTAAATTGGGATTTAAAATTGTGATGTTGCAAAAATTTGTGACTAGATTTTGAGACATTTTATTTTTGTTTAACAAAAAAGTGATATAACTTGTTGTTAATATACAAAGTCTCCCAACAAAACTTTCAATATTACAAAATTTATGAAGCTGGTTTTTTATGACCCATATTATAGAAGCATTAAATGGATAAACAATAAAAAATGTAAATAATACATGGGAACACTTTAATTAATTCAATTACGATTTAAATATTTGTAAGTTGAAGTTTTCAAAGAGATTAATTGCAAACAAATTGGTAATTTCGTCATGCACATAATAGCGACAAAAGCAATACATGATATCAAAAGTACTAACATCGTAAAGTTGGGGAAGTGTTCGATATTATTTTAAATAGATTTAAATTTATAAATCCCACTTGAGAGATTTTTGTTTCTAATTTTAGTTACATGGTTTATCTATGGAAAAATGTCATTTAATCTAACTTGGCACAAATTTAATTATTAAATTATTATTATATTAATATTATCAGCTTTAATTTTGTCAATTGAATTATAAACAATTGTGTTTTTATTCCATTTATTTAGTTCATAGAACAGCGCTGCAGTGTCAATTTTTATAGCATAATTTGTTAACTTAAGCACATTCTACACGCTTAATGATTTTAAGAGGTACTCACAGTAATGCAATACAAATAATTGAATTTGTTTTAGAAATGATTTTAAAATAAATAGAATAATTATATTATTCTATTTATTTAATTAATGCCTAATTAAATTCTATCAAATAACAATTTTGTCTATAGTATTAGAACCCTCTCATTATTTAATTGAATAAATAAAAAAATCAAGATAATGTCATAAAACGAAGACTGCACTTTTCATATTCAACAACCATTAGTGGTGAGCAAGTCCTCAAAAATGTTATCCGGGATTATGTGCGGGCAACAATTGACAACTGAGAGAGATTTATTAGCACCTGCATCACTTAGGATTTGGAATTCAGAAATTCCAGGTTGAGAAAGCCGAGACAATAACTGTCCGAAAATCCTGGAAATGAAAATTTTTTTTTTTGAGATCCATTTTAAAACTCATAATCATTATGATCCCTGAATTTAAATAATTGTGTTCTTTTTAATGCTTTTTATTTGTTTATTTAGATATTCTAATAAAACATTGATTTGAACAATTATAATAATTAAATAATTTAAAAAAAAGAAACTGAAAAAACTCCCAAAAATTATTGGTCTGGTAAAATACCTGATTAAAAATATTGCGATAAGAAATTAAAAATCATTGTGATAATTTCATATTAACTTTTCCGGTAATGGGGTCGTCCTCAACAAAACGAGCAAGTTTTAGTATTAGTTTTTGGAATCGTTGAAAAGGGGAAGATTATTAGATGTCAAATTAAGGAAAAGAATTTTGCGCTTAATGCAGTTTTTTTTTTGCAAATTTTAAAAACAAAATAATTTGTATTGTATGAATAAAAATTTTTATAGCTTATTACACCATAGGGGGTTGGAATAATATGTGTTTATGCTGATGTTTACAACGTATAAATAAGTTAGTGCAATGTTCACCTCAAAGTGTAACGTTCAACTCAAAATCACTTCCTGAGTCGAGGTGACGATGTCCATCCTTTCGTCTGGCTGGCTATCTGTCAATGTAAGTCAATGTATAGGTCCACTTTTTTAAGATATCGCAATAAAATTTGGCATGTATAATTAATTTGGTATAATGACGAATTTGACTGAAACTTTTTCGGATCGGACTACTATTTCCTCCGTTCTCCATACAAATTTCCTTCCGAAATATGATTTTAAGCTCTTAAATAAAATTCAGCAAAAATAAGTTTTTTTATAAGCGTATATAAGTGTGCCAACTTTCAGGAAGATCGGCCCTTAATTTATATGGGAGTTATATAAGCTCAGTTCTGAAAATTACTTTAACTTTAATGAAAGTCGAAAGCCTATTGACAAATTTAATGGTGATCGGTTTTTAACTGACCATCGCCTTCATGTAATAGCCCCATCTAAGAGTCATAATAACATGCATAAAAGCATACAAATTTTAAAAATTTATAAAAAATAATAAAAAAAATTCCTATCGTTAAATATAGTTTTAGAAAAGTAAGTGTATCCTTTCGTGGGGCAAAAAGAGGCAAAACATTAAATGCGCCTAGACTTAGAAAATGTCAGCGCATCAAATGCATATGTTTGCTAAGAATCCAAGGGAGGCCAAAATATACTTTTTCTCTTTCAAAATCGAATGAGTTATTTGAAATTTATTAAAAAAAAAAACAGTACGATAATATTTATTTAATTATTAAAACTGTAAGTAATGGAGACTTGAGATAATTCCATTGTATTTAAAACAATCGTAAGTGAAACGCAGGAAATGAAAATTTTCAGAAAAATTACATAAAATGATATTTTTTTTTTAACTTTAAAAATAATGAAGTTAAATAAAAAAATACAAATAAATTCTTAGCTTGATCCGTGTGCAAAGCATCAGAGTATAAATTAAAAAAGTAATTATGGAGTTAATAGAGAAAAGTCTTAACTTTCAAGACATTCTTTTTTTGCAAAAAAAAAAATTATTTTTTTATATAGACTTTTTGCCAAGTTTTATTAAATAGGACCACTATGTGCAATGTAGTTAACAAAGACATTTTTCGAAGATTACAGATTAAAATTTGGCTAACAAGAAAGGTTAAAAATAAATTATCTAATCGCTGAAAATATTTATTGCCATCGAAAAAATTAACATATATATATATACACTTTGTTAGATTCCACTACTAAACAGTGATTGATTTCGTCGAATTACACTGGCCGACAAAAAAAATCTTTTCCAAAGGTCATCTTAACATATTTTTTTTATATGCTCAATATTTTCGGAGTTTTTTAAAAATTAGTGAAATTAGTGTACAAAAAAGATTGAAGATTTTTTTCTTGAAAGTTCTTTAGAAATTATTGTAAAATATATATATATATATATATATATTTTTTTTTGCAAAATTGGAGATATTTTTTTCTTAAAATTTTTTAGAAATTAATGTCAGAAATTTTTTTTTCGCAAAATTGAAGATTTTTTCTTATATTATTTTTGTGAAAATGACAAAAATGTATCCGTTTTTCATTTTTAGCATAAAGCTAGTAGTACTAACGATTACGGAAATATTCAACTACACTTTCTGTAATGCAAATATCATAACCTTTCTAAAAACGACTGCAGAAAATTTTAAAAATATTCTAAGCTTCAAACTTTTCTGACAGATTTTTTTTAAGAAAAAAATAAAACCCAAAAATAATAATCAAAATTCATTAAAAAACCCAACTGTTGTACACTGAGTCCATTGTCGGTATAATTCAATTATAAAGAAACACAAATGTGTGGAGATTTCTCTAAATATTTGCCGAATTTTAGGCCCTATTAAATAAAATTAGAAAATAAATTTCGAGGAATGGGTTATAACGCAAAAATATAAAAGTGATCAGAAAACTTTTTCTCTGCAATACAAAATCTACAAGAATTGTTATATAAAACATTCAAATATTGTATAATAAGTTCCACTTTATAAAACCACCACAAATGAATCAATACATCAATACACCTAATGAATATAAATATTAAATTCACTCTTTATAGAGTAGTTTAATCTCTACGTAACAATATTAATATACGTAAGTATTTTTATTACATTATTCGCACAAGTTATACATTTAACCTTGTACTTTGTACCATGTACAGCATTCAATTTGTCAATAAATCACTTTTATAGTTTATCAGGAATATTTTCAAGTGTTTACACAATTTATATTTAATCAATAATGTAAAAATTAATAACCACATTGAAGTGTTTTTAATTATTGGACTCCTAAGCAGTTAATATTTAGTCATCATGACTTGCGCTAATATTGTTTTAAAAATCCCAGTAGTTTTTGGTGGCTGTTCCGAACTACCGACAAAACTAGGGCACCACAAGTTACTTCATTGATTTGTGATTATTCACTTCAACATTGGCATGTTCTAGGAGGAAGTCAATTGCCATCTCAACTTTTTTGAACACACAATCAATTCCGCAGTTACGAAATTGCACTTTTTTGTACACATAATCATTTTACTGTTTTCAATTTTAATTTTCTTTTTGTTTTCTTACCACTTACCATAGGATCAGTAAAGTGGCAATTGCCATCATGCTCATTGGTAACTGTGCACTAGAGTTCATCTCCCGGGGTTTCCGTCCCGCTAAATTGTTTGCATTTCCCGCTTTCCTAGAAATTCACAGTAATTTATATTTTTTCTAATTTCTATTCTAGTACATAAATATTTGATTCAAAACAATATTATTGTACTAGAAAAATTATTCATGTTTTAAAGCCAATCAAACTGGCTGTGGAATGAATGTCTAGCTGTAATACAAGTTTATTATCTGCGAATTCCGTTTTGTATATATTATGTAACGAGATGAAGTTCATTCCCTTATTGCTTCCCTCATGGAAAATGTTTCAGGCTACACACGAAATAATTGATGAATGAAGAGGAAAGAATTGTATACATTACATTTTTTTAACAAATCCTCTGACAATATATTTCAATATGAAATAAAATTCTCCGTCATTGGATATGCAGAAAATTAGTTTGAGGAAAGCATAGAGTTTCTTTCATAACAAGAAATTTCATTAATAAAATAAAAAGATAGGTTAACAGTTTTTAAGACACATTTTAAATAAAATAAGTAATGTCCGTTATTACAGATTTTTCAAGTTTTTGTTCTATGTTTTTTTTTTGTTTTTTTTTTTTTTTTTGACAAAATATTGAAAAAATAAATAAATTTAAAATACCTTTTAAATCAAATTTTTTATAAAACTTTTTCTCTAAAATGTATTTTAAATTTAAAATTTGTTGCTGAATACTATAGTAATATAGTATAGTAAAGAGCCTCATGAAAAAAAACTTGCAAATATACCCCTCTAGAAATGAAGATTAGTATGTTTGTATATGATTTCCAAAATATTACATTTGAATAATTTCATTTACATGAGCTGGAGACCTTTGGAAAGGTCTATTCTAATAATATTGAAAATTGTAGGCAAATGTCCCTACATATTACACCTAAGTATTCATTAATGTATGAAAATTTTGATAAAGTCTTTTAGAACCGTGACCAACTTAACCTATTATGGAGCGATGATCCTAAAATATTATTTTTGCTGCAAAAGGATTAAATGATTGCACATATCAATAGTATTAAATGAGGCCTTTACAATTATGTCCTTAAATCTCAATTACAATGGAATGGCAATATTCAAACTTTAATAAAATAGTGTTTAAGACAAAAAAAAAAAAAAAATCATAGAAAATTTTACTAAAATCTTAATTTCGTGAGAATCAAAACAAATATCAAAACATGTTGGCTATTACATGTTGTAATTTTTTGACAAAAGTTAAAAATTGTGTACACTATTGATCGTATATCGCTGGGTTTTTATGTCATATAATAAGCCATATATCATGACAAGTGATGCACAAACCTAGACTTTATTCACAATTAAGTAATAGATACAAAATATTGGACATACACGTCCAAGAAGTTTTTGTTCTGAAGTAGTTTTTTTTACCCACTTCATTAGGATACCACCAGCTACTTTATTGACTTGTGACTATTCACTTTAACATGATCAACTGCCAGCTCCACGACTATGTGGTTGCACAGTTTAGCACACACAATCACTTCCACAACTACCAAAGGGTAAGTAAAATGGCATGGCTCTTTTTATCACACAAAATCATGTTAATCGTTACAGTCAGTAAAAAAATTTTGTTATTTTCTTTTCGTTTTCTTCTCGCTTATCAATGGGCCAGTAAAATGTCATTGCTATCATGCTCATTGGTGACAGATTGGAGTTAGCTAAGTAGTTAGATACTAGTGAAATTTACCGTCAAAAAAGAATTAATTGCCACTAAAAAACTTAGTTGTAAACGAAATCAACTTGTCCATTAGTTTTCATGATACATATGTATATGGCTTATTTTATTCGTAGAATTATCTAGATTTATGATCAAATATAAATGACTAAAAATTTGTAACAATTTAAATTTTTAAAGAATTTTTTCCTAAATGACTCCAAAACTGTTGAGCAGATGGAAAAATAATGTTAAGAAAAACCGTTCTCGAGTTATGGTGAAATACTAGTGTAACCATCTTATTTAGGGATGTCATATTAGTCATGCCCATATATATATATATACATATATATATGAAAAAAACTATTGGCAAAAGAACCTAACTTTAAAAATAAGTTAGTATTTTTTTTTATTTTAATTCGGATTGAGTTCACAACATTTTTTAATTTTTAAAATTCTACTGCATTTAAAATTCCAAAAGCAACAGTTATATTTTTAATATCAATACATAAAAATATAATGTCAAAAATATTAAATAAGTAAAATTTTTTGTTTATAGAAAATTAACGTGTTTCGTGCATAAAAAATTTAGAAGAGTTGTGTAAAAATATAATAAACAATGTGAATGTGCGAACATGTGTTGTGATGTTTATTTTCCTTAAATTTTAAAGAGAGCCACCTTCCTATCTTTATAGCCTTTGTTTTATAAGTCGAGGTTTTAAAACCTTTTGCATGTAATTTACCTTTTTATATTAATGTAAATTTAATAATTACAAAAAAAATTTAAGCTCTATATAATTCTTTCCTTTGTTTGCTAAAAATAAACTTAAAATATGACTTATTTGCTGGTTAGTGGAACGTTTGCCAATTCTAAATAAATTACCTTTATTAAAATTTGGCAATAATCTTCTTGACCTATTGATCTAGTATTTACTAAATTTTATTTTTTAAATCTGAATTTAATTTAACGACATACAAAGTATAAGCGTCTAGAATAATAATTGTTAAAATTAAAATAATAAAAAAATAAAATTCATTTATGAGTATTAGTTTTTGAAAGATAACAAACATGTTAATATTATATAAAAATATTATAGCGAAGGAGTATGTAAATTGAAATGTAGGCTACATTAAAACTTAATTTTAATAAGGCCTTCATTTAATTGCATTATATTTAAATATTTATTATTTTTTTGCAACACTAGCAGAAACAAATTAAAACGTTTGATATACCTATAATGATTTTTAATGAAATTAAATTGATTTCTCGACTCCTTATCAAAATTAGAAATAAAAATAAAAAAAATATATATTGTGAAATTGTTCTCAAAGTTAAAAAGGAAATCGAAATATATTTGCTCTAATTTTAAGATATGTCCACTTTATCAAAAAAAAAAAAAAAAAAAAAAAAAAAGAAAAAAAGTATATGAATCCATTAACTTATAACGATTTAAAATAGTTGTTTCAATTAGTTCCTTAAATGGTTCTCATCGTTAGACTAGAATTTCAGAAATGAAACTGATTTTGTCTAATAAAAAATGTGTAGAGTATTACGTAGTCATTGAGTATTCCAGGTTATATAAATAATTCATTTTCACACAAATGATTGCAATACAAAAATCTTATTCTTTAAGTGTAAATATAAAATAAATTGTTAACAACACGTTATGCATACAAATAAACGCCTTAAAAATTCATAAAAAAAAGCAAACCAAACAACGAACAAAAGTTATAGGATTATTTGAAAATGTCGTATAATTTAAAATGCAAAAAACCAAAACAAAGAACCTAAATAATATTAAAACAATAAATTGAAAGAAACAACCACTCAGATACAAAGCAAGTACATTATAAATTGTTTTCAATATCATTATGACCATTAACAAAAAAAAAAAAAAAAAAATTACCGGCAAAAACCGGCATCTGAGTGAAAATATTACACAATATCTGCAGAAAAACATAAACATAAAACAAAATCAAAAAATTAAATAAAATACTTAACAATAAATTAAAACTTAAAATGAATGTCACGTTCTTCAATAATAATGATTTTATTATTATTACTTTTTTATTTAAGTATTCACTTTTATTTTTCTTTTATTTTTCAGGGCTATCGATTATAAAATCGAACAATATCGCTTAAACACAGGCGCTACAGTTACTGTCAATACTGCAAAAGGTCAAGTTAGGGGTGCCAAACGTTTGTCTGTTTGGGGTAATTCATATTATAGTTTCGAAGGTATTCCTTTTGCAAAACCGCCATTGGGTGAATTACGCTTTAAGGCTCCTGTTCCCAATGAACCTTGGCAAGATGTTTTGGATTGTACTGGGCCGGCGGAAATACCATTTCAGTCAAATATGTTTTTTAAGAAATATAAAGGTTCAGAAGATTGCCTGTATTTGAATGTATTTACAAATGAGGTTAGTATACTAGTGCACAGTTATCTCTTAGAGTTAAAAAGATATTTACGCTTGAGTTCTGAATTTCTGATTTTTTGCCTCGACATTATTTTTTTAAAATATTCTGTAATATCTAATACATATCAAAATAATATAAATTTATTTATTTGTTTATTATTCATTTTTTTTTATTATCTCAATTCGTCTAGCCGTGAAAAATGCTCAAAATCGGCACTCTGAAATTAGTGATTATTTTACAAAAAATATAGTACAATCTTTCACTTTTTCCTCAAAGATTTTTTAATAAAATTTTTTAAAAAAGAAATTTTAAATCGATTTAGATTTGCACCCTACCTAAAGGATTGGCCGAAAATGGTGAACTTTAGGAAAAAATCGTGTTTATTGATTAATAAAAAAAGTCACACGAGTTCTTTTTTTTTTAATTATTGGCGCTATTTATTTAAAAAATATATTTAGAACTTTCTGGCACTAAACTCCTTCCGTCCGACCAAAAACAAACGCAAGAGTATAGATTTTATTAAAAAAGTCAACTTTTCAAAAGACTTTTTCAATTGCATAGAAAAGCATTTTAGCTTTATATTTTTGTAATATTTCTTATACGAAACACATATCAGTCTTTCATTCCTCCAAAAAAATCATTTAAAAAGCTTTAACAAATAATTTTCGGAAACTTTTCAAAAATAAACAATATTTAATAAATTCAACCAATTATTACGAATATTATCTCGTTACACAAACAATTAGCGTTATCGTTTGGTGGCTTTAATCGCAATTTACTCCTTTTTCAATCACAGGTACATTTTGGGCCCTTTTTTAAAATGTAAATTTCGATTTTTTGATACTATGTGACTTTGTTATTTAAAATATCTCGACCCATTATATATTAATGCCAATAAAGAAATTAATTATTTTGAGAATATTTCAGAGTATAGTGAAGGAAAAAAAGATCCCGAAGAATTTATAAATCAACTGAACTGTTAAAAACTAAAGTTAATAATAGAGTTCGTAAAATTTAAAACATCAAATCGCGCATCTTTTTTGACCGGATTGGGAAAATTAAAAAAATAGATTTGATTATAACTTATATCCAAATTTATATTTTTAATTTGGCTGCATCGGCGGAATGTCTTTTTTCTAAATTATCACTAATGAAAAATAAATTATCCAACATACTTAACGTCAACACGTTTTAAACTGTGCTTTCAGTCCTAAATTTGTTAGACGGAGTTTGTAAGACTGGAGTGCGAGTGACGACCTCATACAAAAGTTTAATTAAAAAAAAGAGAATTTCATGCAATAATAAAAATTATTATAATTAAAATATTTTGTTGTTAATAAAATTGTGTTTAGTAGTTTTTCTTAACATACAATATTTTTTGTTTTTGTTTTTTATCAAACAAATTTTAGGGAGTTTTGTTAGGTATAAAAGCTTTCAAATATTCTTCTTTTTTGGCGACATTATTTTTCAAAATCCCCTTTTTTGGACACTCTTTAAAAATACTCAACGGTAACGCTACAAACAACACGTGCCAGTATAATTGTGTGTTACGTTTAGGCACATATGGAAATACACATTAAAGTATTGAATTTAGTGAGTTTTGATGCGAGTTGTAAGTTTTGAGGCTATTATATTTGGTCTGTTCGTAAATGCATAACTGCGCTGCATATTATGTGCGGTACATTCGTAAATGCAAACGGTGCTAATGTTGCAATAGTCTAGTATTCGAAAATGCAACATCAAAGCATATTATGCGTAAATATACACACAATACTAATCATATAAGAGGCTGATGATTACATTACCAAAAATATTATTCATTTAAGGAATTTGTAACATTTGTAACAGTTGATTTGCTTCAGCAGTGCAATCTAATCATGTGATGCTGTGCAGTGATGCATTTACGAACAGGTCCATTATCTTTTTAAAATGATCTATATAGGCATATTATATATCAGTGCATTGGTACATAAGTTTATTTTTGCACTCATTTAATATTTCATAAGTTTTGTAATAGTAGTGGGAGTTTTGTTTAAAAAATATTATTTTTTTTTTGTTTTTAACTTTTTAGTATTATTTAATTTCTTAAATTGACAAAAATTGATTGTTGAAGCTATTTGAAAAATTTTTGAGGAATGAAAGATTAATATTTGATTAATGTAATAAGTAAAAAATAACGGCATATTTTGCAAATATGTTTTCTTTTGTGCAATTAAAAAAAAAAAATCTTTTGAGAAATTTACTTTTTGCATAAAATCTGCACTGCTGCTGGGCCAGGCAGGAAGCAGTTTAGTGCCAAATTGATCTAAATATTTTTTTAAATAAACAGTATCAATAAATTATTAATCGATAAATATAATTTTTTTCTAAAATTTACCATTTTCGACCAATGCTGAATGTAGGGTGCAAATCTAAATCGATTTAAAATTTCTTTATTAAGCATTTATGAAGGCTTGTCTTTTAAAATACATAGATATTTTTTTTCTTTTTGTTAAAAAAATTTGAGAAAAAACTAAAATAATTGTATTATATTTTTGGTAAAAAATTCAATTTTTCATGATAATTTCAAAATGCTGAATTTAAACATTTTTCATGGCTATACGAATTGAGATAATCAAAAAATGTTATTAGCATATTATTTTGAAATTTTTTTAGAAATTAGAGAATATTGAAACAAAAATATTCCTCATATACCTCGGGACCTATTACCGAAAAACAAAATCGAAACAAAAAATCAAACATTTAAAATTCAAGCGTAAATATCTTTTTAACTGTAAGAGATAACTTTGATGAGTTTCAGATGAATGTTTTTTTTTTATCTCGCTAAGATCTTTACAGAAATATACAAATTTTTGAAATCGTACTTGATTTGTGGAACTTACGATTTCTTTTAAAACTTTTATACACTCGAGGTGGCCAACTTTGACACCCTGCAGTTAATATCGTATTATTTCAAAATGATTTTTCTAAAAGTGTAAGTCCTCCTTAGAACCCCCTTATATATTTCAATCCGATCCAAACGGTACTTTAGAAGATACAGATTTATTACCAAAATTGGCCTCATTGTGTGGTATTATAAATAAACATGATAAAATATTACTTCATTATATTTAAATACGAAAACAGGTTGTTTCAGGTAGTTAAATATATAAATAAGAAAACGTTGCATTTTAATTTGTATATTCTTTATACCTTTTACCGTTATACGAGTATTTTTGCTATTTCTTTAGTAGCTGGTATAAATATTTTAAATAGCATATGAGTTCACTCAACCACAAAAATGCCTAGAAAATCTCATAAAGATAATAAATACGAGTATTGGTTCGATTGATTCTACTAACTGTTTGAGCAATGATATTTTTAAGATAAAGAACAAAGTGATTAAAAAAAATTTAATTAAAAAAAAATAATAATTTTTAAGGGTTTATAAATCGTACGTATTTTTCATTTTTTAGAAATTATTGTTGTTTTTTTTTGCTTTTTTTCGAAAATTATTTATTTATTAAAAAAAGTAGTACTTTTTGAAACAATTTAAAGTTTTCTATGTAAAAGAATTTATCCGTATCTTATCTGTTGTCTTTAAAAAGTCAAAAATATGGTTTTTTTTTTGCTTTTTTACTCATAGAGCATCCAATTATTTATATTTTATCTTATTTCAAATCAATAAGTTGAAAAGAACTATAAAATTTTGAAATTCTTTTACTTAAATTAAAAAAATTTTAAAATTCAATGGTTTTCGACATTTTCTGAAATGAATTATGTAAGTGTAATTTTCTAAATTTTAATTCTGCAAACTTCAGCTAACAGTGGTCGCAAATAACAAATTTTTGAATATTTTTATACTTTATATTTTTTCGAATCAAAATAAATAGAACAATACGTTTGTAAAGTTTTTTTTTGCAAAGAATTTTAACAGCCTACCCGTAAATTTAGTCACATGAGCTGATTTTTTTTAACCAGAAACTTTTAAAGTCTAAGTCCTTCTCTATAGATATTCCAAATTACATCAAGATCGTTCAAGTAATTTAAAAGTTGTAGGTTTATTACCATTTATTTTACAATTATCCCCAATATGTAGTGATAAATTTTCCATGCTAAGCTTTAATTAAGTGTTGGGAGATAAACTCTTTAACCCGTTTGCTTAAAAGAATATTATTACCAAAATAATAAGTATTAAAGTCCATTTCAGATGATTTCATTAAACAATTTTTAAAAAGAAAAAATTCGACTAATTTTTTTCATTTTAAACGAACAATAAACAACACTTTAGCGTGAATCACTTTATGGCGGTTTAAAGTTGAAAATTAAAAAAAAAAAATTAAAAAATTCTTATTTACATTAAAAAAAAAACTAAGATAATTGTCCAATTTACAACTTCGTTATTGTGTTATTTTTTTAAATATTATGCGAAGAAAAATAAGCATGTTATTTTCAAATGAATATGTGTTATTTTCAAATGAATTAAACTATTATAAATGTCAGATTTTTTGTTATTTAATTTTTTCCTTTTTTCTAAATACTTAGATTTTTAATGAAAAATGCTGATGAAAATCTTATTTTTTTTTTTGAAAAATCAGATTTTTATATATTGCAACACCCATCTTAGACTCAGAATCACTTTCTGAGTCGATTGAACGATATCTGTCCGTCTCGCAGGTTGCCTGAATGTCCAGCTGGCTGGTAGTTAGTTCATATATAACTTATGCACAAAGTACTAGTCGTAATTTAAAACCTAATTTGATGAAATTTGGAAAATATGAGAAATTTTGTATAGTGACACAGCCTATTGAAATTGAAAATTCAGATTTTTATATATTGCAACACCCATCTCAGACTCAGAATCACTTTCTGAGTCGATTGAACGATATCTGTCCGTCTGGCAGGTTGCCTGAATGTCCAGCTGGCTGGTAGTCAGTTCATGTATAACTTGTGCACAAAGTACTAGTCGTAATTTAAAACCTAATTTGATGAAATTTGGAAAATATGAGAATTTTTGTTTAGTGACACAGCCTATTGAAATTGGTTATTATCGGTTCATTATTTCACCTAGCCCCCATGCAAATGCTATATTATGTCACTATTTCAGAAAAATTTGGTACAAATAAGTTGTATTCAGTATCAAGGTAATATTTGATACATGTTTTATATAAACAGAAATAATAGTACCAAGAATTCATAAGGATCAACCCATAATTGGCCATAGGTCTTATATAAGGCCATTTCTGAAAATCTCGAAAATCGTTTTGAGTCTCAAACGCAATTTAATTTTTACTTGTTATTATTGATAAATCGATTTTTTTTTGTGAAAAATTCGATTTTTAGAAAGAAATCAATTTTAAGTAAAAAATCAAATTTTTAGTGAATAATCAGATTTTATTGAAAATTTAAATTTTTGTTGAATAATCAGAGTTTAATAAAAAAATTTTATTTTTGGTGAAATTTTTGAGTTTTTGTAAAAATTTAGATTTTTTAGATTTTTATTGAAAAATATAATTTTTAGTCAATAATCAGTTTTTAGCGAATTTGAATTTTTGGTGAATAATAAAATTTTTAGTTAGAAATTGAAATATTGAATCTAACTTCTAGTAAATAATTGTTTTTCTTTTTTTTTTTTTGCTAAAAATTTGAATTTTTGGTGAAAATTTGAATTTTGGTAGAAAATTTTGTAAAAAAAATGTTTAATAAAAAAAATATTTTTTTTTAAGAAATCAACATATTTTGAACAGTATTAATAAACATAGGTTCCATATAAATTTTCAAAAAATGTTAAATAATGTGTTATTTTAAATAACATATAATGCAATAGGTTAGGTTAGGTCAGGTTTTGAGGGCAGCTGTCTAGTCAATAAGAGACAGCTAAGTTAGGTCCAATTTAGTTCCGTTGTGAAACCCTGTATTGCTAACTTACGTTTTCGTAACAGCGTTCGCAACGAATCAGCCCGACGCATGTATGAAAGAATTGATCCATCTGATATCAATATCAGAGAGATCTGATAATACATTCATAAACGGACTTCTAAAATTAGCAGTCCTGATCTCAGTAAAAGTAAGACAGTGGCATAAAAAATGCTCCACCGTTTCCTCCTCTTCCTCATCCCGACAACTTTTACAAAAGTACTTAAAAGGGAGCCCTAGCCTCCTAGCATGTGCATCAGCAATACAATGCCCTATGACCGCGGCTAACAGAATTTTTAACCGATGTCTCGGTAATCCCATGACATTATGATTCATCATAGTGGGGCCATATTTGTTTCGAGATTGATCTTGTGCAATCCTCGATAAGTTTTGCAGAATTATTGATGTGCATGCCGAAAGCGGTATTTCAACCAGTTGGTCCGTATCTACACCTCGAAGAAGGGATCCATTTCTAGTTTAACTCTTTATTGCCAAAATATCTGCTTGTAGAATGATGCAGTGATCTGGCAATTTAAAGGAAATATTTTTCCTATAAACGGGAATATAGACACCCACAACCCCTTCAACAGATTTAGACTCGTCAGTATAAACTTTAACTGAACCAGCACTTCATTCTGGAGTAGTTGAGATTGATACTGAGAAGTCTTTGCCAAGAAAGGGTATGGAGATGCAATAATCGATATTGCTAGGAATGCTACTAAGGAATCCCAGAATGGTCGCATGGCCGAATTCACTATCATTCCATGCACCTATAGTCCTGAGCCATAACGCCATCATAATGGCGATCTGTTTGGCCATAAGATCTACCGTTAGCCAGTTTATTACAACAAATAAGGCTTTCGATGGAGTTGTACGAAGCACTCCTGTTATGAGTAGCGCTCCACTACGCGGAATCCTATCAAAGATTCCGATATAGGTTCCGTTTTTCCTGGACTAAGGCCACTAATTTTAATCCATGTGCTAATTAGTCCCAGAGCAGTTTGAAGGCGGTGAGACATAGTATCCAAATATTTCCCAAATACAGCCACCGCAAAATCGTCCGCATAAGAGACAGTCTTAAACTTCACTGTTCCCTGAGTAATGAGTTAATGGTGATATTCCAGAGACGTGGAGATAAAACTCCACCTTGTGGAGTACCCCTATTTCCTACTCTGTAAATGGTAGATGCACTCATGTTGGATATTATAACCCTGTTGGTTAGAAGTCCACATATAAGGCTGATGATCGACTGATGGTTGTCCAGTCCTTCCAGGGAAATTTTGATTACCTCCGGAGTCACATCATTAAAGGCCCTTCTATATCAAGGAAGGCCACTTATGCATATTCCTTATACTCGAGAGCTTTTTCCGTATACCCTACGAGCGAATGTAATGCAGTCTTAACACACTTGCCCTTCACATAGGCATGTTGAGATGCCGATAATAGGTTAGGGTTGATCATTCTATGCAGGTATAGGTCGATGCACCTTTCCAGTGTCTTCAAGAGGAAGGATGACAGCCTGATAGGTCTGAAGTCCTTCGGTCTTGTATGAGAGGTCTTATCCCCTTTAGGAATTAAGACCACTGTATATAAGAACGTGACAAGCATGCCGAGTATATCCGAATTAGCTAGGTCACCAGGAATAATGCCAACAGGGCCCTGAGATTTAAATGGAGCAGAGCTCTATAGAGCCCATCTCAGTTCACTATCCGTTATGGGAATGGGAACATCACTGATGACCTCTAAAGATATCACAGAGTATCCCGTTAAAGGGAGGCTCTTGACCGCTTATTGTGTAATTGCCACATGGCTTCTGGATGAAACTCGGAACCGACTGGTCTCACAGTGGCTCTTTACGCCGCTAGAGAAAGCCCTTCAGGATTTGCGTTTCGTATTTCCTATCTGGTTTTTAAACCTGTTAACTAAGGACTTATAAGTAGACCAGTCTCCTAGTCTCTTGGCCTCATTGAATAAACGGCGACATTCTTCATTATTTTATTTTAATAATATGTTATTTTAGTTATAACACAATAACTAAAATAACATATTTTGTGAATTGGGTAAATATTTTTAATGGTTAAAAAGTTATAGGGGTTTTTCAAATATTTTTTAATAATTAAAATACGATTATTTTTTTTTTTTTTTACTTAATTACGACATACTTCTTATCTTTTCTGGCTTTTGATTGTTGGTTTTTTCACACACTAAATTTGATTTAGAGAGATAAATTGCCAACAAAAATCTCCTGTTAAAATTTTTACTCTATGATATTTTTAGGATGTTTTTTGAAGAACATTTAGATTTCACTTTAACTTCTATAAGGTATGCGCCAATTTTTTTTTTTTTTAATACTATTTTCGGATTAGATTGTAAAAAAATAATAGTAGAAATAACTGTAGAAATGTAAATGTGTAATTAGCATGTATTTAAAGAAAAACGGTCTCTGTATAACTGTTATCTCTCCTTATTTGAAATAGGTGAAAAATCATAATATCAAGTTCTTTATCATCAAATTTTGCTAATGATGTAAAATTTTTATTTAGAATATAATTGAGAATACTAAAGATAAAGATACCAGAATATATTGCAAAATTATCGCGCTGCTTAAATTTATCGATATCATTACTAATATCGTAATTTTCAAAAATTATGATATCATGTGTACCGTTTATAAAGTAACATATACCATTTAAGAATTATAAATTATACCATTCTCGGACTCTATATCGTAGAAATCATATCGCCTTGATATCTTCACATTATCATTTGGTTTGTTGGAATCATTGTTACCGTTTTACTTTAGTCGCGAAATACGAAGAAATTAATTATTTTGATGTTATTTCACAGCATAGTGATATCAAAAAAAGCTCCCAAAGATTTATAAATGAGGTTAAAATGTTAAAAAGTAAAGTGAATGATAAAGTTTATAAACCAACATTTAAAATATCTAATGCCGAACCTTTTTGGACCGGATTTGGAAAATTAAAAATAGATTTGATGAATACTTATATCCAAATTTATATTTTGCTTTGGCTCATAGCAGTGCCTCGGCCGAACGTATTTTTTTTAAATTATCAGTAATGAAAAATAAATTATCCAACAGATTTAAGGTCAACAATTTTCAATTCACTCTTTTAGTCCTGAATTTGTTGGACGGAGATTTGTAAGACTGGAGTCCGAGTGAAGACCTCGTACAAAAGTATAGAAGTTTAATTAATAAAAATAAGACTTTATGTTAAAAAAGCTCTTTTTTTTATCAAACAAACAAATTTGGAGGAATGTTTTAGGTTTTGAAGCACTTGGCCCCTTTTTTAAAAAAATCCCCTTTTTCCTGAAATACCTTTTTGGACACTTTTTAAAAATTCTCAACGTTAACCCTGTTTGGGATATTACGAACCTTTTTTTGTAAATATATCGTGACTCGAATGTGCGCACGGAGAGAAACTCTACAATATGATCTGATAATAAATAATTTTTTTAATAGTTGTGTTATCCATATCCTATGGAGACGTTTGAATAGCTCCATTTTTATTTCTTTAAAACACTCACAATTTTCATTTTTTGAAAAGTTAAAAAAAAAAAAAAAAATCGAAAATGGTATAACTTTAAACAACAATTTATTTATAAACTGTACATGGATTTTAATGATTTAGATTACATATAGAAGATGAATATGTCCTCTTTAAACGCAATTATTTAAAAATAATATTGTCACTTAAAAATGCATTCATAACATAAATGCAATTTTGTGATGAATCTTTGAAAAATTTTTACCGTTTCAATTTTTATCTACTTTTGATATTATAAAAATTATAATGTTTTCTAAAAATTGCAATATAAATTGTCCTGGGACAATATGGTCCACTGTTTTAAAAAATTTTTAAAAAATATTCCTATAGATTTGTTTATAGTTTTCTTTTTTTAATTTTGATTTTTTCTTTTTTGTGAGTTTATTTTAAAATTAATTTTAGTCTTGTCTCAGAATAAGTGCGAATGTACTATGTTATAAACATATTTGTCTCAATTTTAAGCACATTTTATTCTTGTTGTGAGCACTTCCTTAGCAAAAATATTATTTTTTAATTACGCTATATCATTTACAATGTTTGTTGTAATAAATTGTATACTGGTTTTTAAATCAATCAAATCGGACGTATAGTTTAAGAATTATGAACATTTAAATTTACATATTAGTGAACCAAATAAAAAAAATCAACAACAAATAAAAATATTATGAAAAAATTAAAATTTTTCATAATATTAGCAAATATATATAAACAACAAATATATATATATATATATATATATATATATATATATATATATATAAAGAAAGATTTACTTTTCTTTATATTTTTTTGTCCCAAAACAAATATTATTGCGTTTTATAGTGAAGATATTGTTTTTAAACCTTTTAAACCTATTAAAAGAAAATTAAAATCGAAGGAGTAGAAATTTCATCGTTAAAATTTAAAATGCATTGTAAAGCTGCAATCCTATTATGAGTGCATTTTTAAATAAACAATTTACTCTTGTATTAATGCCTTTAAACGGGTCTCAGTTGTTCTTCATTAGAGTCTATAGTAATTAAAATCCGTCTACATCATAAATTGATAATAACATTTAATTTTATGTATTTTGTCGAATTTAAAAAAAAATGGAAATCGTGAATAAATTCGGATTTTTTTTTTTTAATTGGAATAAATAATAATCAGAAAGACTAAGTGGCTCCATAGGTTATATGATTACTAAGTACGAGCAAAATCTGATGACCCTCCGTCAAAAAATTGGCATTTTCTATAAAGCTTTTTTTTTGGAATTCATATATATATATATATATATATATATATATATATGAATGAATAAATTTGTACTTATCTTAATGTGGTATTAATTTTGTATTCATTTTGTGTTCATTTCCTTACAATTACAGATGACGTGTCTCAGACCCCGTCCAGTTATGGTATGGATCTACGGCGGTGGTTTTCAAATTGGTGAAGCTACTCGTGATATGTACAGTCCTGATTATTTCATGTCTAAAGATGTTGTTCTCGTAACTATAGCCTATCGTTTGGGGCCATTTGGCTTCCTAAGTTTTGATGATCCCAGCATCAATGTTCCTGGAAATGCTGGTATTAAAGATCAAATTATGGCCTTAAGATGGGTAAAAGAAAATATTTCCGCTTTTGGTGGTGATCCCAACAATGTAACACTTTTTGGCGAAAGTGCTGGTGGTAGTTCAACCCATTTGTGTATGTTATGTGAAAGCTCTAAAGGTTTAATACACAAAGGTATTGTAATGTCGGGAAGTGTTTTATGTCCCTGGGTATTACCTCCACCCAATCAATGGGCATATAGGCTGGCCAAGATCTTGGGTTATAAAGGTGAAGAAAATTCGATGGATATATACAAATTTCTGCAGATTGTTTCAGGACCTGATATACAAAATGCTGTGCAGTCAATATTAACCAAAGAAGAAAAACATAATAGAATATTATTTGCTTTCGGTCCCGTAATAGAACCTTATAAATCCAAGGATAGTATTTTAACTGAAGATCCTTTGGAAGTGTTAAAAAATACATGGAGTAATGATATACCCATGATGATTGGCGGCACCAGTTTTGAGGGTTTACTGTTCTATCCTGAAGTGACCAGGCGAAAGGCTACTTTAAATGAAGTGGGTGATTGTGAGAATCTGTTGCCATTGGATATAAAAGTAGACCGACATAGTTTGGAGGCCAAAGAAATGGGTTTGAAAATAAAAAAAGCCTATTTTGGCAATGAAGAATGTAAACCAGAAACTATGATGAAATTTTTAGAGGTATGTTTTAATATTAATAATAATTAAAATTTATTATATAAATTTGTTTTATTTTCCATTAGATTGAAAGCTATAGAGAATTTTGGCATCCTATCTATCGCACTGCTCAATATCGAATAAGTTATGCCAAAGCTCCCACTTATGTTTATCGCTTCGATTTCGACTCTCCTGATGCCAATGCTATACGCAATATCTTGTGTAATCGTGAAGTGAGTGGTGTGTGTCATGGTGATGATTTGTGTTACATCTTCCGTTTCATTTTTTCCCATCGCTTAGCTGTTGATTCAGCAGAATATCGTACAACTAGAGCCATGATTGATATTTGGACGAGTTTTGCCACAAACAATGATCCCAACTGCAGCGCTTTAAATGATGTTAAATATGAACCTCTCTCAAAGGATAAAACATTTATGTGTTTAAATATTTCCAATAAATTGGAATATATTGAATTACCTGAATTGCAAAAAATAAAAAATGTATGGAATACTTTCTATCCCCAGGGTAAATTATAAATAGTTTTCATACGAGTGAATTTCAAATGGTTTGAGTTTATTGAAGATAGAGAGTGAAAAAAGAGCCGGCTACCTCATGTACATAGAAGAAGAAGAAGAAAAAAGAATAATTTAATTGTGCAATGCATTGTTAATTGTTTTTCCATTTAATATAATTAAATATTCATAAGGGTATAATGGAGTGAAAGTTTAAATTAAGTTTTATATTTATATTTATAAGGTGATTATTTGTAAATTACGATTATTTGTGATTTTGGTATTGTTGAAAATATTTTTTAACGTTAATGTAGTTATAAGAAATTTTATGTAACTATTATAATGAAAAACTGTTATTGGAGCATAATTAAATTATTGAAAAGAAAAAAGTTATTTAAGGGATTAAATAAAAATGTTATAAAAATAATGTTGCTTATTGGTTTAAAGATTTAATGTCTGAAAATACATGCTTATAAAGGGTTAACTCATATTTGAAATATCTTTCAATGGTTTTCTAATTCTCCAGTTGTTATTTTCACTTTTTTTTTTAATCAGAATACTAAATTTCGCATAATATCATCAAAAATATGAATGGGATGTACTTTCTTAAATATGAATCCAAATGGGAAAATTACGTAAATTTGTGATCAACTATATATTAATTTTCACATAAGGAATCGTGCTGCAGATTCTTTACCCAGCATAAAAGAGTTTCAATAGCAATAATTTTAACCAGAGATCAAATATACGACTATGAGAAAATTGTTGACCAATGAAGTTAATATGATCAAAAAGTTTTAGGTTGAACACTTTTATTATTTTCTTTTAAACACGATTGCACACGCAGAGAATAACATGGTTGCGGCATGGCCTCCACAATAATATAATGTTCTCGTAGTTAAGTTTTATTGATTTTAATAATACTTTGTTCATGATAAAATCGTTTTTCTTTATGGTTGACCACAAAAATATTAGATTTGGAGAATATTTTAACCAAAAAAAAAATTTAATTATTTATACAACCTTTAAGTGTTGCCAATATTTTTATTTATATTTTGTTTCGCATAATTGTTAAATGTATGTTTTTAGAAATGTATGTTTTTCTCAAAGATTCGATAAAAATTTTTGTGTAGTCTGTCAGTAAGAACTCTGTTTTTTATTGTGTGTTTAAGTATTTATTAAAAACTCATGATAGTGAATATTTGTGAAAAAATAAACTAAAACTAAATAAATGCAAATAAAAATGGTAGAAACATAAAACCTTCCGATGATATTTATTTTTCGGTTTCTATTATATGAAAATATAAAACTACCGAACTAAGTTCATGTATAAATATTTTTATGTAAATAATTACTAATTGTTACTAATTCTAATTAATATGTAAATTATAAAAATATAAATTAATTTTAACTCTTTTGTAAAATATGTAACAAACTCAATAAAAATAAGAATTTCGATTATATGTGTTTTATTTTAACAAATTTAGTACGTGAAATATATAAATTTTAGTCACATTATAATAAAATGGAATTTTAATATAATAGAATGAAATTATAATATAATAAAATGGAAACAAAATATAATAAAAATGCACCATAATGTGCTAAAATGTGATTACAATAAGATATATTCGATAAAAATATACTTTTATATTATAAAATTGGACATAATATGATAAAATAGGTTCATAATATTATAAGGTCAAATCATAAAATTATAAAATCAAAGAAACATATGATAAAGTAATTATTATTTATAATCATTATAATTTTTAACTATAATCATATATAATATGTTGATCTTAGATTATAGCCACTACAACCATACTTTTTCTCTGCATGTAAATTTTAGTTTTGATTTTTACTAAGAAAAAGACCAATGATTGACAATTATATTTTACCTAGTTTTATTTTTAGCTTGCAATATAATGATTTCTATTATATTCTAATAATTTTTACGGTCCTTGTTTTAATATATTGTTGTTACTGGAAAGAAGTAATTAGGTTAAAAAAAAAACGCTTCAGAAGATGTTATTTTTAGAAAGTTTGTTTACGATTCTTATTAACTGTTTTTGAAGTCCTTCTCTTAAATTAGCTTATAAAGATATTATTCAAATTTTTTTTAAAGTTAACTTTTTTACTTTTTTACTTAGTTCTAGAAGTAAATATTGCTTCAAAGCATTGTCAGAGTTATTCGCACATATATTTTATTATTTGATAAAATTTTCATTTTTAGTAAAGCGTGGATATCGAAGATTGCAAGGTGATATATATAATTAGTTCAGCTGATTATTTGTTTTTATTTGTTAGTACTTGATTTGCACTGTTACCAGGGGCTTGAATTTTATTATATCTCCAAGACTAAACTCAATTATTTTTTGATTAGAATTCAATACTTGAAACAAGCCCTGTTAACATTATTATGTTCGACTTGAATTCATATTTCCCTTTCACTGGAGTGTACTATTTCACTGTATTTCAACACTTCAAGTTTGAATTTATGATTGGAATTCAACTTTTTTACACTTGAATTTCAGCAAAAATGCTTATTATTAGGATATAAATTTCTATCTTTTAAAAGTTGCTCTAAACGTCAAACAACATAAGGAATTTTACGTAAAACTGCTATCGCCATGTAAATGCGCCTTGATATTATGTGTAAATATAATATAGACTATTTTAAAGAAAATGTGTATAATCTATACCATCATAGCCCTGTGAATACAATAGCAAATCAAACTTGGCAAATTAGAACCAATTTTTTTCAGTTTGGATAAAATTTAATTTTATGTAGCTAGCCATCTAAAACGGTTTCCAACTTGATAGCTTTCGACCGTATGCGAGAATTACAACAGATATTCGTTTACAATTTTGTATTAATTTCGAATAATAAATTAATAAATTAATAAGTTAGAAGTACGTACATTATAAACTAAATTGATATTAACATAGCTTTCGTTAACAGTATTAACATTTCAATAGAGAATTTTTCAAATTTTAAGAAATTTATGAATATTTCCATAGCTTGCATAAAAAAGACTGTCGTCTTATAATTATTCATATTTTTAAAATTCTCACCTAACCCAGCCCAACTTTAAGTTTTATGGTAATTTTTAATATATCTCATTTTATGGAACTATTTATTTATTTTATTTTTTGATTTATTTTATGGTTAGCAGTGAATATTAGTCATGACTTACTATCAGCATTACCGTTGAGTGACTTTAGTTGCAAATTGCTTCTTTTACAACCACCAAATAGGATTTTTTAAGACTATGTGCTAAATGATGAAAAATTTTATTGTTTGAAATATATCGACCAATTATATATTAATTCCAACTATGAAATTAATTATTTTGAAATTGTTTCACATTGTTATAAAAAACAATGGAGAATTTAGAATTAGTTAGAAACTAAAGTCAATGATGAAGTCATAAAATGCCGAATTTGTGTGGTCCTGACTTGAAAAATTAAAAAAACAGATTCAATGAATACTTAATTTATATTTTTACTTTACCTCATTGCAGTGCCTTTTTTCTAAGTTAACAACACTTGTCAATCCACGATTTCAGTCTTAAATTTTCCAGACGGTGACTTGGAAGATAGGAGTCCGATTGAAGATCTCTTAAGAAAGTATCAAAGTTTAATTAATAAAAGATAATTTTTTGTTTACTATTTTTATGAATCTTTATTTTTATTATTATAAATAAATTATTTTTTAATTGGTAAAATTAAATTTAGTAGTTATTCTTAAAATACAACGTTTTTGTTTTTATGAAATAAACCAATTTGAAGGACCCCTTTTTAAATCCACTTTTTTAACTGTTGTTAAACATTTTCAATGGTAACGCTTTTGCAATATTTAATTATAAACATCAATTTTTTTATATTTAAGGGTTACTATCAATGTTGCCCGTTGAAACCGTGCTGCCAGTTTTTAAACATAGCCAATTTATTTTGCTGTTTGCCTCAAAATTTTGTTTTTAGTCTTTAGCTTTTTCTCGTTTCTTTTCTTTATTTTTTTTTTTTTTATTTTTAAAATTGCATTAAAAAAGCTAAAATGTTAGAATTTCAATAACGAAAAAATTCATTTCTTATTCTTATTACTAATTTTATTTTTAAATAATCATCGATTTAATAATTTTAATAATTTAAATCAAGATATTTAATTCAAATTTTCATCTGCGGCGCTTCAAATCGAATATAACTTAACCAATTTTGTGGACTTATTTTATCGATTATTGTCTTATACTTCATTAGCCGTAGAATCTATTTACGAATATATTTGAAAAATCTTACAAAAGCGAAAAATTACGCAAAAATTTTAAAATGAATAATAAAAAATTGATCTTTTTTCTGGCAGCCTTTCTATGTTTAATTTAAAAATTAATTACAAGGTATTTAAAAAACATTAAAAACTAATAGGAACGATAAAATAAAATGTTCAAATAAAAAAAAAACTTTTTCTGTCCTTATTTTTTGGGATATTTAGATCAATTAAGCTTCTTTTTCTCTCATCTCCTGGCAACACTGATTACCATATGAAAACCGAATAAATTTATAAAATAATTTTTGTCCACCTAGATTTTTATATTATTTTATCAGATTAATATTGCATAGGTCGTTGTAGTATGCGTTTGTGGTAATGTTTGTAACGCATAAAGAAAACTATTCCAATCAATTGGTTTTTTAACCAATCCAATGATTATTTTAGCATATGAAGCCTATTGAAATTGGTTACAGCCGGCTTATTATTTCTTCTATATCTCCTTACAAATGTCCTTCTGTACTAGGACTTTAACTTATTTCGTTATAAATAAGTTTTGTATAAGCTTGAGTCTAAGTGCTAAATTTCTGCAACATTAGTCCATAACTAATCATAACTCCTATTAAGGCCCACTTCCGAAAATATCTTTCGCACGCATAAATCCTACAATAATATTAGTATCTGTGAATATTTGAGAGACCAATTGAAATATTCAAAAAACCTTATCTAATTTCACAAATTTTCAACCTTCTTTATGCTGTTAATAAAAGCTGGAATTAAAACAATAAGAACCAATGTCCCTTAAGAACCAAAGCACAAAAAGCAACAGGAAAAAGATTATATATTTCGTAACACCTACAAGTGTTGTAAATTTTTTAGTTTGTTGCCAAAAATCCATCATTCGAAAAAAAATCCAACAAAAACAAAATTTTAATGGATTTATCTTTTAACTAGGCTAAAAAGAGATAGAAAACAAAAAACAACTAACTATATCTACAATAACATTGAAAGGGATTACACATTCACATCCTTGTACACAAGTTGCATTCATGGTGACATTAAGCGCAAACACGAATACAAAAAATCTACTACCTTGTTTATGTTCATCAAGTTTGTTTTGGTATTTTAAGGGATAAACTTTTGGAACAACAACAAAAAGCGAGATAGGACACTCGTTTCTGTGTTAAACCATAATATTTAAAATAAATATCAGTTAATAGATATTGGATTATGGGCTTAATAGAATTGAAAGGGGGTAATTTAAAAAGTATGAGTGAACTGGGTACATTCGCTGTGATTACACTGAATGTTTAAGTAGGACTTTAATTAAGTGAGTACTGTACAGTAGAAAAGAAAATTAATGTCAGTTTGAATTACTGGAAAAATTTTTAGGAAATCTGTCTTTAAAGGTATTCAATATATTAGGTATTTTCGTAATTCTTAAATTCGGAAAGTAGCTAAAACTTACCATTTTCTATTTTAAAACTATACAAGGGTTTCAATTTTATTTTCCATTAGATATAATTTGTATGAGTTCTGTGTTATTATAATTTCTTACTTCATGAACCCGAAGCTTGGTTTTATATAATGCAGGAACGAACTTTGTTCAAATTTTTTAAATACCACATATAAAAGTTTTATATACACGTTAAAAATCATATTTCATTTTTATAAACGAAAAAAACACAATATAAAACTTTTGTGAGGTTTGCCCCATAGCTCTCATATAAGGCTCATTTCCGAAAATCATTAAAAAGTGCATAAATTAGTATTGGTAGTCACTATGTCTTTTGTATATTTAATATTTTAAAAAGTATAAATTGTAATTTTAGACTTTATAGGAAGACTTAATCCAAAATAAAGTACAGGTTTCATATAAGAAACCCTCCAAAAATTGGGCAAGCTCGACTATAAAGTTATTACAATTCGAAAGAATGTACAGACTTGATCTACAATTGAGCTCAGGTTCCGTATAAGATCCTCCCCGAGAATTGTTTAAGATCGACTATAACTTTCTTACAATCCTAAATAGTATTGTCTTTGAGGGCACAATGTTCTATCAAGTTTGGAGCTACAATATTGGAAGTTTACGTGCAGAAATAATATCCACATCTTGAGCTCATGTATGATATTTTACAGTAAAAATAATGGACACTTTTACATGACATACAAAAAACACAGATAATATTAAAGGATGTAAAAATGCCTGAAATATACGCCATTATTATCATAATCATAAAAACTAACGCAAATTAGTGATAATGATAAAGATTTGTAACTTGTCACACCTTTTATACCTCTTTCTCCTAAAAGTACTCACAAAGTTCAAAATTAGCTTACTTATTGAACTAGTTTTCCTTCAAATCCTAACGGAGTCAGATTTTATACAATGACTCTTTTGCCTGACATGGACAAGCTTAATAATAAATATTAAAAAAAAAAATTAATTGTAGAACAAAAAAATAAAAAATAATATGGGGGTATCGAGGCACCTTCAGTTCCAAGTTTTATAAACATCTTAGTTGCAACGATCTTAAGTTTCGTGACTATAGCTTCATTATTAAAGAAAAATTCCCGTATTTTAAAATCCACAAAGTTATCCGGGTTCCCTGGTATGCACCATAGAATTAAGCTGATAATACGATTATGTTACTATTGCACCATAATGTATTTAAATGGTTTTGTTCAGTATACTACAAGAAGTAACTTTACTCCATGCAAAATTAAAAATGAATCAGCAAATGAAAAAGTAAATGGGAGAAGTTAATCACCTATGAACCAGAAGTAGCTACTAAAATTTAAAAATACGATTAAAACAACAAAATGTCACAAATATTTTCGAACAAAATTTTTTTTAATCCTCTTAAATTTCACTTAAAGTGCGTATGGCCACCCCCTGTTTCCTTAAAAGGTTAAAATTTTTAATTTTGCCCTTTTCGTATGGTTTATCACATTAGACATTTTGCTAAAAGCTTTAAATATCATAATGAATTATGAACCTTTAAACAAAAATAAATTATATTTTAACATGGTCGTACAGTAATAATATTGTAATTACAAAGTGTTTTAAGGGACACGACATTACATTTTGCAGCTTAAAACATATAGAAAGGTGTCAAAAAAAAAAAAACTAAAAATTTTAGTTTAATTATTATTTCGAAAAGAAGAATAATGATAAACAAAGCAAAAAGATTATTAATATGGTAATTTTTAAAGGTTTCATAAAGTTATTTATTTATAAAAAATTTACAACAAAGCTTAATAATATTTTTTGCATTTAGATTATATAATTAAAACTATCTTTGAAGAAAATAATTTTATTAAAAGGGGTATTGTGCATTTCTAATGATTTTTGTAACTAAAAAATTATTGCATACCAATTAACTCATCCCAGTAAAATATTAATCTTGTATTGAAGCATTTTTTTTACTTAAAAAATGCTCTTTTAAGATGTAGTACAGTAGTTTCCCTGTAAAATGAAATTTTAGTTTCTTATATAAAAAAAAAAACTAATTTTGGTGAGAAATAAAAGTGATTACAGGTATTCACCGCATTTGTTGTAGCGCCTATAGTTTCGATATAAAATCAGAACTCATTCTTTTTGCTCCATTTAGTTTCCCTAAAAAATGAGACTTTAGTTTCTTTAAAGAAATGTAAGTGATCACAGATTTTCATTGCATTTGCTCCAGCGCCCCTTGAGATTTTAGTTTTTCTTATAAATTGAAATCACATACAAAATTGATTTTTTGTAAGAAATATAAGTGATCATAGATTTTAAACATTTTTGCTCTAGCTTTTTTAATTTTCTTATAAAATAAGGTTTTAGATTTTCATACAAAAAAAAAAAAAAAAACGATTTTTGGTAAGAAATGTAGGTGATCTCTGGTTTTCATTTTTTATTTTTTTGCTTTCGTATAAAAGAATATATTTTTGGTGAGAAAAATATGTAAGTAGGTGATCGCAGATTTTCATGGTTTTTTCTCTAGCTCTTCTAATTTTATATGAAAAATCTATTTTATAAGAAATTTAAATGATCACAGATTTTTACCTTTTTTTACTTAGAATCTCTAGTTTTCTTATAAAATGAGTTTTTAGATTTTCATATAAAAAGTCGATTTTTCGTAAGGAATATAAGTAATTACAAATTCTCAAGGTTTTTCCACTAGCTCTTCTAATTCTTTATATAATATTTTAGATTTCATATAAATAATTGAATTTGTAGAGAATATAAATGATCACAGATTTCCATCCTTTTTGATCTAGCGTCTCTAGTTTCCTTATAAAGTAAGGTTTTAGATTTTCATTAAAAAAAACCGATTTTTGATCCCAGATTTTCATTATTTTTGCATTAGTGCCTATGGTATCCTTATGACATCAGATTTTAGATTTTCATTTAAAATATAGACAACAGAATTTCTTTATTTTTGCTCTAGTGGCTCAAATTTCCTTATAAGCAATAGCACTCAGGTTTCCTTATAAAATAAGATCTTATATTTTCATATAAAATATTAATTTTTCGTAAGAGATTTCTACTTTAGTTACATAATGAGGTTTTAGTTTCTCATATAAAGAGTTGATTTCTGTTGGAAAATATAAGTGATTATACATTTTTATTGTTTTTGCTCTAGAGCCTTTAGTTTTCTTTTAAACTGAGGTCAAATATAAGTGGTCATAGGTTTTTTTCTTTGCACTCTGCTTTGTTTCCTTATGAAATTAGATTTAACAGACCTAAAATTGCTCCGCTCCTTTCCATTCGATTTTTTTCAACTAGAAAATTTTATATGAAAATAATTTCTTCAAATTGCAAAGATTTTAGCTGCAATAGTTCTTTGACACGCAATAAGTAAAATTTTCTTTGTATATGGGCTATGACTCAATTTTGGAAATTAATAAGAAAATTATTCTTACATTATACTTTAGTTATAGGATGATAAATATTTAACTAATAGGGGGTACGACTACCTGAAGTAACCCGATATTTTTTCAGATATGCGGTAATTAACATAAGCTTTTAATGGAGTGGAACAGTTTGGATGAAATGTATAATTTTCGCTGTAGCGTCCCCCACCCGCCATTTACCGCTTTTTGAAGGGGAGGATTTTACTCTACCAAGTTTCAGTTTATATAATTTAATAACATTAGCTTGTTAGGATTTATAGTTGAAACGGTAAAAATTTTTAACCCTTAAATGTTTGTACCAAAGACGTGTTTAACATTTTTTGTTAAATAAAATATGCGGCTATAATTGTAGTTCTTTGTTTATTTTTGTAGGATTTACGTGGAGATCCAAAATACAGTGTATGCCAAGCGCCTACTTGCTCTTTGTTTTTGAGTAGAGAAAGACAAAATAAAAATTTAGTTCCAAAGCCTTGGAAGATATAAGGATATAAGTTTTTAACTTTTTTGCCCTCTTTTACCCCTTTTAATGTTCTATTTTCAAAAAATCAATCCTTAGCGGATGTCTACGGTGGGAAATGAACCTAGAGCCCGAGTTTCAAACCTCTACCTTTTGTAATTTGGGTGAGTTTGAATCAGTCAATTAGATACTCAGTACAGTTCCTCTTATATATAAGTATACATGTCATTATCAAAAATGTTTAACCTGGCTGAAACTTATTTTTATCTTTAGTAAGTTTTGTGGTAATACTGTCTTAAACAAACGGGTTACAGATCTGAATTTATAAGACTAGACACTAATAAAGTGCAAAACTTTAGCATTATATATATTATAATCATGATTGTTATTAAAATTTCAAAAACTTAGAAAAAGATTTAAAAATTACTCAACCTTTTCCCATTTTTCTACACTTTCTGTAAGCGCCTTTACACTTTTTGATTTCATGCGATCTTGTATAAATTAAACGTACTTTGTGTAAATTCTGCGCCTTCTTTACTGTTGTGCAAACTTTCAAATTTGGTTGGTCAAATTTTGATGACAACTTTTTTTTTTTTTTTTTTGTTTTTTGGGCGAGCTTTGTGTGCCCTTCAATGAAATACAAATTTTAAAATAGGGATTGATATTTGTTGTAATTATACGTATTTTGTGCTATATCTTATTGATTGACCCGAAATAATCAAAAGAGTAGATAGTCTCAAAAATAGTTTTTTGCGAGACACATTCACAGTTTCTAATGGATTACTGCGTGAACTGAGTTCTTTTACACAACAAAAACAAGGGAGGATTAAAAATAAATATGATAAAAAAAAACTTTATGGACTTTTGGAAAAGTACATAAAAATTACACTTTTTGTATTTTTATTTAACAAATTGCAATTTGTACAAATATAGATATAAGAAGGGCGATAAATATAATTGATCGGGATCATATATTTAAGACAAATGTCGTTGATAGTTGAAAAAGGGGCACTTTTGTCAAAACAAATTTGTTAAGGCACATCGCATAGACGGCATAAAAATGATCATAATTGGCACAATTATGTTGGTGCATGTAATGCTTAACTGGAAAGTAGAGCGTCATCAAACTATTTCGAAAGATAACAATTTTGTGGACAAAAAAAAAAAATACTTGGGTTAAGAAAAGATCACAATATTAAATAGCATTTCTTTGTAATAAACACTAATATCATATTTTCGTATGAAATTTTCGGAATTTTCGCAAAATTTTTTAAAAATTTCAATTTTTATTTTAAAGAAAATTTTTGAAAATTTACTAGGATACCCTAAAATATGCCACATTAATAACATCAAACATAAATTTCTAGTTTGAAAAAATTTTTTATATATTCAACCAAAAACCCTTATAACTTTCGCGTTCCCTGAACGAAATAATTAACGCGAACTGATTCTGCATGCATTCCAGTTACTCTTTATTTATGCAAATGGGTTTTAATGTACCATCAAAATAAATATTTTTTTTAAGACCTAAAATCGAAAAGTTTTAATAATGGCCCATATAATATTTTAAAATATCCTCAATCCAATAGGAAAAATATGTACCACGAAACTTTAAGTTATAAAACATTAGCTAAAACCATTATAAAAATAAACTAAAAGCAAGAATAGGTTTAATGATTTCAATTCTATTATATTTTCAATTACTCTTGTTTTTTGATATGCGATAACTCAGTCCAAAACAAAAAAAGTAACGTGAAAAATGTATTGCAGATATTGTAGGCAAAATTATCCTAGAAACATTTCGGTTTCTCTCTTTCACGTAGCATTTTTAACTCATAGGCGACCAACGAAAATATGCTTCTCCAAGAAGTTTTAAGTAATATAATTTTTAGGTAATAGGTAGAGCAAATTAGTTATTCATATTGTGCAAACAAGAAGTGGGAGTTGAGGGGAGATTTATATTTCATATAGCTAACTCATGATCGTAGATCTCAAAAATGGTAAAATAACTAAAACCGTACTGATGGAAAATTCGTGGTCATCAAGTTTGAAAAATAATTAAAATAGATTTTTGAATAACAGTCAACAAAAGAGTAAAAAAAAAATATCAGGAATAATTGTGATGCCTTTATAGAGGATTACTCTTCTATGTAGACTTACTTCGTAAAGAAAAAAAAAAAAATATATATATACTTTTAAATGTAATTTAGTATTGGTTGTAAATCATGATAAGTAGATTACTCTAACATTTTTAAAAATTTCAATGCACCCTTAAAATCTGCAATTATTGACAAAAAACTTTTTTCGAGACTGGTCGATCTAAAAAAATTCTTAAAAATATATTTTTAAACGAATTTTAAATTTGATAACAGCGCACAGAGGGGACTTTCCAACAACTTTCTGGCTGAAAGTCCAATTTTTAAAGCTCGAAGTTTGCAAAACTAGATACCGCTTTCAGTAGCTAACAATATGCTTATCTTTGCGCTAAATTTATATTTTTGGTATTCCATTTGTTGAACTAGTTAAGTGCCTCAAAAGTCAACATTTTTTCATACATTTTATTAAAAAAATTAATCATCTTTAAGTAGAGAAAGTATATATATATATATACATACATACATATATATATATATATATATATATATATATATAGGCCTTCGACTTACACTAGGTTATTTAAAATGTACATTAACACTGTCGAATCGTATAATTAATATCTACTTTCTATGGGGCTACTATTGTCCCATCTTATTTTCATCTCTATTGTGAGGCTTGTGAAGAAAACAAATATACATATATAGCGTGATTCATTTAGAACCTTTTCTTAAATTTCAAAAAAATCACTTAAGATAGAATTTAACGTTGGAATCTTTATTATGATTCGAAAGAAAATTACACCAGTAATGTCTTCTTTCAACTCTTGAATTGTAGCTGGCTAATCGACGAAGACTTTTAACTACACAGAAAAAATTATTAAGTTATATTTTTCAATGAAAAAAGTTGTTTTACATCAAATTTGATATAATATATCCAAGCAAAAAGAAAATAAAGAAATAGTAAAAATAAAATTCATTAAGTATTTTTTTTTTCTCATTTAAATCATCTACTTGCTTGATTTAATAAACTTTTTAAATAGAAAAATATTTTCCTGTTTCTCATTTTTCAGACTTATTAGTAATTGATATAATCATTTTGGTGAGAGGTATAAATTTGAAAAATTTTTAATTGAATGTATTATTTTGGTGATTAGTGGTCAAAGAAAAATTCGGACTCTGATACGTTCTAGACGGCAAGTTGACCGGAGTGCGAAATTCGCTGCTCACCAGAATGATTTTATAATTGTGCCTTTGGTACGCGATTGTATGTGTCGAAGCATCATCTTGCTGACCGATTTGGATTTTGCAAGCCTTTGCAATAAGATTCGCCAAATTATTACAAACGAGAGGCCAAGATGCTCCTAATGGTGAGAATATTGGCATTGGTCACCCACACTTTCAGCTACAGCCGCAATATTCTCCTCACTACCTACCAGATGTGGTGTATTCGGTCGCGTTTTATCAAATAATGTACACTGGATCTCATGTTTGCGGATTATGTTGATAATAGTAGGCTCGGAATATTGATGATCCACACTATTGCAGTGCTGCAAATTGTGATCAAAAATTGCACCTTCCAAATAAATCACCTACAGCGTAGTCTCCCTCAATATTTTAATGAAATTACCATAAGAAGTAAATTTCAGAGAATATGTTTTCAGATCATAATAAAATATTCGGACATCCAATTCTATTTTAAGTGTTTTATTTAAAAATTAAAAAAAAGGTCGAAATGGATCGCCCTTTATAAATTAAAATTTCAACCTTAAACAATTTAAAGTAGCCTTAAATTTCAAATTATTTATTTATTCTTTAAAATTACTTTATTTATTTTAAACAAAGCTAAAAATTTGCCAACAGGCTTAAAGTTTAAATTCAAAAATTATTGACTGGGGTATTGTTATTTGGTTTCTGGTTAGTTGGTTTTCATTTAAATATATAGTTCTTTTTTACTTTTTTATTGCATATAAGTGCATATGTTATTATAAGTTGACCAAAATCTGTTTTACGTCTCTACCACAGCATAAAGCATTAAATGGTTTAATATATACATGTTATATTAAAAAACACAATTTCAACGCAAAGCACTTTATTTTTATTAAAAAAAAAAAGTAAACAAAAAATTCAACAAAATAAAACTTATTCCTTTAGGCAAATATATAAATGTACATGACCTCCCATACCGTGGCGTACTGAAATAACACGCCATTCTAGCCCCAGCACCCTTTTTTATGACAATGTTGCTGTTATTATTTGTAAAAATTTGTAGTCCACAAACTGCTTAACTGCGAACATAAAGTAACTTGCTGCTGTTGTTTTTACTGCTGCTGTCGTCTGTTCTTTTTTTTTTATTTTATTTTGCACTTTTTTAATAGTTAGCAGAAAGTTAATGCTTCTGACAGATTAAATGCCTTATGGGTTGGCGAACTTATGGTAAAAGTAGTCATATTTAATAAAAGAATGTTTTATTGTTTTAAAATAAATGCAAAATTAAATTTAGTCTTTTTTAAAATCAAAATGCTTATGAATTGCTTATAGGACATTTTTGCGTAGTTAATGTTAGTTGGGAATAAATGCGGCAAAGTTCTCATACCAACTGTGGCAGAATAAGGCTTGAAGTTTTGTGACAGATTAGGAAACTGCTTTCGTTTGGAAGACCTTTGAAAACTTTGTGTTGCTTTAAAATGTTAACTAGAACAATGTTTATAAAAGTAATTTATTACAATGCTTTGTAATTAAAAAAAATGTTGAGCGGATATAAATTTGTTAAAAATATTAAAATTGGGAAAGTACAATTCATAAAGTTGAAAACAAACACAGATTGCTTTTTTCTCGGCTTCAAACATTCTTCATAGTTCTGCAAATTTTTTTGCACTAATCGGTTAACCTTAGATTTTTAATAAAACTAGAACGACTCTCAATTTTTTGCCAGCTATTTTTAAACTCCTCTCAAAAAATCATTTAATAATAAAGTATATATTCTGGGTCCTGGTAAGATTCTGAGTCAATCTATCTATATCCGTCTATTTGTCTGCAGAAAGCAGGATAGCGTTCGAGACAGAAATTTGGCTCAAATATTTGTTTTATAAAAGGTTTGTTTGATATTGAAGATTGGAAAAATCATTTCATTAACAAAAAAGTTATGGTTTAAATACTAGAAACACATTTCATACTTTTCTGCTGATATCCCTTAAACAAAAACATTTACGAAAATGAAATTTTATACAGATAGTGCGATTATGGATATAAGCTCGGAAACCAAAAATGGGTGTGGTCCGCCCACTTTACCACCCTTCTCCCATATAAAGACAAATTTCATATTAGGGTGGCACAGAAAGTTCCAGTGGTGGGTATAACAGATTCGGCCAGCCGAATATAACATTCTTACTTATTTAGGTAATCTATAAAATTTTGATAATGTAGTTTGTTTGGAAGATCTACATAGACGCACAGACAGACTACATTGACTCAAAATTATTTAATAATCAAATTTTAAATAATTTTGAGTTAACAATACCTATAACAAATTATAGGTAGGTCTGCGGTCATCATGTTTGGGTGTTAAAAATATTAATATAAATTCATAAACTCTCTACAACTATTGTGGTTTAGGTTAGAAATAGTAAAAAATTCCTCATATAATTTTTCTTTTAATTCTTCCGCAACCTCCAACATATGTATGTTTTTTTATTGTTTCCAAAATTCTTAGAGTAAATAAATTTATGTGGTAGAACAAATAACAATTCAACAGAGTGGTTTTAAATTGAAATTTAATATAATCAATACATTACTTTTTCACTCAAATAAGTATATAGAGAGATTCCACGTGAAAATGGACAGCAAGCTGATTTGATACCTCCGATTTCCTTTTTGGACCAAAAATATGATGGTTTGTAAAACGAAAAAAAAAACTAAAACTTTCATATGAGTGTATCCGTTCAATTACTAATAACTTCTGAACTGTATATAGTCAAATTTTATCTTTAGTTGCATTTTATAGATACGGATATTAACTTCGAAATGATATACAATAAGTCAATTTATTTCGAAAGTTCGAAAGTCATAGCTGGACGTATAAAATTCGAACAATTATATCTTAAAAAACGGCATTTTCTAAAATTTTTAAAAAATTATATAATTTTGAAGTTTTTTTCCTTTTTTTATATCTAGTTGATTTTAACTTTGACTTTTGGTCTATAAATATAAATAAAATTTGGACTCTTATTTATAAAGGTATTTTTTTTCTTTAATATGAAACTTAATCTAGAGATGTACAACATATAATAATTTAAAAGTTATTAGCAATTAAACGAGTACACCTTCTTAAGTTTTTATATTTTTTACATTCAAAATGTCATATTTTTGGATCGGAAAGTGCCCTGAGTCTAGAAGTTCATGATTTAAGAAACACTTAAAATATCCAATATCTGTAGAGAATTTCATTCAAATCGGAGTTATCAAATCCGAAAATAGCTGTTTTCTGTCCGTTTTGATATGAAATCACCCTGTACATACTTATGTGGTCAAGTCTGCTTATAATAAATTTTCCTATATATAATTAAAGAGCTGTTTTAAAACTTTTAAATATATTAAATATATTTAAAATATTAATAGAAATAGTATTTTTTCAAGTCATATCAAAAATAAATACAAAAAAGCATTGTCTTTGTTCATTATAAACAAATTCCACTGTTTTTAATTAATTTATATACGTATATATGTATCTATATTACCCAGCAGGAAAAAATTAAAGTCTTTCAGTGTTTAGGCCTTTTTGTATATAAATGATAAAAAATCCAAATCAAATTCTGACTTTTGGCAAAAGATTTATAAAAAGATATTCACTAATTCGCTCATTTTCAAAGCTAAATTTGATGTTGTTTGATTGCTTACTTAATAACTGCAATTTTTTTTTGTGTAGGTTTTAATACTGGTCTTCAATAAATTGCAAAGTAATTATTTTACATTTACATACGATGTAAAATGGATATTGTTTTGCAATACTTTTTTAAGTCTTTGCACAGAAAAAATTTTATTTTGTGTAAATGCTAATTTTATTCGAACGTTTTTATGATAATGTGTTAATTCGAAATTTTCTTAATTAGAAAACGTAACTTCAATCATTATTGTAGTTACAATATTCTTAGTTCTTTTATATTAAGTTGAACGAAGTTTACAACATCCTTCTATATATTTGTATTATTCTTATTACATTAGTGTTCCTCTGTTTTAGCCAACCATTGCACATTGATTTAGAATCGTATTACATCGGCCGAAGCTCAGTACCTTTTGAATCGAAAGGGAAATTTTAGAATTTCTACTCTTATGTAGAGATATTTTCTTGAATTTTTCTCCATTTTTAATTTCATGAAAATCGGTTCAGCATTTTAACGCTAAAGTTGAACTTTTAATTTTTTATAGCATTTAGTATGAAAATACGAATTTTTTGTTTTTTAATCAGTTTTACTTATAAAAAACATTTTAATAATACCCAAGGCAACTTTGTGAACAAGTTCCCAGTTTATCAATTTTAGAACCGGTTCTTTAAGATTTTTTAATGTTTATTTTTTTTTTTATTTAAATAGCAATAAAGAAAAAAGTTTTTATGTTTTCTAATAACAAAGTTTTTTAATGTTTATTTTATTTTCTACTTAAATAATAATAAAATAAAATTATAATTATTATTCAATCGGTTCGAAAATAGCCAGCGAATATTTCGTATTTAGTTCTATATAATTTTTGTCCTCTAGCATCCCTTTTGCTTCTTCATCTAAGTCCCAATGTTCTACTTTTCAGTGACTTCGAATGCTAGATATGAGTGGATCTGACGTTGTTAGCAATATATTAAATAGATCCCTATTTGTAGAATTCAGTGATATTTTTCTGGTATTCTGCTCTCTATAAAATCTGTAATCCTTATTCCTTTTCTCCTGGGCTTCCACTGATATATCTCCAAGTGGTATCAAATGATGACTAATGACATCTCCTCCATGATGAAGAATTTTATGCACTGTTGCAGACATATTTCTCCATGGATATTTGGTTGTATATATTCGCACAATATATTTCACATAATCACCAAAATTTGTTCATTGCAAACAAGTGCATCGATAATTGTTTTAAATCTTGAAATATTATTTATATCAACACCTGTTATTTCAGTTGCTCTTTCGGTATCTGAAAATAAGCTTCTTGCAGTTTTCCCATCATTTGTATTGTTGAACTAAAATCAACCCATATTTGAGAAGTTCGTCCGGAACATGTTTATTTTTGAAACGTCTTAACTCGTTATTGGTGTAATTATTTCTTATTGATCCTGTAGGTTTAAAATTCAAATCATAACTGATTTTTAGTATATGTTCCATGAACAAATTTTGGGCGTAATTTCACTCAAAAATAGTGTTCTAGAGACGGGTCCAAACAAGTAAAAAAGTATATATAAGATTAAAGATGACACTTTCTCCTTTCTTCTGTTTGTTTAACCCCTTTTGACCCTCAAAAGTACTATTCCACTAAAATTCAGAATTTACTAAAATATGGTACCTGAGAAAATATTTAATAACACAGCAGGTATAAACGTTGTAGTGACTTATACCATTTCTTAAAGACTATTATCCAACAAACTTAAAAAAAATACGGCTAATTAACTATAATTGTTTGCGAGTAATGATAATTTACTTCTGATCGAATTTACAAAAATTTATTTTTTTTATAAAATAACATAAAATATTTGTCTTTAACAGCATGCCACGCCCACAATTACCAATATTTTGAACTATGAAATTAAATTCTGAGCATTAAAAGCAGAACTGAATATTTTTGTTCTTTTCTGCAGTATGTTTTGTTCTGTTTATAGAATTCTAATGCATATTTAGAAATAAGTGCACAGTGTGATCAACAATTTGTGTAAATTTTAATTTTATTCGAACTTTTTTATGATTATGAATTTTATTCAGGCTCGAGTTCATATTAATGTAATAGTTAATGGAAAATATACTAGCAGCATGGAATGCATTTTCTGCCCAGCAGCGTTTCCAAAAGAAAAAAAGTGGCTAAATTGAACTTTAAAAAAATGTCAAAAAAAGGCTAAATGCTCCAGAAAATAATTATAATTATAATAATTATAATTATAATTATTATTATTATTATTATTATTATTATAATTATTAGTATTATTATTATTATTACTATTATTATTATTATTATTATTATTATTATTATTATTATTATTATTATTATCATTATTATTATTATTATTATTATTATTATTATTATTATTACTATTATTATTTAATATGGAAACTTATTTTTTCTCGTTCTCATTACTTTTTGAAATTTTTCTAAAGAAGTTTTAATAAATTTATAAATAATACCCAGAGAAATTAATGAATGAAAAATCGCACAAAAACTTCCCATACAAATTTTGATTATATTTCATATGAAAATTACACAATGTTTTGAAGTGATTTTTCTTAATTTTTCAACTTTTAATTAAGCATTTCCAAATTTTTGGATGATTTTTCTTATTAATATTTTTTTTACTCATTTTCATTAATAGTTCCTATTGTTGTTGAAGTATATTAAAAATAATTTTAATCATCACTGCACGAAATTAGTTAAGGCACTTTTATTTGAAGAATGAAGCGCAGCATTTGAAATTTTTTATTAAATATAAATAATTTTCTCTGCGAATAAATACACAAAAGTGTTTATGTGGATGATTCTGCAAATATAAAATTAGTTATAGTGAATAAGAAATCATTTTCTTCGTTGTCGAAATACTAACATTTTAAGGCAACTTGAAAAATTAAAAAGACTAGAAGTTAAAATAAAAATTTTTTAGGCTAAAAGTAAAATAAAAAGGCTAGACTTAGCCTTAAAATGGCTAAACTTTCAGCAATGCTGCACAGTGAGGCCAAACGCAAATTTTTTGGTAATAAATCTGAATCTCCTAAACTACTGGTCGGATCAAATTGAAATGTATGGAAGAGTTGTAGAGGAGGACCTAAGCTTTCAGAAAAATCATCTTGTAGTCACCCTGTGATAACACGAGATAAGCTACAGGGTGTCAAAGTTGACTACCTCGAGTATGTAAAAGTTAAAAAAAATCGTAACTTGTACAAATGAAGTCCGATTTTAAAGATTTTTATATTTCTGGAAAGTGCTTGGCAAGATAAAGAAAAAATAAGCTTACTCATCTAAGTTATCTCTTGCAGTTAAAAAGATATTTACACTTGAATTTTGAATTTTTGATTTTTTGGCTCGACTTTCTTTCGTTTTTCGGGAATAAGTCCGGAGATATATGAGGTAAAAATTTTTTAAAAATATCCTGCAATTTGCTACATATTTCAAAATAATATGCTGAAAGAATTTTTGGATTATCTCAATTCGTCTAGACGTGAAAAATATTCAAAGTCAGCACTCTGAAATTGGCATGAAAAATGGCTATTTTTTTATAAAAATATAGTAAAATTCATTTACTTTTTTCTCAAAGTTCCGTTAATAAAAAAATTTTTTCCTTATTAATTTCAAAAGATAAGGCTTCATAAATGGTTAATAATGAAATTTTGAATTGATTTAAGTTTGCACCCTACATCCAGCATTGGCCGAAAATTGTCAATTTTAAGAAATAGTTTCATTTTTATCGATTAATTAAAAAAAAAATGTCACGCGAGCTTTTTTAAATTTGGTACCCATATTTTTTATAGAAATAGATTTAGAATGATTTAACACTAAACTGCTTCCCGCCCGGCCAAAACCGAATGCAGGAGTGGAGATTTTATGTTAAAAGTCAGTTTTTTTAACGACTATTTTTAAAAGCATATTAAAAGCATATTAGCATAATATTTTTAATATTATTTCTTATGTAATGTATAAAACACAAATCAAGTTTTCATTCCTAAAAAAATCAATAAAATAGCTCCAATATCCTATTTTTGGTAATTTTTCAAAAATACATTTTTTTTAAAAAAATAGCTGAAAATCCAAAAAAATTTAATTTTTTTAATACAACTTCACTAATTTTGCAAATACTTTAAAAATGTTAAAAGAATATAAATATAGACTTATTTACCAATTCAACGATATATAAAATGTTGATATGGGTCATTTAATAATAGTAATATAATGGCCTCAAAACTACCAAGTCACGTCAAAAGTTGCAAAATTCACTATTTTGTTCCGTATTTCCATATGTGTGTATACGTAACATTTTAGTTTTCTAATGTATTATGTAGGTATATATTTGTTATTATAAAGTAGTAAATTCTTTATTTGAGTAATGTTTATTTAATTTGTTCTACATATTTACATACTTATTATACATATATCCCGTATATTTATTTTATTAAGAATATATTATCGAAGATATTATTAGAGATTTTCTTGAAAATAATCAGAAACATCAAACGTTAGCAAATTTTTAACTTCCTTAGCTTCGGAATCCTCTTTTTCTATTTCAAGAGTGATTTTTGGTAGCCATCGTGTTCTTATAGAATATATAACTGGATCTGATGATATTAATAAATATTCCATTAAGTCCATATTTTGCACTATTTTCGAAAATTTTCGGGTATTGAAGAGTCGGAAATGTTTAACATCTTTATTTCGGTCTTCCTATGCTTCCTCTGTTAGCTCTCCCAATGGCAAAATACTATTTTCTATTATTTCTTTACCATGAGCCAATACTTTGTGAATTGTTGGAGTCATTGATTTCCAGGGGTATGTAATGTTAAGTAGTTCTTTAGTTTCGTAAGCAATAATTTTAAATTTGTCCGCATTAATTTGTTTTTTGCTATTAATGGCTGCCAATATAATCTTAAAACGCTTCAAAATATTTAAGTCAATGCCTGTGATTGAAGATTTGAGTTCCGGATTTTCAAAGAAACGTCTTGCTGTATTTCCATCATTTGAGCTTCCATAGCCATGTAGAGGTTTATCAATTATTAATCCGAGTTGTTCTTTGAATTCTAATTGAATTCTTTTCTTCTCCTCTTTTCGTAATTCGTGAAGTTCCAAATTGTTTTTTAACTGTAGCATTTTCCTGCCCGGGAATATTTCTGTACTTCATATCATATGCAAGATGTAAGCAGAACTCCAAAAATCTTATCCTTGCGTGGAGTGGTGATATTCCATAGGCTGTAAAATATTACTTTTCGCTTTTCTCACTGATTTGCTACTGGGAAAGATATCATATCCTTTTTCGCTAACAGATTTCCTCAAAATCTCGTATTGGTTTCTTGATAATCCTAAATTTAATATTAGAGCTAAAGCATCTTCAGAGGTAAAGGACGATGTTGATTTCGGTGTCACTATACTTTGGATTATCCGATGTAATCGATTGGGAGAAGCTGTTGGTAACACATCAATAACTTTTTCTACTTCCTTTGGTTGCGTACGTGTTACTAAAGCTTTAAATGTATCTTTTATTTCGGCATTCGTATGTGAATTTAGAATAGATTCCTGTTTGGTCCTCTTTGTTCTTCATCGTAACTTTTTTTTGGTCGACCCTTTTTCTGCTTTCCGATGAAAATTGGTATTTCTCCCTCCAACCACTCTTCATTTTTCTTCTTGAACTTTGGTATTGACCAATCTGAAGCTTGCATCCTTTTTTCGTATGATTTATAAAAATTTTCGAGCTTTAAACTGTCTTCTGCAGTAAGAGTTAAACCAAAAGATACTACTGTATCAATGAGTTTTCTTATTTTTTCTGGACGATTTATAATATCAGATAGATTATCCCAGATCACTTTGCAAATAGAAAAGTGTTTTAATGTAATCTCCATAATAAATCTGCATATTTATAAGGATACTTATATATAGAAAAAGAATATTTATATCAGGTAAATGGTGACAGACAAAAATGAATTAAAAAATTTCAATTTTTGCTCAAAACCCCCAATTTCATTCAGTTTATTTTTATGACTTGTAGTGTTAAACAGGTACGTCAAAAAATGTACCTATGCGATTGTAAAAAAATCATTTTTGTTATAATACATTAATTAAGTAGCTAGGTAAATTATTTAAAAACTTAAAAAAATATAATAAAAAACGAAGGAAAATATACTTATTTATGTACTTAGGTAATTTTAAAAACCTTTTCAGTAGAAAAAAATTATGAACACTTTAAATAAATTCATTAATAAATATTATTATCTCGTAACAAAAATAAGCAATGCAGTTGAGTGTTACGTATACACACATATGGAAATACGGTACAAAATAGTGAATTTTGCAACTTTTGACGTGACTTGGTAGTTTTGAGGCCATTATATTACTATTATTAAATGACCTATATTAACATTTTATATATCGTTGAATTGGTAAATAAATCTATTTTTATATTCTTTTAACATTTTTAAAGTACTTGCAAAATTAGTGAAGTTGTATTAAAAAAATTAATTTTTTTTGGATTTTCAGCTATTTTTTTTTAAAAAAATGTATTTTTGAAAAATTACCAAAAATAGGTTATTGGAGCTATTTTATTGATTTTTTTAGGAATGAAAGCTTGATTTGTGTTTTATACACTACATAAGAAATAATATTAAAAATATTATGCCAATATGCTTTTAATATGCTTTTAAAAATAGTCGTTAAAAAAACTGACTTTTAACATAAAATCTCCACTCCTGCATTCGGTTTTGGCCGGGCGGGAAGCGGTTTAGTGTTAAATCATTCTAAATCTATTTCTATAAAAAATATGGGTACCAAATTTAAAAAAGCTCGCGTGACATTTTTTTTATTAATCGATGAAAATGAAACTATTTTTTAAAATTGACAATTTTCGGCCAATGCTGGATGTAGGGTGCAAACTTAAATCAATTCAAAATTTCATTATTAACCATTTATGAAGCCTTATCTTTTGAAATTAATAAGGAAAAAATTTTTTTATTAACGGAACTTTGAGAAAAAAGTGAATGAATTGTACTATATTTTTATAAAAAAATAGCCATTTTTCATGCCAATTTCAGAGTGCTGACTTTGAATATTTTTCACGTCTAGACGAATTGAGATAATCCAAAAATTCTTTCAGCATATTATTTTGAAATATGTAGCAAATTGCAGGATATTTTTAAAAAATTTTTACCTCATATATCTCCGGACTTATTCCCGAAAAACGAAAGAAAGTCGAGCCAAAAAATCAAAAATTCAAAATTCAAGTGTAAATATCTTTTTAACTGCAAGAGATAACTTAGATGAGTAAGCTTATTTTTTCTTTATCTTGCCAAGCACTTTCCAGAAATATAAAAATCTTTAAAATCGGACTTCATTTGTACAAGTTACGATTTTTTTTAACTTTTACATACTCGAGATAGTCAACTTTGACACCCTGTAGCTTATCTCGTGTTATCACAGGGTGACTACAAGATGATTTTTCTGAAAGCTTAGGTCCTCCTCTACAACTCTTCCATACATTTCAATTTGATCTGACCAGTAGTTTAGGAAATTCAGATTTATTACCAAAAAATTTGCGTTTGACCCCACTGTGTGCTGGTCAGCTACAAATCGCCTTCAACATTCTTCATGCTTTTTAATGTCAATTGTAAATATCATCTTTTAGCTTGTAAGTTTTCAGAATTAGAATATTAGGATTATATAAGCAGGCCGTAAATAAATTTAGAAAAATGTTAGCTAATAAAATTTCTTTAAACGAATATCTGCTTGAAATAATTTTGAGCTTTTATAAATGTTTTTCGTAGTATCTATTACTGTTATTTTATGTCCAATACTATTGGCGCAAAGGTATACCAAACGAAAAAAAATCTAGAGATAACAAATTTCATTCAACTAAATTGTGAGCAGCTCCTCTAAAAAAAGATTCGCTAAAATAGAATATACAACTGAACATTCTGATCTTTAAGGTGTATGTAAAATTATGGATAATTCTGCATATTTATATTACTTTTTTGCTTTGAAAAATTTTAAAACTTAAAAAATAATAGTTCATTTGAAAGAATTTAATTTTTTATTCACTTTGTCACTTACATATATAAGTTTAACAACAAATGTTGTGAAGAAATATTGTGTAGAAAAATGTCCTTTTTAAAGTAATATAAAAATTGTATCATAAGACCCATTTTTGAGTTATTGCCAATGGTCTCCATATAGTTGCCCTTATATGCACTGTTGATAACCAGCATTACCGTTGGACGAATTTAGTCGCCAATTTCTTCCTCTCCAACCACTTGGCCCTTTTTTTTGCTCCTTTTTTAAAATGGAACTAAATGTCAACCTTTTAAGATTATATGGTAAATGATGAAAAACTAAGTTACCCATAATATATTAATTTGAATAAAAAAAAAAATTAATTATTTTGAGATTGTTTTAAAATATAGTATAACATCACTAAAATCCCAGGAGAATTTTAAATGCACTAAAACTTTTAAAGACTAAAGCCAATGATAAAGTTTATGAAAAAAGTATTTAAAATACCCAACAATACAATATTTTTTGTTTATATTTTTATCAAATAAACTAATTTAGTTATTGAAGCAGTTGGTCCTTTTTTTCTTTTTACTTTTTGGCGATTTGTTTTTTTTTTTCTTAAAATCCCATTTTTGGACACTTTTTAAAAATTCTCAACGGTAAAACTGTTGACAACATAAACAATTGTGATATACACGCCAGAGTTTTTTGAATTTTATTCAATTTTTTACAAAACGTTTAGTGTCTTATACAAATTAGCGTTTTTTACAGATTATATATTATAGTAAGCAACAATTATTTATTTAAAAAAAGCAAAAAAATCATCTCAGTTCCAGTTGTTTAATTATTTATCTCACAAAAAACATATAAAATTTTCATACAGGGAAGAAATTTTTAGTATTTTTAGTACATAGAAATTTGTTGGAAAAAGAATTTATAAAAATTTTTGGAGTTTAAAAACAAAAAATTAAAAATTATAAATTTAATATATATTCGTTCATAAATTTTATTTTTTTTTTAATTTTATTTTTTAATTAGAAAGTGCTTGTGTGAAAAATTTTTATTTAAATCAAAAATTTGTGAAAATATTTTGCCATATGAAAAACAGGCCAAAAGGAAAAACACAGTGAAATGTTATGTGAACAGTGCTGTTTAAACTCATTGTGTTTTATATTAGTAAATGATTCATTTAATTAAAAATTGTTTAAATTTGAATTTAAGGATTTAGGTGTTATATATGACGTTAAGTTATCATTTAATCATCCTTTTGATTACTTATACAATGGAATTCAGTAACCGTTTTAAGCTCAAATCATTGTATGTTTCACTTGTTCGTTGCATTTTAGAATATTGCCCAATAATTTAGTATCCATTTTATAAAAAAGAATTGGATCGTTTAGAGCGCAATCAAAAAATTTTTACAAAAATCATTTTTAAATTATTATTATGGAGTAATGTTCCCTCCTAGGATGCTAGGATAAAGTTATTTGGTTTTCAAACATTACATGACCGTAGGTCTTACAGTTGTATCATGTTTGATAACAATATTCTGTCTGATTAAGTAACTAGTTCTGCTTTGAATGATTATGTCAATTTGTATAATCCATCAAGAGACCTAAAAAGAAACCGTATATTTGATGATGATGCTATTTTAAATTTTAATGTAAATAAAGATAAGTTTGAATTAAATTTATTTATGTTATATAATTAATATGTGTAATCTGTAAGATTAAATCTGTAGACGAAATAAATAAATAAATTTGCATCCCTCACCAAAATGATAATATCAATTATCAAATGATGTAAAAACTTAAAACCAGAAAATCTTTTCCAATTAAAACATTGATCAACGCAATCAATGCATGAATTAAAATTTTAAGTGAGAAATAAGATTCTACTTAAATTTTAGTTTTATATTTATATCTGTTAATTGAAAAGTATACGGTAATAATTTTTCTGTGACTTGTTGAAGGAATACGCATATCGCGTACTATACACATAAATTTTTTTTACAAGAGCTCAAAAAAAAAAAAAAAAAAAAAAATAAAACAATAAAACAGAAGAACGTAGGATCGACTCGGGTTGCCGGCATAAAATAAAAATTTAAGTAAAAGATTATAAAAGAAGTTTTTAATAATTATAATTAAATGAAAACTTTGAAAATTTTTATAAACAGTTCTCTTCTCCTTCAATATAAACTTTGTCTGTTTCCAACAACTTTCTTAATAAATAGCCATATTATTTTTATTGAAAAAAACTACATTCTTTTCCAATTAAATGTTTACAAATAACGTATTTGAATTTAAAATTTCCTGTCCCAATTGAAAAAAAAAATATCCGATTTGGTGAATTTTTTGATTGAATTAGAAATTTAATTTTTTCTGTTTGTGTTTGCAATAAAATGTATTTAGAAGGCCCTATTTAACATATTTTGGAAAAGTCTGTTCATATACTCATCTTTTATATACATGTTTGTTAGTTAGGATATTTTCTAAATATACACACTTACATATATTTAAAAACACAAGCTTAAAAAAGCTAGAACTAAGTAAATTATATTTTTTGTTTTTCGCTAAATAAATAAATTTATTTATTAATTTTAACATGTTGTTTTGTGGTTTTAATGCTATATTATATCATATATTTGTTAGTTTGTATATTTATATATATATATTTATAAATAATTAATAATGTTGGCATATTTATTAATTATTTTCATTTATGTTGTTTACTATAATGTCTAGTTTTTCTTTGAATTAAATTAATTATGTAGAACATGTAAATACTAGTATTTTATTAATTTATTTATTTTTTATTTTTTTATTTCTTATTTTTTTTGTAATTTATATAATATGCGGTTTGTTATTAAACACTTAAATAACACTTATTTAAAAAATAAAATTTTATGTTATTCGCATCCTGTTAGTTTGAACTGATTTGGTTAATTATTTAATAACTACCAAATATTACTATATATTTAATTCGAAAAATAATCAAATGAATAATTAAGTAAAATATTTTGATAAGGTTTAAAAATGAGCTTCATGAAATTGCAAAATAAAAAAAAATAATAGATTCTCTTTAGTACTAATTTTTATATAAATTCCTATAATTGAATAGAAGTATAAGTATTCTAAAAATGTTTAAAATCAAATCATCTATCTATCTTTTTAAAGACAAAAAAAAAAAAAAAATAGATGAAGTTTAGAATTTTTCTGCCTTCGTTTCAAATTATATCACTAAGTAAATTTCCATGACAAACTCCTTTATTTATTTTTCCCTTAAAATGCATTATGTTCTTATAACCATCAACATTTAATTAAATCTACATATTTTAAAAGGAAATGTACTTACGTACATACATATATATACATATATATATTTTTTGTTAACACCTACCTACATCCACTCTTGTTGTAAAAAGTATCACATCCGTTTAATATATATATACATACATACATACATACATATATATATATATTTTTTTTCTTTTAACAAATTTTTGCTTTTAGTATTTGGCTCTTAACATATTTCATGCCAACTAATGATTTGTGGTCATACTTATTGCCGCGGTCAGAAATTCTTTTTTCTAACGATTTTTATGCTCCTTTAAAACTGCATTTTTTTTCCTTTGTATAATTCATATTTTTTTCTAATTTTTATATTTATTATAATTTGTAAAGAACTGGAGGTAAAGTAACACCCAATAGCAAAATTTAGAGTATAGGAGAAATAAGTAAAGTGAGTTTTTTTTTTTTGTATTCGAAATAATTGAACTAAAATATGGAAATGTAAATATATTTTTTGAAATTTAAGTAAATGGCAGCAAGTAAAGTGGTACGTTAGTAATACTTCAACTAGTATAAAAATTGTGCTTTTAAAAATATTATAAGAATATATATACCTGTGTATTTTTAAAGGAACATTAAAACAAATTAATTATATTTAAATAATAATATAATTCAGTATCTCGGCTTTATAACTATATGAGAAATATTTTATTCGATAAAAATAAAGTTATTCTAGAATTAATAAGAGTAAACTGTTTCTTTTTTTTTGTTTAATTAAAATGTGATCAGTTTAAATTCTATTTAAATAATTCTGTTAAAAGCTTTATTACTATTATAATCATATTTTTTCAAACGTTATACAAATGGAGTACGATTGAATCCCCTTATTATTATATGAAAACTCATGACGGGAATACAAAAACAGAAATTATTTTTTGTTTTCTAAACAAGGATGTTCAACAAAATAATCATTTTTTCTTTATATACGAGGTCAGTATAAATATTGCTTTGAAAATAATAAACAAGTAAGAATGTTATATTATTCTTTGATGAATCTATTATAATCACCATCACGCATATTTTTGGTTACCGATTTTACATCAATCCTTGAACTTTTGTGTAAAATTTTTTGATGAATTCGATTTATTACTAAAGTTAAATTTAATCTAGAATTGAAGCTGAATTTTATTTAAATTTTGAAGTTAGATTTGATTCATCATTACATATTAATTTAAGCTAAGATTAAAGCTCAATTTATCCAAAGATTGAAACTGAATTTGTCCTACAATTGAAGCTGAATTTATTTAACGATCAAAAATAAATTTGATTTACGATTAAAACTGAATTTTATCTTTAACCTAAATGAACCCATTATCAATTTGGTTTTCATCTGAACTTGATCGAAGTTATAAGCCAAATTTGACCTGCTACTGAAGATAAGTTTGATATACAATTGATACTTCCTACCACGGAAGTAAAATTTAATTTATGATTCAAACAAAATTTGACCTACCATTGAAGCTAAATTTGATTTATATAAAGGAATAATATTGAAACTTCTGACTTAAGCTAAACATAATATTTTAATGAAATTGAATTTGTATTATTAAAGGTAAATTTTATCTTAAAATACATTATGTTCTTAAAATCATCAACATTTAATTATATCTACATACGAGTATTTTAAAAGGAAATATACTTACGTATATGCATATATATGTTTTGTTAACACCTCTCTTACATTCATGCATACTTGCCGAAAATCATGTGAAAAGTATCACATCCTTTCAATATATATATATATATATACATATATATACATATATACATACTATTTAATCCATAATCGAAACCAGATTGGACCAACGATTGAAGTTAAATTTAATATACAATTTAAAATAAATTAGATTTGACCTTTGTACGTGCTTTTATTTAAGAGGTATCGGCGGAAAAGTATGAACTGGTGTTACGACGGACACATAACTTTTTATAGTATTTGGTCCATAACTTTTTTATTTATTAACCAATACCAAACGAACTTTTTATAAGAGACACACAGACAGACAGACAGATATATATATAACTAGACCCTGAATGTAATTATATTATGGGGTCTTAGATTACTAGATTATTTTACATGCTACATATGGAATGAAAAACCATTTGTTTTGGTGGTGGATATAAATGTATATTTTAAATTGATTCTCTTTTAGCAAAATTAAATCGTTTAATACTATTTCTTAAATTTGTTTTTATAATCTAAATCTTTAATTAGTTAGACAGTAGTTCTTTATTTTGGGAAAAATATTTTGTTTCTATCAAAAAACTTTTAGATAAACTCGTAGTTATTGGTCAAAGGTAGAGCACTATACTGCTGATGGAAATATCTCAGTGATTGATTTCTATGTGAGATCAATGGTGAAAATCAAATAGTTTGTGAAAGAATCATTATAGCCGTCTTTTATCCATTTTATTAAAAATGCTATAAAACTGATAAAACCCGTTTTTTGTCATTTGAAAATAATTTTAAAAATATTAAATTGTGTAATGGATAAAACAAAATATTTTTACTAATTACAATGCTTATCTGTTATACATTTTTTGTTAGGTAAAATATCCTATTGAAAATATTATATATGTATTTATGTGTATATATATATATATATATATATATATATATATATATATATATATATATATACATAAATACATATATATATATATATATATATATATATACATAAATACATATATATATATATATATATATATATATATATATATATATATACATAAATACATATATATATATATATATATATATATATATATATATATATATATATATATATATACATAAATACATATATATATATATATATATATATATATACATATATTTATTAATAAAAATAATATAAATTCTCATCAGTCTGGTTATAGAAAATGTTACAACACTACTGGCCTAATACTGAATATTGTGGAGAATCTGAGATGTAACTTAGATAAATCATTCAGTTCTGTACTTGTCACGCTTGATATAACTAAATCTTTTTATTCGATTAATCAGGATCTATTATATTGATTTTTTTGGTTGGTAGATTACAATATGTCGAATTTAATAGAAACTTCTCTATTGCAGTTGTCTAGAGGGGTACACCAGGGATTCATATTGAGGCCATTATTATTCATAATGTATATGAATGAGGTTATTTACTGTAGAATATCATTTTTTGAATGTTACACCTGTGCGGATGACATTCAATTGTTATTAGGTGATGGGCGTTTTTGGTTAGATTATCTCGCTGATAATCTGAATAGGGATTTAAAATATATAATATTGCTGCCTTTAATTTGTTTACGCAATGAATCCTTAATATTTGTGATATATTAGAAAATCCGGGGAATTTATTTAGAACTTAATTTTGGTTATCAATTTGCAGCAAGGTATATTTTGTTTCGAGAAAACTCTGTAACTTAGTTATTTTTCTTCAGTTAAACGTGGCAAAATGGGTTTTAATGTCCTTGTGCTTTTCAATGTTTATGTATGGTTTCGAAATATTCTCTTGAATTTCACAACAAAATATTGCCAAACTTGTTTATTGCTTTAATAGGATTGATCGCTTTATATATGGTCTTAAATGTAGGAAACATACTTCTGCTTATGTAATAAGTGCGTTAGGATCAAATTTTAAAAGCGATATTGATCAAAGAGTTATTACACAATTTTATAAGTTTACAAAATATATCAAACCTTCCTATATTCTACAAATATTTAGTTTTGGTCGCTTTTCAAGGACAAACATTCTGATTTGTCCAATTCATTCCACCCTATTTTTGAGCAGATCTTTTGTGGTGAGAGTATTAAGAATTTGAAACACCGTACTTCCATATGAAATTCGTAGTTTTGAAAAATCCAATCAACAATTTTTGAAAATTTTAAGACGTTATTTATAGTTAAGGAATTGTTGTATATGAAACTAATTTCAACTATGAGTTTTTGTGATACTAAGTAAAATCATATCACATATTAAAATTTTGAAATTAAAATTATTTCATTATTTTCACAAATAAAGAGGGGACTTCATTTATATTAATAATAAATATGTATGTTAATTTTAATGGTATTAAATTTTGAAATGTGTATAATTAAAATTATTGTTGTCAATTGCAATGCTGAATTTACTTGGTCTTATTGGCTTATAATTCATTGAAGAATAAGCAAACAATAAGTAGATAAAATAATAGATAAATAAACTCGAACGGCTCCTCTGCTGTGATTGTGTCAGCCTTTATGTAAATCGGATCAGCTGATTTGTTTCCAAAACTTTTTGATTCTGCCTCACTGTGTATCGGTAAATTGATGCATCATATCTCGTCAGAATCGGTCCGCTCTTGACAACTGTTATATATTAGGTCATTCTGGAATTTACTTAAATGTGTAAAAATACCATAAGCATTTTGGCATGAAGATGAAATTTATCATAAATAAGTTTCATTTAAGTATAAAGCAGGATATGAAATTACATATACAAATAACTTAATATTCTCAAAATTAACGATTTCTTAATTTTTGTACAAACTTCAGTATAGTAAATTTTTTTGAATTTATTAATGAATGTCGAATAATGATTGTTCGATTAATCAAAACATTAAATTCAAAAAATCGTTCGACTAAATAAAAATCAATAATTTCGCGTAAAAATTATGTCGAATTATGCAAATTATGTCGATTAATCGAATAATTCAAGTAAAAAATATTTTAAAAACCTCCTTTCTTCACCAGTTTTAAAGATGTTTTATTTTAAGTTTTTTTAAAAGATTTTGCTTGAAAAAAAAAATAATAACAAAATTTAATAGAATGTTTAAAATTTAAAGGTTTTAGTTTGCTGCCAAATGACAACATTTTGAACTAGATTTCGAAAAACACATTGTTAGTTCTACGATTTATAGTGAAACCGATATGTCAAAGTATGGAGTTGATATACCAATAGAATCTCAGCCTAGTATATAGAAGCAATTTGGATTTAAAATTGGGTTAAGCAGTAATATTATACTTTTTATTAATAACGGCTGAACTTCTTTATCTAAAATTATTCAGATTTTTTTTTTCGAATTCATAAACGTGTCGTATTAAACTTTAATTTACCCATGTCACGGAGAAATTAAACAATTTGGATGATAATCATAGGTTAATTGATTTAGCTACCAAAAAATTAACTAAATATATAGAAACAATGGCTACGTAAAGGCAAATGAGAAAAATATACTAAAATTTTAATTACATATTATTTTTCTAAGACTATTTTAGAAGGGCAGCCATTATTGTAAATTAACAAATGAAAATATTTTTTGCTGTTTTAAATATTTGTATGTTTTATTAAAATGAATTGTTAACATTTTTTTTGTTTTCTAATACTTGTTTTATTTTTTTAATATACAGAGAGAAATAGTGATCACAATTCAAAATGATACAATTTTTTGTCAATAGTGCATTAGACACGTATGCGTGTGTTAAATCTGAAATTGGCGTGTTCAAAACTGCAATGGAAGTTTATTAAAACAGTGTTATCAAATTGAAACTAAATTTGTATCGAAATGAACACGAAAGTGATTCAACTTAACACCGCACCGATGTGGACTTGAAAGCGAATCAGTATCGAATTAACTCCGTCTGTTTTTTAAACCCACCCTTACTTGGAATTAATTAAAACCAATTAAGTTTCTTCTTTGTTTGTAGTTATATTCATTGTAAGCATTTCTACACAAAGTATACAAATATTATTAAATAAAATATAATTATAACTTTACCTCATTTTTCAATCAAAAAGTTTCGTTCTGAACTCCGGCCTAACAGAGGCATAGCTCCATTAAGTATTCCATATTTAAAAAGGGCGAACTCTTCAATGTCACTTTTGTAGCTAACGAATACAAGAAATAATTATATTTTATGTTAACATTAGACATAATTTTTAAACTTACCCTTCAAGTGAACTAAAATAAATGGCCTTCAAGGAATTATAATTGGATTCTGCTGCTTCTTTGTCTTTTGAAGAAATTGTGCAACCGCAATTTTCTTTATACCACATATTCTCGAAAAAGTATTTTCGATAAGAAAGTGATGAAAAGGAATCATAATATATATTTTTATATATTTTTTTTTTTCATAAATAATATATTTTCCACACCAACTTCATGCATTTACAACCGCAATTTAATAACAACCTCTAAGAAAATCAAGCCGAGCAACGGCGGCGACTTTTTGAATTTCACATAATGCATGATTCGACAACGGAAATGAAAATAAATATGCAGTTTCAAAACGAATGGATCGATTTGAACGAAGTTTAAAATGATATCTTCAAAGGCAAAGACAAGTTTAGCTTTTGTGTTTGGGCGATATAGGTCTAATAGGGGCGGGTCTACAAGGTTCCAAACTTGGACACTTCAAGTTAGAAAATAAATGATCTCAATTTTGAGTAAAATCATTCAGTCGATAACTATAAAAACATTGCCGTATACGTAAAGGCTATTTTTTTTTAGTTTGCGAGAATTTGGATTTTCAATTTTAAAATTATACTTCCTGATATAACTTGACTATAAAATGGCCAAGTTTTCTCAAATTTTTTAAAATATTTTTTATTTAGTTAACAGCAAAATACAAAAATGTGCAAAAAAGAAATGATGAAGAAATCTTCACGAAATCGAAAGTATTTACATTTTTGATTTAAAAAAACAGAAAAACGAAAGTTCAAATAAAAGTTCAAAAAATGTGGGGATTAAAACTTTATATTACAACTAATTGAAAGAATATTATACTTGTATCAAAAAATGTGTGAAGACATCTCATGCAATTATAGACAACTCAGATATCCTTAAACTTGTTCGGAAGCGGCATTCAACGTGTGAATATTTACTGGCTTGTGTTTTGTGTCTGCGGATGTTTCGAAAATATAATAAAGTCATTTCATACACATATGTCAACAAGTTAGAAACGAAAGTTTTTGAAAAATAGATACCGCGTAAGGTGGCAATATAAACACAACCGTTGTCGGTTTTGCAACGCCTTTTTTCCTCAGCGTTCGGTATGATTTACTCGTATGACTCGAGTAATTTAAAAACAGTATTTTCGAGTTGATTGATCGAATAATTAAAAAGTCGAATACCCTAACTAATGCACAGGTATTTTAAATTAATGAATAATAAAATAATTTTTAAGAATTTTCCTTGTGATTTTTAAGAAATTTTCAAATTTCCTTCGTACGAAGAGTTTTTCTGCTTTATCGAAAAAAGAAAAAAACAACGCAATAATTTATCTGAAATTGACACTTAATGAAGTATAAATGTGACCTCATATAAAGTGATGCTATAAGAAAAAAAAAAAAACGGAGGAGTAAAAATTTGTGTATGAATTTATGAGGTTTAAAAAAATATAGATACAGAATAGAATATTTTATTGCCCTAGTAACTTGACCCTTTTTGTTAAGTATTTTTTTATATATATAGAATAAAAGACACATAAATGTTATTTGATATTTTAAAATATTTGTGTTGGTTTTAAAATAAATTTTCAAGTGCCTATAAAAAACTAAGGATTAACAAAAACTATTATAAATTTCTAAAAAAAATGGATGCTAATGTAAAGATATACCTTTATCATATGTTTGGTGTATATCCATTATTTTTAGGTCCTTTTTGGGTTTCTAAATTTAAAGAATTTCTTTTATTTATTTGTGTTTTTATTAAATATTATTATTTTTTATTTCCCGTGAGTGGTCAAAAGCTTTGCTGTCATCTTTTTTTTAATAAATTATACAAATTTTATTGTTTTTTATTAAAGATGAGTGTTATTTAGTAACATTAGTTAGACAACATATTTTAGTTTTAATTTTTTCGATTTTGATCAAACTCAAACATTACTCTACACACTGTCTAAGAAATCTTAAATTTCTATTAAAAATTTACTATCGAAATTGTTTTTCGTTAATTATAGTTTCTCAAAAACAAAACAAAATGCAAAAAAAATCTGCTTAAGTTGTTTTTAATAGATTCTAGTTCAGTAAACTTAAAAAATTTTTTGCTTTAATTTGTTATTAATCATTCCATTAATATTATTATAATTAATTTATGTATAACATTTTTTACTTTGTAGTTTAAATTTTTATTTGTTTGTTTTTGTTATATAATGAGGCTTAAGATTTCTACAAAATAAAATTTAATTTTTCTTTCATGTGCCTCTTCTGCTTCTCATTTTATGCAAGAGTTGAGAAGCGAGTTAAGCAATCATTCTGCCTGAATGAGTTTTCTACTTTTAAATAGTTTTCATTTTCCTTTCCTTTTTCTGCTCTGCCTTATTTTGGTTAATGTCCTTTCCCAACAGAAATAAAAATATGAAATTTATAAATATTTCTTTAAAGTTTCTTGTAAATTGTCTATATTTCTGTGGTTACTTATGGTTTGGTTAAAAATAAAATGATAAGAAATTGTAACGATGATGATAATGATGAACCCAGCTTTTGACTCCCCATAGAGTGAGCAAGGAGATAGTTGAACGATTTCAAGAACACTTAAGCAAAGAAATGGAAAATGCAATGGCGCTAGAAAAATATACTCTCTAAGTATGTACAAAAATCTTAATAAATGAATATGAAAATAAAAAAAATACAAAAATAAAAATATATAAATAGTAATATATATATATATATATATATATATATATATATATATATATACAATATTCTAAGGGAAACACTTCAATATCGGAATCGAAACAGAAATATAAAGTAAAGAAGAAAAAACAAAAAATACTACAACTTTGCTTGGCCAACTGGAAAATCATATTTTGAAAAACTAACAAAATCTTTAAAGTTTTCAATAGAAAGTTTAACTGTTATAGAAAACAAACTAATTTAAATTTTGTATGGTTCTTAAAAACAAAACCAATAACTTTAAAAATTATCTTATGCAGTCAGTTATAAGCATGGAAACCACAAATATTCTCTAAAAAGTGTTTAATGGGCGTTATATATGAATTAAAAAGCAAAAAATATGCTCTAAAAACGTGAAAGTAAGCTCTTGAAAACCAAAAAAGATATCCATTTTAAGCAAACATTTATTATTAATGGTGTTCCTACAACAAAACCATTCAAAATCAAAATTTTCCAAAATAGTATAGTGTAATATGATTAAATATGCCCTGACATAACAAAATGTGATATAAATATGCTTTAGAAATCGCTATATGGAAAAATATGCTCCTAAGGTTAAAATATGAAAAATTCATCTTTAAATCGATGCCAAAATGCATGCAATTGCATATTTGTGGTTTTCCTGGTTATAAGCAACAATACATAATTAATTTTAAATATTGCTATTTATTAAAAATTTTTTAAAATTTTCTTAGGCTTCCGGTCATAATTACAGTGACCTAATTTCCTTGTGTCGCTCAGTCTTTTAGTTAAAAATAAATTTTTCTTTTTGTATTATTTAAGGCTACAAAATCACAAAAACTTCTGCTGTGTGCTCACAAACTGCTCAAACAGTTTTATCTTGCATAAAGTGTTTAATATCGAAAAATGTTGAACATTGTTATTTCAAAAGTTTTTGTCATTTTTAGGTTGTCGTTTTAAAGTGACTTCTTTTATAATTAAGAGCCTAAATGCTGTTTTAATGAAAATGTAATTTTGGTAATGACTTCATAATAATCTGTGTAAGAAGTTAAAAATGAGATATAAAATTTCAGTTTCAATTCATTAAAATTGTCAGCACTCTTTTTTACAATTGTAGTCGTTAAAATAAAATAATTTTATTGAGACACCGGATTTCTGAATCAATTTAGAAGCAAATGAATGAATGTGTATAACGTACTCCACATATATTTGTATGTTTGTACTATGTTTATTAAACCACGATTTAGATTGCTTCGAGACATGGGTTGCAGCGTTATCCTGTAGGAATATGCAATCTTCATCCATAAATGAGAGAAGAGCATCTATAAATTGTACTGTTCTTTTTAGTTGGAACAAAATATATTTTTGATTTTCGTACAGCAGAAAAGGCTACTCAAACCATAACACTGCCTCACGAATTTCGTTCGGCCTCAAATCATGTCAATAGCAAGAATATGAATTGGGACCGTCCAAATTGAATTTCTTTTCATCAGAACAGATTACTCTATTCCACTTATCTGTTCATTTCATGTTTTTGCGCGCAAATTTTAAAAAATGTTCCTTATGATCTATTCGCAAAACGTGTGCAACGTTTTTGGAAGTGACATGAAGCTCAAGTGTAATTTATTCCGGTAGCTTCTTCTTTTATTTTATTAATTTGCCTTTTTGTTAATTTTTAATTACCTGTTGTTGGTTTCTGCACTCCGTATTTCTGCCTCTTCTTAAGAAAGCCTCGAATAACTGCTTTCGAACGGTTAATTTTTCGTCCAATTTCTCGTTTGAATAGCCCTGATCACGAAAAAATTCATTTTGAATTTTTCCTGGTCTATAAGAAAAGTTCCTTTGGGCATCCTTTAGGCTGATGAAATTTCCCAATTAAAACAAATATATTTCCAGTAAAGCAAGAAACAAATATTTTTTATATAAAAAAGTATCGTTATATCGCGAGTCAATGTAAACAAATAAAAACAAAAATTTTAAATGCGTTTATAGAAATATGCACCAGTGTATATCTACAGAAATGTTGTTGCAAAACAAATATATGTATTCTTCATATATGTGAATAGTTTAAAAATCAATTCACAAAACTATGTGTTGAATATATTAAAAATTCAAAAATAATTATTTTTACACGTTAAAGTAAAACTATGTGGCATAGGGGGTAAGAATTCAAAAGTATGAGTTTTAAAGTATTCGTATGGGTTCGAATCCTGCGAAATAGAATAGAAAGTAGTTTTTATACAATACAAAAAATAGTTTTTATTTAATGAATTTTAAAGAAGTATTCTTAACTAATTAAAAATACATTTGACAGTTCCTTAATCTGACATTTAAAAATTTTAGTTCTTATTTTTTTTTGTTTGAAGATAAATTATAAAACAATTTTTCGAAGTCATAGCCAAGGATCGGACAAAGGATCTAAAGTCTTTCAATCACAAACCCAAGCGATATACTACATCGATATGTTAAAATTTACTATCTTTATTGCTTATATAAAAAGCTTAAAATGGAATTCATCTAAATAATACCTTCAAAAAATGCCTAGAAAGTCTTGTCAAATTTATTTTTATATTTTTTATTTTTTTAGGAAAAGCAGAAATTTATAAGGAGTTCGGGGGATACGATCTCAGGCAGTTATAGAAAATTGTTTATAGCTCCTCCATTCCTAAACAGATTTCGCTGAATTTCAATACCAAGATTTTGGAAACTGTATGCAATAGGGATGCCAATCGGGATTAACTTTTTTCGGGATTTATAAATTAAATATATTAGAATATGCACTTTTATTAATAAAACAACGTTTCAAATTCATTTATATACAATATATATATTTTTATATATTTAATATATTTTTTTTACTACTTAAACACTTATAAGTTCATTAATTTCAGAAAAATACTTTTTTTAACCAAAAAAACAAAAGTAATAATTAACTTATAAATTCATTAATTTTATGTATCAGTGAAGACAGCACGTTATTTTAATGTAATAAAAAACAAGTAAACTAAATTTCTAAATAAAGAAAATAATTAAAATGACTATAAAATTTCAAATTAATATTTAAAATATTTTTTTTATTAAATTGTGTTTTGGATTTGTAACTTAGGTGGTAATTTTTAACCTAAAAAATCAAATCGTCTAATGTTTCATCTGATAACTTAGAACGAATTTTATTTCCCATATACGCTGCTGTCGAAAAATTGTTTGCAAATATTTGTAACATTCCTGCAAATATTTTCCTCTTATACCTTCAGAAATAAACATATCTAATTCTTTGGAAAGTTGGTCGTCTAAATTATCATGTTTTGCTATGGTTTTCTGAGGACTTTTTTTGTGAAATAGATTTGTTATTTTCTACTTGTATTTCTTCGTTCGATAAAACTTCTATTATATCTTGTGACGCAGAATCTATTATTTTTTTATAGACATAAAATTAGTTGCTGTGGTTCACATTTTATTGTTATAAAATTCTTTGTCTAAATCAATATTTATTTTTTTAATTCATTTAGCATGAATTTTAAAGCGGTATTAGCTTTACATAAGCTCATGTGAATACAACATAGTTTTTTTTAATGAATCTTACTAATCGCAAAATCTCTGGCACATATCAAACAAAGTGTCCCACCTTGCACTGTAATCCAGTATCAACATCTAATCCTTTTCTTTTTCTTCCTTTACACACTTTTGCAGAATTTAATTTTTAGTTGATAATTTTCTAAAGATATTCGCTAATTTTCTTACTTTTTCAACTACTGGTTTCACATAAAATTTATCTGATTTGATTTTCACTTAAATTTACTTAAAAAAACTTATAAACTATCATTATCATCGTCGACATCATCATCATCTGAAGGATAATTGTAATATTGGTATGTTTTTCTTATAAATTACATCTATTAATGCCAGGTGTAAGCCGTGAGCAATACATAACTGTTTCTTTGGGGGTATAAGTTTTAAGATTTCTTGCATAGTTGATGCACCGTCGGTGGTAAAAGAAATAACGTCATAATAGTGGAAAAGATCAAATTATTTTAACTTATCTGAAATGTGGTTAATGTAACTTACATCTGTACCAGACTTCATAAGTCTTATTAAGCCGAGATTTGTGTGGGCAATAACATTTATAAAACGTTTGTTTGATGCCGAGGTTCACTCATCAAAAGTAATACTAAATTTGTTTCCTTGGTTTTCTTTGGACGCAGAATAAAATTCCATAAATTTGCTCTTGATGATTTCCTTGGATTTCGGTACATCGAATTCCAATGCCTGCAGTGACTTACGAAGTTCCATAGATGCTATAAATAGGGAAAACGGTAAGCCATTAAGAGCAATTAATTTACTTATAACAGCAGAAAAAGTTTCTGCATTTTTCGGATGACCAAAATCATAATTTTTAATATTATAATACAGATTTTTTTCCTTATTAATTTTTTTTTTATTTTTTATTATTTTTTTTTCTTTTTTGTATTCTATAAAATTCATTTTTACGCAAAAATGATACATTTGTTCAAAAACTATATTTTGATAAATTATAATTATGTATAACAACATTGATGTTGTGATGTTTTTTAACAGGGTGCATCAAATAGGCCACGCCCAAAAAGCAAAAAAAAAAATTAAAAAATTTTGTCATCAAAATTCGAGTACCTTGGAAAATAACAAAGAAAGTATAGAATTTATCCACAAATTCCGATTAGTTTATACAAGATCGTAGTGAACAAGTATTTATAAACGCGTGAACAAAAAGTGTAGTAGAATGAAAAAAAAAGTTTCAACAACTTTGAACAACAATCACGATTATAATATAAAACCTATGATGCTAAAATTTTGCACTCTATTAGTTTCAAGTCTTACGAATTTAGATCTGTATCACGTTTATTTAAAACACTATTACCACAAAACTTATTAGGGATAAAAATCAGTTTCAGCCAGGTTAAACATTTTTGGTAATCAACCACATGTATTTTTTCATGTCAAAATATTAAAAAATATATTCCTCAAATTCTATGAATATATTTGGAAATTGTATCTATTAGCAAATTGCAATGCCCTGTACTTATTATTAACCATATCAGTGAATTGTTATTTAGTAAAACGCTTTTCACTTCCAGTAAAATATGTTTGTCCAGTTTCAAATGCAAAAGAACACAAAAAATAATCGAGAAATTTTACATTCTTTATGTTTTGACATAATCCACGACACATACATACATACGTACATACATACATACATACATACCTACATACATACATACATATATGTGTTTATAGTTTGTTTTTATACATACATAGAATAGAAAAAATTCATTAAAAAAATGTCACGAAATGTAACAAAACACAAAGTTATAAAATTTTTTTAGTCAAAACTAACTTAAAGTTTACAATTTTTTTATCAAAATTATTTATTGATTGCTTTTTTTTCCTCAATATAATTAAAAAAAATTACCAATTAAATTATACTTTTTATTTAATATTTTTTAACTTGCGATAACAAATTTTTTTAATCCAACCAACAAAATTTTTGGTTAAAATTAATTTTAAGCTGATCTTTTTTGAAACGTATAGCTTGCTTTTTAGCACAACATGTTTTTTGACTAATACTTTTATCAACTAAACTATATTTTGAATTAAATATATTTTTATATTGATAAAACAAAATTGTTCGCAATTTTTTATTTTATTTTTATTTTTTATTATTATTATTATTTTTTTTTGTGCATTTCTATTAATATTCGTTGTTAAAATATATTGACGAAAAATTAAATTAAAAAAGTTTAACTTATAGTAGAAAATAGTAAAATCATTAAAACAACCGAAATTTTTCGTCAGTTAACGATATCGTTATTAAATGAAAAAAGTTACGGAATTGCAGTACAGGTAAAAATGCCACGTTAAACTAGAAAAACTTAGGCACGTAAATCCGCCTCTTGATTGAAATTAGGACTTTAGGGATAAAAAGTTTCATAAGTAAGCCAACTTTTAACTTTATAAGTTATTTGGAAGAATAAAAGGTAATTTGTGATGATCAGTTTTCCCAACTCTAGGTAAGCAAAAACTACTAAATTCCTGATGATAAAGCACTCAACTTTTTGTAAAAATGGCTAAAAAGCTTTTAGCATAAAACGTATTAAACAAAAAGTAATATAATTTATGAATTTATATGTACTTTATATAAAATATTGTTATTAATGAATCATTTTCAATTACCATTGACAAAATTTAATTTTCGTTAAAACATATCCATGACTATATTGGCTTAACAATTTAGATTTTTTTTATAAAATACATTATTCTACGTTATTAAACTTCTAATTAATGCTAATGTACGCAATTTTATGTCGGCAAAACAATTACAATATTCTGAGGAACAGAGGTTTTTATTAAATGAACCAATAACTAACTTCCTTCAGAAAATTTTAAGGCTTTTTTGTAGAAAATATATGATGTTCTGAAAAAAAAAACAAGAGTAAAAAGTACTAAATTTAGCCAAAAATTGCCTAAATTGGCAATAGTGGTGACGGTCTAAAAACCTTTCGCAATATCATGCATTTTCATTTTATATATTTTTATTATATTTTTGACTTTATTGAAACCTTTGTAAAATAATTAGTTACAATATTATACGAATTTACTTAAAAGTATTACAACAGTTATCATCTAAATAATTAAACAAAGAAACTAGTAATATGACAGCATTAAGAAAAAGTAGTCTAAAAAAACCCTGTACATACTTAACGTTATAAGAAATTTTAAAAATAACCATTAATTATTTCTTTTTAAGTAAAAAAGGGTCTTAGTGATTGTTTTGCTAATTTTTTATTATTTCATATGTAGATGTACTGTAAGTGAGAGAGTTAGTTGCCTTGCAAATGAATTAAACATTTTATGGTTAAATTTTCTATGCAATAGATCAGTGTAGGTGTAGGTTACGAATTATTTTCAGATTTTTATTTTGTATTATCTGCAAGTTTCTTGTATAAGTTCTGGCAGTTTTGTAAAATCAGAATTGGCACCTATAAGAGAAAAAAAAATTATATATTTTATGTGTTGTTTAAGTTAAAGTTTTTATCTAAGATAATTTCTAGATATTTGATACTATCTTGCGATGGGATAAAAACTCCCCTAGAATATAAATGTTTTGTAGGAATACGTTTCAGCCACCTATTATATGGAAATATAATAAACATTAACTTTTATCTTCCATTTTCTTTTTGTGAACATTAATATCAGAAATATATATTGAATAAGGAGTAGGTGATATTACCGACCCTTGCGGTTGGCATGTCATCGATAGATACAACAAATGAGCGTTGATATAAAAAGTTTTTATTATCTTTTGCAGATACGTTGGATAATACCCTTAATGTATTAAGTTCAAAAACAAGGCCATCATACCATACTGAATCGAAACCTTTTTCGATGTCAAGCCAGCGCTCTTACGATTTCTTTGTTTTATTTCAAGAAAATTAACGACTCTTTTTATTTGATATACAGTAGAGTGCTCCTTGCGGAATCAAAACAGTTAAGGGTTAATAATACTATTTTTTTATTACAAAAGTCTAATATTATTTTATTTATCCAATAAGCTTAGAATGCTGATTGGTCTATAGCTGGAAAATAATTTAGGGTCCTTTTCTGACTTAGGAATTGGAATAATTTGGAATAATTTAAATTTAATTATATATTTTTTTCATAAAGTAGCTTTAAGATTTTAAATATACCTACAAATATTTATTTTTTTTTTTAATTATATTTAATTTTCCTAAATATAAAACAAATGAATTCTAAACCTTTTTACTTACATCTTTGGCCATATCTAATTTAACTACATAAATACTAATTAGCAATATGTTTTCTTTGTTTTCTAACAAACAAATTTAATTATTTGCTTAATCTAAATAAAACAATTCCATTGAGGAGAAACAAACAAAAAGAAATCGACCTTAATAGTTACTTCCTGGTTTAAACATGCATTTAAGCAATTAGATTTACAAAGTAATGCTCGTACCTTTTCCTTTAAAATAAAACAAAAAGTTTACAATTTTGTTGTTGGCAAAAATTAAAACACATGTAAAAGCAGAAACTCTTTGTGTAAAATAATATACCCATACAAAGAAGTTGAAAACATTTTTTTTTATTTAGATACATTTGACTGCTGCAGAAAAACTGACTTTTGAATTTCTACCGTAACTCTCCCTTTTTTTATATAAAAATATAGTGTACAAAATATTACAGGGATCGGATGTCGCTAACACGTGCCGCATCGACCCTGAAGTTTGTATGGTGCATTTATATGGAAAAATTTTACCTTTTTCACAGTTAAAAAAATTGCAATTTTTACATTTTTGCAATTTAGTGTAAAGAAACCGCAATTTAAACATAATTATCTATCAAACAAGTTAAAAAAAGTTGAAATCGGTTAGAAAGTATTAAAGTTATTAGAAATTTACCAGACTATTAGCATGTTTTCGAACACTTGTGTAAGCGTACAGGCAAATTTTTAATTTTTTTAGAAATATTGAAATAAAATGCTATTTTAAGTTAAATTTGTAAATATTTGAATCCTGTAGGATAATATAACCCCTTTTCATGCTTTATTAAAAAACATTTATTTTATTATGCCTGTTTTAAATAACCAATTTAATTTTTTTCAAAATTTTGTTAAACAAATTTAAAAAAAGTTAGAAAAAAACATGATATAAAGAAACAAGGTAACACTTTTTTCTCTCAGAGAAAATTTTTTTGAAGTGTAAAAGATTTTTTGAATTATATTTTTTATAAACAAACGAAAGAATCGTTGCCAAATTATAAAAAAGGAAAATTATATTTAGGAAATTGTTATAAAAATTGTATAGTTTGTTTTGGCAAAAAATTGTGTCCCATATATTGCTTTCGGTAATTAATTAAATTACAAAAAATATATCTTGAAAAGGTTATTTAAAGTATTATTAATGAGACTTTAACCTTTGTGTTACCTTAAACAAAACTATTTAACATGTTACAGTAGCAGTGTTTAATTTTTTATTATAATTTAAATTTGGGAACATAAGACTATGAATGTATTGCTAAAATAATGACTGCTAAGTCACTCAAACATAGTATAATGGAAGATAAAGTAATAGATTATAAAATGATAATGTGTGTTCATGAATATGAACCCTAAATTGAAATGTGTTTTTTTTCACCTATCTATTTCAATTAATATATTAATTGTTTGAAAATATAGCTCGTTTAAAATTGAATTAAAATAAAAAGTTCGTATATTTTTTAAAGATATGGTAGCACAGTAAAATAATAAATCTTTTTTTTATAGACAATGCTACAAGAAGTAAAAATTAAAAATGTATAAGAGAGATCGACCTAATGATCATCTCTACAAATTCGCCGCACCATAGATTTGACTTTGAACAAGCTTAAAGATCTTGTATAAGGTTTTCTTATAGATGATGGCAGAGACGAGGGATGTAATTAATAAAAGGTCCAATGTATAAGAAAATATTTAATTATAATTACTCATGTAGGAGTAATTATAACTGTAGGGGTGAGAAACAACAATAATAAGATTAGTGATATAATCCATAGGGTAGCTGGCTGTTGCTGCATAAAAAAACTCACCTTTCTTTGGGTTACCTTTATGAAATGAAGTTTAGGTATTCGGTTGATTTCAATTCAATTATATATACATTTATTATACTTAACATTAATAAAAAATTAACATAGTGTTAATTTCAGAAGGTAAGTATAATAGTAAGAGATACGTTAACAATCTTTCATGTTGCGGTAAGTATAACTTCTAGGTTAAGGTAAGTACAAGTTTTAGGTTAAGGGAATTATAAGTATAAATTTAGCGATAAGTAATTTAGATGATGTGACCTTTGAGATGGATGGTTAACAAGTGACTTCTTTCTACATAACAGCAATAGTAGTTATTAAGTAATGTATTCCAATAAATTTCGGTTTTTTAACGAAACCCGATTGTAAATGAATAACATTTTCTTTTACAAAGTGTACTAAAAGTGCTACCAATTTATAAAAATTATACTTAAAAAAAGTAAATGTTTTATATTAATTGATATAATAATTAATATAATAATTACAATTGGTAATTATAATTTAAGTCTCCAACTAGTTTGGACAGGAATGTTTTGGTGATTTTTGTATTGTTGTCAATTTTTTTGGATTAGTATAGAGATTATTAAAAATTATAAGATAGCAAGACAACATAGATTGTAGAAAATATATTACGAATTTTTTAACATATTCCATTTTTTAACATATAACATTTTTCTTTGTACGCTTAAACTAGTGTTAGAAAACATGTTAATGGTATAGGGAATTTCTAATAGCTTTAATATTTTCTAACCGATTTTAACTTTTTTTATACTGTTCCTTTACACTAAATTGCAAAAGAGAGTAATTTTTTTTTAAATTATGAAAAAGACAAAATTTTCGCATATAAATGTATCCTACAAACTTCAGGATTGATGCGGCACGAGTTAGCGACCGATTACTCTAGTATTTTACACATACAGAGGAAAAAAATTCATATAATTGAAAATTTGTTCATAAATATTATGAATCGAACATGACTTTTTTCCCAAACTTTTTTTCATAAAAAATGAAATTTTGTTCATAGATATTATTAAATTATGCTTAATGATAATTTAGCGAATTATACAAAAAAGCTGCTAAAACTTTAATTTAGTTTTATTAGATTTGATTCAAATTCTAAATAAAATTATGCATAAAAATATTAACAATAAGTTCCTTTAAATGGCAATTTTCTAATAAAAAGCTGTTAAAAAGTTAGGATTACTAATTTGCTTAAATTTGTAATAAAAAACGCATCTGCTGTGTTCATCTGCCCTCAACTTGTGCCTAAATATCATTAAAAACCAAAAAATCTGTAAAGAAAATTTCAAACATACTTTTAGAAATTGAAAATATAAATGAAAATCTAAACAATTTGTTTGTCTTCTTGACTTTTGATTCATTTCAAAAAATGTAAAAAAGTGTTAATATTTAAGAAATTATTCTTAAATATTATGAACTCAAATCAAAAAAAGGAAATTCTTATATTTATGCACAAATTTTAAAGTCGACTTTCTTTGGGCAGTCTAAGCTACATACATAATCACACAACAAAATAGTTTCATATAAATGGCAAAAAGAAACACAACACCAATAAAAAATTACATAACATTTTAAACAAATGCAACCAATTACAAGAACAAAACATTACGTTTAAAAGAAAACATTGCTTGACTTTTCTACAAAAATTCTTAGTAATTCAAGTTATCTTGAGAAACAAGAAAAAATATATAAAGCAATAAGGAAACTATTGTATAATTGTTGGCATACATGTAGGAAAAGGAATAAAAAAAAATAGCAAACAAACAGAAAAATTACAGACATGCAAATACACACATAAACACAAATACACTCGTACACTTGTATATAAAAGCTTTATAAATGTTGTTTATGTATTTGTTAAAACAAATTTTACAAGTTTTATTTTATTCTTATTCCTTAACGCTTAATGTCTGGTGTAGTTACATAGATATCACTTACATTAAGTTTCATATTATTTCCGATTTTTTCCCTGCTTTGTATATAACCTGCCAGCATTTGAAAGAGAGTTTTTTCATCCATCCACTAAAAAGTATCCTTTTTGATACTCATGGATGTCCAAAAGTAGAAAATACACAAATAAAAAAACACATTAGTATCGAATCTTGATCTAAAAGACTTGACTTGCTACATTCCAGAACAAAGAAAAAGAGCAAGCACGACATAATTTCGCTCAGTAAAAGTATGATTTTCAAAGTTTTCAAATGTTGAATAAAAAATGTATTAATATAAAAAATTATTTATTTCTAATTAATGATTTTTGTTATTAAATATTTCATATTTAATTTAAATTTACATTACATTTAGTTTAAAGCTATTGTGTTATTTATTACAGTGTGTTTAAATATAAGGTAAGCATTTGGCTTAATTACAATTAAAAATATTTACTATAAATATAACATATTTACATACATAACATTAAAAATATGTTTATTATAGAAAAGCCATTATATTTTGATAGTTTTTACACTTTTAAATGATAGAATTTCGACATCCAATGAATGCACTAAATAGTGTCGTCCAAAAAGTATTAGAACTGCGACACATTTCTCCCGAACGGTGACCCCTCTTCCATAAGATAATGATATCATATTCGACTCTTATTAACTACATGGGGTGTCCCTTTAGTTCAAATTTTGATCAAGAAATTATCGAAATATAATCGCTTTTGAATAGTAAACCTGTCGAAAACAACAACAAAGGATTTAGTGGAATATATTAAAGATGAAATAAATTATTTACAACCTCTTTCAAAGGACTAACATACTATTAATGGCAATTAATTGTAAGCACAAAATTAACTCTGCTCGATTTGGAGAATATGCAACAGAAATATCTAAACTACTTATTTCTCTATATCCATGGAAAGAAATGACACCAACAGTACATAAAGTATTGTGCCATAGCGAAATTATAATTGAACGAAATATTCTTCCACTTGGAAAGCATACAGAAGAGGCTCAAGAAGCAAAAAACAGAGATTTTAAGCACGTTCAATTATTCTGCTCCAGGAAATGCTCCAGAACGTCATAAAACGGGGATATTTTTAATAGCCTATTGTTATCATCAGACCCTGTACTATCATCAATGAGAAAACGGTGGATTTATTATGTGCCTTTATCAACTCAAAATACTGAAGACTGGAAGGACCTTTATTATCTTTTAGATATCTATACAGATACAACAGATTATTTTATAGAAAATAAGTAGTATAAGTTTAAAAACGAGGCATGACATTGACTTGAATCTTTTTGAGAAAGATCAGAAATTATATATGCTAAAGGATAAGCTTAACTTGGAATACATATTTTTAAAATTTCTTTCTCTATTTAGAAATAAACCAAACAAAAGGCTCAATTTGGGGTTCTTGGAGAAAATACAATTTTTTTAATTGTAATAACATATTTGTTTATAAAGATATCTTAATGAAATTTGCAGGAAATGTGGATCTTATTAATATAAATAATTGCAAAAGATCAGAAATTATATATGCTAAAGTATAAGCTTAATTTGGAATACATATATTTAAAGGCGCATATTTCTGAAATAAGGCATGATATTGACTTGAATCTTTTTGAAAAAGACCAGAAATTATATATGCTAAAGGATAAGCTTAATTTCTTTCGCTATTTAAAAAACAAAACAAAAGGCTCAATTTGAGGTTCTTGGATAAAATACAAATTTTTTAATTGTAATAACATATTTGTTTATAAAGATATCTTAATGAAATTTGCAGAAAATATGGACCTTATTAATATAAATAAAAGCGCGTTAACCGAATTTCAATCAGGGGTAGGGTTTTCCTGAATTTCCAAATAAACTAATCAAAATTCCCAAAAATGGGATTTTTTACATTTTTGACTATAGAATCCACATTTTTCCGAAGACCCGTAGATTTTGATTTAAAAACATATTCAAGATTCTTAAAATATATTCCGCTTGTCCATTCGTGCTTTGAGATTTGAGAAAATATGGTATAAAATCAAAACTTTCATATAAAATGGGTCGAATTCGGGAGGGTATGTACCATGACCAATTGAGTTATTGGGCTCGTTTTTTATCTTAAAGTCATCTCTGTGAAGTTATCTTTCAGAAAAGTGTAAAATAATTATATGTTGCTAAAGAAAATTCTATTTGAGATAAAAAAGAGTGTAGATACTTTTTCGGCAAAAAAAAAAACACAAAAAGTCGTCTTTTTTGCAATTTTCAAATTCAAAATCGTTTATTTTTGGACTCGGTAAAGATATCGACTTCAATTTTTTTATTCCATAGATAATTTTGTTCTTTAATTAGTTAAGAAAAAAAACTAATAAAATCGGTCGGAAATACTAGGATATATATGAAAAAACTGGACCAAGAACATGCAAAATTATGGTGCTTAAAAATTCAAAAGCAAATGACTCGAAAACTATAAGAGATAAATAGGACATGTAAGCATTTTTTTATAGGTCTTATCAGGGCTTACAATAATATATAAAAATATCGGACGAGAAACAAAAATTTTGCAAGCGATTACAAATTTTTTATGTCAGAGGTACCTAACTTTGAGCCTCCTTAGCTCCGCCTCTGGGGGGATTGTTGTACCTCCCCCCTTTCCAAACATAAAATTGTACACTCCTCTGCTACGCCTATACTAAATTTCATGAAAATCCAGTAGGCCGACCAGAAGTTACAGATTTACACTATAACAAAGACATTGATCACTTTAAAACTTATTAATTTACTGACCGGAATTATGTAGTGCTTGTTCTTTTTAATTGCTCTGGAATGTAAACAATCGTCCAAGTCAAGTTTTCTAGAACAAGATCCGGTACAAATGTGTTTTGTTATTGCAAATTTATGTATTTTTTGAACATCCAAGAGTGTCAAAAAATACACTTCTTAGTGGATTGATGAAAAAATTCTCTTCCAAATGCTGGCAAGGTATAAGTATATTTCTGTATGTTAGTAGTAGAGCAGATCTTATTAGTGTTAGTAGAGCAGTAATCATAGAAAAAGTAGTAGTGGGTATTAGTATTTCTTAAATGATACAAACATAGAGTCTCATAGTTTCTTACTAAAAAGACAATTATTTTAACAGCCAAAAAAAAAAAAAGTAAAAAACAGAAAGTTAAATATACACTGCTCTTCTTAAACTTCATTTCCTTTTATGCCTTCATACTACAGTCGTCTTAGTTTCCATACTTTAGTTATTTCTTTAATAATTTTGCACACTATGTTTGATTTTGGGTATATTAGTTTTGGTTAACATTTGTTTCATTATATCATTTTTAGTTTTAAAATATTTTTTCTAAAAATACATTTATTTAAATTTTCCTTTTGTTTTTTTTATAAAACTATTAAAATAACTGCTTGTTTCTCGATATCGAACGAAAGTGTATCAAAAATTATTTTTGAAAATTTTTATTGAAAACAATAAATAAACTCAAATTTGTTTTTTTTTTGTTTTTTATTTTCCATACAATTTGTCGAAACGAATTTGCGATCATCAAAGTAATATTACTAAAGATAAAAACTTTTTACCTTTAGTGGTGACACACAGTACTTTTTTCAATAGATAAAAATCAAAAATAAAATCAAAAAAATTTTAATAAAGTATTTTGAGGATTAATTTAAAACATAGCAGTCTTTAATTTTATGGGGTATATTTGCAACATTTTTTGTCTCCATAGAAATCAATGCACTTTAATGTACATATATGAGGAATTTCAAGGAATTCGAAATTTTTAACTAAAAATATTTTCAAACAATTTTTTTTTTCTGACAAGAACGTTGATTTGTGGTTTTATTAACCAATATTCAAGCATGCAAAGACTGTTCCAGGTAATCATTTTTATCAGTGCGCGCAAATGCTGTAGAGATTTAAAGTTGAAATTTTCAAAAAAAGAAAAAAAGACTTAAAAATAGAGGTTTTACTTTATCAAAACCAAAACACCGCGATTTCATAGACCATCTAAAGTGCTATTAGCACGTGTAAAAATTATTACAAAATTTTTGATATTTATCGAAGTACACTTAAAAGAAAAAACAAAATATATATATATTTTTTTTGCACATTTGTGTAAATAGCAAAAAATGTTTATTGGATAAAAATCTCTAAAAATAGTAAGTAATAGTAGATATATTTCGAGATATTTTTCTGAAAAAATCAAATGAATATTAAATGAATATCAGTACTTTACAAAAAGATTAATTTAGGTTTTTCTGAAAAGTAAATTTTCGCAAAATTTTAAACATGCGTCTTATTTAGTGATAAGTTTTACATTGAAAATAGTTTTTATTATTTTAAAATTCGAACTATAATGCGAAACTTGTAGAGCTGATTTTTGGGGTTAAGAAAGCCTTTTCGGACCATACAGTTATAAGTCCTTAAAATATTTGTACGCTACCTGAGTTTTAGTATTAGGCAAATAAAATGCTTTCATTTGACATTAATATTAAGTTAATTTCTACTTCGTGCTGGTTGTCAGTAAGCGAAATGTGTTTGCAAAGGAATGCCGCTGTAGCCTGTATATGTATATGATGTTTCTTAAATTTTTTCACATTATAAATTTTAACCAATAAATCTTTACAAGTACCTTTCGATAGTCTAAATACATATCTTATATCTTATGCACACAATTTTTGCATTTAAAAATGTTTAACGCCACTTTGACACGGAAGTATCATTTACTAAAAAATTCAGTTTACGCGAAATTTTGGGCAATTTCTATAAAAGCGGTATTTGTCAGTAGCGAAAAACATACATTTTGCAAACATTTACGCAAATTATATGGAAGTTTATGATGATCTATGCCTGGTTTCCTTACATCAACGAGATATACCTCAAGCTAAAGAGAATACCTTGAACAAAAACTGCATTACTTTTCACCAGATAGTAAAACGGCTACTTGTTATATAACATATGCATTTTCAAAGTGTTGCCTCTCAACTGGTTAATAGCTTGAATGTAAAAGACATAAATTTTCAGTGCAAAATAGAAATAAATTAAAAAATTCTCAAAATTTTCAGCTCAATTTTATATAGTTTTTATTTTTAGTTTTAGATGGCTGTATTTCCTTGAGATTTAAGGTGAATGATTTCAAATTTTGGATTTCTTAGTTATTTTATTAGGTCTACGAAAATGTACACGCAGAGAATAAATATAATTGTAGTGTCCATAATCTAAGAGCAACAAAATTTAAATCATTATAAATAAAATTGTTATGATTCCACCTTATCATATTGTGTCCGATTTTATAGTTCGTTTTCCATGTTATTATTCAAGTTTTTCACATTATTATAACATCTTAATACATTATTATCCCATTCTGTCATATTAGTGTTCCATTTTATCATATAATTATCCCATCTTATCATATATTAAAATAACACATTAATTAAAAATTATAATTTATATAAATTGTTTATTGAGTCATTATATTATAACTAAAGCACTTACTAGTATTTAATCAATATCTTGTATTGCTTGAATCACACCAAATATTAAAAAACCTTATCTAATTATATTAATTCATGTATAAACTAAATGAAAATTATAAAGAAGTTGGAAAACAAACGCTGAAAAGCAAATATATTCCAAAAAAAGAAAAACAAGTTATGAATTTTTCAACCATATTTGTAAAAACCATAGTTATTTGTAACATTTTATTGTTATAGGAATAATAATATTAATATGGTTTGAAAACGAAATATGGTTTAAGAACAAAGAAAAAGATTGACAAAATTTAATGTTTGTAGAAATAATGATAATTTATTTATAAAATTTTGTTTCTGATAAAAATATTTAAAATCACAAAATTTTTGTGGCCAACTATATTAAAATTTGAATTGAATATAAACATTGAATGATAAAACTGAATCAACAACGTTATTCGAATTATTCTTTACATAAAGAACTTTTTTAAATTATTCAAATAATTATTCGTAATAAATTTTTAGAATAATTCGAACGAACATTATTCGAATATATACCCTAGAGAGCTGCTAATATAAATTTTCAATATTCTATTCGAAATATTAAATTTTGTTGTATCTACATTAAAATATATCACTTATTTGACCGTTTTTACTAATATCTCAAAAATCAGTTGTGTTGTCATCATCATAAAATTTGTGGAAAATATAACGACACAATACGAAATAATATATTATTAATATAGAACTACATAATGACCTTATAATGTCCGTCCAAATGTCTTTCTGCAAAATTTACCTTTGATCCCGATGAGAGTTATATTTTCATTATTCAAATTAATATTATTTCCTATATAGATACTTCCAGCCAAACACTATAATTTTCAGTCCCGCACTTCACTTCAAGTTTATAGAATTTTTAAATAATTTTATATTTCCTAATATAATAACGTTCAATATCAAAATTAATAAAACATTATCAAACAATCTGCAAACAGATTTAACTAATATTGGGCAATATTAAAGAAAATATTTTGTAAAACTTGGTTCCATTATTGCCAAATGCTAAAAAGTTACAGACATAATCAGTAAATGACAAACAATTCCCATTGCGATAAATTTCACTTTTGAACAAGGTATCGAAAAATTGGGATGATTCATTTCTGGCCTTAAAATTTGAGAAGTGGTTTCGGAATGAAATTCATAAATTACCAGAGACCTATTTTTTTTTTTTTTTGAGAAGAGATTAATTTTGTATTGAATTAATTTTAAATAGTTTCGAAAAAAGTGAAAAATAAGCACTAAATGTCTTTACGGGAATATTTAAAATATATGCAGAAGCGCAAAAACACAATAAATATAAAATCAATGAAACGGAATTAATGTTACAATAATTTCGAACATGGCTTTGTTTTTGGCAAAATGGCTGATGACATTCTATTGGTAAGACTACAAGCAATTGGTTGGTTGGTTGGTGTACGTGGTAGCCCGTAACCTTACGGGCAATCAATTAGATTCGTTAGAATCCGTTTTGGTAGGACCACACTACTCGCCAGGTGAATGAGTTGGATTGAGTCCGTAGTGAGAGAGAAGTGTAGGGAAGCAAAATGAAAACATAAATTAATTAGATCCAGCCTGTAGCATTGAGATATTTAATAATGTTACTGAGTCTAGTGTCAGATATCTCATAGAGGTTGTCTAATTGGTACCCTCCCAGAAATTTATGTCTGCTTGCGTTCAAGGCTGGACATTCACATAGAAGATGAAATACAGTCTCCTCCTTTTCGCGATTGCCACAACTACGACAGTAATCACTGTAAGGGAGAACAAGTCTGCTTGCATGTTTTCCGACCGTCCAGTGACTGTAAACAATGCTATTAGTCTCGAGATGTCTTTGTGTTTGTAGGCAATGAGTTGCGTTGAGCGTTTTTTGTTGTAGGTAGGCCACGTTTTCTTCACGACTCTACATTTGCCAAGATTTCGCCATCTATTTTTCGCCTTCTCTAGATAGTGTTTTTGGATTCAGCTTTTGACTGTTCCTAACGGGATTGCGACAGAAACCGATAAGGAGGCATTCATAGCAGAGCCTGCCCGGGCTAATTCGCCTGCCTGTTCTCTACCACAGTAATGCCTGTGCGCAGGAACCCAGACCATAGTAATGTCATACAGTCGGCTTAGTCCTAGAAGTTCCTCTTTACACTATCTGACTAGAATAGAAGTAGTTTTGGGTGATTTGAGCGATAGAATTGCCGCTTGGCTGTCGACAAATAAACCAATATTCCATTGAATATTTCTATCGCGAATTAGTTTACACGCTTCCCTGACCGCTAGTATTTCCGCTTGGAATACGCTTGCCTCATCTGGGAGTCTATATGAGTGTCCAATTCCAAGACCGTTAGAGAAGACACCAGAGCCGACACCGTAGTTCATCATTGAGCCGTCACATAGTTACATATTGTTCAAGAAGATTTCCCCTTCTCCATTCACTCCTGGTGGGGAATAGGACTTTAATAGTATTTCTGAAGTCCATCCGGGGAATCGTATAGTCGGTAAATTGATTGAATTGCGGGGGTACTAAACTTAATATCATCGCGTGTCCATATGTTCTTGATCTCCAGCCTTCCATTGCAGATAATCTTATCGTACTATTGACTGATGATTCAATAATGTGTAGGTCTATGGGTGTTAGGTGCAATAAAACTGCAAATATATGTGGTCCACGGTCTTTATAATTATTAGTTACTTTTCTTCAAAGTTGAAAAATTAGTAAATGTGATTGAAACGAACCAGGTTTTTTTTATAAGATAAAGAGGAACTGTTAGGAGGTGAAAAAGGGACAAAATTGGACTCTAAAAAGGGTAAATGTAAAAAAATAAGGTAAAAAAAAGCTAAAGTTGTTTTAAATTTTGAAAACTTATTTTCTCTCGCATTTACTTTTTTTGCATATATGTTTCTTTTAAGATTGTAGTAAGTTTACAAATAAAACATTCGAATGGCTGCCAGCAAAATATCCCAAAAAATTTCATAAAAATTGGGTTATTTCATATGAAAAATGGATAAATCCTTTGGAATGATATTTCATCATTTTTGAGCTATAATTTCTTTTTTATTAAGCATTTCCAAATTTTTAGTTAATTTTCCGTTTTATAAGAATTTTGTAAAGTTATAAATAGTTTTTGCGGATAATAATATTTGAAAGTAATTAGCCAATTCAGTAAGTATAAAAGTAGTTGGATTATTTATAACTTTTTGAATATAAAAAATTCTTTAAACCAATAATTTTGTAAAAATAAAAATATTAATAGCATTTTGGTCTTCTAAAGGAAATTTATAGAATAAAAATACCAAAATGTAAAACGAAAATTTTGAGGCTAAAACGCAATTAAAAGGATTAGATTTAACCTAAAAAATGCTAAGCTGACAACACTGGTTATGACCGTAGAGCTAGTTGGTCAAGATTTATACGAAGCTGAACTTTGAAATGAAAATTTTAGCTATTTGAAATTTTTCTACTTTTTGACGTATCTCATTAATGTGAATCCGTAAATAACAGCGTTTGGTCACTCCAAATCTTGAAAAAATAAGTGTGAATCTTGAAAGAATACTGTTTTTCGCCAGGTACACTCTAAAAAATAATTTAAAAAAATTGGTTTCTTGGGTCAATTGAGTTTATTTGGCTTTAACATAACATGGTCAAGGACCCATCAAAATATTTAATTCAAAAAATTTAAAGACTTTGAAAATTTAGCAAAATTTTAAGATTTTACTTCAGCATTTACTATTGCAAAAAATTGAGACTTGCTGAAATTTATTTTTATGTTTGTTTTTTAATCTATTAATACAAATCAATTTTGGTGAAACACGAGATGTTTTTACCTAAACGCATTTTACTTGGGCACATGCAAGGCCTATCGTAAAAACTGCAAACTTTAACTCAATATAGTAATATTTTGTCAAGAACTATCCCAAAAATAAGGTCACTCTGTAAAATTTCGAAATTTGTAAAACTAATAGACAAAATGCAATTTCTATAGTTAAGTACGAATATAGCTTTAAAAATGAAAAAAAAAATCAACGTATGTCGTATGTAACTTAAAAAGTATGCTGAACGTTCGCAGAATAATATCCTAGAAATATCTTAGAAAAAAATTCTAACAAAAGGTTTTTTGATTAAAATAAATTAGCTCTCCAAATCAAATTAAGGAAGCCAAACAAACCACAACCAAATGCCAGAAGATATAAAAAATATGTCGTAATCAAGAAAAAAATCATATTTGTGGTAATAAACTCTAATCGGAATTTGTTGATAAATTCTATGCCTTCTTCATTCTTATGCATACTTTCAACAGTTACATTCAGGGTAGTAAAATTTTGCTCAGAAAATTTTTAAATTTTTAACAACGAAATAAAAATTTTGAAACAACGATTGATACTTGTTGTAATTGTACGTATTTTTAGCTACATCTTGTTGAAATAGTCAACGCAGTAGATGGTCTCAAAATTTGGAAAACAAGAACGAAAATTTTCGAAAAAGTCAGTTTTTCGTGCATTCATTGTTTCATATGGAATAACATTTATTACTGGGTGAACTTAACGTTTTGCTATCTTATACAATAAAATTGAAGAAACATTAAATATAAATTTAATAATATAAATTTGATGGACTTTTTGAAAATTACGGAAAAATTGCACTTTTTGTTTTTGTATTTTTATATTGCAAAGAATAGCGAGAATTATAATTTATCGAGACCATAAATTTAAATCAACTGTCATTGATAGTCGAAAACGGGTTACTATTGCCAATACAGATTTTGCTAAGGCACATCGCATGGACGGCATGAAAATTACCATAATTGGCACAATTAGGTGGTGTATGTAATGCATTTTGGGCCAAATAATATTTACTTGGTTTAAAATAGAATAACAATATTAAAAAGCATCCTTTGCAATATATTCTAACAAAACATATTTTCATATAATATATGGGAAAATAACTAAGATGCGGATTGCATTTTTGCAAAAGTTTTAAAAATTGCGATATCTAGTATTAAGAAAGTGTTTTAAATTTTACTAAGAAACCCTAAAATATGGCACACTAATAACATCAAATATTGAAAGTATCGTAATTTTATTTGAATAACTCAGTAGGTTTTTATATTGAGCGAAATTTTTACAAGAATTATACATAAACTTCTACAGACATATGAAAAAAAAAATATTATAACTTTGCTTACAAGTACACATTAGTGACCTAACACTGTAAGTCTAACAAGCCTTTGTTAAGAACACAATTGTCAGTGTTACCGTTTGGCGGATTTAGTTTCAATTGCCTCTTCTTCAATCACCTGTTCACATTTTTAGTCACTTTTTTAAAATGGAACTTTTTAATACTATGTGCTAAATGACAAACTAAGTTTTTTGAGATATCTCGACTCATTACATATTAAATCTAAGAAAGAAATTAGTCACTTATAGGTGAAGTAAAACTATTAAAAACTAATTCTAATGATAAAGTTTATGAACAACTATTTAAAACATGAAATGCAGAATCTTTTTCGACCAGATTGCGAGAACTAAAAAATAGGTTTGATGAATGCTTATATCCATATTTATATATTTTTACTTTGGCTCATAGCAATAATTGGCCCATAGAAGTTTATAAGTTTGAATTTTGTATGAAAAGTTAATTTTATTAAAGTCTAGTAAATTTAAAATTTGATTATAAATAAGCCAAAATTATTTTTTGATTATTTAATTTAATAGTTTTTCTTACAATACGATACATTTTGTTTTTGTTTTTATCAAACAAATTTTGAGTAGTTTTTTGAGCATTTAAGAATTTTTTAAATCCCCTTTTTTGGCGACATTATTTTTTGAAATACTCTTTTCTTAACACTTTTTAAAAATTCTTATCGGTAGTGCTGGCAATTGTATTTTATTTTCTTTTTATAATTAAAGCCGTACACTACAGAATATTAATTCATTTGGTTATTCAAATTTTTAAAACAGTTTTTTTACTGTTTAAGCACAAAATGAATTCTTTTTAAATATTATTTCTATTATTATTATTTAATAAAAATGCAAAAATAAAAGAAATAGTAGACAAGAAACAATGAACACGATTAATTTTCGGTAATAAATAAAATAATTATTCGAGTAATCATTTTTGTGTTTTAGTTTTCGTTGAATGTACATCACTAAAACATTTGTTATATATAAAATAATGAAATATGTTGTAGGTACTTTTATGTTTATTTATTAGTATCTTCTTTAAATATTTATCTAGAATAAAACAATGAATAAAAATAATGATCTGTAGAAGATGGTACATATAAAAGACCAGAATCTGGGGAATCAAGCAAGTATTCTTTGCAAAAAAGAAAAAAAAATGAACCAAAAATGGAAATTAATCACAGTGTCATTTAAAGAATGTCTAATGTAGTTTCATACGTTCTTTAAAATATTTAAAATAACCTTTATTCGATTTAGGTTAATAATTGTTTTTACATACAATTTTGTAATGCTGTCTAAAGCTCCTGCACGAAATGATTCACGCGAATTGAATCTACATATATTCAAGTCAATTTATGTTTTCATGGCTTTTAATTTGCTAATAAAAAAAAAATATGAAGAAAATTTTTGATGATGGCTCATATATATTTTTTCAGCTTCTTTGGAACTTAACTTATATTTACCACATATTTTTAAAAATGTTTTTTTACCGCGCATAAATAAAATAAAATAAAATCGAAACTGTAATAATTTGTTTGAAAACATATCAAACATTTATGGAAATACTTTAGAAAATGTTCAGTAAATTTTTAAGTTTCTAATCGAGTTTTTATATTAAATAAAATGGTACTTAAGATTATCGTACATTCAGGATTTTTGGCAAATTAAAAAAATTTAAATTCAAAAATACTGAATAAATCATCACTTCTTTTAAATGGTTGTAAGGCCACATTCTTGCGATTTCTAAGGAAATTTTAAAATATAAAATTGATTTAAAATTTAAGAAGCTACAAATTATTGCAAGAACTAATCTCGAAAATATATATCTCAAGTAAATATTTTTATAGAATTTCTTCTTGATATTATTGATTTGTTATTAGTTAAATGTATTAAATGTATTTCGCAAAAGTAGCAAGAGATTTAAATATGCTACAGAAAAACACTGGATCAATGTACCACAAAGAGGGAATATTTTAATTTTCAAAGTTGATTATATCTTAAGTCGTAAGAAATAACCCCATCTCCTTTTACCACTTCTATTGCCATAAAAAATTTTATCTAAATCCGTTTAGAAAATGGAGATTTAAGGTCTGCCTACGAAGAAACTGTCCTTTGCAAAGTTTGTCATGAAATGAGATTCTGCATTTAAATCTCAACTAATATGTTATTTAAATAAATAGTAATGTATTTACATTAAAAATAAAATAAAAATTGTGTTACTGTGATTCGCCTTCATAAAATTTTCGTATCATTTTCTTATCTTCCCAAATTAGTTCTTATGCAGTACTTTTATCAACATTACAGCAGGCTCTTCGCTACATATTCCGAAAACCTTGTCAGCTTTTTGCTATCTATTTTTTCTTCTTTAATGAATAATTTGCTTTTATAAGAACAAAAATTTTAATATTTGCACTATGTTTTTTTCATAGTAGGTGACAGCAGAATATAGCTAAAGTAGTACAGAACTGTTGTTGAACAAAAGTTTTTACAGATCTCTATAAATTAACTATTAACTGTTTTAGTCCTTTTACAACCATGTCTTTGTGATCCGGATAGTACAACTACTAAGAGATAGCTAAATTTCCCGAAAATTGGATAATTTTTGAGAAATTTAAAAATGCTTTTTATATATATTTTACACAGACATTTGGGGTCTAATTTTGTAAAAATTAATATATTGAAAACTAAAGATAAATTTATATTTATTTTTGGTTTTCAATAAAAATTGTCTATATGAATTTTCGTTCCTTTTTACAAAGTCAGGGCACTAGTTACAAAGTACTAGTTGCAAAGTACTTGTTAGCTGAATTTTTCCAAAAAATATAAACACACCCTACAAACTTCAGGTACAATGAGGCACTGGTTAACGATATCCAGTTTTACTAGTATATCGCACAATATATTTTTACTAGCCAATGAACGATTGTAGAGGGAGTTATGATCAAAATTTAAAAGTCGGTAAATTTTGGTGCATTTATATATATATATATATAACAAACATAATTGAATATATTGAAACTTGTACATCCCGATGTACTTTACCGAACTTTTTGTCTGGATTTAGCACAAAAATATGACTCTATTTTTTCTTGCACCGACAATATTTTTTGTCCATTAGATTTACATACATGGATTGAATGTCAGATAAACCAACTTTTGTAGAATACAGTATTTTTGGAAACTAAAATATCGACTATAGCACACATTTTCTTATCCAATACAAGAACAAAAAATATTTTCTTTTGCTATTTTTCCTCATTGTAGTTTGTGCAATTTTTTTTCTTCTTCCTAGAATTTTGTAAATCGGTATGTCTGCAATTTAAGTTTAATTAACCTAAAAGTGCCAGCACTATTTTCCTTATTTCACTTGAAATAATGTTAATTTTAGAGAATACTCATACTATCACTGTTCTTTGTTTTCATTCCATTTTATTTCAACAGCTTTTCCTAAAAAAGACAATTTTCAGTTTATTTTTGTTTAACGCTATGTTGCCCCTTAAGAGTAAAAAAAAACGAAGGACTAGAGACAAATACGTGAAATTGCAAAAACAAATTAAACACAGAAAACAGAAAAGAAACAATTTGCAAAGAGGAAAATTAAAATTATTTAGAAAAGAAATTGTTTGGCAAAAGTATTATGAAATTAAATTTTGATTTCATAGGACAACTAGGCGTATGATTGTTATGAAATTTGTGTAACAATAAATGAAGGTGATTTAAAATAAATAATTTTTTCCAAAGTTTATTTAACTTCAAATTTAAAAAATAAATCAGTAGCTGTTAACATTATATTGTTAATGCGTGCATTTTAAATTAAATGTTTTTAAATTTAATATTAATTATACGTAACACTATCAAAAGCAATAAACAACAAATAATGTTCATACGCTACATTGAACTGGACTAACTCGTTGCTATTTTATAATTCACATTTTTTTCCCAAATACGTTGTTGTATAACCAACTCATATATAATTAATATTTGTATATTTTTAATTTTATTCATTTATTTTTTTTTTTTTTCACAGAATATTCATTTAAATATAAATAGTATTAATAACAATTAAATGCGTTGACATAATACCACAAAAACATACAATTATGCAGACATGAACATTTACATTTAAACATTTTTTACAAAGGTTGAATAATTTACTAAATGTAACATAAAAAAGTTAATGAAATAAGTGGCAATAAACCACAATTTCAGTGCTCTCTAAGCCATTAAAAACTAATCATTTTATATAATATTATTAGGGGGCGGATTCTCATGTAAATGTAATTTTATTCATGATCATTTAAGCACAATCTAGAGTAATTATCTATTTGAATCACTCTTTTCTTATAGAAAATCGCATCGACTTATTATGGCATATTTTTTTATATTTAGCTGATAAGGCATTTTTATTATATTTTACTTAATAATACATATTAATTTGCATATTTTAATATTAAAAAAATATTTATGTGAAAACAAGCTTGATAAAATTAAAATTGGAATATGGAAATAGTTTATCCACGTACCTGCTGAGCCGTATTACACTGAGTAGTTAAGAAAGTTCGTAATATTTTTAACCTGGATAATAAGTTGGTTTTACATATTTAAAATAAATATATGGAAAATAAAATATATTTAAAAATCAAATTAAATAAATATTATTCCTATTTACCATTTCCTCGATAAGCGGTAATTACGTGATGGATAGCGTAGAGTTAAATGTTTTAAAATTTTACTAACAATTTTATGACGATTTTAAAAAAGCTGTGGACAAGTTGAATGATAATTGTATGTTAAGCTTATCTTATAGTTAATTTTGATGTTCTTATAATTTAATAATATCAAAAATTGTATAAGAGAATGTCCAAAAATATATTTAAATTTTTAAAATGTTTTGTACATCCATATCGATTTTAGTTTTGTTTTTGTTTTTCACTTTAAAAAAAAAAACTTTAAATGTCTCAAGATGTTGTGAGTTTAAATAACAACATTTCTCTACCGTAATTTCGTAATTTCTTCACAATTTCTCAAGAAAATAGTTTTATTTTTAAATAAAAACCCAATTTTAATTTAAAGCATTTGGTTTTCAAATAATGACATTCTATCATTCCTATCGATATTCATCGTTAAAATATACTGAAAAAAAATCCTTTACTTATAGATAATAGCAAAATCTTTAAAACAACCGACATTATTTGTTAGTTAACAATATTGGTAGTACACGAAAATGTCGATAAGTATCGAAAATTTGTTAGGTAACAAATTTCGTTAAACACACCGGTAGTAAACGATAATTTGCATTAAGTTAACTACAAAAAAAAGTTGGCATAAAACCATAGCGATAATAATAATGTTGTTAAGTTTTTGAAAAAGTAATATAAAATTGCTGATTTTATATCTTAAATACCACTTATTTTAATTTGATAACAGTGCTTTATAAATAATTTAATTAAAAAAATATAATTAATAATAAGTGCGTTCGTTTACGTAAAAGGTTTTACTGAGTGTTCGTTTGTCAAAAGTTTTACTGCTTTTCTGCAAAAATTTAGAGAACAATAGAGGTGTTAATAAGTCAATATTTACAATTTTGAAACAGACTTTATTATTATTTAATAAAATTCTTAGGGAATAGTTTTAGTTTTTCTTAGTGAAAAAATTTAATTTACTGAAAATACTAAATTTTTCGTGAAAATTTTACTTTTTAATGAAAAACTGAATTTTTAGTAGAAAGAATTTTGTAAAAATTTGGATTTTTAGCAAAAATTTCTGTTTTTTTTTTTCGGAAAATTATAATTTATTTGAAAAAAATGGAATTTTTGTAAAATATGGATTTTTAATTGAAATTTTAGACGAAATTAGATTTTTTTTGTAAAATGTATATTTTTCAATATACTTTTATTTCAGAGAATTTTTGGTATACATCAGAGAATATTTGATGAAAATAATTTTTTATTAATGAGAAATATTCTATAGGAATTTTTTAAATTAAGCACGTTGTTATATTATTTATAATCTTGACACAAATTTTACTGAGCGGGACTAATATAATAAATATTTAGCACCAAATTAATTCACAAATATTTCCAACAATATACATTACATTTACTTGTGTTGGTATATTGGTGAAGGGCAATCTGCACACTTTTATATTTAACTTTTTCACATTTGTTCAAAAATATAGTTTTAGTTTAAAATAAAATCTAACATAAATTTAGAATTTTTGATTTTGAAATAATGACGTTCTATTATTTCTATCGATATTCGTTGTTAAAACATATTGACGAAAATGTCGTTAAATTATGGCAGGGAAGAGCAAAGTCGTTAAAACAACCGATGCCGGTAGTAAATGAAAAAAAGTTACGGGATTGCGGTACAAATGAAATAAATTTCTTTATTTTTTCGCTAAAATGTCGACTGTTTTTAATTATAACCTACACCACCATAAACGTTTGTGCTGATGTTCGTAATGCGTTCTACTTCCTGCGTTGATTGAACGATGGCTCGATGGCTATTTGTCCATGTATAACTTGTGAACACAGTACAGGCCGCAATTTTGAAAGTACTTTTTATGGCCCCAAGATGAATTGTATTGAAAATATTTACGATCGGTCTATTATTCACACAAATGTCCTTAAATATAGCAATAACCTAATGAAAATTAGCACAAAGTGGTATAAGTAAAAGCCTATGTACCAAATTTCATTAAGATCGGTTCATAATTTCCCATAAATCCCATATAAACTTTTGTATTTATATTTAACACAAATATCTTTTAGGTAAGTCAAAAGCAAACTTAGAAATTATATGAATATTGGTCAATAATATGTTATAGCTCCCATATAAGGCCCATATTCGGGAGTGCACAAATCTTAATATAAACATAACTTTATGCACGCGACATACAATTCTTAACGCAGTGGTGCAGGCTTTACCGACTATAACTCTCTTAATTGTTTCCAGGTTACATTTTGAATTTTTAAAAGCATTTTTTAGGCGCGTATTTTCAAAAATAAATGTATGAAAGTCCGACCTCTTTTTTTGTTGTGCGTAAAAAAAAGAAATAGAAATTAGATGTGCAATTGGTTAATAGAAATATTTATTTGCAATTAAAAAAACGACTTTAATTAATTTATGGTTTATAAATGTAAGAGTTTTATTTATATTTAATTTCTTTATATGTGAAAATAAAAGTATTGAGTTTTTATGAGTATTTACTGATTTTTGCTTCTAAACTATTTATTTTATTTATATTTATTTATTGGTATAAATATTTTCAATGATTTTGAGTTTCTGCTACTAACATATTAATCGATTTAGTTATCCAAACTTAATGGTGGTAGTACAATGTACATAAAGTGTCTTACATACAAGAGTGAATTTTTAATTTTAAAGAACAAATTAATTATTTTAAGCTAACGCATTAAGCAAGTAAAAACATTAATTGTTTATGAATAAGGTTCTTTTCCTCATATGTCTTCTACCAAATGCTGCAAAAATTATCACAAAATGATTAATCGTTTCCGATAAATTGAGAAAAATAACAGGGCAGTCATACCTGATATGTATTTGAGTTTTTTAATTTTTTGTATTTGAAGATACTAAAAAAAAGGACAAAAAGGATACATTTTATATATTAATTGCTATTAAGTATCACTGTTAAATGTTTACTAATTCTCTTATTAAATTTGGGGGTCAAATTTTGGGGAAATTAAGCAAAGTTTGTTTACATAGAAATTTTAAATAATCGGTCCATATTTCCTATAGGATTTCATAAACATAAAACTTTCTTAATTGGAAATATAAATAGACTTTGTCATATGTATTCGAAAAGTATTCTGTTCAGTAAAATATCTAAATTTTGACATTCCAAGTGATGTACATGGTATTACTACTTTTTTGAAATTAAAAATCTTCAACATTAAGCCCATATTACTGAATTATTGGTCCCCATATTCTATCAAAACTTTTAGATTGTGCTGCAAAAATACAAACCAAAATACAAGTCAAAGCACTATGAAAAGTTACCTTTCCTACTAATATTACTTTTGTTGATCAAAATAAAATAAAATAAATAAGTTTCAGTTCCAGCATTTATTAAGTGGAAGTTATTAGTCTAAAAATAATATGGCTATGTCACCAGAGAAATAAAACCAATAAATACATCAAAGGCTATATATCGGGAATATATTTCTCAACATTTTGAAATAAATGTTTAATACCAACAGTAATAAAATGGGTTTGATATTTACAATATATATTTTTTTAATGGAACAATGCATATCAATAAACGTCTAGGACTCTGCATTACCGTTTGGCGAACTTAGTCGCCAGTTGCACCTTTTTCAACCACCTGGCCAATATTTTGGATCCCTTTTTAAAATGGAACTAAATGGCGACTTTTTAAGACGATATGCTAAATGACGAAAACCTAAGTTGTTTGATCCATTATATATTAATTCCAACGAAAAAAATTAATTATTTTGAGGTTAAGTGATTTTACAAAAATCTCCCAAAAAAATATAGATGAACAGAAACTGTTAATAACTAAGCTAATAATAAAGTTTATGAAAAACTATTTAAAACATCCAATGCCGAATCTTTTTTGGATCGGACTCGGAAAATTAAAAAATAATTTACTTTTGATTTGGCTCATAGCAGAGAAACATCTTTTTTTTTAAATTATCACAAATTAACAATAAACTTTTCAACAGGTTTAAGGTCAACACTTGTGAGTCCATGCTTTCAGTCCTACATTTATTAGACGGGGATTTGTAATAATTTGGTCCGAGTGAAGACCTTGTACAAAAGCGCAGTAATTTAATTAATGAAAAAAGAATTTTATGTTAACTATTTTTATGAATAAATCTTTATTTTTAAAATAATAAAAATTATTATAGATACATTTTTTGTTATTAGTAAAATTGAAATTTGTAATTTTTCTTTTAAAATACAATATATTTTGTGTCTGTTTTAATCAAATAAAAAATTTTGATAATTTTTTCAGTTATTGTTTTTTTTTTTAATCTTCGTTCTGAACACTTTTTAAAAATTTTCAACGGCAACGCTGCTTGGAAACAACTAAATACTTACTACTTTTTAACTATAGCGACAAAAAAAAAAAGCATCAACCTTCTAAGTACATTGAGTTCAAAATTAGGCAAAATATCCCCCAAACTTTAACTCTTAATTAGGAAAGTAAACCAGTGAACATTTGTTACCGTTACTCTTGAACTATAATTCACAAAAATTATAATGCGGTGACTTTTCGAACTACCTCTAAATTTCTTGGAATCAATGCAATATTTTTGATTGCAGTTTTTTACATTATGAAGCTAACATACAAACAAACAAAATTTAATTAGTAAATCTAAGGTTTATTCTTTTAAATCGTCTAATAATATCATTTTTATATATAAAAAAATTAATATTTTAGTGCGACACTGTACATACAAATAAAGTAAACCATACACAGGAAAATGTTTGTACATGAATGTAAAAATTTATTTATATTAATAATATTAATAAGTTAATAATATTAAAGAATAATTTCAAGAATAACATCAAGATGATGTGCTGCACAATGCGTACAAAATTATGGAAAATTCTAAATATTATTTTTTTAACAGATTTTCCTTGGAATTTTGCCCTTTTAAGACATTTAGATGTCATCGTCTAAATATCCCACTTAAAATTTAATCCGAAATTTTTTATGCATTTTTTGTATTCAACACTTACCTAAGTTCAAGCACTTTTTGTTGAAAATACCAGTTCAAGACCCGAGAAACTTAAAATTTAGTTTTTAACTATATTTTTGAGAAATAATTTTATTGTTTGGACCTAAATAAAATTTACACGAGTTCAGATAAAATTTTGGCACAACATACAAAAAGTTACCTTAGAATCACAAAATAAAAAACTCCTTCCTTTTCATACTAAAATACCAAAAACCCCAGGCCAAAGAAAACCTGTATCAAAAATAAACCTTTTACATTAAATGATCTCCCAGCCATTGTTAAAGGCGTTGCTGAAAAAAATTTTTGCGCACTTAACCAACATATGGGGGCTATAGGCAATATATTTCTTTGTTGATCTCTGCTATGGATTTGGAGAATTTAAAAAAAAGATATATAAATATATATATATATATATATATATATATATATATATATATATATATATATATATATATATATATATTGGAAATAATGGAAAATAATCCCAAACATTTTTTAAAGCTTCAACTTCAGATAGATATAGCTTTTTAACGGATAAATGCACACTCAGAAAAAAACATGGCTACGCTATTGTCACTACAAAAATATCATATTTTCATTGTTAATTTTCTTGAATTTTAATAGCTCTGTGTTTATGATTACAATGTTTTTGTTAAAATTTTGTGGCTTACACTCAATAAAAATTTTGCTAAGGTTGGCTAAAAAAATTATATGTTTTTAGATATTTTAACCAGAAACAAGATTTTATTAATAAGAAAAGTATCATTGCTTCTACAATCATTAAATATTTGCAGCCTTTTTTCCTGTTCTTGAACTATGTTCTGTTTTTAAACCATGTTAATATTATTATCCCCATGACAATAAACTGTTTAAAATAAATGTAATACATATCTTTTTTAAAAACTTTGTGGAAGAATTCATAACTTGTTTGTTTTCAAATATATTTTGTATTTAATGTTTGTTTTCCAAATTCATTATAATTCTCATTTAGTTTGTATATAAATAAATACGAATAGACGAGGTTTGGTCATACTCGGTGCAATATAAGATATTGGTTAACTAAAATTAAAGCATTTAGCTACAAAAAAAAAACTTATCTTGCTTTTGAGACACATACGGTGGCTTAAGTAAATATTATTAATGGACAAGTAATGCGTAAATGTTTTTTGGCTAGTGAACACTTTTCTCTATCATTATCAATGAAAAATTTTACAAAAATAAAAATTTTTTATTAATTTTATTTTAATATATGATAAAATGGAATAATAATATGATAAAATGAATTAATAATATGATAACTGTATGATAACATAACTATATGATAACATAGAATACTAATATGATAAAATGGTATTAAAATATGATAATGTGGCATGATAATAAGATAAAATAATAATATAAAACATGAAATTATAATCTGATAAGATGAAATATTGATGAAGTAAGATTGTTAAATTATATGTAAAATTAGAATCACAATATGAGAAAACAAATAACAAAATTGGACACAACATGATAAAATGGAATCATAATAATTATTACTTTTAATCTTTTCTATTTTTCGCTATGATCATATATTCCAATCATGATATGTTGCTTTTATATTATGGTCACTACAACTATATTCTTTCCCTGCGTGTATTTATACGATTCTTGTAGCAATATTATTTAGAATTTTTTTAAGAAATCTAGTGGATATTAAAAAGAAAATAACTCAAATTGAAAACCCCTCAAGTTTAAAAAACCTTAAAAAAATAGGTCAAAAGTTAGGGTAAGTTTTGCTTCAATCTAAATATCTTATAATTAAGACAGCTAACCTACATGTGTAAGCATAGTTTTGTAGAAACTAAAACAAAACTACATACCAGAGATGATCAAATTTGAAGGTCTACTCTCTACCATCGTGAACCGCTAGGGATCTGTGCTTTTCATAAGCTACTCGAAAAACCTCAGCTCTGATCATATAAAACCTTATTTAGACGCCTTCAATGGCTCAGAAGTAACAGAATTATTAAAAAAAATATATGGTATACGTCTGAAATTTTGGAGATACAGATATATTACCAAACACAGCCCCACTGTGCACCGTTTAAATATAATAATGATTTTGAATTTAATGGAACTTTGAAAATTTTGTAGCTAGTAATTTTAAAATTAAAAAAGAGTATAGCACTAAAATTTTCGTTTGAATAAACGAGTTTATATTGTTTTTTTTCCTTTACTCGATATTTTATTTACAGGTTAAAATAGAATTTTGATCACAACTATCTCCGCAAATATAAAAATAATTCACGAGAACAGATTTATGTTTCATTGATGTCTAATAATATTGGTACGAAATGGCACTAACGTACATTTAAAAGAATATTTGATTTTTTTCTGTTGAATTTCCCATATATATTTTTTTAAGTTTAAAAAAATTTGTTTGTTTATTTCTATAAACACTAATTTTTCTACATTATTTTTTCTGCTTCTTTTAAATAATTAAATTTTTGTTTTGAGTTTGTATTTTAATACTCATAGTAATTAAAAATCAGGTATTATGTTTTGTACATTTTAAGGTTTGTTGCATTGAAACCGACTTGATATAAGTACATATTACACAAATGCAATCACACATATACACTGACTATAAAACAACAAAAAAAATAAATAAATGGAAAAATACCAAAAAACCAAAAATAACTAAACCCAAAGGAGTAAGATCTTTAATTAAAATTTTTTATTTCTTGTTTTTATTTTTCGTTTATGACTAAAGTTTTTCTCTTTGTTAAATGTTTTGTTGAGAAAAAAAAAAAAAAATACTTTGTAGTTCATTTATTATAGTGTTGGTAATATGGATGTATATATGTGTGCTTAATGTTAAGTGAGAATTTGTAAATTTTGCTGTTAACATATATGAAGTTGTTAAGAGTTTTTGTATACAGTTTTTGTATTATAGTGTTTAAGTTTGTGTAATCAATGAAGTGCAAGAGTTCATTTTTTTTTTTGTAATTTCTGCTGGAATACACCAAAAAAACTTTTAACACTTGAGCGCTTGTTAATCTCAATTACGTGAAATCAAATTAGTGATAAGCCGCCGTGTGTACATGTGTAATATGCATACATATATACATACATACTGTGAACAATAATTTATATGTAATGTTTATTTTTATATAAAGAATAATGCATGAATTCTATAAATTAAATAAATTAATTACACAGAAAAAAATATTGGACAAAATTTTTCAGGTAATTTTTTACTTCATTTAATTTAGAATTTTAATTACATTACTTATTAATGTAATTAATTTTAAAATTGTTTATAATTTTATTTGAAAAAAATTTAATTATATAAAAAACCCAAACGAAAAAAATAAAAATGTTTGAAAGGAAATATTAATTTATACATTTCAAATGCCGACTTCATGCAATCTATTACAGAAAACTGAATGCTAACAAAGTTTCCTTCGCCTTCAGATATGTCAATAAATAAGAGATTACTTGGTGAGTAAATATTTTTAAAGTTTTATTATAAAAATTACTAATTGCCGAACAAGAACAAAACAACAACGAGTGTGATCCACATAATCCAAATTAATGTAGGCACACAAAAGATGTTAAAAAATCTTTGAAGGCGGGCAGCTACTCAGAAGATAATTTTGCTATATTTTTTAATATATAGTCGATAAGTTGCAGAGGCTATCTCAGAATAGTTTAAACACGATTTCAATGAGAGTTTTGAAGATACAAGTAAATATACCTGCTTAGTTTTTTTTTATTATTTACAATGCATTACACTTAATTATACTTACCTCATATATGTAAAAATACTTAACTTGCACTATTTATATTACTACTGTATTGTAGATATATTTTGTATTATTTAGATATTAACTGTAGTCCAATAAATATTTGTAAATGCATTTTTATGCAATGATATAAATATAATTAATTTAGTAATCAAATTTTCAATCACGTTTCTAACTGATATGAGTAAAAAATAATTGAAATTTCAATAAAAATCAATTAACTTCAGTTAATTAATATTATCATTTTGATGACTGAAGCAAAATCAATAAAAAATTTTATTATAAGCAATTTTTTAACTGAAATCCATTTTTATTTTTTTCTGTGCAAGGTTCGAAATGAACCCGTAGTTTAATAGGAATAAAAATAAATGAAAGGTGGCTGGTAAAAATGTAAAATCTAAATTATTTCTTTATTTAATCCTTTGCTTAGGTAGTAAAATTTTATCCATAGAGACGAAATCTTTTATCAAAAGTATTTCAATGAATAAAAATATTAAAAATAATGCATACATTATTTTGTACTTAAAAAAACGTAATCACATAATGCTTCAAAAGAAAAGCCATATTTTTCCTATCGGCAAAATTCATTCATCTTTTTTGTTAAAACATTTTGTTTAAGGCTTTTGCAATATTTACTTCTTAGCACATATAATTTTTAACCAAAAAAGTTTTATATATTTTTTTTACTCCTATTTTTGGAAAACTTGTGCACTTTTTAAAGTGCATGTTTATTAAAAAAAAAAATTAACAAACAAAGTGCAGGTTGGCACATAAAAAACTTTTTGTATGTGTACAAGAAATTATGCACTCAATGGGAAAAAAATAAAACAAAAAAGTATACAAAATAGGAAATAAAACAACAAACAATATAATTCTTAGCTACTTCAAGGAACATTTATTGAGAGTAATCACAAAATACATGTACCAACATACGTAAAGTTACATACCATATTTTTTCGCCTTTTTTCAAATATATGAGCTGCACTCGAATGAAAAGTGGGTGTATAATACGAAAAAGTCCTATGTAAGAAATGGCTAACAAACATCAATGGGAAATATACTACAAAAGCAACAGCAACTAAAAGTGTTTAGTTTTATAAAAAAGAACGAATTATAAAGGGGTTTTGTTAGCAAAGAAAAAAAGAAGGAATGAGGGGAATTAAACTGGTGGACATACAAATTTATCTACACTCACATTATTTTCATAAACAAAAATATAATACTTCTTAGTATAGCATTGAATTTTTTTGAGCGTTTACTTCAAATTAATAAAACTAATTTTGTCATATTATATAATGGGAAAAATGGTAATAAATTCAAAATGGAAATTATGACTTATATAATATGAAGTATAAAACATTTTACTATTTGATGATTTATAAAATGTTTTGTAAAAAAAGAATTAGTTTTCTAGAAAATGTCTACAATCATTAAAGTTTTTAACAAAGAAGTAATAAATAAAATTATTTTTTGACAAAAAATAGAGGTTTTTGATAAATATCCCAAACTCTTAATTTTAAGAATTTGTTGAACTTATAGAATTGGGATATTTAATTATTTATTATGTAACATTATTTAAAAGGCTACCAGTAATTTCACTATACTTTGTTTAAAATTTTGAAATTCTTTGAAAACAAGTTATGGGCTAAAAATGCAAAAAAGTCAATGCCAAAAATTACAAATTCAAACTTTGAAGTGAATTATCTTTTAATACAATACAGTGAATTATCTTTAAAGTACAATAGCACACTTTTATATCCTACAGCTCCATAGGTTAGAATAGTGTTATAAGTTTGTACTAATTTTTGTAACAGGCAAAATACCAATGGGCTTAAAACCACTTTGTCAGTCAACAAAACAATGTCCGTCATATATTCATATATTAAAAAAGTAAAAATTTGAATTTTTGTTAAAATGACAAAAAAAAAAGAAAAAAATGTGAGAAAACATTGAAAAATAGAATATTTTGTGGAATATAAAAATTAGAGATTATTCTTGGTTATGTTTTATATACAATTGAGGAGGCTTCTAAAAACCTTTTAATTAATAAAACATTTATCATATGTTTCTTTGGGAAAAAATACAGAAAAAAATTTATAGTAATATAGTAACAATAAAAAGTATAGTAACAGCGAGAAGTGATTGATTCATATATGCATAACCAAAGATTTAAAAATTATCCTACTCACGAATGGTCATGAGTAAAACTGAAATATTTGGAGCAACATTTTGAAACTTACCATAGTTTATTTTCAAGGGGTAACCAAAACTCTTTTTCCTCTCATAGAGGCTTCTACCATAGAAAACAACTAGAAGTTTATGTGAGACGCAAAAACCTGGTTTGGTTGTCAAAAACCTATTTCATGATACAACAAAATACATTTAGTCACATATATTTAGCTTATTTTTTAATCTCTAAGCTTTTTACGTTTTACGCAAGGACTTGAGAGGGTCGGTCTCTATACAAAAAAAAAAAAAAAAAAAAAAAAAAATAAATAAATAAATAAAAAAATATAATCAAAGAATAGTTCATGAGGTTTCCACCAACGCTAAAATTATTTTTTTGCCACCCCAAAATACATCAAGAATTGGACGTCGGATTCAAAAATCACCAAATAGAAAAATTAAGCGGTTGCCGAACCATTAACAACTAAATATCACATTCAAGTTAAAACACTTTATTTGGTGGTATAAAGTGTGTATGAAAAATTTGATCCAAATCAGAGAATCACTGATAATTTTATATTTGATGCCTTCTTGAATTCATAATATATTATATAATTTTTCCACTGAAGACAATAGCGATTAAAGTACATTTGTAGCATTTCTTTTATACTTATTTGTTAATTACTTAAATCAACAAAAGGTCTAATAAATATAAAAAGTTGGGAAAAAGTCGGCGTAAGTTTAAAAGACTTTATTTCAAAAGTAATTGTTTTTAGAAATTTTGTTTTAACAGCATCATCTGACTGTCGAAAGTAGTATTGTCAAAATCTATGGGGCGTTGAGGATGCCTGGTTGCACGTACGTAGGAGCGTTAGCTAGTCTTCGGCCAAATACGTTCTTGGCATTTTAATAGACTTTAAAGGTGCTTTTGACTACCTGTCGTGGGGTAGCGTCTTTAGAAGGCTGGAGGAAGTGGGCTGTCGGGAGCTAGCCCTTTGGAGGAGCTATCTTAGCGACAGAAGGGCTTGTGTCGTAGGTTCCAGCGAAACGTTTTGGAGGGACGTTACTCGTGGGTATCCATCTGTGGTCCATTTATTTTGAACATTATAATGGATCCTCTATTGGCGCGACTCGGTCGTTCCTTCAAGGTGTGTGCGTATGCGGATGACTTGCTCATTCTTCACGAGGGTCAGTCTTGTACTGATCTAGAAAGCAGGGGTGCGCAGGTCATGTGCGATGTGTGTGAGTGGAGCAGTCGTTCAGGCGTAGAAGTGGCGATGGACAAAACCGAGATAGTGCAAGTTATCGTGGGGCCATTCTCCGCTCATTCGGACTGGCAACGTTAGTTTCAGATATGCGACTGAAGTCAAGTATCTGGGAATAATGATGAGTGAGAGGATGAATTTTTTGGTTCATCTTACTCACATAAGGGACAAGTTGTCGAGTGTATGGGGGCTTTTTGTTGCTTGCGCAAAGTTTGGTGCCCCTGTATGGTATGAAACGGTCATGTCTGTTGTTGGCAGAAACAAGGTCTTATCCTGCCAGAGGGTCGCGATGTTGGCGTACATGCCAGTTTGTAGGACGGTATCGACGGACGCACTGCAGGTTTTTTTAGGTGTGACACCTCTTGATCTGGAGGTAATACGTCGTGGTATTGCTTTCAAGATCACTTTTTGGGCATGATTGGGTTTCTACTTCTGATCTGATGAATGGGGATAGTGTGCAGATCAAGGCACTCTTATAGGAGTGTCTTTTGTCTAGGTGGAGGACGACATGGACGGACAGTGACAATGGGGGGGAGGGGGTAACGTATGAGTTCATACGTGACGCGGACTTCGTACGGCAATGTCCAGATTTTGGCTTCGGTCTGAGTCTGATACTCCGAACTGAGTGCGGGAGGGGACTTGAGGACGTGTGGCATGTACTGACGACATGCCACTACTAAGATGACATTAGAGAGTTAGATAGTATGGACATAACTCATACTGCGGGGGGTTGGGATTTTAGTAGGGCCTTAGTGGACGTGCGGACAATTGGGAGATTGGGCGATTTCACCCGGGAGGTATTTGCTAGGAGAAGAAAGAGACATAAGAAGTGGAGGCGGCTCCTATTGTTTGTCCTCGCTTTGTGGTTATGTATACGACTGTTGCACTGGTTGGCATGATGGATTGCTATTTTGCTCCTACTTCGCTTTCCTGTTTCGCCGTTGCTGTTTCCTGCTGTTGCCTTTTCCTGTCGCCTTATCTTGATGTCCCTCTCGTTGTGTTTATTCTCTGTCCTCGTTGTTGGTTCCGGATCACTTTTGTTACCAAAGACCACCCGCGAGGGTGCTAGCGTCGAAGTTGTCCTAGTCGTAGTTCGTTTTGTCTTTTACTGGTATCACAAGATGTGGCTAATGAATCGCCCGTGAGGGCTATTGTTTGATTGTTTGCGATGTAATTGTTGTCCATTTATGTTGATGTGTGTTTTGTGTGTGGCCGTGGCGGGTCACCAGACCCGAACTGTTTGGAGTTCAACTGGTAGTAGTCATCCTTGGCTATGAAGTCCGACCGCTGACTTAATACTGGTACCACGGGTGTCAGGAGCCCTTAGAACTTCGATTCCAGCCTAAAAACGGTGCGGCCCCTTGGGGAACTTCGTGGTGGTTGTGGTTTAGACCCAAATCGCGGGTAGAGTGTGTGGAGTTGCATTGCGACCGAGTGCCGTGACCCATAGATCGGAAGGAGTTTAGATAAGCTCCGCTCCTAACCAAGGGGGAAGTCATGTCCAAATACGTGGCTTCAAATTGGTACTCAAGGATGGCTTTCTGTCAGACTTAAGGGCGTTGGTGGACGCATTGTATTCACCCTGTACGAAGAGCACCGTGAGGTTAAGTCTACATAGACAGGTACTCACGTAAAACCTTCGACGTTTTCAAAACCTATTTGTGTGAGAAATCCGCACTTTTTTTGCATAGATAGTCTGTCAGTTTATCAATGCATAGGACTACGTTGTATATCGTCGATGCGCTGACGAAACTTCTATGTTTTTTTATTCCTACCTTTTAGATGAACAAAAAAACTGTTTTATTTTGTCAATTTCATTTTAATTTTTGATTTTTATATTTTCCGTTAAGATATTTGAAAATTTTATGCTCCAAAAAAATTGATATCCCTTGGCGTTAGCGAGTGGCAAAAGAAATTAAAATATCTACACATAGGGTTTTTTGTGTAAGAAATTTTGAACTTATTTTTTAATATTTTTGTTTCTTCATTCCTAAAAAATTCCTATATGAAGTCAGCAGAATGACTATATATTTTATATTTTTAAGTTGTTATAAGACATGTAATAAAAAATATTTATAAGACTCGAAAAATCTTAAAAATATTGTACTAAGTGGGAAAAAGTTGAAAATAGTTGAAAAAAAAAAAAATTAAAAGTTGACAATTCAAAAATTGCAAAAAGTCAAAAAACTGACTTTTTAAAAATGGAAAACTTCGAAACGTGGACTTTTTTGCCACAACTATAGATCCCTGTTATTGGTCAGATCTTAAAAAATTGTTAGTTAATTTGCAGATAATTTAAATTCGAATTTTCTATTATCCCACAGAAAATTCGAATTCAAATAGGTGGCATTATATCTTTATTATTTGTTTAACGACTTATTAAGAAAGTCAAAGTTAATTCGAACAAAGTGTTTTATAGGTTTAGAGTCTCACTATCATGTGTATGTAAATTTACTCAAAAAATAACTTTGTCGCCGATTATATAAATCTTATTTGTGCTTAATTTTACCTCAATATCAGAATTTATATGAAATTTATGGACATTAACTTTCAATAGAGGGTGCTATATCAGAGCTATAGTCAATTATAGAACCATTTTTTTATATACATGCCGTCGGTTCTATACATGTTTACGTGAAGGTATTACAAGGTAGTTGTAAGCAATTTTGGACATATCCCCATAAAATTTTGAAAAATATATATATTGAGAATTTATATTTTTATAATTTATACACAAATATCTACGTTGAAATTAAAGACAAATTTTTAGATTTTTCTCAACATCATTTAAAAATTCCAATGCATAATATTTAAATGCAGAACTGCATATTTACTACTTTATTCATACCAATGCCGGTTTCTACACAATTTTTAAAATAATTCAGAAATATCATTGCTATGTCAAGATGAAGTAGATATGCATACACTAGTTTTATTCATCTCATACCTATCTTACGAAAATTTTTGTAAATACATAAAGCCAAAAACTGCCAACATAAAACACTCAATGTTTGAATAAAAAAAGAATAAACAAAACAAAAATTTCACAGAAACTCATACATACAAGCGAAACTCTATAGGGCATAATAGTGAAATATTATTTTACAAGTTGAGTAGAAGTATAATTTTCTCGTCCCTTGTCCTTTCTCATGATCACGCCTTCCTTCATATATTTTGTATTGCCGTTTTTATACCCACCATCAAAACGAACTGGTAGTATATTGGGTTTGCCATTCCATTTGCAGCATGTTGATACATTCGTGTGAGACCCCATAAGGTATTTATATATATTTTGGGTCCTTATAATATTCTGAATCGATTTAGCTATGTCCGTCTGTCTGTTAAAATTAGGATTGAGCTCATGGCAGACCACGTAGAGAAAATTCGGTATATAAACAAAAAAAAGCTATTTTCCAATTATTACACAAAGACTTAGGTCTGTCATAACCAACGTTTCCGTTTAGCGATTTTAGTCGCCAATTGCCCCTTTTTTCAATCACTGGAGACCTGTTAGTCTCTTTTTTTAGTCTATGTACTAAATGACGCAAAAATATATTGTTTGAATTATCTCGACCCATTTTATATTAATTCTAATGAAGAAATTGATTATTTTGAGATTGTTTCACAAGAAATTATAAATGAATTGAAACTATTAGTAAACGGAGCTAATGATAAAGTTTATCAAATGCCGAAACTTTTTGTTCGGATTGTGAAAATTAAAAAAAACATATTCGATGAATTTATATTCTTACTTTGCCTTACAACAGTGTCTCAGTATAACGTCTTTTTTTCAAAATTATCACTAATAAAAAATAGTGAAAACCTCACACAAAATTACGGAAGTTTAATTAATAAAAAGAATATTTTATTTAAATATTTCAATGAATTAAATTTTATTTTTGCAATAATAAAAATTACTATAAATAAATTATTTTGTTATTAATACGATTGAGTTTAGTAGTTTTTCTTAAAATACAACGTTTTTTGCTGTTATCAAATAAAAAAATTTTTATGAGTTTTTTAGGTATTGAAACAGTCGGCCCTTTTTTCAAATCCCCTATCTTTGTTGACGTTTTTTTTTTAATTTCTTTTTTGGATACATTTTAAAATTTTTTAAATAAATCTTGCGAAGTGTTGGTCCCATTTTGATGAAATTTTACGCAGTAATAGTAGAAGTGTAGTGGGGCTGAAGTATTGAACTTGGTCTATATGCTGGTCGTTATATCTGAACCGATTTGAAAGATGTTTACGTCCAAAAGTAAAAATTTTTTATTTTTGAAGCTTAATATTTCGTAAACTAAAAGAGAAAACCTAAACATCCGATAATGTTTTTTTTTTTTTGTAGATCTCGAGCAGCAGAATTCACTCGTATAAAAATCTTTCAAATCGAAATCTGGATCGTTTTAAATATTTGTCATACCCGACCAACATTTCATTTCTGGAATGGGCGCTGGTTGTTATACTAAATCATACTTTTTTTCGCCGATATCTCTTAAAAAAACATGTACAATAACGAAATTTTGTGCAAATAATTCGAGGAACGATATTAGCACGGAAAGCATAGATGGGCGTGATCTGCCTACTTTATTGCACAGCTCTCATATAAGGTGAAATTTTAAATTAGGGTGGCACAAATGTTGCAAATGGAGGGTATAATAGATTCGGTCAAATCGAATGTAAAATTCTTACTTGTTTCTATTTACTTCTTATACGGGCTTTAGTTATGGTAGTATAAAGTAGTAAAATTTACACACACAGAAAAGAGTTTATATGTTTATTGCTCTACTTGGAACACTTGCAAATAATTGCGCGACATACTTTGTTTATGTGGAAATCATGGTTATACATGAATGTATTTAAAAGAGTTCATGTTTACAATAATACACATACATACAACAAGAATACAGAAACTATCAAACAAACAAGAAACAAGCAAGCGAGCAACTAAAATAGCATTCACAACAAACTATAATTTAAAACAAAAAAAAAAAAAAAAATACAAGGCTATGTATGTGTATGTAAAATTGAATATGCATACATGAAAACAATCTGAAAATTTACTTGTAAGTTAGTAGTAGTAGCTAAGTATTACTAAGTAGTAGCTAAGTATTACCTAAATTAGAATTTTGAATATACTTTAAAGGATTCCTGCATATTTGAACATTCTAAAAATAGATATATCAATAAACGCCATTTTATTTTCAAAACGACTTTTCAGTCTTCCCTTCGATTAAGCCTCTTAGTTATTTAAAATGTACACACTAACATAAGCAAACGCGTTTATCAGCTGAAAAGCTCACAAAAAGTAGTAGGTCAAGCGTATGAAAAAACTGCACATGCCTTCAAACACTCGTACCTCTTTAACATACACAATTATGTATGTGATTGTGAAATTGTTTACAAAATTATAAATGTATAATTTTTCAAAAAAAAGTCCTTGTTAAACAATCTTTATATTTAATGGAAATTAAAATTGCAATATTTTAGTAAAATGATTGTAGCATTAATATAAGGAACTCATTTCTTTACATTTAAAGTAGGGGTTAAAGTCACAGGTTAGAACTTGAGTAACTGTAGGCCAAATGTAAATGAAATATTTATTTGGATAAAGTTTCTATAGAAATAAAAAATTCTTTGTTGAAGTAGAACTATAATTAATTAAGAACTACGATTTTACTATAGATTACAATATGCAAGAAATTATTTATATATTTAGAGAATTTATTATATATATTTATAGAATTTTGCAGGGAATATTTCATTAGAACTTTGAATTTATATATCTCTTATATTAAAAGGTTATTTAGTTTTTAAAAGATGACATGAAAGTCGTTTAGAACATGGGTTTATAGGGTTAAAATGTTGTAGTTTTCTTTTTTTAAGCACGTTCTAGTAAAACTCAATGTGGAAATTTGTTGAGGAATTAAAAGTTCTAATGAAATATTCCCCGTAAAATGTTCTATATACATATGTACATATGAATGAAAAGAAAAAAAAAAAAGAAGTATATTTTTAATATTTCTGTCGACATATATGAAGCCAAGTTCTCTGCTGTAAAATAAGAATATCACAAAACAAAATTTTGACCTTTCAGCGCCAAATTCTTTAGATGGGTTACTACACTAATAAAATGCTACCGGCTGCACTTAGAATGATTCAAGCAAAAAAAAAAAAAAAAAAATTGGGATCACGGTATAATGTGTAAAGTTCATATTCAGAGCCGGTGTTCATAAAGACCAATATGGGCCATTATAACTCCTTTTTTTTATACCCTTTTATATATCCTACTAATTCTGTTTCGACGATTTTATATAAAATCCATTAAAATGTTCAGAGAAAACGCTTTTTTATATTTCTGATTTAGGAGGACCAATCAGTCGATGCGTATCGATGAGTTGAATACAGAAATAAAAACACTATAGAAAGTTCAAAATTTTTATCAAAATATTTATTTACAATCTATTTGTACAACAACAAGTAAATTAGATAATATGTGTATTAAGTAACATACGTTATTAAACGTCAGCAAACTTAATAGACTTAGCATAATATTAAATATTAATATTAGGTATTTTATATCAAAAAATGTATAATTATTATAATAAACATATTTTCGAATTAATATTTACTCAATATAATTAAATTGTTAGTATTATTTCCAGTAAGGTAGATCTTTTGTATGAAACCTTTTTAATCTTCTAATTTCCTCTGTTTCATCTAAGTAAACTTATTGCTAACATGTTAGGGTGATTTAAATATCAGGAGCTAAATTTATTTATTTTGTTACTAACAATGGATTGTTAGTGCCCCCAGTTTTGTAACACATTTCATATGAAAAATAACACAAAATTTTGCGGTGATTTGTCATATTTTTTGAGTTATAATTATGCCCTAATATCATAAATTTCCTACTTTTAACGCTTCACCTATAACACAATTTCAGTCATCAACGTTTCGCTCTAAAAATGTAATTTTATAAATCACTACGACCTTGCTTTGCAATTTTATAATATTACTGATAAATGACAAAAGAAAAAAATAAAAAATAATAATTTCAGGATTTCCAATACAAATTCGTATAACGTGAAATTACATAAATTAATTTTCATATTAGGCTTAAAGTTATGTACTTAGTAATCATGATAAAATTTAAAAAAAACAAAAGGAAAATATTTGGAAATAAAACGAAAACAAATCAGAAAAAATAAATTGACAAGATAAAAATGTAAATTTTTTGGTAAAATTATGAATTAAAAGTGTCTGCGCTTCTAAATTACATGAGCTTAAGAATTAAATAATAATTTTTTTATATTTTAATGTGTTACAAATTCAACTTATGTGAATTTTTACACCAACGGCTAAAAACTTTAGGTGTTGAATTTGAAGTTTGGAGTGATAAGTTTTCAGACGCGTTGTGTTATAAAATTCTTTTTCAGTACATTTTTATTTAAAATGATGTACCTTCGGGTGTTCTAGCGCGAGAAAATACTTCAATAACCTGGTGATTTACGAAACACGGAATACTTAAAAGTGATCAAAAGTGAAGTGTAGTGATCAGTGTTGCCAGGAGTTGAGAAAGAAGAGATTAAATTGAACTTTTATATATATATATATATATATATATATATATATATATATATATACTTTTTTTAAGATATTGTAACAAATTTATAAATAAAACGTAGAACAGCTGCCACTAAAATCACCCATTAAAAAATCGCCCAAATATACTAATTTTGACTATATTTCGTATGAAAAACTACCTAATGTTTTGAGTGATTTTTCATAATGTTTAAACTATAGTTCATTCTTGATTAAACAGTTCTAAATTTGTGTGTGACTTTTCGATTTTATAAGAATTTTTAATAAAATCAAATAAAATTAAAAATTATAAATAAATTATGCTTACAAGTAGCTTCTACGGTTAATTAAAAACAATTAAAATCGACATCACTGTTAGTGATTAAAAAAAGGAATTCGTTTTTGGTGACACATTTTTGATGTTTTGTGTGATTCTTCGCTTTTATTTATTTTTTAAATTTTTACAGTGAGAATGAGAAAGTAAGTTAAACAGTCATCCTATTCTGAAAAGATTTGATTTATCGAAGCCGGGGTTTGCATTACTCTAGAGTTGAATACCGATTTTTATAGATGCCGAAGGCCGCCTATCTACAAAAATGTCTCAATACATACCAGAATTCTATCCAGGCTAAAGTTAGCACTATTTACCTATATTTGCTTAGACCATTCCAGAGATACTGCTGTTTATAATAATATATCACTGAATTTTATTTATTTATTATTTTTTATTTTTTTGATTTTTGGGAAAGTGAAAAAACGAAAATCGATAATTGGTTTAATGGATTTTGCATAGACAGAGAAAACACAATTGTTGTCACAACCAATTTTGTTGACAATAGATCGATTGCAGGAACTATCATATAAGTCGGTTGTTATAAAGAGGAAAACACTATTGTGAAATAAATTTTTAAACTTTCGGCTTTTTGATATTTTTATTTTATTAAAAATAAGTACGTAAGAAGATACACAAAATACAAAAGAATTTAACATGTTTGAAAAAATAAAAAATTCTACCAAATGAACAACTTTTGGATGTTATCTTCATGTGCACAATTTTTTGCCCTTATTTTTAAAACGTAACCCAGCACAGTTTTTAAACAAAATATGTAAATCTACTCACATTTTAAACATTCTATCAGAAAAATGAAATTTTTTCAATTAAAAAATTTTAATAGGTTTCAGAAAAAGCAAAATTGTGCATAATAGATGTTTGCCTCCCAAAAATTTGAGATTTTTGTTCTAATGTTAAGGTTATGTTAAGGAAAATTTTGAATTGCAATGAAAATTTGCAATTGCATTGAAATGCATTTTTTTTAGTTTTTATATTTGTGAAATTTGAGTACTAAAATTGATATAATTGCAATTCAAATGTTTAAATCATTGAATTCTGCGAAGCTTTGCCAGCAATATTGTTATTTGGAGTTATATACTTTTGAAAATTTTTTAGGAAGTGATAGATTTCCGTTGACTGTTTGCGAGCATAATTTTATGAAAATCGAACGACAATGGATAAATTTATGAACATTCTTTCATGAAAATGTTCATACATTTTATGGGGCCTTAGAGGAATATTTCGAAAAGCTGCAAATGGAATGACCTATACCCCATATTTTTTCGTTTTAAAATTTTTATACTTGCATTTATGTTTTATTTATTAAATACAACTATCTAAGGAATAAAAAAAAATACTTTTGGAATTTACCTACATTGGGGTTTTGAGATCAGAAGTGGTTTTTATGTAGAAACCTCATATTTTCTGTGGACATTAAAATAGGTCTGTACTGTAAAATTACAAACTTATTTTATACTTTTGAAAATAAATAATAATAAAATTCAATAATAGCAAGTAAGGACATTAGAACTTTTTGAATTTTTTTGGTTATTCCTAGAATAGCGGAGACACATACCCTAAAATTCCTTGATAGGATATTAAAAAAGTGCTTCTTAAATTATTCACTTAGATATATTTAAGAATGTAAAGCAGAATTTATTTTATATTATGTATTTGATTATTTTAAAACTTCCACATTATAATCCCAGTGCCACATTCCCATCAGACTTGATGAAGAGTTCTGAACTCTATATAAGAGCGGAATATTTTACTGAAATTAGGGTCCCAGAATTATTTCCAAAAAATTAAAATTCTGACACTAATACTTCACATTTTTCTTTCATTAAAATGTTTCAGACATAACAATCCTGATCAAAAGCTGTCACATTTTACGACTTCTTATCCTAACGCGCTTTGTTTATATAATATGAGGATTTCTTCCTTTCAATCATTGTTAATCGCTTTTTATATCTTTCTTCATTAGACATGTTTTTTTTTTTTTTTTTGTTACACTAAAATTACACTTATATTATATTGTTCCTTTTTTCTCTTCTTATTTCTATTCTTTACATTCTGTATTCTATAGTTTTTCAAATGAAGGGACTCACAATGCACCGAGATCGGTCTATGGGTGGAGATGTGGTACATTTGATATCACGTCAACCTTCTCTATCTTTCTATCTATCTATCTATCTATATTGTTCCTGTCATAATTTATTGGTCTGAATAAGTTGCTTCTTCTCATTTTGAATATCTTACATTACCCGAAAAAGTTCCGGAGCTGCAAAATATGTACAGGGATTTATTGAAAAAGGTAAGCTGCAACAGAGTGATCCTTACATACCACTTTTGTGGAAGTTTTAGCTTTATAACGATCAAAAGCGTTAATGAAGTATGTTAGGAGAGTCGATCTAAAGATACATTCTGAAAGTTTCTGAATAAATAAATTATTTATATTTTAAAAGTATCCCAACCCAATAATAAAGTTATTTGGCCTGCATATTTTTGCAATAGCAGGGATAATAAAGGAAACACAAAAAAGTAATTATGTTTTCTCATGCTATTATTGACGTTTTATTATTATGTGGTTTGAAGAATAAGAAATTATTTTGTAATTTAAAAATTTTCGTAAACACAACTATTTGAGTGACCACAGACAAGCACGGGTATAAGTTTAAAAATTTTAAAGATAGTAAAGCTTTTTCATTTCAAGAAATTCACACTTATTTTACTGTCCATGCGTGTATGTTATAATGACATTTTTTTGATCAATCTTTTTCTCACATGTGCATAATACGTGACGTGTAATTAATATTCATTATCGCTATATTAAGTATGAAGTATACGTCACATTGTTGAAAATTTTTAAAAAGTGTCTAAAAGAGGATTTCAAAAAAAAAAAAAAAAAAGAAGTTGCCAAAAATGGTGATTTTTTGAAAAATAATTTATTTATAATAATATTTAGTATTGCATATTGTTCATAAAATTTTAAACATAAAATTATCTTTTTATTAATTGAATTTCTGTTCTTTTGTACACAGTCTTGCAAATTAAGGACTGATAGCAGTCTATACACACACATATATATATATATATATATATATATATATATATATATATATATATATATATATATATATATATATATATATAGATATATACGGATTAAATATATAATGGTTAGAGATATTTGAAATAACTTAGTCTCTGGTCCTTTAACATATAGTCTCAAAAAGTCGCCATTTGCTTCCAAGAAGGGGCCAGAAAAGTGGCCAGGTGGATAGAAAAGGGACAATTTGCGATTAAACCAAACGCTAACTCCGGTCACATGTGATAAAATTCTTAAATGCTTTACATAGATATGTGTCGTATACATACTTAACATAATTTTTTTAAATAATTTCAAGTATAAAGTGGTAAAACTTATAATTTAGATACACGATATATGCAAAAATACATAAAAAATTTTAAACGCTGTTGTTGTTTATGAAATTTAATAAAAAATAATAAAAATCTCAGTTTTTGATTCTATCAAATACTTCAATATACATAAATATTGCTTCTATATTCCTTAATTATATTTAAAAATAATTGTTTATAAGACCTCAACATTCACGTACATTTTACATATATGCCCCAAATCATGTAGTATTACTCTATTCATTATAATTTTCTCTTTTATTTTGTTTGAAATATTTATTTCTCCATTGCAAATATCAGACACCAGTTTAAAAGGCAACATGTTACACACGCGGTTTTCAAAAACTAAAATAGTATGCCTCAACATATTTGTTGCAACTTAGCATGCAAAATAGTTTTTAGTTTTAGTTTTAGTTTTTTTTTTCCTTTTACTTTAGATTATTTTAGTTTTGCCCGGTAGTGCTTACTTCTACGTATATATACTGCCTTCATTCTTCTCCTAATATTTGTGGTTTTTTCAATTGTGCAGGCCACACCACTAATTTATCTGTGTAGCATTGTCAGCTGTTTCAAACTTTAACAAATGGCTGCAAAATAGAAAATTACTTTACTAAATGACTTATGATGGTATGTGCACAAGTGTGCATTTATGTGAAAAGGGACCACTAAATATGCAACAAGAATAAATGTATGTTTTTATGCAGGCTGGTAAGTGGGTGTATGTGTAGATATATATATTTATTTGAATGAAACAAATGTTTTAACATAAATTTACTAATCAATAAGACAGGCGAATGTAAATATTAACATGAACAAATGAAGAAAATTAAGACTTGGTTATTAGACTGCAAATAATGCATGAGAATATTTGTAATTAATTTGTAAGAAAATTAACTTGTAATTATTGCTTGAATACATAAAATTTTCAGTAATTAATTATAAATAATTTTTGTGTATTAAGTTAGTTTAAATATTTTATATCTATTAAAAGTTTTTATTGTACAAATTAGAAATAACTATTACTCTATTTATTTATAAATTTAAATTCACGTTTTTTGTATTCTTACGGAAATTGTTAATAATACAAATGCATTTATAATACATGAATAATGTCATATACACATGAAAGTAAGACATTTTATGATAGAACTGCCTACTCAGTTTTTCATTTCGTATTCGAATGTCCTTTTTAAATTACCTTAAATTTAAAGAAAAAAAAATAATTTTGTTACAAATGATTTTAAAATATGTTAGCTACTAAACTAATTTTGTTTTTAATGTTTTGGGGCTTATAGGTTCAAAAATATCTTTTTGAACCCTTTTGTCCTTAAATATTCACGAGGTTATAAAACAAATTACGTCGGAATTATATTAGTTTTAAAAATATTATAATAGGATTTTTTAAACGCATATTTTTCTTTTTAACTTGAGCAGTTAAAATTTTATCACATTATAAAAATGTCCTCTCAGTGTTTACATAATTTTTCTTTTCGATATGTTTATGGTGATTTCTTCAAATTCGTTTAGTTCATTTGTAGTTCAAAAAAATGTGAAATTTTTTGAATTGTATATCAATGATATTTTGTATCAATATTAAGAAAAATCTGTTCGCATGAATGACACGAACGGCATAAAAAAAATATATATTTTCAACAATATATAAAAAATTACTACATGAGCATTACCTACATCAATATATCTAAAATACAAATTAAAATTGTTATGACATGTTTGATATCACCGAAGATAATAACGATCATATTGATATATTAACATTTCAATAAAAAACATTTCATTCAACAAAGTATTTATAGATTTTTTTGTTTTTAATTCTATAACATTTGTTGATATATTTTTAATATCTGGCGACCAAAGATTTTTCAAAGTGATATTAATGGACAATAAATGTTATGATAGTTAAAATTCCAAAATTTTAAAAAATTGTAAAGATTTCATTTTCAGTCAGATATCAAAACTAAATGCACATATGCAACCTAAACAAAGGTATACAATATACAAATTAAAGGAAGATCATTAGATTTTATAATAGTAAACATAATCGAGATCATAATTCTGATTTAAACTTCTTTAGATTGTCGAGTAAAAAACAAAGTGCACATAGATTTTTGTTATTATTTTTAATTGCATTTTAATTTATCTATAAGAGAAGATTTATAATTAATGCTAAACAATAACAAGTTGCATACATTAGTGATGTAACTATAAAATAAATTTTACAATGACAAAAATACACACGCAAGTGTTTTAGAAGTTGCACAATTCAAACGCGTAATTATTTTTAAGTGCCACTTTTCTTTAATTCAGAAGATTTCCTTATCTCTCCGTATAGACGATTTACTTGTTCAATGGTTTCGTCTTTTTCATTAAAACTAAACTGGTAAACTTAAATACATGGAAACAAATTGGCTTTATATTCTGCACTGCTGGCCCAGGTACCGTCAACATTTCTTAAAAGATTTTGTGCCTCTACCGGTGGCGTAATATCTTTCGCTACTCTTCATAACGGAAAATGTATGTGCTTATTATTCGTTAAACTTTCAATGAAATTTTTATTTGGGCGACCCTCTTCTACTTAAAAGAATTTTTAGTTTTTTACTTGCTATCGACGGCCACAGATTTGCAGCAGGTTGTTTGTTGCCATTGTCTTCTGTATTTTATTTTCCCAAAAAGTAGTTCTTCGATATCAGTGTTTGAAGTGTGCATATTGCATTACTTAAAACTCTTAGAATGTTTCAGAACTGAAGTAATTAATGACGTAAAGTCATTGACGCATTTCTTTATACCTACTTCACACTAAAATGAATTGTCTGTGTGGACATGACTACTGATGTATAATTTATATTTCAATCATTGAAAATCGTGGTGGGCAATAAATTGACCTTAGAGTTAAATGCCCTAAAAAGATTCAAAGTGAATGAATATTGTCGTAATCGGTTTTTAATTAGTATACCAGTACAATCATGTGGCTTACCGTCCGGGTCATTTTTACAATGGAATGAATAACCTGAAGTATAAAAATTATATTTATTGGTGAGATGAATCTCTGAGACCACCAACACATCAGTATTTTATTTATGCATGAAGTATGATACTTCAGATTTGTGTTAGTTTAAGACGTTTGCATTCCAGAAACATATTCCCAAATAAATAATTTTTTCGCTAATAGTATTTGAATCATATCGTTCTGCGCTCTTATTGTATTGTATGGAATTTTGGATGGATGACATAATGTTTGTCACATTATGTATAAGAGATATAATATTCTGTATAAAAGTTTCAAATCCTTTCAAGCTCTGTGGCACATTAGGCTACTGGAAACCTGTTCTTAAAACATTAGGAATTATTGCTTTATTTAATTGCATAGTTTGATTAACTGAGGCCGCACCCTCATTACTGACGGTAATCTCAGTATTTATTGGATTAGAAGTGTTATAAACAGATGATAATTCAACAACTCCATCTCTTCTTTGCTATTGTTTCGCTTTCAATTTCTTCAATAATTATTTATATATTGGACAACCGCAATAATTAGTCGAATGATCGCCATTGCATTTAACACTTTTTGTAACTTTACTCTGTAATATTGTGAGGAAGCATAAAAGTCCCAGCATGCAAAACATACTGTACTCAAAGTACAATAATTTTTAGTATATCCAAACTCTTGGCAATTGCCACATTGAACAATGGTATTTTTTTTAAGAGGTTCTTCTATAGTAACTCTCCGATTCAATAGGTATCTTATCTTATAGTTCAGTTCTTCCAGGGCCTGCTTGATTTCATTTGTTTCCCTTAAGGACTATTACCAATCCTTTGTTACTCTCAAGTTGATAAGTATATACGTTTTTTTTTTATTATTTTCTATATTTCTATAACAATTCTCAGTGTAAACTACTATTTTTGCCTCTCGTGCACCACCATTCATTATAAGAACAATGTGAAATTTGTTTTTCCAAATAAGGTCAATAAATGACTTCACCAAGCTACTGAAGCTGAATTAATGGAGGTATATTTGTGGGATTTTGATGGAGTTTTAATAATAACATTATCCTTTCCTTGTTGGTTATTCACATCATCACTCAAGAGAGCAAAACGGTTGCATATCAAGGGTTTTTCAATAACTTTTTGTTATTTAAATGTAGCTGCACTTTTTGAGGACATAACTTTCTTTTATTAATACTAACTTACCTGAGAATACCTGTTGGTACTTTAGATTTTGGTATACTTATCTTATTTGCCATTTTTTAGAATATCACCCTTCTATGTACCCTCATTGATACTCAAGATATTATTAGTGCTAACGACTCTCAAACTCTCACTAGACATTTTTGTTAGTGAATTACAAGTTTGTGTATTATCGATGGACGGCTGGCTGGCTGTCCACGTAAACCTCTTGCACAAAGTACAGTTCATAATTTTGAAGATAAAAATAAAATTTGCACGTGGGACTTCCATGGCACAAGGACGAAGCTAATTGAAATTGGTTATAATCGGACCATTATTTCACCTAGCCCCCATACAAATGTCCTCCCGGAATAGGGGTTTAACGATCATAAATGCCTTAAATATAGCAATATGATATAAATATATAAAATGATTATGTATATGTTTGGGGTTGTCAGTCGTTTATATTTTTTATATTTAACTTTTACTTTAATTTTTTACAAAATCGCCGGACGAATAATAACACGTCCGTTTGTCATGAAAACAAATAAACCGACTACTAAAAAAGTGTATCAATAAAGCCCTATGTTGTGTTTTCGCAACGACTACTAAAAAGTGTATCAATAAAGCCCTATGTTGTGTTTTCGCAACGCTTGAATTGCCAATCAAAAGATGCATAGTAGATGTTTAATGGAGTTGAATATTATTATAGATATTCAAACACTGATTCTTAACTACATTCTATAAAAGTCTCACATTGATTTACTCACTTCTCAACTTTTTTCAAATAATTTGTAAAATATCCAAAAAGTGAGAAAAATTTACATCTTTTTAAATGTCTACAATATGAAAATTTTATATATAAGAAAAATTCTGAAACAGAGCAATTACATACTGGATCAATCTTTACTTCCTTACACTTATTTGAAATTTATTTCACTTAGGATAAGCTTAAAAAGGGTTCAAAATGGGTTAAAGAGGTCTTAATGTGTTAAAGAGATGTATCTCAAACAATTAATAATTAACAGTATAATAAACCTCTATTCTTTATTTCGCAATTACAAATCTTTATTATACAATACTCGAAAAAAATTTAAGTTTTGAAAGTTTTGGTTTCACCAATTGTTCACAATATAATTAAACACTGGTCAACGATAGGCCTATTTCTATAAGTGTTTGTAGTTTAATGGAATTAGACACATTTGCTAAAATAAAACAATTTTTTTTAAATTTGAGTGATTGCCGGTACTATATGAATCCATTTCAGGTCTTGATTTTTTGTTGTTTTACTCCACCAATTGTTGTTAACATAATACCGTCAAGACTTTAAAATATTAGAATTCAAAAGAAAATAGTTGAGGTTTAAGGTCGGTTTCATAAAGACAGACTTAAAAATAGCTCCAGTTTTAAATATTATTTAATAAGAATTCCCATAGTCGTTTTTTTAGGCTTAAAGCTTATGGAATAAGGTTGAAATAGAGCAATTATTTTACCTGGCCGCAATACGAATCACTTTGTAGACTATTAATTGGTTGCGATTGAATGATTGCAGATTTTCTGCTTGATAATTACTCACAAAACGATATTAAATATAATATAGAGATCATACAAAAAATTAAATATATAGAAATACTTAACTTGTTGTTTCAACTTTTAAATATATGCTGCACATAAGGTAATAATTACTTAAAATTTAAATACAATGGCTCCAAAAATGGCTGTATTGATTTTCATGCTTGAAGTCTCACTAAATTGGAAATTAAATTTGTTCTTTTGTAATTTTCAAAGCGTTGCAGGGATTAAAGTAATAAAGTTAAAATTGAATACTTGAAATTAGACATTAGCATCTCTAACATATGTTATTTTGGAAAATATTTGTTGGAAACTTTCGAAGATATTAAAGAATTACACATTTAAAGGACTTTTTATGTTACTTATAATTTAATTATTTTAATAAAAAATTACAATATTCCAAGATTCTCCTATTTCATTTAATATCCATATCGTAATTATAGAGCAAAAATAATAATAATAACAATAATAATAACCGTGTATACTTCAAAACTTTTTTTTTTCATATATAATGTGGAAAATAAAGTAGGTGTAAATTTCATGAAATGAAGAATTTTTTAAATTTAGGTTTTCAAATACTTTAAACTTACATTAATGTTTAATTTATGAAATACCATATTTTTCTGTGGACAATAATTTTGCCTTTGCAAAAATTTCTAATATTTTTTTCTATTTTAAAAACTAAATATTAATAAAATGTAATAGTAGCATAAAATGAGGTAATTATTTTTTGGAATTTCCTTGATTATCTCTAGAATAGCGGAGACATACACCCTAGGAATTTATACCGTTATTATTAAAAATTATGCTTTTTCTTCATTAATTAGGATGTAATACTCCTGAAATATTTTTTTTAGGTTTATGTAACAATTTTAACATTTTATGCTGATAATGGTTTATAATCCAGTTTTTTGCTGTTTACTTTAAATTGTGCAACTTATTATATTATAACTTGATCTTCCATAACACATTCTTTTGTTGCAACATTTGAAATGGATTAAACTTCTGCCCCTTTAATTGCAATGAACCTCTATTTTAAGTTGTTTGGCTACACGTCCCAAAACTTTCTAACAATCTTGTAATGAGAAAACTTTTAATTACAATAGAATTCATTTCTTGTAAATATTTACTAATTTTTTGTGCTTTGTTTTATACTGTCTACGAAAACCAACATGTAAGTTTTCTGTAGAAGTTCTTAAACTTTTTTCTCTTTTTCATACAATTTTTCAGCAGAATTTTATTACTTGTCTTTAAAAGTAAAAACAATTAATAAACAAAATAAATTATATATAAATATATATAATATTAGTCACAAAATTAAACAAATATAACAATACGGGACATTAGCTTTAAGGCAGAAAAATTATTTATTCAAATAAATTTCCGTAACGATGATTTTTAAATAAAATGCAACCGAAAAAAATATTTTCCATTCAACAAATTTCCTCTTTATATGTAATGTATAATATGTATATATATATATATATATATATATATATGTATATGTATTTTCCATTAAATATGATAAAGCAAACACAATAGACATAATAAATATAAAATCAAAAAACAAATAAACTGCTTCTCGCAAAAATTAAATACAATAATAAATTGTAATTGTTATTGTAAGGAAATTTTCTAATAAAAGCATTAGTATATTTATTTACATAGAAAATACCAACATTTATAAATACATTATAATTATAATAATAAAAAGATTACATTTTAAAAGTTATGATTATGATTTACATACACTTCCTGCCACTTGAATAAGGAATCAAATTTTTTGAAATTTATTTAAATATATCGCCTAAACTAAAGTTCAGAAAAAACTAACTTTTTGTGAAACCAAATTTCAAAGTGTTGGCTTCAGTTTCCTGAAGAAATAAAAATATACATATTTTGTTGTATTAAAATTATGCATTTATTTAAAGACATGTATTTCTTTGGTACTATTTCGTGTGTCACTTATAAACGGCTAGAGAATTTTTAATTTTATAGTTTTTAAATAGTTTTTATTCAAAATGGGACGTGGTAAGGCTCTTAATAACTCTGAAAAAGATAAAATTCTGCTTTTGAAATCTCAGGGTCAGAATCCGGTCCAAATAGCCAAAAAAAAAAAAAAATTAATGGAGGGAAGACAGTTGTGTACAATTATATAACAACGTAGAAAGATATGGAAAAACATGAAAGGGCGGAAGAAAATGGCAACAACTTCAAAATAAAGACAAAAAATTTTTAGAATTGTATAAAATTCTGCCGGTATCAAAAATACGCGAAAAAAGTGGGGTCAGTGCCAGTCTATGAACAGTGCACCGTATTTTAAAGTCGTGCCCATACATGATCCGGCGAAAACTGCAAAAAAACACCACTTAATGAAAAACGCAAATCACAACGTCTACAGTTTGCCAAAAATACAATGGAATGGTCCGACAAATGGTTTAAAGTTGTATTTTCCGATGAAAAAAGTTTCATATTGATGGTCCCGACGGGTATAACTATTTCTTATATGACCTAAATAAGGAGAAATTATTTTTGATCCGCAGACACAGCCAAGATGGCGTAATAATGGTATGGGGTGCCATTTCGTATTATGGCACCATAGAATTGTTTTGTTTATCTAACAAAATGACTGCAACGACATGCAAAGGCATTCTGGTGGAAGCATTTCCAAAATTTAATGATTTCTTTGGATCCACACCTTGGACGTACCAACACGACAGTGCTCCGATTCATACCGCCAGAGCAGTAAAACAATGGATTAATCAACAAGGTGTTGAACTTTTGGATTGGCCCCATATTCACCTGCGGTTGGCTTGCAAGAAAAGTTTATGAAGGAGAAAAACAATTTGAGAATATAGAATCCTTAAAGGATGCAATAACGGAAGCATGGAGTTCAATTTCGCTAAATTACTTAGATTCATTATACAAGTTGAAGCCAAATCGCATTTTTGATGTTATATCTAAAAATGGTGGCAGTACTCATTACTAATTGAATGCTAGAATATAATAAGTTTCGTTGTTATAACCTAAAATTTAAAAATAAATTACAATTTGCTTAGTTTTAAAATATTTCTTTTTCATTCAAGTGACACACGAAAAAGTACCACAGAAATACATGTCTTTAAATAAATGCATAATTTTAGTATAAAAAAAATATGTATATTTTTTATTTCTTCAGGAAACTAAAGTCAACACTTTGAAATTTGGTTGCGCAAAAAACTATTTTTTTCTGAACTTTAGTTTAGGAGATATACTTAATTAAAATTAAAAAAATGTTATTCCTTATTCAAGTGGCAGGCAGTGTATATATAAATAATAAACAATATTAAGAATTCATATTTATTAAGCAAATATAAAATTTTATTAATAATATATTTGTATTTGTGTTTGTATTTATTATCTTTGTATGTTAAATAACAAAGATTAAATTAATATTATATTTTTAATGTATTAAAATCTAAATGAATGGAATTGTACTAAATATGCGTTTGGAAAATTAATAATAACAGGTAACTTTTTAAGTAAGTTACATTAAATTTTGCAACATAAATAACTTTTTTTATTAATAATTATTTTATTTAACTAAAATATAAATAAACAAACCCAGGAAAAAAATGTATTTAGTCTATAACTGGTTCCAGAAAGTATGAAAATAGACCAATTATTTTTGTTAGAAATTGTTACCTCCGGAATTGGTTACCTAGAAGCCTTATCTAGTCAATACTCATTTTATGGCACGGTACTAAAACTAGTTCTTTTATCAGTGATTTTTGTTCGAAATTGTCACAATCGGAACTCGTTCAATAGAAACGTTAGGAAACTTAACCCGTTTTTTATTTTTTATTATTATTTTATTTTTTATTATTATTTTTTTTTGTTCTTTAAGGCCAATTTTTAAATCAGCTTAATTTTATTAAATTCTTTTGGATTTTTTCCATTTTTTTGAATTTTTGTAATTTTTTATTCAAGTTTTTTAAAGAGTTCTAGAAAGTCATTTGGGAACCAGTAATTTGTTCGGAGATCATGCAGAATCATGCAGAAATTGTTCCTTAGCTCTGTTCTCATTCCTTAAAATCAATTTAGAATCACAATAACGTTCAACCACATAGTGTGAGAATGGGTTGCGACACCACTAGTTCTAAAAATGTTACTAAAAAATCTGAAGTTGGGATTGCACCAGTTCTAGAACTAATGATATTATGAGGTGTTCTAAAATTCTTCCTTGGAAAATTCATATCGAAAAAATACCCTGAAAATACTTTTATAACTTCTTATAAAATTATTAAATCTAGAACTGGTGCAGTCAAAACCAAGCTGCCAGCAAAATGTCCCAGAGCAAAATCTTCCAAAGTAAATAAAGAAAAATAATCCAAATAAATGATTTCCTAAAAATAAAAAATTAAAATTTTGCACAAAAAAGGTGAAAAATTAACCAAGTATTTGCGAAGGAGGAACTGCATCCGATGTCCATTATACTTTACACCTATAATTTCTCGTATGAAAATTAATACATTATGTGATAAAATTTCTGAACAAAACCAGCCATATTTAGAATGAAAATAGATCTAACTTTATCGTGGTTAGGATTCCGGTCTAGTTTTTTCGGCCGAACGCAGTGGTTTTTAACCATACCATCTTTCAAACCCCGGCTTTGGCAAATTAAACTTTTTTTAAATAGGATAACTGTTAAATTTACTTTCTCATGTATGCTGTAAAAATTAAAAATATGACTCAAATTTGTATGGGATTTTTTTGGGCGATTTCTCTATATTTTATATGTTTTCTTTGAGAGACTTTGCTTTGATTAATTTTTCTGGCAGCTTTAGAACTCCTTGAGTTTCTATAATAACATCCTCGGAACTAGATGCGCCTCTAGAATTGTTTTTGGACTAGCGCTTAATAATTAGTTCTGTTTTACTTCTACTTCATTTCTCCTCTCGAAGAAGTTACTGATTCCCAAATAATTTCCTAGAACTGTTTAAAACCTTTTAAGAGATACAGTATCAGCAAAAACGAACATCCAAAGAATTCAGTAATATCCTGAACTTGTGATCCAGAAGTAGTGCAAAGTCGGATTATTTCCAATGAATTTATTATAGGTTTGTCATTTGTTCTCTTTGATACCTATTCACTGATTAAGAAGTCGTGTTCTCGATGTCATGTAAAATTGAATTTTTGATGTTCTTTATTATCAATTCAAGGAAATTACTTTTAATTTTTATATAAACCAAATATTTTTTTGTTAAAAACCGATATACATAACGATATTTTTCATTTCATTAAAACAGTTATTATTTAGTAAGAAGTACTTGAATATTCTTATAATTTTATACCAGAAAAATTGATCTGAATTGCTTTTTAACAAAATGTGTGGATAAAATTTATATAACCTCTTAAGCACGAGAAACCGTACACTTATGGAATCTTTGTAAGTAATGAAAAAGTACTTCCTTAAAATTAACTTCTATTTATTTCTGCTGGTAGTGTTTAAAAATTTAAATTGATATAAAAATGTGGCCTTTAACAAATGGCTTATTAGAAAGAAAAATAATATCATACAAAAATCTGGGATTTAAAAACTAGTTCTAGAACCATACTTTAACGTTTCTATTGAACCAGTTCTTAGTGTAAGAATTTCGAACAAAAATCATTGATTAAAAAATAGTCTAGAACTGCTCCGTATAATGCGTACCGGTTAATTAACGCTTCCTTCACAGAGTTAGTTCGGAAGGGTGACAAAAATCATTAACCATATAAACTATTTATAAACATAATTTAACATAATTTTGTTTATTTATAATTTTATTTATGTTTATTTAAAATTCTAATAAAAGCATAAAATCACCCACAAATTTAGGAATGCTTAACCCAAAATGAATTATGGTTTAAAAATGACGAAAAATCACCCAAAACCTAAGGTAATTTTTCATATGAAACATAACCCAAATTTTTATTTGATTTTTTTGGGCGATTTTCCAATGGGTGATTTTACTAGCAACAATGTTTTTGTTTTATTACAATATCTTTAAAAAATATTAAAAACTAATAGGAACGAGAATTTGTCTAATAGACTTAAGGTCAATACTTGTGAATCTATGGTTTTCTACCTAAATTTGTTAGATGGGGATTTGTAAGATTGTAGTCGAAATGAAGACCTCGTACAAAAGTATAGAAGTTTAATTAATAAAAAGTGAATTTTTGTGAATAAATACTTATTTATGCAAAAATTATTATAAATAAACTATTTTGTTATTAATGAAATATAATTTAAATAAATAAATAAATAATTAAAAAATAGAATTTAGTAGTTTTTCTTAAAATACATATTTTACAAATTTTTATTAGTCTTTTAGGTATTGAAGATGTTGGCCCTATTTTAGAACTCCTTTTTGGCGATTTTATTTTTTAAAATCCATTTTTTTTGTCACCTTTTAAAAATTCTCAACTGCAACGCTGTGCACAATTAGCTTTAACAATGGTGCGTATGGGTAATATGTGTTATATATAACACGTATTCACAGACATTATTTTATTTAAATAAAAATTTTATTCCCATAATTTCTAAGTTTTTTGTCAATATGCAATAAATATTGTTACGAATGTGTGCATTGCTAATGGAAGCAATATGAAAGGTGATTTTAAATACTTGTATCTTCAAAAGTTTAATAGCGTATTTAATTAAAATATATGTATATGATAGTAATCCCAGCAGGTTGGAAAAATTCTCATATCTATATATGTTACGAATTTTACGCCCACTTTTATAAAACTCTCAAATGGCTGACAGCATTATCCTGTGTATCCCTAAATTCAAATCTGTTCCTTTATTTTTCTATGGGAGCAGTGAGAGGGTTAGCCCCCATACAAAACAAATATTCATTATGGCTCATCTATGGAAATGTTATAGTCAGATATATTATGGTGAAATATCAGGCTTCATATAGATCTAGGGAACTTGTAGCCCCCATATAAAGTAAATATTAGTTTTCGCATCAAGCGCATCGGAAAAGTCTAGTTTTTTATATTTTTTTTTTCGAAACCTTAGACCTTGAAGACATCAAATGTAACAATTAAATAATTTTTCCCCTCTAGATTGCAATATTGAAACTCTATACGTCACATATTGTGAATTATAATAATATCAAATAAAAATTGCGGTGTGACAAAACCAAATTTGAAATAATAGAAGAAAGTTTGATTTTATTTGATACTTAAGTAATTACTACATATGATGCATATTAACAAAAAGCTTGTAATCTTTCTTTTGTTTTTTTTTTTTTTTTTTGGTAGGCTTAATTGATTGTTACACAGTTTTAGATACCCCTGCTGCATGATGATATTTTTAACCTTAAAAACTATTAAATCAAATTTGTTTCTTAAACCCTTTACAGTTTACTGAACTTCACCGTTATAACACTTTACTTCAGTGTCTTTACTTAATTGTTTACTTAATTACTAATATAATAAATAGTGATTAAATATTCCCTTTAACAAGGTCATATTATTTGCAATTGTTGGAATTCCTTATATATTTTTTCAAAAATTAATTGCTGATAAAAATAACCTTTGTTACTAACAAAAGTAATTTCACTCGAAAATATTAAATAGTGCACAAAAAAGGAAGCCAAACTAGAAAACAAAATTTATTACAGCTAATTTTATTTCATTTTTTTTCCTTATTTTAACTCTTACAAACAAACCCTTAAAATATGAACTTATATGTTTATCAACATTTATAACTATAAAAATTATAACTCACTTTGGGACATAAGTTTAGTAAGTAAAAACACAACAAAAAAACGTCTTTAACCCGTTTTTTATGTGTTGAGTTTTACATCAAAGTTAAAATTCTTAGTTGCTTTTAGCAAAAAACTATTTACACATACAAATTCCCAGGGGTAACACACCCGCACCCTTTGGAATTATATATGTTTACATACAAGCCAAGGAAAAAAAAAGCATTAAAAATTACATACTGTGTAAATAATTTATAACATCACATATTTAAGAACATAAGTGTGAAGAACTTGCTTTATAAGGGAAAATAAGCTAATCCACCATATAACTAGTATAGAAGTATTATTATACATAACAGAGTGATAGTAAAGAAAATATACAAAAGTGGGCTAAATTTTCAATGACTTTTCAATGACTAATATGAGATAATTAATTATATATAAATATATATATATATAAATATATATATATATATATTTTCAATGAATACTCGATTCTTGCTCACAAATATTATTGTGTACTTCTTCCTATACTACAACAAAATAATAAAAAAAAAGACATTTGATTGATTTAAAATAAATAGATATTAAAAGACCCGCTACTTTCATCAATCTATTGGCTAAAATTTGATCAAATAATAGTTTGTATCTTCGAGATACAAATTATTATTTAGGTTTCAATGAAACCAAAATAGATAAGACACCACGAATGGTGATGAAGTGTGTAGTGGCATAGAAAATACGTATTCCATTCTGCTGGTATCTAATTATGGTCCACAAACTCTGCTTTGGTATTGCCAAGTAGAAACAATAACGCAATTTACGATTGCAAACTTGTTTATGTTCCTTCGAAGCGGATACTTGAACCACATCTATAACAGCGTTTACGATGCTAGGTTCAATCTCTCTTCTACATGCCCCAAACGCCTGGTGCTGCTAACTGAGTCCAACAAAATTGCACCCACTACAAAGCGGGCGCCATGTCTAGGTTTCAACGAAACCAAAATGGATAAGACACCACGAATGCTGATGAAGTGTATAGCGGCACAGAAAATACATATGCCATTCTGCTGGTGTCTAATTATGGTCCAAAAATTCTGCTTTGGTGTTGCCAAAAAAGATCCCGAATACTTTACCATATCCCCTCTCTCACATTACGAAAACTACTAACAATTTAAAATTTCATTTTAAAATGAAAAATTTATTAAAAAAAAAAAGGAAAAATCGTGATGTAATTTCCATATTTAATAAGTAGTTAATCTAATCAAGAATTCATTTCACTACTTAAATTTACTTAATAAACGGATGGATTTATTAAATAATGGATGGATAAAAAAAACAATTGTAATTAAAGATGTTGATCTTTTAAATAAAAGTTTATACTTTGATTTAACAAAATATTAGTGGCAAAAACAAACCTCATGATAAAAGAAATTGTTCACTGAGTGTTAATAAAATAAATGTTATCAATTAAGAATATCGACGAATGGAATAGACAAAATTTAGCTATGCTCTTCTTTTTTTTTTTTTTTTTCTTTTGTTTGCTTGTTTGTTTTTCCTCAACGCAAGTATAAAACAAAAGCAAAAGGGTGGTACCTAATGATCATTAACATTAAAGAAATACATGAAAATAGATCAAAGACACAATTTTAATGTGTAAGTTGGTTTATGTATGATATTAGTGCACCCGTCCCTCAATTGATAGGAAATGAAGAATATTTATATTATTTTTAGATCACTTATATCAACTATGCAAAATAAAACTATAGATTTGTTTGATTTTTAAATTAAATAATATATAATAACTTTTGACAACGACTCACCTCTTACCTGCAGACTGATCAGGGCTCGACAATTGGTTGCAGACAATTAATGTTGAGGTGTTATTTTGTTTTATATGTACATGAGGAGGGATTTAAATACTATATGTAGCTTAACTTAAGTGAAACTTAATTTAAAACAATGATAGTGGTTATTATATGCAATATTATATAGTTAAAATTTCCCAATCTTTTAGAAAGGGTTAATTTATTTCATTTAACTCAGATTTTCTATCTATTCATCTTTTTAAAATATCTATTAAAGTGTATTTTAATATTTTCTTTTAATATTTTCTTCTTCCTTTTTTTGCACTCTTTTTAAACAAATTTTATGATTTTAATGGATTTTGGAATGTGGTGATTTTCTTTCTTTTTACAATTGGGACACTTTAACACTTACTCAATGAAACATGTGAGTTTTATGGAATATAATTTTAGCTTGAATCTTTTTCCCCAACTTTCAACTCCGTGGAATTTACTATCTTTCGTTTTCTTTCTTAAAAAGGTACTGAAATGATCTCTTAAGATAATTTTTTTCTTGTTGAAAGGTATTATAGTTTCTGCTTTGTGGAACAAAATAGCCTACAATGGAAGCCAGATGAATAAGCTCACCACTAAAGTTTTCGGTTATAAAAATTTTCCTGTCTGAACAGAAAATATTCTTATAGTCGTATCTGGATGTGATTAAACTTTTCGAAATGAACTTTCAAATTATTTAATAAAGCAAGAGATTATATTATATTGTGTCATCATAATAGCGGTGCTCTTTCAAATTATCTGAACAGAAAGTATGTTTATACACTCTAAAATAAAAACAATATTGTTAAAAAGTTCTTAATAATATTCTGTGATGACTTCATTTGAATTAGTTGCAAACTTTAATTTTGTTAATTATGTTTAATTTGATGTTTTTATGGTGAAGTCCAAAATGAAAAAGGAAGCTTATGTTTTGGTTATAAAACACCCACGTTTTAAATTACAAGTAATGATTTGTTGCTATTAATATATTGTCTAGATGTTAGTGTGCGTTATAGTGCGTTGAAATGCGTCAGAAAAAATACTGCAATTTTCAATGCTGCTAACTTGATGACACTTTATAATGCAACATTGTGTGGTGAAATAATATTTTAAAAATTTATAACATTTAATATTCAGGTGATTAAATGTATTAACTAGTCATACTTTATATTCAATTATTTAAAATTCTGCGAACTTTTTACAGCAGTTTCATTCTAGAAGAACTCATATTTATGTATCTGGAAATAATTTCTAATTGACCGCAAAAAGTAATATTGGAATTATTATTAGATTTTACACTATAATGACGAAAAGATTGAACTAGCTTTGTTGTATTTTATTCCAACCTGTAATAATGTAAAATATGAAATATATATATATATATATATATATATATATATATATATATATATATATATATATATATATATATATATATATAACATTTTACGTCAGATTTCATATATATATATATATATATATATATTCCGTATTAATTATATCATGTTAGATTGTACATATAATTCCATTACATTAGCACATTTATATTCAGCCACTTACAGTTTTGTTTTGCCTTTTTTTGTATCATATATACTTCTTTGTCTTATCTTTAGCACATTTGACATTCATTAAAAAGGTCGTCTAACTGTCTTAGCGAAAAACGAAAACAAAAAAGGAAAATATTTTAAAACAAAAATGCTGAAAATAATATAAACTTTTTACCCGTTTCTTTCATACCAAAATAACCTTGGTTAAAATATGAGAAAGAGCATGGAAAGAAACTGATTTTACTCTTAACTCTATTAAGTCTTTAACTTATATTACTTTTTTTTAATGTTTATAAACGTGTTTAATAGAACACATACATAAAACTGTAGACATGCACTCGCATGCAAACATTTAAAAGTACGTAATACTAAAGCTAAGTTCACACTACGCTAAAATATGATGATTTTTACAAATATTTGCTTTGCTTAATGTGAACACGAAATATTTTTTCGATTAAAACAAGATAACAATTGACTTTGGACAAACAAGACTATTTTCCCTAAACTAAAAGTATCGCTGGTGTGAACATTGTGTGAACAAAAGTTGTTAAATATTTGCCACTATTTTGAGCGAACTTTTGTTTCATCTTACAAAACAAAAATCAGCAAACAAGTGCTGTTGCGTTAGATAGCTTGAGTTTAAAGAAATTATTCCTTTTATGTACACAAACTTTAAATTTACAAAAAAAAAGATCTCATCAATTTATATTTTATCTATTAAAATATATATATTTTTAAATAAAACTAAGAATATATTATTATTTTTTAATATTTAACCATAATAATACTTGCTATCTTTTTATAGCTGAAAGTGGCGTGAAAAGAAAACAGTGTTGTTTTGTGAAGACAGGGCTGTTTTTTAAATGATGAAAGAAGGAACAGGCTTGTGTATAAATGTAAATTACTTATAAAAAATTTAAATATATATTTTTTTTAAATATTTTGTGTATTAAGTCTTGAATTTAATCCACTGATAATAGTACGTATTTCTTAATTATATCTACATATTTCACTTTATAAATTTTATAAATATTTGTATTTAAAATAAATGGCATTTTCGCTTTACATTAAATAAAATCGCTTCAAACATTACTTTTGTATTCATATGAAATTTTCTCAGGAGATTGTTATAATTTGATTAAAGCAAAATAAAAAAAGAATTTCCCTATAAATTCATTTAGTAATTGATGTCAAATAAATTTACGGTAGTTGTGTGTTTAATCAAATAATTTTGAGTAAATAATTTACACCTAATCCGAGTAGGCTTTAGCTATTTTCCCCTTCTCTTATTTTACGGTATTTAATAGCTGGTTCATCAAATAAATGTGCGTAATATGAACAAAAAATCAAATCTGAATTTAATCGCAAAATTTGCGGGAAAACACAATGAAATATTTCGTGTCAAATATTTTCATAATCTGAACTTAATTTAAGTGGTATTGTAGCAAAATTATTTCGTTGTAGAAATTTTTATATCTACGAGGGGTGGCTTTTATCTTTTGCGAAATGGCAAAACTACACAACTTACGTTAAATTTGACACTACAATAATAAAATATAAAGTATTTAACCAATTATTGCCCGGTAAACATAATCGTGGGCCGATTTTATTCAAGCTTGCACAAAGTCTAACTAAGTTGTATTTCAAGTTTAAATCAAATGGAACGAAAGGTTCCTGAGATCTGAGGTGGTAGGTTTACTTACTTACCAGTACACACTATGACGTAGCTTGTCAAAAGTCATAAAATTAAAGCTTTCCAATTGAACCAAATTTTTTATATGTGTTAGAAATTACTTCACTTAGATCAAAAGTAGTCAATATAATCAGAATTTACATTAACTTTTGGAAATACAACATACGAAATTTTGACATTTTTATCATTGAAAATTTTATATAAAATTTATAAAAATTATTATTGTTCACAATAAGGTAACTTTTTTTTATTTTTTAGAACAAAATGTTGGAATATATTATTTTTTTTATCTTTTGAGATATTAAAATGTTTTTGATTCATTACTACACAGAAAAAAAGGATACCAATCACCGAATATATTAGTAAATAATTGATTAAATTAAAAAGTTTTTTAAATTTGCACCTCTCACCAAAATTTTTATATCAATTACTAAAAATAATAAAATCGTATATGTAACCTACACAGGCGTATATATAGTAGAAATTAAAGGTGGTTCGGTAAGCTTTATATTATTGAACATAATCGAGACAACAGATCTGTTTAAACCTCCCTTTGGAATATGGATCAAAAAACAAAGTGTACATAGATTTTTGATATTATTTTTTTATTGCGTTTAAATCGCTGATGCATTTTCTACATCCAACCACAAAAAAATTAATTATATAACTATTAAATATAATTTTTCAGTGACACATCCAAAAATTTTAAATTTAAACTCAAACGCGTAATTATTTTTGAGTGCCACTTGATTCCGAACTAAGCTATAATAACAGCTGCAGATTGACATTTTCACCGATTTCAATTAGCGCCTTGGGTGTGCCTCAACGATTAATAAAATATTAAAGACAACGCGATCTCAGGTCATAAATAATCTTTATGGAATTTTTTTTGTTGAAACTTATCTATGGCTTAACTAAAACAGAATAGATGCACTTATTATAAATATAATTTCACATAAAATATAAAAAAATAATATAAAATAAGCGAAATTTTGGATCGCAATAAATAAATGTATATTAATATGAGATAAGTAATTTTAAAATGTAATTTGGAAACCTTTTTTGATCAGGCGATACTTTAGCTTCATTGAATTTACGCTGTTAGTGTACTTCGCGGAAAAAGACCCTCTTATAGCCATTCACGTTTTTTCTTCCAAAGTTGGGCGCGCTACTGTTGCGATCACTTTAACGAGATGTATTTCAAACGATTCATAATTACAAGAGCAACAAGTTTCCATTCTTTATTAGGCAATACTCGAAAATGAGCAAATTTTCTAATCGAGAAACTGAAAAAAATTAAAACTTTAAAAAGTTTGATTGAACACAAGTTGGCCTAGTTCTATGTGTTTGTAGTTTACTTTAGAGAAATTGGACACATATGCTAAAATCTGCGATTACAGGAATTAAAAGAAAGAAGCAAACTTATTATTTTCAAACACTTTTTTTAGATTTTTTTAAGTCTGAGTGCTTGCAGGTACCACTGGACTTTAAATCCCAAAATATTACTTGTGCAGGTAAAAGGTTTAGGAATGCATATATCAATATTTTTGAATGAGACCTTTCTAATGATGCCTTAAAATATAAATTACGACGGAAAATGTCCAAAAATATTCAAACTTTAATAAAATAGTACTTAAAATAAAACCATAAAAAATTTTACTAAAATTTTAATTTTGCGAGAATGAAAATTTAATTTATTTTAAAAATTTTTTTACTCATTAATTAAACGACATTGTCTATGCTGTATTATGCTGTATTTTTTTTTTAAGTTCAAAATTATGTACGCTGTTGAAGGTGGAGGTCGAGATGACGTGAACGAGATATTAAACCGAAATATTTTGAGGATTTGCTTAGAATATATCTATATCTAATTTGAGGCGAGTACATTTGCAACATTTTTTGTCTCCATACAAATCAAGGTACAAGGAGTACAGACAGCCAGCCAGAAGAATGGACGGACAAGTGGTATTGAATTAGAAAGTAATTCTGGGAGTACGACTATTTTATTTGTAATTTCTAAATATCAACAGCGATGGTGTAGGGTATAAAACATGGTTAGATTAGTTTTAATTCAAATTAAGAAACAAATATTTATGAAATTTACAGAAAAAAGTCTGTACATAAATATAAACATTTGTATTCAATAATTTCAGTTTATAAAATTTAAAAATAATTTCCTAAATACTAAAACTTCTGTTACATTTTTTCAAATGAAATAAAATCAAGAAGGCTCAAACAAAATTGTTTTAATTTTAGTTTACATTTTTATTTTGTAAAGAAAATGTTTGAAATATTCTTTGGAAAATTTAAATTTTTTATGATTTATAGCTACATATTGGGAACAAATAAATAATTATTTTGCAATTTTTATGAAAATGATGTACGTGCTTCAGAATGACCGCAAAATTATGTACAGTTTCAAGCATTACTTTTTAATATACTTTTCTTGGAAAATTGCCATTTTAAGGCATTTGTTGTTAATCTTTTCATGTATGACTATTCTCATTTATCATTTGTAATGAAATATTATAAAACAAAGCCAAATTTTTCGCAAAATTGTTGCAAATTCCTAAAATTATCATTATAATTTAATGTATATCTGATAATTAACCGACACCATATTTTTAGTTTCTACTTTTCCTAACGCCTGTTATACTACGCTATTTTACCAGGCTCTTTTACGTTCATAGAGATTTTGACTTTGCAATTTAAACTTTCGTCATTTAAATTGGTAGAATGCTAATAAGTTCATTATTCCTTGATTTCATAGCCAACAACTCATTTTTGTGATCCACCGATATTTTTCCATTGTAGGTTTATATATATATATATAATATATATCAAGTTCAACATTCTTATATTTCTTTTTTCTTGTATTGTGTCAATCAATATTTTAATTAATATTCATATTATCATATATAATCATTAATATAATCATTATCTGAGAAAGAAACATTCTAGCTCATCATTCAGTGCAATGCTCCTAATATTGGCTATTTGAGGATAATGTAACAGAAATAATTTTTCCATATTCATTTTTAAAAACTGCAATTGCGTATGCCAGTCATAAATACTTTGTTGATATCAATCTTGTATAATTATTTAAAATATTAATTGAAATACATTAGCGACTAGTCGTTATTAAACGTGATAAGAAAAGTAACTTAAAACCAAATACAGTCTAAAAATTTCAATGATCGTCTATAGATTAAAATGAAATAAACTGAATAAAGTAAAAAAACAAAAATATAAATAAACCCCGTAATGTGTTGACCATATTTGCCAAATATTCTATACTTTTTTGTACTTTGGTAAGTAAAATTACCAGTAGTTATTTGATATTATTTCGAGCATTTGGAAATAATAAATTAAATTTATAAGTGAATGTAATTAAAGTCATGCCAATGAAGAATTAGTTGCTTTAGTATTTCATATAATTTTTATCGTTACTTAAAAATATGTCAGTTTTTTAGAGCTTAGAGAAAACGCTTCTAAAATACGAACAGATAACAGAAAGCAAAAACATTGAAACTGTGTTCTCAAAAGACATGAGATTAAATTTTACATTAAAGAAAAGTTAGATCTAGTATATGTAGTAGGTTTTATGCTTACTTAAGGTATCGGTAAGTGAAATTACCGGTTGAGCAATAACAGGTTAAGGGTTTGGGTTTTCAGAAAGTTTTTTTTATAAGAGGGCTATTTCTGTTTACTAAGTTACTTAAAAAATAATCTTTGTCGAAAAATTTAATTTAAAAAAAAAAAAAAATTTCTATAACTCTCATCATGAATTACTTGATAAATAACATATTTTTAATTTTATTTAACTTTTGGAAACGAATCTAATACTCTGTTCAATCTAATAACTGTTCATATTCTATGAAGCTCTAAATTTCGACACCTCGAGCCTTTTTGTAAAAAATAAACAAAATTTCAATTTATATAACTTTTATGATGATTATCAGATTTCAACAAACTTAGTGTTATTGAAAGGGATAGAGAATGTTCGTTATCGTAAAGTTATAACAACTAAATATCTTCATGAAAAAATATACTTTATTCTTGGATATCCTGAAAAAGGGTGTTTTAATTGTCATTATATTTTTTACATGATGTTCACAATCGATTTGTAGTTATAGTGTAAAAATTTCAAAATGCGATCACAATAGAATCAGAATTTACAACAATTATTCTTCACTAGTCAACGCTTTTTCTATAAGATAATAAGTGGTTTTTATATATAATTCAAATTTTAATATAACAAATTATTATTTATTGAAATAAGTCGCATATATAGCACATTCCTGATCCCAACAAAATAATTTGATATTATTTAGTTTAAGTTTAAGGAACACATTAACAGACTTTTAACCTACTATAATCCACTTTACAAAATCCACCGAATTATTTGTGAAGATTTTATAGATTATTTACTAAAATTTGAAACATGGGGTTACAAAGTCGAAATCTACTGAAATTGATCATGATCTCCCATACAACTGTTTTTCTCGGAATAGTGGTTTAACGCATATAAATATCTGAAGTAAGTCGTATTTATGTAATTTCAAGATACATAAGTCTTGTATAAGTATAGATCGTTGTACCAAACTTTATAAAAATCAGTCCATAATTGATCATAACACTCATGTAGGTTCCGCTATATAAAAATTAATTAAAATCGCATAAATTCTACAATGATCTTAACATCAATACATAAACTTTTACATATTTGAGTTGTATATAAGTATAAATCATCATACACAATTTCACAATAATAGGTCTATAATTGAACATAATTCCCATATAATTCCCACTACCGAAAATAAACTAAACTTGCATAAATCTTACATAAATATCAACATCGAGATAAAATTTAAGATAACTAAGTTTTGCACAATAAATTCCTTAATTATCGGTCCATGATTGCTCATTTATCCCATATAACTCACATTTCCGAGAAAATGCTTAATCGTACCAATAAGTATTCTAATATCGAAATAAAATTTTATATAAATAATGTTCATACACGTATAAATTATCGTAATAAATTTCACAAGGAACACTAAGTAAGTATTGAACATAAATCACATATAAAACCCACTCCCGATAATTATTTTAATGCCTATACACAAGCATGTAGAGCGTTATATAGTCGATCTAGACCAACACTGCTTGCTTTTATCCTTTCCTATTTGTTTTGATACTAAATTTTAAATAAAAGTATCAGAACACTTAAAAAGATATTAATTTGTTAGTAAAATTGTACTAACTGCTATAGACAAACTGTTATGACTTCTAATCCCATTGATATCCCATTTTGAAATTTTTACACAATAACTGCAAATTGATTATAAATATTATGTGAAAAATAATGAAAATTAAAGGACCCTTTTTAAGGACATACTGTGATAAAGGATATCTTTTTATTTTAGAGCTCTTTGCGCCAGGAAGATGTATAAATTTTATAATTTAATAAGAAGAAGGAATATCAGTCATTTCCACTGATACTAATTTTGTTAAAATCGGATAATATACATAAAAGTAATTTAAACTTAAACTTTTTCATTTCTAACAAAAGTGAAAACATGAACCGTAAATGATATGAAACTTATTCATACGCGATAAAATACAAGTGGGCTAGTTTAACGAACACCCCAAATTAAAAAAAAATCGAAGATATAAAATTTTAAAACCGTAATTTTTGTTCGATTTTTTTTTTTTTTTTGAATTACCCATAGTGTAAAATATTTTTAAATAAACTATAAAAATTATACAGAAAAATAAATTGATCTTAAAACCAAAACTAATCATAATTTTTATAAAATATTTAACTTTGCATTTACTATATTTATTTAATTTGGGGTATAAATTATTACATTTCTTAAAAGTAGACATAATTGATTTAGCGCGCTGCGCCATCCGCTACAATTTTTGGGTCAAGTTTTTGGGGAGAGAAAACTTGGTGTCGCTGCGCTGGTGTTCTGGGGCGACTCATATTTCGACACGTGAAAATAGCTTAATGTAATAAAAATTCATGTTTTTGAGGTGCTTTAATCAAATTGGAAAAACTGACCAAACGTATCAGAAACTGTATTGAATATCATGAATACTACTCTAAGAAACAACACCGCCAATTTTAAAAATAATTATTATTGTTTTACAGGTTTTTCGTAAAAGATAACAGGCACCCCTCGTATGTGAGTAAGAACGTTACTAGATTTACTTGAATCGGCTATGTATATGTACGACTGTGTGTATATTATATTGCATGGCTCGTAAATTAAATAAAAGTTCAAATGATGGCAATTAATAAACTTAAGAAGTTAATATGTGTAACTTACTCTAACATGGCAAAATGGCAATAACAAAAACTATGGTATTGAAAAAAAAACACAAAACAAAATAGTAAGTAAGCAATAGCTGTAGCACTTGCATTAATAGTTATCGTACTTGCTTTATGTTAGCGTTAGTTTAGTTGTAATATTTGTTATCAACTATTACGTGCAAAATTTTATGTAGTTTTGTTTTTGTATTTTGAAACCTTAAAGTATGTTACAGTTTGAAAGCATTATTACTTCAAGCGAACATTTGTAGCAATATTAATGAATTTCAAGTAAGCAAGTATTATTCTAGTCACGATAGCAAAAATATTTAATAAAAAACGTTCATATAACAAATACATTTAACTAAAATCTCATCAGTGTTCTTAATAATTCAGTTTGTCGAAAAATATATTAGTATGGTGTTACGGAATTCTGTGAAGATACTAGGTTTTTATGAATTATTTACAATTATAAAAGTGCTTTACAAAGTCGTTTAAACCTCTTCATTAAAAGTTTTATAACTTTTTAGTTTCCATATATCAATAACTACAAATAACATTAGAAACACTGTTATAAATACACCTACATATTCTCGTGAATCCATATCCTAACATATATGACTTTAAATAATTACTTTTTGGCATTATATTACTGCTAGTCGTGCTTTACTCTTATCCTGCCCTATCATAACTTTTGTTGTAACTGATGTTCTATAAGCTACTTAAAATAATTTGCTGTTAAAAACGCTAATTGCATTTTTTCATTTTTTTCTTATTGGTTTCATTGCACAAATACACAGAGAAAACAGTTTGGTTTAATATATTATTGAACTGTTTTAAAAAATTCAATTCGATTATGATAACATACAAATTTTTATTAGGCTGGTCCGCAGAAATAAAAATCAAGAAAAGATTTTATTATATTTATCACTTGAAATATTGGCGAAAATAGACATATACATGGATATAAACTTACACATTTGTTATTATAACAGTACTTATAATATAATTTAACAACATAAACAATTAAAATTTGACATCACATTTACTGGCAAAATGAATCATTAAAATGCGACTATTATATATTTCTTACATTTTCACTGAATCCTAATCATGGAAGAACATGTTTATTTTAATTTTCATACTCTATATTGTCTAGATTCTGACTTCTCACGCACATTAGACTGCACCAAACTGCACTTTTTAAATTTGACCATAATTCCCCTTAGAGTAGTCCGCTTGGTTGTAGAAAGATATTGTTTGAAATACTAGTGAAATCGGATATCGTTAACTGAATTTTATATGGTGCGATTATATGGGGAAAGGGTGGCTTTTTTATAGTTTAAAAAATTAGCTATTAAGTACTTTTCTTTGTAAAAATGCGCGAAAAACCATAATCTTCGCATAATTATCTATCAAACAAGATAAAATGAATTCTCAAGACCATTAATGCGTTATAGACCACTGGTGTAAGGAGTATATAAACAAATTTTTAATTTTTCGAGCAATGTTTGAATGGAATGTTATTTTTAATTAAATTTGAACCATAATAACTTAAAAATACGTTCTTGTTTTTGCAGGCTAATTCAAACCGCTTCCTATGCCTGGTTAAAATATTTTGATTTTTTTAAGGCTGTTTCAAAACTCCAATTTAAAATTTAAAAAAAAAAATTTAAATAAATTTAAAAATACTTCAAATAAAACTATGCAGACTTATAGATAATACAACAGGAAATAAAATTAAAAAAGAATTAGGTCAATTCCTTATATGAATAAGCCGTACCTGCGATTTTAATTTTGCGAATTTTGGAAAAAAAAGAATTTTTTCAGTTTTTTTATTATAAAGTCAATTTGTTTAGATCTGATAGTCAGACTAAATACAATTATTACACAGTAAGAATGAAAAATATTCCGAAGTTTTTACGAAAATTGGAAAGGGACAGTCTTTAAAACACGAATGTTAAAAATCAAAATTTATAATATTTTAATGAAAACTTAATTATTTTTATTTGAATTTCAACAAAATTGCACGAAAATATAACTGAAAGACCTGCAATAATATCAACAGTAAAAAGGGCAAATTTAATCCTCAAGTGAGCTTGGGATCCGTATTTTTTAAACGCACCTATTCTTAAATATTTGTAAGGTAAATTTTATTAATTAATGTCATAGATAAATAAAAGGATAATTACCTCATTTTAACAAGCAATGTCATAATAAACCATCAAGATTCCTCACATAAATCATTGCTTTCAAATCCAGATGTTTTCCTTAAAATTTGTAATATTTAAAATTTTGACATTTGACCTTTTCATTTTAAAGGTTATCCTTGTTTATATACAAAGTTTCTAATTCATTTTCTGAGTCATGGTTGTAAAATAATTTTGTTTAGTCTGAATATAGTTAATATATGACTTTATAGCTAAAAAGACGCAAACAATGCATTTTTGCCGAAATCCGCAAAATTCAAATCCCAAATGCGGCTTAGTCATACGGCAAAAACTTTGCTTTCCTGGTAAGCTGGTAGGTATAATTGCAAAGGAAAAAACTACTTATTTTTTTCACTTTTACCTGAACAACTAGTTATTTGATAAATGCGCCATAAAAATTTCAGGTCCGATGCAGCAGGGGTTACCGATATCACTGATATTTCACACAATATCATTTTATAACCCAATGAACGATGGAGAGTTACGGTCAAATTTCAAAAGCGGGTAAATTTTATTGCAGTCTAATATGAATACTATTTTGGACTACTATTTGTGAAAAAAAATAACTATAAAATACACGAAAACCTTAATATTGAAATTTTTGAAAATATTAAATTTTCTTACTATTTGTTTTGGAAAACATCTTTGGAAACTTATTATAAGTGTGAATAAAATAGAAATGAGTTTAAAATAATATATTTAAAAAGTTTTATTAGAAATATAATATTATTAACTTTTTGTTCCAAATTTTTATTTTATAAATAATTAATTTTAAAAATATCAATTCAAGTTACACCAGATTTTTATTTGCAAGACCTGAATTTATTTGTTTGTTTTTTTTTTTTTCATAGAAAAATTTTTACTTTTTTTTATAAATTTAATGATTTTATAGTAATAACTAGACCAATGGAATTATACGTAATTTATTAAATTATAGGTAATGAATTATGAATATAAAAAAAATCTATATACCATTTTTTATAATTTTTTTCAAATATAGTAATTTTTAATTAAATAGTGTTCATGGAACCATTTTCCAACCAATCTTTTCTTCTGTGTGTAGAAATGCTTTTTATTGCTTTCTAGTAAGAGTTGTTGCAGCAATAGTTGTTATAATGTCGGTTGTTATGAGCTAAAATTATATTGTTATGGTTTTCACATTTTTTCTGTTCTATATATTTTTACTATTTTTAAAACCGTGCGCTTTTCTTTTAATATCTTTATAAAATTTTTGTAAAAATAATAATTGGTTCTTAGATTATTGTTTTGACTTAATAAAAATTGTAATGTGTATTAGCTTATGTATTGTATGGCAAACAATAAATAACTAAATATTAAGTAAAATAATTTCTTGTTTCAAACGATACAAGAATGCATTTATTTCACAGGAAAAAGAAAACAATTTTAAAATTATTATGTTTGTTCCTTTGAAATTCTATCAAAACTTAGAAAAAAAAAATCCAAAATAAAATTTTACTCTCAATTTGTAGCCATTATAACCATCTGATGTTTAAGCCAATACTAATTTTATTCTCTCAATTCGTGCTACTGTGCTAATTTTAAAACAATTAATTTTTTATGTTCAGGTATATTGAGAAAATTATTAAAAATTATCAAAATTATGTATATGTCCGACAATTCTTATTACTTATATTTTAGCTAAGCAACTTTTACTTTAAGAGATACAATGATTCAAAGTTTTGTTATATAAATATTTATATATGTGTTGTTTGTAAATCGATCGGAATAAAATATATATCATTTGAGAGCGCTTTCAAATGTCTACTAAATTGTATTTGAAATAAACCAATTTATTAATATCTAGTAGTTTGTTATTTTCTCTGAGTTTGTTTACAAAAGTTCTTATATCCCGGAAATATATCGATAATACGGCAATATTCAAGTTGTCATATTTCATAGCGAAAGTTTCATGTATTCATTTAATGCAGATAGTATACAAATTTTATTTCTTTTTATATTTTTAAACCATTGAATTAAAAAAATATTTTTAGTTAAAAATTATTTATTAAATGTATACTTTTAATCAATCAACCACTTCACCAGAAACGCGGATGTGCTTTTTTTCAACTATAATATATAAACTATAATATATAAACTATTCAACTATAATATATAAAATAAATATATAATATATAACAAAAAATATTCCTAAAATAGTTTTCCCTTTTTATCTTTGTGACAGTGCTTTTTATTTATTTACAAAGGAACAAATATCAAATAATTGGTTGAAAATTAAAAAAAATTTTTAGAACTAAGTTGAAAAACCAACAAAGCTGAAAATAGTAAAATAAATTTTGTTGTCATTAAAAATTTTTATTTACATATATTAAATGGAAACTTAAAAACTTCTTAAGAATACGGGCATATGTTCCTTTGCAGATAATTTTTCACATTTAGCGTTACTGAATATCATCAATACTTTAGTTTCTTGATCTGCTTGTAAAGCATCGTGTTGTGAAAATTTTAAAGAAATAATAGAAGTACTATTTCTTTAAAATCTTCACAACTGTATAGTTCACTTGAATTGTACTACTCATTTTTACTACTGATACTGATAAAAACCAGGATAAAAATCTGCTTTAAATATATCAATCAGCTTGAATCATCTTAACTTTGTACGTTTGTACGTATGTCTATGTAACCTAGTGTTTACATTAGGCAATTTTATATCAAACGTCAAAATCAGAACGAATATATACAAGGTAAACTTAATTAAACAGCTGATTATTATTTTGGTTGTTACAGTTGCCAAACTGCATATATAAAAAGCAATAAGGAATACGCCATATTGTTGTTTTTGTGCAACTGTTGCCACCTTCCACAAATTCGCGTTAAGTTTGAGGTTTGTCTTGATAAAAAAATTGCCTAATGTAGACACTGTGTAAACAGTAGGTAGATTGGGAAGATCATTTAATGCAGTTTGGTAAATAGACTTCGTATAATCAAAGGATGAAGCCTTTTGTTCAAAACCTGCCCAATGTTTCACCTTGCTTCTACACCAATGTCTTCCCAGAATAGGATTTGATTTTATATTTGATACCACATATTACAACCTTCTCTAAAATACCTAAACGTACATTAAACAGACAAAAATGTCTATATGTGGGCAATTGTGGACGAATTGGTTGATCTTATTTAAATACAATTCAATGTACCAAATTTCAAAGGGGTCCATAATTGACCACGGCTCCCATAAAAGGCTAAAAATCACTTAATGAAGCAAAAGTTAGTATTACAATACGATTTTGTACAGGTAAGTTTAACAAAAGTGTAAGTTACTTTAAAATTTAACATACAGGTTCCAAAAAAAGAGAAAAATAATTTCCCTTGAAATATTTACTACTTTTACTATTTGTATGTGAACAGAAACGCTTATCGAGTACAATACTTGCAAAAAATAGTAATAATAAAATTAGTAAAAATATCATGCAAACTAACATACCTATTATTTATTTAAAATTTAAGTATAATTACGACATCTATAAATAACAGTTTCACTTATGCTGGCGTTTAAAAGAGTGTGTATTAGGACACAAATCATAAACAACTTTTTAAGACACTGCCATATATATTTTTGAATAGCTTGCTCTTAGATAACAAATCGATGGTACATATTATAGCATCCAATATTGCAAGTAGTGTTGCCAGGAGATGAGAAATAAGGTACTCTAAATTGAACTTGAAAAAAGGTCACAAAAGGCAAAATGTTCAAAAAATAATGCAAAAAAAAAAAAAAAAAACATAACAATTTTTTCTCTAAATTTAGAAACTTATTTTGTTCTTGCTTCCATTAGTTATTAATATTATTCTAAAGAAATTGTAATAAATTTATAGTAAATTTATAAAAAACAAAAAAATTACCCAATAAAAAATTTCCTAAAAAATTTTTTATTTAAATTTGGGTTATATTTCATATGAAAAATGTTTTGATGTGATTTTTCGTCATTTTTGAACTATAAATCATTTTGGAATAAGCATTTTTTTTATTGTTGATGAAGTATATTAAAAAATTTAATTATAATAATCGACTTAGTAACCTCAAAATTCGTTAAGGTACGAAATTTTTCGTTAAATATAAACTCGATTTTTTGTGCGAATAAGTACATAAATATGCTTAAATGAATGATTCTGTAAAAGTAAAGTTAGTAATAGCAAATAAGAAATTGTTTTCTTCCTTTTTGAAATAATAACATTTTAGCAATTTTAACAGTCCAAAAAGACTAGAAAAGCGCTAGAAACCAGAACAAAAATTTTGAGGCTAAAAGCAAAATAAAAAGGCCAGATGTACACGTAAAAAAGCTAAACTGGCAATACTGGTTATAACAGAAATATGTCACCAAGATTCCGGGATGCAATAAATTATCCTACTCAGAAAAGTTGTTATTCATATTTATCTTATTTTTCTTTAAGGTAGGATCTTTTTGTATATCATTGCAGAAAAGTGCAAAGTATGCACTAAGAAATAGGAAAATATTATTAATTTTAAAGTTTATTTTTTGCGGAATATTTGCACTTTCTCTAGTTTTCGTTTTTGTTTAATTGTTTAGAAATTGGAACTTTTTTCGAAAATTATTATTTTTTTTTAGAAAACTTACACCTCATTAAAAATTTATCTTTTTTCCAAAAGTTTGTAATATTTTTGAAATAAGAATTTTTTCCGAATTTTTTTTTTTACATTTTACTAACTTCTTTTTTCTTTTTACTGATATTTATACTTTTTTGAAAACATGTATTTTTCTAATTAAATAAAGGTAAATGTCAAACAATTAACGTATTTTCCAAAACAAAAAAAAAAAAAAAAAATTTGTTTAAAATCTCAATGGATTTTGCCTGACTCATGTGAATTGTTGCCAATTTAGCATTTTTAAGGCTAAAACTTGCCTTTTTTATTTGGCTTTTATCCTAAAAAATTTCGTTTTAGCTTATCGGTTTTTTTATCCTTCTTTTGATTTTTTAAATTGCCTTAAAAAGATTAAAATGTTAGTATTTCAACAACGAAGAAAATAATTTCTTATTTGGAATTACTAATTTTATTTTTACAAAAGGGATGATCCCTTCACAAATTTTATTGTATTTATTAGCATTATAAATCGAGATTATTTATACTTTAAAAAGATTTTTGTCTGTGTTGATTCATTCTCTAAAATAAAAATAACTTAACTAATTTTATGGACTTACTAAATTGATTACAATTTTCGAATATACTTCATAAGCCTTAGAAACTATTTGTGAATATAATTTTAAATGTGAATATAATTTAAAGAAAAGTCTGAACGGAATTACAGTTCTAAAGCTACAAAAAATCGCTTCAAATATTGTATCGTTTTCATATGAATTATAAATTTATATGGACATTTTTTGGGCGATTTGTCATTGGATATTTTACTGGCAGCCTTTTTCTGTTTAATTTATAATCATTGTTGCCAGTTTAGCTTTTTTAAGGCTAACGTTATCCTTTTTATTATTCGTTTTAGCTTCTAGCTTTTTTCCTAATCTTATTTGGTTCTTGAAATTGCTTTAAAAAGGCTAAAATTTTAGTATTTAAACAATGAATATAAAAATTTCTTATTTCTATTACCAATTTTGTTTTTACAGAATCATGTGTTTAATCATTTTTATGTAATTAGTGGCACAAAAATCGAGTTTATTTATATTTAGCAAAAATTTTCATTAGCGGGACTTCATACTCTAAACAAAAGCAAATTTAACTTACTTTATGTACTTATTCTAAATACTGATATAACCTAAATTTGTGTGAGAATTTTTTGGGCGATTTTTTGTTCTATGTTTTATTTATAAATTTCTAACAACATCTTTGAAAAAATATCAAAAACTAATTGAAACGACAAAAATTAAATTTTCTAAATTAAAAAAATCCTGGCTCTATTTATCGGGCCATTTAGCCTTCTTTGACCTTTTGCAAAGTTCAGTTTAGCCTCTATTTTCCTCACCTCCTGGCAATCCTGATTCTAGATTAGAATATTCAAATATAAAAAAAATATCTTGTAAAAAATATATGTCTTACTTTTGATTAAATAAAACGTTTTCTTATTTAATTAATTTTATTCAAATTATATACAAATTTAGTATAAAGAGAAATCCCTAAATTTTTTATATAAAAACGAATAAATTGGTTAAAAAATATTTTAAATTAGAATTATAAATGTAAATAAAAGAAAAAGTATTTTTTTTTTATTTCATTCACAAGTAACATCTATGATTAAAACTATTATATTTTACGTACAACATAATATTTCGAATTTTCTTAAATTTACACATATTTTTTATTTAAAACCTAAAAATTACTCAAATTTAATAGGTCTTAAAAAATTATAAAAAAATATAAATTTTTTTCACTGTTTATATAATTAATTAGAGTTAATAAATTCATTAAAAAATAATTAAAGACTATTTTTTCACAACTTAAAAAAAAGTTAAATAGTATTTGAATCAGTGTTGCAAGTTTAGCCTTTTTAAGGCTAAATCTAGCCTTTCTTTTTTTATGGATTTACTGAATCGTTTATTATAATTATTTTTCAATAACTATTAAAACTAATTATAAATGTAATTTTATTTATTTTCATTCAAAATTTTTATGAAAGTGACAAATTGCTCAAAAATTTAGAAAGGCTTAATCAAAAATAAATTGAAGTTTAAAAATAACGAAACACCACTCAAAATTTTTTAATATGTGATTCTGCTGGCGGCTGTTCTTTGACTTTTTTAACTTTTTTTGGGCTTATTTTTTGTGACAATTAGCCTTGTTTTTACCTTTTTTATTCAGTTCAATTTAGCATCTTTTTCCTCGTCTCATAGCAACACTGTTTACATTTTTATGTAAATATTGAAAACTAATGAGTACGAGAAAAGTATTTGTAAGTTAAAAAAAAAGAAGAATTTTTTTCTGACCTTATTTTTTTGGGCATTTAGTATATTTTGACCTTTTTTAAAGTTCAATTTAGCCTGTTTCTTTCTCATCTCCTGGTGAGAGTATGCATAAAAAAATGTTAAAAGGAATTTAGAAATTTCAATTTCTGCTTAGTAATCTGTTCCCCTATAACGAATGAAAACAAAAAAAAAATAGAAGAAGTTTTCTAGATTGCAAAAGTTAAGTTACTAGTTTACATAAAAAAATACTAATTCAAAAACCAAATTTTAAAATATCAAATTTCTTAGAAACGATATAAATGATAATAATTACATTGGTCGGGAAGAGAATCTGCCTTTAAACAAAAATAGATGGAATCTGCTTTATTTTTTATCATATACACATTTTTATTGGCATGGCTAATAGAACCTGCTTATTAGGCGATCATACTTACTATTATAAATTGAAAATGCTTTGTCCGATATAGCTAAATAAAACTTTAAAACATGTCGTCAAATTTAAAATCATTCAAGTTATTTCAACATATGTTTATTTATTTGGCGAAAAAATCAATGTTTCATGGAAAATTGGAACAAATAATAATTTTATTCACAAGTAACTGAAGACACGTACGTATACACAGAAAGAAATATTACCGTATATTTTTCAATTAACACAGTTTTTTTCATTTTGCATCTAAATTTAATAAATATATTCAATTAAATATAAAATAAAAATAAAATTTAAGTAAAATTGTATTCCTCACTTAAATTTTTAATTCATTCAATTATCCACTTGATTGATTTGATAAATTTTTTAATTCTAAAAATGTTTCTGTTTTTATTTTTGTAAAGTTTTTGTAATTGATATAATCATTTTGGAGATAGGTGCAAATTTAAAAAAGTTTTTAATTGAATGAATTATTTACTTACATGAATGAATTATTTAATTACATAATATCTTTAAAATAGTTGCGCTAAAGGAGGATTTCTTTGCAGACCAGTGCAATTATTTTCAGGAAATATTAATCATTTGTATGTTACTTTATCCAAAATTACTATCCAGTGGATTAGCGTTTGCGTTTTCAAAACCCAGTAAAGAGAGCCAAAATTGAGAGAGTAAAATGAGAGTTTATAAACTGGGTATTTACAGATTTTACTGAGCTTTACAAACAAGAAAATGTTTTAACTGAGCAGTTTTTATATATATTTATATATATTACGTATACGTAACAAGGTTAGAGGATGCCAATTACATTTTTCATTAAAATAAACTACTTTACTGTAAATTATTAAAAATATTCTTAAATGAGGCTTAATTGATTTTTCGACATATTATACATGGAGTGACAAACTCAATATACCCCCCCCCCCCCCACTCACAACTTTCTTGATGGTGGGTATAAAAACAATAGAGTTTTTTTCGAAAAAATTTAATTTTTCCTTATGTAAATATATTATAATATTTTTTAAATGTCCTTTTAATAAAATTTTAACGTAAAAATAAAATTAAAATTTTTTTGTGCATTATCCTTTCATTTGTTTACTATTTGTTTTGTTTAATTATTTTTTTTTATTAAATTAAATAAAACTAGTAAAATTTCCAAACATTCAGTTTATGAACTCAATTTTTTTCTCTCTTTAATACATATATACGTTAGCGCAATTAGAAATATACTTAAATTGCAATCAAATTTGAAAAAAAAAATTACTACAAACTTATCTGACTAACTACCCTTCCTTTAGTTAGTTAGATAAACACGATTTTGTTTTTAATTGACAGTTTTTATTACTTCAAATTCAACATAACGAGAAATACGTTGTGTAATATTTTAGATCATTTCAATAATAGCAGCATTAGTCAGTCGCGAAATTAACTTTCAAAATATTTGCGCAACATGTAGTGAAGTTTGTAATTTAATTTAAAATTTTATTAAAAATATAAATTTACACAACTATACAGGCAATAATGTGATTCAAAAATCAGCATATCACATAAATTGAGATAGTAAAGAATTAATATTTAGCATAAAAGCTATTTTGCTATCACAACGTTCACTTGTAATAAAAGTGTAGACTTTTTTTTAGGAAATTTTCCTAAATGTAGACATGTTAGTGTGTTTAGCGTTTTAATATGGACATTAATTCAAAAGTTAATTCTGTTAAGAATTCTCTGAAAATACTTCAAAGTACTACTTTAAACAATTTTATACAAATATTTATAATTCCACACATTACTCTCTAAAGTAATTGTAAATTCTTGTAAGTAAAACACTGGTCAAGTAAGCATGAATTTGTAATGCAATATTTTTCCAAACATAAATCATAAATGCTTATTCTCATACAAATGTAACATTTTCCACTTCTACTCAGTCAACTATGTGTCATTGAACTTTTCCAACTACTAAGTAAACGTAATGAAGGGTCATTCCATTTAAAACCAACACAAAAAATTACAAATTTAGACCTTTACTCTCCGAATTTAATGATATTCGGTAAAATCATTATTCTTATCAAAACTGTGGCTGACACAAAATTTCTTAATATTAAAATGGTCCATATCTTGCGATTTATAGTTCGCAGGTAAATATCTCGAAAAATTATTTTTTTGTTTAAATTTTAAGATAATATATGTTAACGGTGAAAATATTTTCTATACCCATGATATATGACATGCAGGGATTTACAATAGTTTATGACTTATTACAAAAAATGTCATAATAAATACAAAATATTTATTTAAATTTTTAATAGTTCCACAAATTATCAAAATTTAATGAAATTGTGATAGATGATGAAGCCTTCTTGTATATTTTCTGTGAGTATCGCGGTGGGACTCTAAGTGGCTTCTCAGTTATTACGGAAAATATAATGCAGTATAAAAGAAAAAATAATAATATTTAAAAATAAATTTTAAGCATGAATTTGTTCATTTTATTCGATGTGACTTTCTTTAATAAATCAGAAACTACTGATAGTCCCAGCGCGATACTCACTTACTATATAGAGAAAGTCTTCTTGTCCTCATATATTAAGCGAATTTAAAAATAAAATTTTTTGGGATACGTGAAATTTAATTCGCGAAGTATCGACTATTCAAATTCAACATAAAAACATGTTTGAGGTATAACTTTAAAAAGTCTTTAAATGTAGACTCAATGAACGTTGTAACATATATATTTAGGAAGATCTTATTTCAGAAGTATTGTAAATAGCGAACGATATTTACGACAACTGTATTAATATTCTTGCAAAATTTCATTAAATTTGGATGATTTGTGGAAGCAATTAGCGATTTTTCTGTTTGATTATAAACAAGAAATACAATTTGAAATAAACTATTTGTATTTATTATTACATTTTTTGTAATAATTCTTAAACTATTGTGAGTCCCAGATTGCCACTTATCCCATAATAACGGGCACTTATTAATGCGAAAAAATACATTCAATTTGAAAAAAGGTACAAAAAAGTGCTAAAAAGCACTTAAGAGCGAAGTAGTTTTGTGATCGCTTTTTATATTTTGTATTTGTGATTAGATAAATTCAAGAGTTATAGAATTTCTTGCGAACTATTATCCCGAATACATACTAATTGTAGTTAGTCGTAAAATTGCGAAAGTAATAAACTCTCGTTTATAAGTAGATTGACCAGTTACAAACCATTTCTTTCATTTTACCAGCTACCTGGTTTTCCCATCGTACTGCTAGTATGCCATTGCTTCACCAGCAAACCATACCAGTATTTCACCGTTCCGTCTTCCATTGCTCTGTAGTTTCATCGTTTCTCGCTGAAATATCCAAATATCTTCGTAGCTTTAAGTAGTTTTAAGTAGCTTAAGGTTTCGTAAATAAAAGCCTTGTTTTGTATTTCTATTAACATCTAAGATAATACTTGTGTTTATATTCTCAAAGAAAGCAGGCTTTCGAATCGAACCTGAACAGACTGAATAATACTTCGTCTGGAAAACCAAACTGCATTACAATATAGACCATTTTAATATTGAGAAAAAAATCACGTTTTGCGTCATATTAATTATGACATCCCAATCAAACTAGTACCATAAATACTTTGAAAGATATTTATAATTTTGTGCATACAACATTTTTTGTACATTTTTTAGTTATTTTGCACTTCTAAATCGCTATATTTTTCGAACCACTTGATAAAATTATTTGAAATTTTGTGTCAATCTTAGCAATGATGTGAGTAATAATTGTACCAAATATTATCAGATCCATAAGAGATCAGAAAACCAGCTGGTTAGTTTTAAATGGAATGACTTTGAAAGAAAAGCAAAATATTTTTTAGAAAAGCACAAAACATTTTACTCCCTGGCATTTTTGTACTAAACAAGTCATACTCAAACGGTGTCAAGCATTGGGAGTTACATTATTTCTTTGTTCTTTTTGATGCCATAAAAGCCAAAAATAAAAAAAGAAAAACAAAAGAAAATTTTGCAAAAATAATACATACATATATGAAATCCCATTTATACACTGACATTACATTATAAGATTACAACACTTGACTGTATTAGACTTTTTTGTGAACAGAACACACACACATCTGCAATTACATACCCACTCATATGTTACGGCCATACCAGCCATCTGAAGTGGTTTAGTTACATAAGCAACATAAAATGCAATAGCAACAAAGGAGCAGCTAAGAAATACTACTTTTGTCGTTGTTACCATTGCCACTGTAGATTTATTTTCAGCTTTAGTCCTGTCATGTCTTAAGATTCTTTTCTAACATGCATTTAAACTAGATTTTAAATGACATTTGATGGTTTTTAAATAGGTTTTAGCCAACGGTGTAAAAGATGGCAGTTCAGCAGCAAAAAAAAAAATAAGTTTAAAAAATCACCTGGGACATTTTAAAAGGGCATGAATTTATAGAAAAAAACTGTATTACGTTCATCCGTAGATGATTTATGTTTATTTAAGAGAAATTTTTGAAATGCACCAACTTTATTGAAAGAAAAAAAAAATACTAAAATTAAATTTATTTTAGATTTAAAAAAACAAATTGAAAGAGCTCAGAAAAATAATTTTGATTTATTCTAAAGGTTTATTTATAGGTTTATTAAATTTCATTTATACTTTTTTAAATTGCTTCATAATTCAATATTAGATACATTTGTTTCACTCTGCTCCATTGCCTTCCGTATGTTAAATATTTTGAGTGGTTTGTTTTTAGAATATTGAAGCTATTTTCAATAATAAAATAAATATAAAAAAAACTCCCAAAAATCTCAAGCATCAAAATGTAAAATGTATGATTTAGTATGTATGATTTCCAAATGCGAAAACAAAAAACAAAAAATTTTAATTATGAGAAAACTATTTTTAAGCAAAGGATTCCCGGAAGTGGGCATTATATGGGAACTATGGTCAACTGTGAATTGATCTTCATAAAATTTGGCTCTGTGGTTTCCACATATAAATACCTAATTTTTGTCAGATATTAACTTGACACAATCATTTTTATATAATTTATGTCCATTAGAATGATTTTCTGAAGACTTGTTTCTATGGAATTATGAACCAAACGTCATGAAATTTGGCAAAAAGTTTTGTAAATAAATATATAATACCTACTGTGGCAAATTTCATTGAAATATTGTTATATTTAAGGAATTTATGATCATTAAATCCCTATGCCAGGGGAACATTTGTGTGGCTAGGTGAAATAATGAGCTGCTCATAACCAATATCAATAAATTCGATCCTGGACCATAAGAAACCTGCATACTATATTTCATTGAATTATTTTCAAAATTGTGACCTGTATATTTATTACAAGGTTTATAGAGACGGATACACGGACCAACAGGCATCGGTCAATAAGTGATTCTAACTGATTGTTATACATTAAGCTACAACTTAGGCCAATAATCTTGAGTGTTACAAATATCAGTACAAACATAATACACTCTCTATCTACGGTATTGTAGGGTATAAATATGTCCGTCTTATTAGCACCAATATTGGTCCAAGAATGATCCTGCAGTAGCTATTTCTCATATCATAAACCAACAGGGCTTTAGAGGACAGACATAGCATGACAACAAATTTAAATTGGGTAAATTCTGAGAACGACAATTCCTTTTGAGTAACAGTTCACAATCTCCACTTTGCCGAATGATGTTAAATAATTTTACCAAATACCTAAATACCTAAGTGGTAGAAAATAATCAACGAACTATATGACACAATATAAAAATGTACTATTGGTACTACCCTTCAACGTAAGTATAACAAATTAATTTCATATTCCAAGGAGTTTTTGTGTACATCTTGAGCAAGTATCATCCAAAAGAGGAATTCCCGGAACTTGGTGCCGGGATCTCAAGAAGCATATTATAGCATTAAAGTACAAATCCACTTATGATTCCATATACACTGTACGCCTTTTTCTCAATGGCGATGATCACCAAAAGCTTGCTGTAAAGTTTCGCTTTAGCATCCTATCTAAATTTCTGTATACATTTTTGACAATATTTTCACTTATTTCTAGAATTTTAGATCACTTGACGTTAATCCAGTGATCCATCATACTCAAAATAGCAAAGAGATCTTCAATAATACCAGAGTCATACGAGGTCTTATCTTTTAACTGATCATTTATTTTAATAACAGATGAGACAACATTAAGCTTGTCAGCACGTTCCATAGCTTTATGCTTTAAAGATATGTATTTTTATTTACATCATAGAAACATAGGTTTTGAGACGTGAAGCTCAGTCATCTGTATATAAGACAGAATTTCTGCAGGGTTATACGAATCTGTCAGCAGTGATTCACTATCTACGACTGTATCGCATCTCCAAAACGTTCTATGTATACATAGGCAACTTTTTCAAGAAAGCAGTTTGAAGTAACCTTGCTTAACGGTTCATTTGACTTGTAATATGAATTGTTCTTAGCAGCGGAGTTCTCCAAAATACATAAACTTAAGGTCGCTGGTGATTCCATAGATATTTAATTTCTTTCTGTTACTTAAAGAGAGCCTTTTATTTGTTTCGAGTGTAACACGTTTGTCGAAATTTATAAAGCTAGAGTTTAACTTTATGGACTTAACGACTCACTTATTCAAGTAATGGAAAAGGTAACTATTAAGCTTTAACTAGCACTTAAGTTAAGAATTTCACCTGATTCAAAATCAACAAAAGTTCGAGTAGACTGATAGTATTTTTCCACGATAGATAGAATTGTTTCGCAGTCAGGGACCAACTACCACAAAAAGCTTAATTTAATCCTTTTGATGGGCTACATTTATTGTTGTTATTGTGGTTACTAATTAAACATAGTCTGAATGAATTATTATAAACGAAAAGTGGACAGGCATACAAGGTTAGCTATTCTCAACCTGTCATCTTTAACCATCAACAAGTCATTTAGGTTCTCGACACTAACATTAGTCATCATCATAATTACAAGTGAAGAGTGTGGTAACTATGGAAATTTAACTTGAACTTGACCCTAAGAGTGATGTATCTACTCTCAACGATTATTTGTGATGAAATGTAGTATGTATTTTGCCAAGTCATGAGAGACAATTTATGCAATGTGTCTCCGAGTTATGATCATCAGTTCTGAATAAATGTGTTAAGAAAAAATTTTGATTATTTTTTGCGATCATTTGTTAAAAAAATCTATTTCTAGCTAAGAATATTAGATAGAATATTGCCAATTTCACACAAAAATAGCAAAAACTAAGAAAAAGTTAATTGTAGGTTGAACTTACCCTTTTTTTTACAAGCTGACTGTTCCACTGATTCGGCCCATTCACTGGACTCTCAACACAATCTATTCATAGACAAGATGTAAAGAAATTTAAATCCAATACTAATTTAATTCATATAGCATTCGTCTAACACTTCATATTTTTTTCCAATACACTTGCATTTTGATTTTATACGTTTTGATTCCATATCCATCAATTTCCAATTTCAAATGAATTATAACGAAAAATACTTCAACGACAATTCCTATTCTAATACCAATACGAAACATATACACATAAAAAATATATAAAGTATCTTAAATAACAATCAAACTATGCTATAAATAGACAAAAAATAAAAATAAATAAAATATAAAAAATAAAAGCAGAAACAAAAACAAATAACGAAAACTATAAAAAAAAAATGACTTATCTGTATGTCTCGTTATATGCCATCAACAATGCAACCAACGTTTGACATCAATGATGAACTTTCATTTCAGTTAAACTGACAGTCACTATTAGATGAACAAAATAGAGTGAAACAGAATATACTACAAAATACTACAGTACTCTTGTGTGTAAAAAGTTGCACACGTACAATTCCACATGCATTTTTTGATTTGAACTGTCTTAAATCTTTGTTATAAAAATGTTGAATTTCTGTAGCAACTATAGCAAATCAGCTTAAAACAATAATAAAAATTCTTGGAAACAAAAAACATTATTATTCAATTTATAATTATTTCGATAACGATGTATATGTTTTTCAGAATTTATATATATTATATCAACCATGGACAAATATGCGGGCTCAGAACGAATATTATGCGACCCTGGGTTACTTCTAAAAAACAAACAATTAAAAATTTGTATACCGAAAATAAATACACTATTACTTAGAAAATTTATTTAAAGAACAATTACAATTTTTTAAATTACAATTTCCAAATTCAACTAAAAATGGGAGAACTGTGTATTGTTTCTACATTTTCAAGAAATTTTTAAAAACTTTTGGAAGAAATGTTGGATTTGTAGTATATAACTGAATAACTAATCAGTGAACTGCATATAAGTTCTTGCATGATATTAATTTGATATATATATATATATGTATAATATATATTATTGAATTTGCAACAATCATCATAAAAATACTATTAGTTAAATGAAAAAAAATTGAATTTTTATATTAATTTTTTAAATAACTAATTAAAGTATTTTCAATACTTTATAATATACAATTTAAACATTTATTTAAAATTTATTTCATATATTGTTTTCTTTTCAGAAAATCTCCTTTTCAAGTAGTGAAAAATAACTGAAAAAAAAAAAATAAAGAAAAATAATAATGAAAGTGTTTTTTAACTTATATTAATTTAAATTTAATTAAAAATTGTGAATATGTAGTATTAAAAAACAAAACAATTTTTTCATTTTTAAACAAAAATTAAATTTTTCATTAAAACAGTAAGGATACTCATTTAAATGCTCAAGTTCCCCATCGCGCAAATTTACGCGACATATTTCATGAACCCCTTTTCAAATATTGTGCAATATTTACGATAAGAAAATAAGAAATCGTTGTAAATAATTGCAATTTTTTTTTTTAAATCAAAAATATGATGCAATGGTAATTAATGTAACTATAATTTTTTACATCTCAGATGCTAATAAATAAATACGAAAAATATAAATATAAACAAATAAATGCACAATTAAACAGCATAAGTTTGCGAAATTAAATATTTGTGCAAACTTATAAGTGTTGTTCAAATAATTTTCTATACAATTTTTGACATTGCATTTGCGGGTGTGCAAACTTGCGCACATTGCACAAACTTGCGAGGGTTTTGCACGTTTTCATGTAATAAAATACGGAAAAACCAAAATTTATCTACCAACTGTGTTGAAAAGACGAGTTTTCGGTCCTCCGTTTTTTGTTATACCTAAATTCTATACACTAATATTAGTTCAGTTCTAAACACAACTATTAGTTCACAAATTAATAAAACAACTTATACATATAGCTACGAGTATTATTACGATATCATTTTCCTAAAATTAACTCTTGCTATTTGGTCAAACTAAAAGGCTAGTAGTCCTTTATGGCTTTAAAAATATGAAGTTATCTGTTTCAAAATCTTCATGAATTTTTTCCACAAGTCGATTTTAACGAATAATTAAAATAAATTTTAAAAACTGAATATTTTGGATCTCTTATTTTTTATACATTACAATCAAAATTTGAGAAACACTTCATGAGGTGTAGAAAAAAATTTCGATTCGCCCAAATATGCTCTAAAGAAGTCAAAAAATGCTATTGATATGAAATATGAGGTGAAATATGCCAAAATATGCCAAAATTCTTTATTAGTTCTGAAACGGATAAATATTTTACCGCTGGCTCCATTCAACGCACAGGAAAAAATATGCAATTGCATATTTTTGTATTTCACTTTTATGCAACAATTACACTTATATTAGGTTGGAAGAATTGATAAAGTTTCCAAAGTAAAGTTTTACGAACCAAAACAGTTATGTGTAAAAAATATTATAAACCAAAAAAATAATTTTATAAAAAATGAGTTATGTGTGATTTTTGTTTACCAAATATCTCTAGTAATTGTAACAAGGTTCCATCTAATCGTATATGTCTCAACGAAATTTGCTAAATTACAAATTGAAACAGTTTTTTCGCTCTCCTGAAAACCTAATAAAAAATACATAACTTTTTTTTCATAGCAGTGACGATATGATTTTTGTAATATAAATTTCCATTATCAAATTATTATTATTATTATTTTATAAGTATAATTGGAACATTTTTCCTTCACATTAATATAATAAAAATGAAAGGAGAAAAATAAGCAAAATACTTTCAAAAAAACCATTAAATAAGCAAAATAATATTTAACAACCTGACAATAATGTTATATATTCACAGTTATCTTTCACTTTTTTTATTGATGCCTCTTTCTGGTAGGTTTTCTCTTTTTAATGTTAGTTATTAACAGCGGCATCATTGACATCGTCATCGTTGTCAGCAATATTTTGTTGATTTATCACAAATGCTTTACATGTTTATGAGTTTATTTTGATGGTAATTAATTTTTTTCTAATTTTCTTTCTTATTAAACATTTTGTTTTTTTTTTTTTTTGTTTTTTGTTACAACAGCTTTATGTGGTATTTTGCTTTCGTTGTTATATTTATGGTCGTTATCATTATTACTATTTTAAGCATTAAAATACATAGAATCAAAACCAGATTGAATGAAAAATAAATAGATTTTATTTGCCTGATCATTTATGCAGAATAATGAAGGAAGCCAATCAACGGAACAAGGCCAAAGACAGAAAAAAAAATAAATGTGAAAAATAAAAATATGGGAGATAAAACATCAATCAATGTCATTTAAAAATAAGGGGGTACTAACTAACATCAGGCAGATTATGATCTTACAGTGGTACAAACACATTACGGTAGCACTTATTTGTGGAACAGAAAATGTTCATTTCTTTGGTGATTTCAATATACTGATTACTGAATAGTTTCTAGTCAGATATTGATCTAATTATTTTTAAGAATGTGAAGAGTTCAAAAATAATTTTAATTATCCAAATAACAATCAAGTACATTTGCAACGATATATGTACTATTCCAGAATCAGTACCATCACCAGTATACTTACTCAACTTAAATAACTGAAAGGCTTATTTCGTCAAGCGTTTATTACTATTCTAATAAATACAACAAACTATTTCTACTACATACATGCCTCTCTGGGACAGTGTATTTGTATGTTAATATGTTACATTTTTTTTCTGCTCCACATAGTATATCTCTTTATTCCTTTAGGAATCACAATACTTAAAACTTATGACATGTTCTTGAAGACAATTGACCCGAATTCAAATGTTTAAAAATCATTCCAATCGACTATTACAAAAAAAAAAAATACACAAATATACCCACTGACGATATCATTACATACACATACATATATGTACATTAAGGTGGCCCCAAAATGAAAAGTATCGATTTTCCCAGCTCAAAAGAAATTTCACTTCATTCTAAGATACCGTGTCTCAAAATTTTCGTCCTGAAATTATCCTTTCGTTAGCTGGATCAAAATGAAAAAAGGCCCTTTTTAAGCATTTTTTTAGATTTTTTTCGTATTTCTGACAAAGAAACTATATGAATATTTGGTATTACAAAAAAGGCCTTTTTAACACACATTTAATGAAATAGTACAAATTTGGAATCAGGTCCAAATGAGTCTGAAATTTTCCACAAAAAAATTGGATATTTAAATTTTTTTACACATAAATGTTAAAAAAAATTAAAACAAACTAATACAATATTTATTCTTTTATTCGAATTTTTCGAAACATAGTATCTACATGAGAAAGAATTTAATTAATTTACCATCAGAATACGTGTATTCTTGTAAGCTTTTAATTGATATATAGTATTAAAATTTATAAATATATTAGAGTACCTGTTTGCAATTATATTGGTTAATAGTGTACCCAATCGATGAAGCGTCATTATGTTATCAGTTTAATTTTGGTCGGTAAACTGTTCGAGTAATTTAAAATTGTCCATTTTTGAATAATTTGTGTCGAATAAACAATTAACCGAAGTTTAGTTTTCTGGAGTTATAAATTTAGGACATTTTTTATTTTTAAGATAAATTTATGTAAACTACATCTTTTTCTAAAATGATACATCCCAGTAGAAATAGGGAAGTACTTTTGCATCACTTCCAAGGTATCAATAAGTGTTCGTTTTCTTGTGCTTAGGAAGTACAACAAACGGCATTATTCAAAATATATTCAAATTAATTGCAATCATGCAGGGGAAAATATAGTTACAGCATTATCTCTACAACAATATTATATTCTCATTGTTAATTTTCTTGAATTTTAATAACTCTGTGTTCATGATAACAATGTTTTTGTTTAAATTTTGTCATTTAATGTTTGCACTCAATAAAAAGTTTAATACGGTTAACTGCAAAAATTATATGTTCTTAAATATTTTTACCAGAATTAAAATTTTATTAATATGAATAATATCATTCATTCTATTCCATTAAATATTTGCAGCCTTTTTTCTTGTCCTTAAACCATATTTCGAATAAATATAATACTTATCCTTTTCACAAACTTAGTGAAAAAATGCATAATCTTTTTGTTTTCAAATATATTTTGTTTTTAATGTTTGATTTCCAACGTCTTTGTAATTCTCATTTAATTTATATATGAATAAATATTAATAGACAAGGTTTGGTTATACTCAATGTAATTCACGCATTAAAGCATAGAAAAAATAAATTTCGTATTCCATTTCTAAATTCACAAAACCAATTATATTTTTTACTAAAATCAGACCTATCACTGAATTTTATTTTATTGAAAAAAATTTAATTTTTTTCTTATTAAAATATTTTTATTATTTACAAATTTGAGTGTTTGAAGATTTGCGTAAAATTCTAAAATTATTTTTAAAATACCAATAAAAATAATATTTAGTTTTTAGAAGATTTTCAAACAATATTTGTTGTTGATTTTATAAAATGTTTAATAAGATTTTTAAAGGAAATATTACAAAATTATTGCTTTTAACAATTATTGCATTTTCTTTAATACAAAAAATGTTAATGTTATAGTAAAATTAATTCGGTGTTGAATATTTGAAATGAGAAGAAATGTTCATGTAAAATAAGACTAACTAACTAAGGTAACATTACTGGTAAGTACATATATGAACCAAAACAAAACAATTTTGCAAATTTATTTGAAACTTCTTGGCAATTTCATTTATGATACAATCGACATAAAAGAGAAACCTAATCGTTATTAAAATTAAAAATAGTTCATATAGAATTCTACTTACCGCTTACAGTTTAGGACGATTTTTAAGCAGAATGCATTGCATCTTCATGTATCTTTTAAGACCCCAAATAATATAGCCTATTAAGATAGGTAAAACAATTCTGGATAAAACTGTAATTGAATAAGTAATAGCGTTAAGATCAATTATGACTATTTGTATATGTATGCAAACTACAACGTGTGTGAATAGTTAACTACATTCAAAGTGTCCTAGAAGATGGAAATCATTCAAGAAAAGAGTTTTAACAACTCCCTTTACTTCCTCTACCTTCGGTGTTAGTCTACAAGCAATGTAAGCTGAGGGATACCAAGAGTTCATAATCAAACAAGATGGATGGCAAAAGTAATAAATGAATGTGAAATGGATTGAAATATTTTCTAAGACCCATATAAATGTTGTTCATTTTTAGCATGAGGCAATTACATGTAGATAGTTTCCTACGATTGATTTGGATATCTTCTGAACACTTATCCAGTTGTCGAAGTCAAGAAAGATCTTTAACTTTAGCTACAAAATAACTTTGGTACCTCTTAAAAGCAAATCCAAACCACATCCTTTAGAATTGTGATTTTTGACGCACAACGTTTATATAGAGAGGAGCCACCCATAAGAACAGGCATTGTTGCATCGACTCATATTGTTTTTCGATCATCTAGAAGATACATACATATATAAATATCAATTTTTATAAATACTACAAAAATCTGTACGAAAATTGAAAAAAGCTTTCAAATAATGGATTATATATATATATATATATATATATATATTTTTTTTTTTTGTTTCATAATTTGTATAAATCATTTTTTTTTTATTCTGAAATTGTCAAAGTAAAGAAAATTGTTCTTTCTTTTATATTGGTTTTAAAATTATTTATAACCAATAAAACAAACTATTAAAATGAAATAATTATTTTAATAAAATTTTATTTTAAAAATAATAATTTATTAAAAAAATTCTAGTCATAATTTTTTTCTGTAAGTGTTTAGCTAAAAAACGTATGTTGCATTTGAATCACATATGAATGTAATTAATGAACAAATAACATGTAAATATTTTTTCACTTATAAACACTTTTCTATATTATTTTCAATAAAAAATTTATAAAAATAATTTTTATTAATACGTTTTATTTTAATATATGATAAGATGGAATAATAATAAAACTAAATTAAATAATAATATGATAAAATGGAATGTAGTATAATATAATAACATAGAATAATAATATAATAACATAATATCCCATTCTATAATTATAAAATGATAGAATGGGATATTGTTGTAGTAAGATTCTTCAGTTATATGTAAAACTTAAATCATAATATGTAAAACCGAACCAGAAAATCGGACACAATATGACAAAATGGATTAATAATAATTATTACTACTTTTCTTTTTCTGTGTGATCATAAGTTCCAATCATAATATGTTGCTCTTAGATTATGGTCACTACAACTATATTTATAGTAGTGACTATATAAAGCGTTAAGAGTCCGTTTTTGTTTTTGCAAATACTTGTTGCATTTAATAGTAGTTTAGAAGTATTTTAAGCAAATTAAAAATAATAATCCAAAAATCTATAAATATTATCCCCAAAAATCCCCGCTGAAATAACACCTTTTTTTTAGTATAAATTTTAGTATATTTATTTAGTATAAACTACATTATTTTTATTTGTACTGCAATCAATATCCTTTATAGATATGCAGGTTTGGGTAAATAAATTACCTAAGTAGTCAATATTGAAAAAGAAAGTTTCCTATTGGTGTTAAAAAAATGAGATTATATGGAAATCTTTTTTACATTTGTATCAATAAACTTTTTAGGTAAATAATTTACTTAAAGGTATGAAAGCGTGCTAAATTAAGTTCATTTGAATCAATTATTTTTTATACATTTTACTGAACATTTAAATAACTAAATGTTATATACTACCTGGGTGCCCCTGCATTGCATGGAAAAAGTTAATAAAAAACAAATTGAAAATAAATACAGCTTTGTGCAGTTAAAACTTCCACTTTCATTGAAGAAAAGTACAAAAAATAGCAACATTTCAATAAATTTCTTTAGCGGTTTAGGCGTGATTGCGTTACAAACAAACACACATTTGATTTTATAACAATAACATGGATAATTATTAAAGGCTTCTATATTATTGATTATTGGAGTAACAATAATAGAGTATCAATTGATCAGATATTACCCTCTCAGTCAATCCATAAATAATCATCTTGTTGCAGAGATTGGAACTAATTCTTTAACTCTATGGTAACATATTTACTATAACAGTTATTTTTTTGTTGTCTTCATTGTACTGTTGTTGAACTAATAATAGGCATATCTTACTAAAACTTAATATCGGGCGAAATATTATGCTTTTTTATTTTTTCCTAGGTTAAAAGAAAATTATGGAAATAGAATAAAAATCATCAAAAAAAAATGTCAAAAAATCTCAAAGACATGAAATTTATCTCCAACAAATCCCCTAATACTCAAACTAAATTTTTCATTCCCATTTCCCAAAAGAAACACCTAATTTGGGTATAAATTCCCTAATCTGACAAAACTGTTCATTTGAAATGATCCGAATTTGCGCCACTTCTGGATAACAAGTTCATAATTTTATTGACTTCTTTGGATGTTCTTTTTGTTAGGATAGAATGTTTAATAAAATGAGACATGAAAAGATTATAATATACTTAAACTTGTTACAATAGAAATTTTGAAAACATGGTTTTGAGTAAAGTAAATTCAAAGTTATATAAGTTACAAAAATTTTAATTTTCATCAACAGAGTGTATTCTTAAGTATGACTTAAAAAAAATCATTCTCCTCAGAAAAGTAAGAAATTTATATTAAAACACTGATTTAATAAATAAAGCTGAATTAATAGAATATTTTGTAGTATTAGGTCAAAAAATTAAAATTTATCATACGAATGGACGAAATAACTGATTAGATGAACCGTTTGTGAAAGAATTTGATCTACATTATGTTATTTAAAATCTATTTCAGTAGATTTTAATACTATAATTAGTGTTATTTATTACTACTCGGTTTATCGAACAATTTACCATTAATCGGTTACTAATCGCTCAGCTTTTAACATCGAATAATTGTCGAATTTAACGATCAATATGAAAGTCCGAATAATGGGATACCCTACTAGTCAACCAACACACAAAGAGCGATTTTTTCTTATGCCTCAAAATAAGGAAATTGTAAACAAATACACTTCTTACTATAATTTTTGTAGGTATTTCACTTAAACTTAATTTATTTCGTTGCTTGTTAATAGAAGTATGAAGTGTTATATATCATTAAAAGTTATCCAAAAATACAAGTTGTAATTTGTTCTAAACTTATCTAATTCCTTCTCAAATAGAAAAAATTTATATATGAAAGGAGTTATATTTCGAAAATTTTGAATAAATTTTGAAAAAGTTCGAATTTTAAAAAACAGAAATAACTGTTTCGTTATAACTGCTAGAGGATTATATTGTATTATTTTGGTCTTATTTTTTAAATGTTTATGTGCAAATAATTTAAATACTCGCATCCAAATTTTTTGTAAAAACTTGCAAAATTTTAGACTCATTTCTACCTGGTCCCAATTTTTGTTTATTGCGATATCAAATTACCATATCCTTCAATTGACAGAAATATGAAAAAATCCTAAAAACCCGAAAAAGGATCTTTCTTCATTTTGCTCAAGCTCACGAGAATATAATGTCCACAGAAAAAATTAAATTATATACTATTACTAAAATTATAAAACCAGTTATATTTTCTACTGAAATTGGATCTATCACTAAATTAGTAAAATCAAGCATTAAAATTCGTAAATATTTTACTGAAAAAAAAAAAAATATATATATGTATTTTTTCTTATTAAAATATTTTTACTATTTATAAATTTCAATGTTTGAAACTTCTCACAAATTTCTACAACGTTTTTTTTTTAACAATAAAAATAATATTTGGTTTTTGACAGATTTTTCAAACAATATTTATTTTTGAAACGTTAAATAATAGTAATAATAATGAAGGAAATGTTGGTTTTATTTTGAGCGAAAAGTTTTGCAAAGGTTCTGGTTTATATTTTGATCATTTTAATTACTATGCTAATAGAGTATAAGCTCAATTGTAATCACAAAACTTATCAAAAAAACAAAAAAAAAAAAAAAAAAAAAAAAAAGAACAGAAAAAACAAATTATATACACTTAATTAATATTATAACTTTGATGAATAGAGCAAATTCAATTAAAAAGTTAATTTGCAAAAACAATTTGCAAATCTATTTTTATTCTTTTCTGTGTATTTTCCGGCATTTTAATAATTTTATTATTACTTTTAAATGAACTTGTCAAAATAAAGAAATTTATTTTTTCTACTGAATTTGAAAAAATTTAAAATCAATAAAATAAAATACTAAAACCAAATATTATTTTTAATTAAATTTAAATTAAATTGAAATCGTGAAATAATGATTTTTTCAGAAAAATGTTAGCCACTGTATCAGGACGAAAATTTTGAGAAACGATATAGCAGAATGATGCAAAATTTCATTTGAGCTGGAAACATCGATCTATTATTTTCTCTCCATACAAACGGGGATACCCTAATACATATAAATAGTTAATAGCAATAGCAGTAAGCAGTAGTAGTAGTGTCACTGACAGAGTTCTAGTATGAGTAGTATCTGCAGCAGCAGATTGTTGCAATGAGAGTATAAGTCAAATATACAAATACAAATGACAGTGCTCATTTGAATGATTTTTTTTATTATATTTTTTTTAGTACTTATGTTTCTCTTTATCTATTATGTTACAAATTGACATTTGATATGTGTCTCTTTAATAAAATTCTAATATTATAGAAATAATAAAAGAATTAGATAGAACAATAAAAAAGTATATAAATACAAAAAATAATATTTACAACTGTCGTAATATGGCTACTGCTACAATAAAATGAGCTTTTGTTACTACTGTTGTTAATATAACAATTTCAATTTATGGTTATATTACCTAAAGATCTTGCTTTTTGGGCAATGTTCCCAAAAATCGCTCTTTTTGATTCAAAAATGTTTAACTTATTTTGTACATTTCGGAACTTATGGACACTTTCTGATACACTTTTAGATATTTCAAACAAAAACCTATTGAAGGTTTCATATTTTTTTTTTTCATCCATTTTAAAGTAAATAAGAATGTTATATATCTAAAACATTTTTGGGTGTAAAACTCCTATTCAAAGAGGACATTTGCATTGGGTTTATGGGATCTAATGGACTGATTATATTCCTGTACCAAAATAATGTTCGTGCCAATTTCCTATGACGTAAGTTTTGCATGGAGCAAGCTACAGCCAACTTATTAGGCGGACAGACTTCGTTAAATCGTTTTGCAGTCGAATGATATCCTTAAAGATTAGGGGCATCAATGCAATTTTTGTGCGTTTTAAATATCAGCAGAAACGCAAAACAACCATACTATCTGTAGAAGTGGTTAGCTATGGTCTGACATAAAATATGATAATATTGATCTTAAGTCGGAGTACACTATCGTTTTATGGTGAAAGGTATACTTAAGAAGATAAATTATATATCATATATCAATTCTATGAAAGAACGCCCGAAAAATGGTATTTTTTATGTGGTGTTTTATCAATTTCCATAAAAATTTGTGTACAAAAAATCCTTTAAACTATTTATCGATTTCAGTTTTTACTTTTGCAAAATTGTGAAAACTTGCGCTTTTATTTCTCTCTTTCACTTTCTCAAAAATCTACAAAATTTTAAAAACATGTAATTTTAATTAGCAATCTCTCTTAAAAGGCTTTGAGAATTTTATTAATTTATGTCGGTTTTAATACAAACATTTCAAAAATAATTTTCGAAATTTTTCATTTTTAAATGCATTTTTCTTTAAATAGACTGTCTTTAGAATAAAAAAAATAAAATTTTTGTGACACGCACAACACAATTTTTTTAAAAAAATTGAAAAATTGTTTATATAAAAATAACAAGGCTACTAATTTAAACACTTAAAATTTCTCACTTGTAGAATTTCGCAAATTTACGCGACATGCTTAATGAACCCCTTTTCAAATATTGTGCATTATTAAGGATAAGAAAATAAGAAATTATTGCAAATACTTGAAAAGTTTTGTCAAATTCACAGACAAATTCAATGATTTAATTAACGTAATTATAATTTTTTACATCGCAGTTATTGATAATGTTTAAATAAAAATAAAAGACAGCTGATTTACAAATGCACAATTAAGCAGCAAGCAAGACTAAATTAGTCTCGCAAATTTATAAATGATTTTCTATACAATTTTGGACAGTTTATTTGCGGGTGTGCAAGCGCACAGTTTACAAGGGTTTTTTCGCGTTTTCATTTTAGAAGTTAACAAAATATAAAAAGCATTCAAATTTATATATTCATATCTCTTGAAGTTGTTGACAGATTCGTGTAATTTAAAAAGTATATCAAAGGCTATTGTCTTATTGTCTTATTGTCAGCATCATCAAAATATACTTCTACTCCAAAAACATTTTCAAAATACACATACAATTTATAGACGCATTTTTAACTGTTCTTACAAAAATATTGTTATTTAAAGTTATATTCTGTTCAGAGTTTTTAGCCTTTTTTAGAAATGAAGAAGCAAAAGCAAGTCGCGAGTTTTCGAAATTTTGTGAAACAGAAAAGTGAAGTCGATATAGATATCCGTAGACTACTGGTGTGCAAAATTTAGTGAAAATCGAACGACACTCGGTAAATTCTCGGTATATATATATATATATATATATATATATATATATATATATATATATATATATATGTTAGACCTTAATAAATTTCCAATCTTAAGTCTTCATTTTTACGCTAAGTAATCATTCACTGTTCTTATTAAAATATTACTCACTACTGTTCTTGTTGGAGTAATAATTATGAAAAATAACCACGTAATAATCACTGATGCAACAACAACTTATTTCAAAATGTTAACATGCAGAAAAATCATGCTGAGTATGTTGTTGTAAAGATACATAATTTATGATTCTGTTCTAATAAAAGCGAAAACATTAAGTTCTACTTATTGTTTTTATATTAAAGATTATAAAAAAAAGTAATTAGTATTGTTGCATTTCTTATTTGATTTATTTTACTCAGCTAAAATTATTTGATGTAATCAAGTACTTACACATGTAACTGATATAAATTACAACATTTTAAATTTTTGTTATTATAAATTTTGATTTTAATGCAAACCGGCAGAAAAATATTAGGATAGTTAAAATACAGATATTTGGAAGATATCTTCCATAGAAGATACATATTTACGTAATATCTTCTTTTTATTACTTGGAAGAAAGTCATCAAAGCAATATTTTTTATTATTGTATTTTTATTACTTTATTTTTTTTTTTTTAATAAAACTAGGAAATAAACAAAAAAAAAATTAAGTCGTCATATATATTCTTTTTGTGTTTAAATTTTAAAAAGATATTTTATAAAATATTTTAAAAAAATTGTTGCTTGAAATTTGTAGAGAATATTGTAGTAATTTCTGAAAAGAGTAGCGGTATTTATTTCTAATATTAAAGGAAAGCATTTTTATTTCAAATGCATTTATATTTCGAAATTATTTACTAAGCTTCAATCAATTTTTTACTCATAATAATTGATGACGATTGTCTTTAAGATAATATGAAATCTTGTTATACAAACTAAATTTTAATAAGTCGCAAAAATCTGAAAATGATGAAAAAAACCTTTTAGAGCCAAAATGAGATTTAAATGAAGATTATCATTAAACTTTGTAAAAGAATCTGAATTGGGTTAAAAAATCTTATAATTTTTAATAAAAAGAATCCGTTATGTGAAAATAGAAACATTTGAAAGGGAAATTAGCAAAATTTAGCGTGGTTTAAAATATTTGTAAAATTCATCTATTTGTTCATCGAAAAAGGCTGATTTTTAAAATGTTTATGATGTTCGCATTATAGAAAGCGTAATTCATTATTTTTTTCCTATAATGCGAACATTACAACCTTTCTAAGTGTCATACTTTCTCGCTAAACAAATACTCGTAGATTGCTACTGAAAAGTTTGCAAATATTTTAAACGAATATTTAAACGACGAACTAAGTAGATTCATATTAACCGCGTTATTATACTTTTCGCTAGTATATAAGTTGTGGGCCTTATTCTTGCATAAATCTATCACAAGTATTTTTTTCGGATTTCGGTTTTTTAAATCAGTAAAATCGGTTCATATATTTTCCACTATAGCCTTTTTAATTTAATATTATCTTACATTTATAAAATATTTCCTCTGCACCGCACTGATTATATCTTCCTTTTGTAAAATTCCTTATGTAAAATGGAAAAAAAGAGATTTTTTTTAAGTAGACATAAAATATTGTTGTCATTTCCAATCGACATCTAACAAAGCCTATAACCACTATTGTCACCAGTACTATCTGTGTGTCAAATTTCCTGAAAATCTGTTCAGGCGTTTAGACGTGATTGATAAACAAACAAACTTACACCTCATTTTTGTAATATATGTAGGGATATAAGGTTTTATAAAATATTGATTCTGTTTCAACGTTATATCAAAATGCAAATTATTTAAATTTTTTTGTATTTACATAGATAGAGTATAGATAAATATATTTACAGTTACAATATAAAATACTACACTTTCATAGAACACATCTCAACATGGGTGAATGGTATATAAAATTCGGTACTGAAACAGTACTCTAACTTGCATTTTAATTTATTTTTATAATTACAATTTATTTCTATTATAAAATAAGAATTTAATAAAAGAAACATTAAAATACAGAAACGATTTAAAACATTTTATTATTTCTTTTTATTAAAAAATTATGATTTTCAAAATTTTCTATTCATTTGTCAAAAATTTATGTATCCCTATGGATTAGTGAAAAATTATTCACGTATTATACATAATAAAATTACTTTTCTACATATTTTAAAACTCACAAACTGATTTTTATTTAAGTAAACCAAAAATAATTTTTATTTTTGTATGATAAAATAAAAATCAAAATAAATTTTTTATTTTAAAAACAAAAAAATAACAATTAAAATTTGATTTATTTTCTAATTTATAATACTTATGCTCTCTGTATAAAACATGATATAAAAAACAAGGTAGTTTCACTTCTACACAAAAAATATTTTGAAGTATACTGGGATTTTATAAGATTTTTTTTTTGTAGACAATTTAAAAAAGCGGAAAAAATCTTTATATTTCTATCAAGTGTAATTTAAAATAAATGGAAATTAATGAATTAAAAAAGGTAGCGGGTAAACAATAAGTTTTATATGTAATTAAAAAATATAATTTATTTGGGAAATTAGAATTTGAATAGGTTTTGATGCAAAAAAAAAAAAAATATTATGAAACAGTTTTTATCTTTTAATTATCAGAACCAATTTTATGATTTTTTATATAAATCTAATTCTAAAAGCTTTTCTTCCCAAAAAGAAACGTGGACAATTGTTTTCTATATGTGAATTGGATCATGAAATTAATTTTTTCATATTATTTTATCTTTTTCAAACACTATGCTGATTTACTATATTTCCAATATTACGCACTTATGCCAGAATTAGAAATAAATGATTCTATTTTTTAATCCTTTCGAATCAAGAAAATTTCCACTGGAATCCTAGTATTACTAAATTCTGACGACTTCTTCAGAAACTCCTCAAACGTAAATGAAACCACATTTACAATTTCGTAAAAAAGCTTTAATAAAATCTATATTCTTTTAGGTTTTTGTTTGCTTTATAAATAGCTGGGATTGAGGAATAAAGTGTGGACGTGTATGTGTCACTGAACGGGTGCGTATTGTTCTATTTCGATTTTTGTGATGAACTAGAGTTACGGCTACGATTGCGCTTACAGTTTGGTGATCATCTATAGTAAATTTTTATTTATTTGAGATATTTTTTTTGTTATGCCCTCACGGGAGGAGGGACCTCTTAAAGTGGTGCTTATTTGAATTTGAATATTTTGCAAAACATTTCCCATTAAATTTAAAAATATATTAGTTCAATAATTTGATAGTGGGTTTATGTACATTTTTACAGCTTTTCTTCTTTTTCACAATCTTTTTTTCAATATAATTTTTTATTATTAATTTGTTGTCAATAATTCAAAACAAAAAGTTGAATTTTGAGAAATAGTATTATTGCACGACTTTTCGTTATCCTAATAAATGTTAGAATATTAATATGGCTACCAAAAGAGAATGTAAAACTACCTTGTTTCTTTATATCAAGGTATACAATATAAAATAGTTACTCAGAGAGATAACAGTATTTCCACTCAAAAATATTTATTTTTTAGACAAACGAATTACAAATACGTATATTAAATTGGAAAAACGTGGAATTTTATTTTGAAATTTATACCATATATAAGGGTTGCTATAGTGAATATAATTTCATCAAATACGTAATTTCATGGATACCTTAGATAGGTACATTAGTATTATCCATTTTATATTGAGAAAAATAAGTTTCCCAACTAAAATGATTCCGTTCTTCATTTTAACAAATCGTTTCTCAACATTTTATTTTCGCAGGTTGAATCAAAGAATAGAAAATTCCTTTTTGCTTTTCGAATTTTTTGGATTATTATCATGCAAAATTTGGTTATTATATAAAACTTCTTTGAGAGTCGGATTTAGTGGTGAAACAGAAGTTTCGCGCTAGGTCCGATTTTATTGTTTCTTTGGATGAAATAAAAAGAAATCTATCATTTGATACATATCTAAGTAAGCTTTTATTTGAAGTGGGAACATCGATAATTTTTATTTTATGTGCACTCAAATGTAAACACATATATTAAGGTAATATTTTTCTCAAACTTTTTGTAAAAAAAAAATGAAAAAAGCAACCCGAAAAATTTGTAAACGATTTAAAGTTTTATTGATGAATGAAAAATAAAAATTTTCAGTAGTGATATAAAATAAAAGGCAAAACAAATTCAAATATAAATACAAATTCAAAGTATGTTTTGCATAAGTTTTGTAATTTAAGTAGAGTGGTATTTTCAACACTTTTCACCTGTTCTTAGAAGTAATATATTGAAACAAAATTTATAACATTTTATTATAAAAAGAAAACTGTTGACTCTTTTTTCATACAACCACTACCTACCGAATTATCTACAAAAAATGTATAAATCTACTTGTGTTAAATCTGTTTTAATCTGTCTCTCATAGCTACAAATATAGACCAATACAAATGAGAATAAAGTATAAAACATTTACTAAAGAATAATGAGTTTTTAAATTATTTAAGTTTTAACTACTTTCGTACACAAAATAAGTCTTAAGCTCTATGCTAATACTGACGCTATTCATTTTTGCACTAATATTAAAAATAAATCCAAAAGAAAAAATTACCTAAAAACATTATAAAAAACCATAGGGATTTTACACCGAAAAACACAAAAGTTTTAAATAGAATATTCTTTATTTTTTTTTTAACCAAGCTATGAACAAGCACCAAATTGTTTGTTTGGAAAAGAAGAAAAAATTTAAATACTCGTTCATTAATTAAAACATGAAATCAATTAAAAAAGTTGTCTAAACTCAACTCAACATTAAAAAAAAAACGAAAGAAAATAAAGCCCCAAACAATTTTTTCCTTTATTTCCAACTAAAATATTTTAAAATGTTAATAAATTATTGGACGATTATAGGTTGAAAAGAGGAAATTAGGAATTAGGTGAGGTAAAAGTATTCTTTTGTTTTCAGTTCAACTGCAGTTCTTTATTACAAAAGATTACTTAGATTAAGGTAACTTAGATTAGGGTAAGTGTTATGAATAATTATTGTAGAGTGTAGGACAGCAATATGATAACTGATCTTTAAAATGTGAAAACCAATCATTTTTCATTTGGATTTTCACCAGACCATCACCCTTTTAACGAAACCCGATACCATTGCTTTTTGTCGGAGAAAATTAACTTATGGCATTACCAGATTATTTTGTTGTTAGTAGCATATAATGAGAACAATTATCTTATATTAATTTTTTATAACTAATACAAAAATTTTAATTTAATTATAATTTAAGTGTCCAACTTGATTGGATACGATTTTGTGAAGAAAATATTTAGAAAGCATTAAATTGATATTGTGTTTGATATTGTATTTTTCTTTTATTTAAATGTTTTCTTTTACATTCAGTTGAGTGACTACAATACGCCTTTTTTAACAAAACATTACATTATTCTTTTTTTATATACATGTTGCCAGCAATATTGTTTAAAGGTTTGCTTATTTTGTTGACACAGTATAAATTTTATAAAAATGAGAGTGACAAGAAAAGTAAAAATAATTGAAATCCAATTTTTTAGATTGTTTTATTAAAAAATGATATTAAGTTTCGAAGAACAGATACAATTTCAGCAAAAATTTCCATCGCTTCAATTTTATTCGTAAAGCTAATCCAAATTCATTAAATTCATTTTTCACAAAAATTTAAAATTTCTGGTGTGCAACAGTTCTTTTCAATTGAAACTAAAAAAATTTAATCCAAAGAGATTAAACGCAGCTAATTTTCAAATTTATCTTGGATGGAATCTTTCCGAGATAACCGCACTTAACAATTTCAATTGATTTTGAATGTTGCGTGTAATAAAAGTTATATGATATCTTATATTATCTGAAAATCCTTGTCAGAAACATTAGGTCATTAAATATAATTTTTTATTTCCTTTCAAAATGTTCTTTCATAAGGAATAACTTTTATTTCAGAAAGTGTCTGTTTCATATTCGAACAAATCTATATACAGGGAGTGAGAACCAAATAGAATTTTGTTAATATTTCCTAAATCTATAGTGGTTATTTCCACCAGCACAGTTATTATCATATATTCCTATGTCTGGGAGGTTCTGAAAGCTAAACTCTATATAAAAGAAATAAATTATCCCCTAAAACATACGCTTGAATATTCAAAGTTCTTCCTACTTTAACTATGTGGTGGATTTACTGTTTCCAGATTTATTGAAAAACTACAGGATCGAGAGGGAATGAAAAAAAGGAGAGCAATTACGTCTTCAGATTTGCATTCACCAAGAGATGACATAAATTTTGAAGTTAAGATCAATTGCATATTGACGGTGAATTAAGTAAAATAAATTATAAAGAAGGTAAAAATTGTTGTGTCAAAGCAAAAAAATCAAGAAAATTGAGAAAATATATAGAAAATTATACATGAAAAATGAATAAAAAAATGGTGGAAAGTAAGAAAACATTATTACTTAAAATATATTTTTTTAATATAATATAATATATAATATATAATATACAATATATATTATATAATATATAATATATAATATATAATATAAAATATACAATATATATTATATATTATATAATATATAATATATAATATATAATATATAATATATAATATATAATATATAATATATAATATATAATATATAATATATAATATATAGTATATAATATATAATATAAATATATAATATATAATACAATTATATATATATAATACAATTATTGTGATTCACCTAGTTGTTGTTAAATTATTAAAAAATTGACCATAAGTTAATTGGAATTATCATAGAAAAATGTGTTTGTTTGATTAAATAAGAAATAGAAATGGTTTAAAAAGATATATATAATTTTTTTATTAATTAACGACAAAATATTTATGAAAAATTTACAGTAAAAAATAAAAAAAATATTTAAATAAATTAATGAAAAATTAAAAAAATAATAATTACAGTTTAAAAAGAAATATATTTACCAAAAATTAAAGAAACCAAATTTGGAAAAAAGTACAGTTAAAAATAATATTAGTATAAAACCATAGAGAAATGAAAATAGTAGGAAATCGAAATAAATTAAATAGGAAAAGGAAAAATCTATAGTAAAAGTAGTAAATAAAACAAAATAATCACAGAAAAAATATAGACTAAAAAAGTGGACGAATTTTAAAAATAAATAATAAAAAAGAATATAAAAAAAACAACAGCTTAAAACATCATCGAAGTTCTTTCAGCCGACTGCAAGTAAGTTTTATATATTTTTGTAAATTACTTTTGTTGGTTTTTTCTTTCAGAGTGCAAATACTATTTTGTTTTTTTTTTTTTTTTATAAACAAATACAGTCTTTTCTATTTAAATTTGGAAATATTGGAAATATATATATATAATATATATATATATATATATATATATTTCCAATATTTCCAAAGAATTAATATTAATTGTATGAAAACATTCTTGTGGAATGTTGTTTTTCTTTTCGGAGTTCGCTCAAATTAAAAACAAAACTCCATTTTCATAGAATTTTTTTACACAAATTCTTAAGGTGCAGTTATTTTCACAATATTTAATACAGAACCATATCTTGCTTCCTGCTATGAAAGTTATGCTTTGTTATACTTTAATTTCAAAGTAAGAAATATTTAATTCAAATCAGAACTAAAAGAAAACTGAAAAGTTAATATATATATATATATATATATATAACACATTTGGATGAATGTAATAAAATCATCAGTCCCTCATAAACTTACATATGGGTTAATGAAAAAATTTTATTGTTATTTTAATTTATTATTATTATTATTATTATTATTTTTCTCTTTCAAAAAAAACTACTAGTAAATCTGAATTATGTTTCATTCATTAAGTCTCTGCTTTTATTATTTTTCGAGTGCAAGCAATTAAAATATATTCAAAAGGCTGATGTTTCTGAGGAAGAGATCCAAATTAAGTTCATTTTTAAATCATTAAAAACTTAAATTAAATACTTTATTTTGCACATAATTTAATTGCAAATAAGTTTTGTCCCAAAAACATAACCAATCATAACCAATTAAAAACAATCATAATCAATCATAACCAATTAAAAAAAAATTGTGTGAAATGTACTTTTTTCACAAGTTTTACATGGACATCTATCCAGCCTGCCTGAACAAAAATTAGAAAACCAATTGTATTAGTTTTAAAGTTATGGCGGAAAACAAACCAAGCAATGATAAAAAAATTTAAAGATTAAAATATTACACCCTGGAAAATGTTTTAGTTTTATATTTAAAAGAATCGATTTCAAATGTGCTATATTTCAGCCGTATGGAATTTTGCCTTATTAACACAGAATATATATATATATATATATATATATATATATATATATATATCAACACTTTTCGGGTCGTATTCTTTACCTTACCTTATTCGTACACATAAACCTTAATATGTATTAAAAAAATAATAATAATATATATTATTATTATAATATAAAAAATAATAATTTTCATTGTAATAATAATTTAAATTATTGTCGTACTATTATACTAACTTAAACTTTTCTTAAAAACATGAATATAACTTTTTAGACTTTATTCACTTAGAAATTCGTATTCTTCTTTTACGTTATACTATAGTTAGAATTCTTTTAGTGTTATACTAGAGTAAATAAAAAAGTATAAATTGCAGGTGCAATCATCCTTGCTCTAATTAAAAATAAAAATACACACTTACAATCACAACAGTATAGCTACAAATATGTCCAAGTTTTAGAAATTTGTTATTAAATTTGTGAAAAATACTGCTTTTTCAAATTCCAAGACATATTGCGGAATGTGTACCCTTGCACCGATTTTTTTTTAATTACATTTTGCTTTCACTATTTAAAATTTGAACAGCAAAATAGATAGTAGTTATTTTTAAGGTAATACTATTCATTACTTCCAAGGTTTCTATAAGTGTACGGTTTCTTGTACTTAAGAAGTTATAAAAACATCATCTAAAGATGTTATTAAAAAGCAATTCAGATAAAATTTTCTGGTATAAAGCGTTGATAATTTACAAATATACTGTTTATATAATAATAACTGTTATAATCAAATGAAAAATACTGTTATGCATATTTTATTTCTTAATAAAAAATATTTGGTTTACATATAACTAAAAGCTATTTCCTAGAATGGATAAAAGAGTACATCAAAAAAATCAATTTTACATGACATTGTGAGGATGACTTCCTACTCTGTAAATAGGTATCAAAAAAGATAACACCTTCCAATGACAATTCTATGTTATATTCATTGAAATAATCTGAATTTGCACTATTTCTGGATCACAACTTCAGGATCTTATTGACCTCTTTGGATGTTCATAAATCTTGGACAACACCTACTACTTTCATCTATTCTTTATTTTGAAACGAAGCACTGTGTGTGGGAGGGTTTAAAAGTCTTTTGGAAATAATGAAAATGGATTGTCCAATAATATAATTAAATTTTCCATTGAATTAAAATTACAAGGAAGAGCATACTTTTTCATTTTGATACATTTTTTAAAAAATATTTGAAAATTGGAATTAGTTCTGAAAAATTTCAACTTTTTTAATAATGGTTCTTTTTCAAAAACGGTTTTAAAGAGTATTAGCTTTTTTGGGGAAAAAGATCCTTATTTTTTAAAAAGATATACTTGTGCAAGAAATTACGTACAGCAAAAAACAACAACAACAAGATTATTTAAAAGACGTTTTTGATTATTCTAAATAGCAAAATTCTGGACACTTATTCCATATATTGATGTACCACACACATGTCAGTAAGTTAGAGGGGAATTTTTGAAAAAAAAAAACAATTCAACAGATGGAAGGACAGATAATATTACTATATAAGGACCCAGAAGGATTATTATAAAAATTAGAAACGGATTGAAAACATGTGTATAGTTTCAACTAATAGTTGTTCATGATCCAAGGCGAAATTATGTTTCAATAAGCTATATGCGAATATGATTTATTCAACTTGCTTATCTTGATTAGAAACGGAATGGCAAACATTTATACACTAAACCAAAAAAGAGTAGTAAATACGGTAAAAAGGGGTGTAGAATTAAAGCAAGTAGGTTAGATAGATTAGTCAAGAGAGCAGAAATATTTATTAATTTTTCGTAAATCAGTTAAATTGACGAAAAATCGTCAATACGACTAATTGATTTATTAATATAAAGAAAGTTAATTTGATACATTTTTTTTGTCAAATTGAATAAAATATCATTTAGATTGACTATAGTCTTTCCTTATATTGAACAATTCTTATTAAGTTTTACTACACTATTCTACTAAATTTTAGTTGAATTTAATAAACAATTTATTCAAATTAACTAATTTTTTTCTTTAAATTGAAGAACGTTTATTCATTTTATCTATTGAATTTTATTCAATTTGACAAAATATTGTCGGTGGGAAAAATTACGTTTATATAAAATTGCATTATTTTATTCAACTAATAAAAAATTATTATTTAATATATATATATATATATACGACCATCAAAAATAAAACATATAAGATATTTTAAACAATTAAATATAATTTATTATATAAAACAATTAATAATTCATTTTGCAAAAGAAATAAGTATATTTAATACTATGTGCATAACAAAAACGTCAATTCTTATAAAAAGTAAAAATAAATTAAAAATATCTAAATAATTAGTATAAGATATTATAAAAAAGAATATTTTAATTAAACTTAATTTAAACATATGCAGCAGAGATTTTGTTTCTAAGTAATTACAAATATGATGAATGTCCATTCATCATAATTACATATGTGAAAGTAATTGGACATTATGCGAGATATATCCGAAATATCAGAACTGATATCGAAAATTTTATGTCGGATTGAAAAATCACCAAAGAAAAAATTTAAGCGGTTGTCAAACCATTAACAACGATATACCACATTCTAAAAAGGCAACTCTACACATAAAAAACAAAAAGGGCGATATTTTTGGGCGTGGTAAAAGAATAATTTTCCCATTTTTGGAAGCCTTGTTAACTATGCCTTCATTCCAGGGGGTGTCTGGCATAACTAATTTTTTTGTATGGAGATCGACCCGCTCTAGTGCCTACGCATTGTTATTAGTCGTTCAACTGATATTCTTCAGTATGCGTTTTTAATATTGAAGAAAGTTCTTCAATTCTACATGTAAATTTTCAATTTTAAATTTCTTTAATTCTACAGGACTTTAGTCAATTTAAAGTTATTTAGTCAGATTGAAGAATTTTATTCATTTGACTAAAATAAATTAATTAATTTTACCGACATTTCTTCAATTCTATATGACTTTAGTCAAATTGAAGATTTTTTTCAAATTAGCTAAATTAGCTAAATGTTTACTTACATCGAAAAACTTTTATTAAATTTAACTACTGAATTTGATTTAATTCTATTAAATTTTAGTTAAAATAAATTCGTTTATGTAATAATGTTCATATAGTCGGTCTTCACTATAATCGACTATAACGTTCTTACTTGTTTTTTTTTTAATTTTTATATTTATGGCTGCAGTATTTAATAATTTTATCAAATTTTTATAAATATCCATTTCATGCACATATGTATATTCAACTGAAAGCTCTCAACTTCAGTTGTCATGCAGGTAAATCCAAAGTTCTGGTTGTATAAAATTTTTTAAAATATTTTTTTTATAAAAGTATTAATAATTTGAGCACTTAGTAGATCGTGTACCAGCTCTATGTATTAAAAAAATCTTAAGTTTAAAAAGTTGTATATGAAGACCTCCAAATAGAAAATGAGTTGTTAAAACCAATTGAAATGAACGTGGAAGATCCGTAATAAACGAAATTAATCCGATTAAAAAGAGTTAAAAACAAACAAAATCATCTTTACTTCAGTTGCTGAACTTTCGAAATAATATTTTCGATAACTTTTCGGCAACTAAAAGAAAGTTACCATTCATGATAAAAATTTATTTGTGGTTGCATATATTTTTTTAATAGTATCAAGAACTGTAATTAAATTTCTCTAATAATCTAGAAATAAATTAAATCTTAAAAAAATATGTGTAAAATAATTTTGAAGAATTTTCTTCAATGTTATTTGCTTTTAGTAAATTTGCAGATATTTTTTGAAACTGAAGAATTTTATTAAATTTTAATAAAATAAATTAGTTAATTTCCTCAAAATTTGTTCAAATTTGTGTGTATTTAGTGATTTTAGGTAATTTTAATCATATTGAATAATTTTATTCAAATTGACTAAAATATATTCATCACTTCTAAAATTACCAAAAAAGTTATTTAACTTAACAGATAATTTATTTAAATTATCTTTTCTTGAGGGTGTTAAATAGAATAAAATTATGTGTTATTTTTTTACGAAGAGCTGCTGCCAACTTATTTAAATTTTCGTTGATTTAACAAATTTTTCGTCGATTTTTTTAACGAAATTTTATTCAAATTTTATTTTATTTTATTTTTTTAACGAAATTTTATTTAAAAAAAGTAAATATATATATATATATAGATATATATATATATATATATATATATATATATATATATATATATATATATATATTTGACAAAAAATTTTTAGCTGATTAGAAAAAAATACTTTGATTTTCAGAAAAATTGATTTGAAGAAAAAATCTGTTAATTTAAATATTTCTTTTCTCGTAAAAATTCTACAAAAATTTTTCGTCAATATTACCTACAGATTTGGTTCAGTGTATAGTTTCAACCAATAGTTGTTCATAATCCGAGGCAAAACTGTGTTTCCATAAGTTACATTAGAACATGTTTTATAAAAATTTGTTACCTTGAAAATTTTAATTAAATACGCTAACAGTTTATTTTATTTATTGCTTGTCATTATGGCAGCTTAAGCATCAATTATTTTAAATTCATCCACGAATATATCTTTCGGAGAACAGAAGTAAATGTCATGGGTCAAATAAATACATATCACTAACAAAGTCTACATTTGTAACAACTGAGTATGACAAATTTAAATTGAAAACCAATTGGTTATAAATGCCAAATTGAATTTAATAATTAAGCCCTTAATTAGAAAATCTTACAAATGAGAATTTTATTCGAACCTTGAATAAACAATTAAAATCTTTAATTAAAATTAATTTGCAAAGATATCTCTTATTAAAATTTCGTTTTAAACATTTAATTGGGTATTTTAATATTGAATGGTTTTAGTAATCGATTACTAATATATCTTTTCGATTGTTTTCGTATTTAGAAAACCAACTAAGCTTTTGCAGGACAATATACATACATAAACAATAACAAAGAACAACAACATCAAAACAAATAAACCGATTTAATTTCGAAACAAAACAGCCGGATATTTTTATCGTCATTCTAGAAGTTTTGTTTTAATATGCATAATCTAGCCCAATTGTAATACAAACATTAAAGTAAATTTTCAAAATGAATAAGAGAATGTGAATATATATGTGTTGGTATGTATGTGTTACGGTTTTTGTATATGTAGACAATTGAAAAGTCATTGTGGTACAGTGGATAGAAAAATTAAATATTGCAACAAAAAATATAAAAATTAAAAAAAAAAAAAAAAAAAACAAGTAAGAACGTTGTAGTCGGTGAAGACCGATTACATGACCATGTATATACCATTATGTGTGTTCGTCTAAGTTATTTTCGGAGAGATTCTCATATAACAGACTGTGACTAAAAATTAACCGTTCTTGTGAAATTTTAAAATGGTATTTGTAATCTTATTGCGCATGCAAAATATTAACATGATGCTAACATTTATAAGGAGTTTATGCACTTATTAGTGCTTTCCAATAGTGCACTTATGTATATGGCCTAACATGTACCAAAACTCATTAAATTTTGTAGTTTGGTTTTTGTTTACACAAAACTTATTTGGACTCACACATACTAACATTTGTGTGGGAGAGGTACTTTTATGGGAGCTATGGTCAATTATGGAACGCTTTATTTCTTCTACATACTGGCATTTTTGACGGAAATTTTTGAAAGAAATTTTTGGTAAAATCTTGGTTTAACATGGACTTACGAAAGACAGAGAACAATGAAAATGATTCTAAGCCGATTGGTATATATCAAGGTGGGTCTTAGACCAATATTTTTGGATGTTACAAAAAGAGGAATTTCAAAAATTTTGAAAAATTTTAGAAAAATATTTTAAAAATGTTTTATTCCTCTGACACGAACGTCGATTTGTGGTTTGGTTAAGTAATATTTATGCATATAGAGTGTGTTTTCGTTAAACATATTTATCAATGCACTCAAAAATTGTAAAGGTTTAAAGTTTCAATTAAAAAAAAAAAAAATCTTAAAATGGAGGTACTCTTTTATCGCAATCAAAATAACTCAATTTTATAAAACTTGGAAAGTACTATCAGCATATGTTAAAACTATAACTGCATATTTAATATTTGTCGAAGTACACCGAAAAGAAAAATTTATAATTTAATTTTTCGCATAATTTCTTAAATATCAAAAAATATTTATTGGCTAAAATTCTCAAAAAATAGTGGTTAATAAAAGACATATCTTGGGATATTTGTCTGAAAAAATCAAATGCATATCAGTACTGATTCGAAGAATATAGTCGTTTAAAACTTAATACTCATGACAATATTCTTTACAAAAAGCGCGATATATTTTTTTTTTTTTTAATTGAACATGAATCTAATCTAATTTAAACATGAATCTTATTTATTGATAAGTTGTACATCGAAAATAGTAAAATTTGAACAATAATGCTAAATATGTGGGACTGAATTTTGAGGTTAAGAACATCTTTTTGGTTTATACAATTTTATGTCCTTCGCGGTAGTTGTCATCAAGTGAAATGTGTTTGGAAAGGATTGCCAAGTTTAATATTTAGTGAAAATTTTAAAAAGTGCTTACCATTTTTGCATTTATAAAATTTTTAATGCCTCTTTGATTCAGAAATGTCATTTAATAAAAATAAAACTGTACAAGATATTTTGGTCAATTTCTGTAAAAAAGGTACTTGTCAGTAGTGAAAAAATTACAATTATAAGAAGGTCAATTATATGAAGTTTTGTGACGGTCGTATCTCATGCCATCAACAAAATATACCTCAGACTGTAAAGTAATACTACGGTGTCTATTCTTGAAAACGCGTAGAAGAAGTGAAAATTTCTATTAAAACAAAAACAAAGTTTAAAAAGTTGTTTTTGTTTACCGTACATTTCTAAAATGGAATTTACCGTTTTTAAAAGAGAGAGAAACATGTTAAAGTTCTCACGTTTATTACATTTTAAAAATATATGGAAAACAAAAACAATTTTTTAAACTTTGTTTTTGTTTTAATTGAAAATTTCACTTCTTCGACGCGTATTCAAGAATAAACACCTACGTCTTAAAATTCTGTTCTCTAGATTTAATATCACTTATTCGCGCAAATTTTCTATCAAATTTATTTGTCAATTTTAAAAAATCTTCGACTTTTGGTTTCATTTTTTATCACCGGATAAAATAATAAATTTACTAAGTATTGTCTCTCGACTGGTTAATAAAGGATGTAAATTATCAGTGCAAAATTAAAATAAATGGAAAAATCTTCGAAAATTTCAACTCTTTTTTTTTATACATTTTTCTTTAGGCTTAAATTTTTGAATTTTTTTCTTTTGAATTTGTTAGTTACTTGGTAAGGTTTACCAAAATGCATTAATAATTTTCCTGTTTTTAAAAACAAACTTTAAAAATATAAGCATCTAAATTCGGCTTCAAAGAGTTTCAAAAATTTTTGAAATTTCTCATAGGGAGCAAATTTTAATATTGAAAAAATCAAAAACATTTGCAATAAAGTCGGCAATCTTTAAATCGAAGTTCACTATTTCTATTTCTATATATTTTCACAGAACTAAAATCGAAATACCGTAAGTTAACCTTATAGCAAAAAGCCCCTACACAAATATTTGCATACAAAATCAAATAAACACATACACTTTTACACTTCCCCACATCCATTAAAACTTCATACAAAACTTTTCTGTATTTGCATTTAAAAAATTTTAACATTGTGTCAAGGCTTTGAGGCTTCATAATACAAATCATTTGAAAAACCAAAAGCAAACCTAGCCAAAATGAACGAAATAAAAAACTAACAAAACTAACATTAAAAATCAGTAAATATTAGTTAGTATGCATAAATAAATACATTTAAATATACATGTGTGTGTCAGTGTATTTTTATACACTTTATTTGTACACAGACTGTTTTTGAAAAGTTTTCGAAACTACAAACAAAACATCATATAGACCGAAAAATCAACACAATAAAATTGCATCGAATTTTAATAAAAATAAAAGAGAACAATCCCAGTACAAGCATTAAAAAAAACAGAATTTATTTTCATGTTCTAATTGCTAAGTGAAACAGATGAGATGAAGAATGTTTTCATAATGTTCTTAAATTTTAAGATTGCTAAAAATAAAAAATAGCATAATTTTAATGGATATTAATAAATCTTGTAAAACTTTAAAATTGAAGCTCTTAATTATGGAACAATTTATTTTGTTTAATGGATATGAACTCTTATCATCTTATATAGACTTGAATTTTCCTATGTAGAAAGTGACAGGAAAGACTTCTGCTTGACTTTTTGCGATATACGTACAGTACGACTAAAGAGCAAATTTTCCTTGTATTGCATTGGTCAATCATAATGGATTGCTTTTCTAGATGAACTAAAGAAAAAATTTTCCGTGAGTTCCATTGGTCAATCGTAATAGATGAAAGTATACTGCGAAGAAATAAATGCGTGCTTGGAAAAATACCATTGATATTGAGATGGCGCTCCAATGATTCAATAGACTCTTGCCGATAATGAAAAATTCAATTAAAATGGCGAGTAATTATAATTTTAATTGAAAAAGTTCTGATATAACACCGTGCAACAGAAATCAACAATTTTTCTCACACATGATAAATTCACGTGTGAAAATATAGATCCAATATGGTATAACTGCGTTTTCAGTTTTTCAAAACCAATATAGCCATTTTTAAACCATTGTATTTAAATTTAAAGTAATTTTTACTTTAAGTGTAGTATGACAACATTACTTGGAAGACTTTAAAATATATTTGAAAATTCTAACGACGATGAATTGAGTATTTCCATTTTTTCAACTTAAAATTCATTGCTTGTAGGCTATAATTTTTATATGATATTTAATATTGTTTTATGAGTAATCAACAAGAAAAAGCTGTAGTTAAGCCATTATTTACGTGCATTTTTTATATAGAAACTCTGTTCATATATGGACCTGTAATGCTGATCCTCTTGAAATTACCTAATACAATTTATAGTTATATACATCTTAATTAGTGCCAATAAAATCACAAAATATATAATTTATATGTCATTTATGAGTGTTAAAATGACATCCTTCTACGAGTATTAGTATTCTATGGGAGATTTGATCATTTAGAGATCGATATTTGCGGAATTTTATATACTATGGTTAATTATGCACTCAACTTTTTGAAATATGATAGAATGCCTAACGCCGATAACAATCCTATTTCCATATTCAAGACAATTGTGATCACTAAAGCATATTTCCGGGAAATGTTTGTATGGCTGCTATGTAAAATAATAGACAATTTTTAACCATTTTCTATAAGCTTCGACTTTAAGTCTAATAAACAAAATTTACATAAACCCTGGAGGGGCATTTTGGAAATCTTATAAAATTTTAATTGTACAAGGTAAAATGTGTTATTCTGAAATTCCATTATGATGTTTCTAAAACTCATTTTAGAACAACTAGTTAGAAAACAAAAGGATATTTAAGCATAAAATATGTGAAGAACATTTTTGTCATTATAAAGAAAAAAAATTTCACTGGAATTTCTAAATAATATTCTATCATTTGATACCCATATCGACGTTGTTAGGCAACTAACATATTTTACAATAATTTTTAATAAAAATATTAATTTTGAAATTTCAAAGTCCTTTTACAAGGATATTAGAACACGAAATGAAAAACTGAGTATGCAACCCTATTTTATAATATTTCTGCTTTTCTAAGTATATGGTTTGGTTCATGCTTGAAAATTGTTCTTGTACGGTGCAATAAGTCTTTACATTCTAAATTACTAGTCGAATGGAATTAAAATGTATAAATATTAATGAAACTCACAGGAAAAAGTGTTTCTGTTACCCCTCTGAAAATTAGCCTTGGTATGTTTTATGAGGTTTCTTGAATATTTCGTCTCTATTGATGACTATTCCCTTACCTATTGTTTTTATTAGTAGTTTTGTAGTTTTTATCAAAAGAAGAATTTTGATGCCCATATCGATCATGTTTATGAAAAATTTTAAATCAGATTTACTCTTTGGTAAACCGCGAAATTTTAAGAATATTGAAATAAAAGTTAAAGGGACGCCAGCTGTTTAATAACTTAAAGCAGGTAGAAACTTCAAAAAATTTAATTTTCTTTAAAAATAACAAAAACTATTGTAAAAAAGAACTTTTAAAAATATAATACTTTCTGAAAAGTAAAAATATTTAGGTCATCGTTTTCGTTGGATGAATTTAGTCGCCCCCTTTTCAACCGCCACCTGGCCATTCTTTTGTCCCCTTTTTTGAAACGGAACTGAATGGCAACTTTCAAAACTATGTACTAAATGAAATTAATTATTTTGACATTGTTTCACTATGTTATAAAAAAAATGCCAGAAAATTTATAAATGAAATGAAACTGTTAGAAACTGAAACAAATGATAAAGTTTATGAACAACTATTTAAAACATCAAATGCGAAACCTTTTTGGAATCTTTAGAAACTTTTAGCCTCAGTGGAACGTCATCTTTCTAAATTATCACTAATGAAAAATAAATTGTCCAACAGACTTAAGGTCAATATTTATGAATCTATGATGGAAGATTGAACTCAGAATGAAGACCTCGTACAAAAGTGTAGAAGTTTAAATAATGAAAAGTGTATATTTTGTTAACGACTCTTATGAATTAGTTATGCTTTTTGCAATAGTAAAAATTATTATAAAAAATTATTATATATATATATATATATATATATACATATACGTACTTACATACATATATATACTTTATTGGATCAGACGATTTTTTCAACATGTTACATCATCTTTTTTGATGGTGGTTATAAAAACTATGAAAAAAAATCGAAATATTTTAGGAAATAGTATAAAATATATATTTTTTTAGCGGCTAACCAAAACACTTATTTCCTCTCATAAGGGATTTTAATTATAATTATTATTTTTAAAATCAAATAATTGTCTAATTAAATTAAAATCAATCAGCTTAACCATAAAATTTAAAATGTTATTTTTTTTTTTAAATCGACATTATTTTAAAATAGAAGTTTTCCTTTTTCCGTAATATAAGAAATATTTAAAAAACTTTTTAAAAGCTTTTTGAAACTCTTGCATTAAAAAAATTTGAAAATATTTTTCAACGAATAGAAATAATGAAAAGAAATCTCAAAAAATTATAAAAAATTTTCATCAGCTTTCAAAACAATAAATAATAAAAAATATGTTTAATGGTAAGAAATTGAAATTAATAGTCGACTTTATGGGTTTAAATCAACTTTTAAGCTTTTGTGGTTAATCTGAACAATTTCGAGTAAAAATTTATTCGAAAAAATTTTGCGGAATAATAGCATATATATATATATATATATATATATATATATATATATATATATATATATATATATATATATATATGTATAACGACTATATTAAAAACAACTGTTGCGAAATTTGTATAGAATGTTTAAAATCTACAGGTTTTACTAAACTGCCACTTGAGAGCACCAATTTCGAATTATATTAAAAAAAAAAACGTTAAAACGTTATTCTTAAAAAAGAAAGAAAATTGCAGTTTATGGTAATTTTCCAATCACAAAAATTAAATTAAATATGTAAATAAACGTCACTTTAGAAATTTTTATATTACATAAATATAATATTATATAAATTTAATTTATTTGTTATTTATATTTGAATGAGATAAATGCAAGAGATTGAAATTTTCATATTAAATTTTCCGTAAGAAATGACTCTGAATTTGATTTGGAAAAACATGTTTTTGATTTTACGAATGACAGTGCGGCCGATATGATGTACCAATATAGTCTCAGCCTGGTTTATAGAATATAATGATGGCTTATATGAAACTTGTGATATTGAAAGGATTTGGACTTAAAAATGAGTTAAGCAATAAACTTATACTTTATGTTAAGAATCTCTGAACTTCTTATGTAAAATAATTTCGAATTCTTTTCATATCATAAATATTTTAATTTCCCTGTTTTGTAGACAATGATATCTAAACATTAGCAGGTAATACTCTTAGGCCTATTGATTTAACTATCACAAAATTAAGTAATTATAGAGAAACATGACTTCATAAAAACAAGTGACAAAAAATAGGCTCAAATTGTAATTACAAATAATTTCTGAAAGACTATATAAGGAGGGTAGCTCACAAACGAAATGCCCCGTTTTATTTTGTAAATTCACAACATTGTTTTTAATTAAAAAAATCGATACCTTGTAAGGCTCTTGAATGGCAAAAGAAAGTTTAAAAAATCTACATGTAGAGTTATTACACGTCAAAAGGAACAGCACTCGGATTTGATATCTCTGATGTCAATGAAATTCACCACAGAAATAAGTTATTGAAAATGTTTCTCAAATCATACAATTTTAGACTGCGCTTTCTAATCCAAAACTATGACGGCTCAAAAAACGAATAAATGGTAAAAACTTTGCAAAGGTGTATAATTGCTAACAAGTTCTAAACTACACGTGATAGATATCTAGTTTTAGTTTCATATTAAAGGCAAACAGCAGTATTAAAAAAATATTTATATTTAAACCACAAACTAGCTAATACGCAATTTATCCCTTAAAGTCTTTATTAAGAAAATCGTATTCAAAAACCTGTTTGCAGCTTACATTAACTAATAAACTCTTTTTTGTTTATGTAGGCAAGCATTTTCATTTTCTCTCTCATTTATATTGTCAGTGTTATGAATAGTTAGAATAAATTATTTGGTAACTGTTTTATTCCATTATTGTTTTTGATGTTCCACTACGTTTTGATGCTAAATAAATACTTCCATTAAAAAAAAAAACATTATTTAGCTTATGTAAATATAATTATGTATAAACGAAATACTTTTATTTAATTTTTGTTGGTTGCAATTATAGTATCCGAATAACGAATATTCTGTGACAAAATCAACATCACCATTTCATATTTGGTTTTGCTTACATTATATTTGTTAAAATTTTGTTAAAATTTAACTATTTTCAACAATTTTTCTGTTAAAGACTTGTACATAAGACTTGTACGGAATGTATGTATTTTAATCCAAAACAGCAAAATATACTTTTTCCTGTTTATGTTTATGATTTTATTACAAAATAGTTTAAATTGGAGATATGTGCAGAAAATATTATCCTGTCCAGGAATTCAGTTTATACGTTTTTAAATAGCTGTATTAGCGATTTTTTTTAATTTTTGAACGAATCTTAATATTCAAAATATAAAAAAATATGATATGTTTGCTAAAAATTTACACATGAATACAAAAAAGAAAAAATATTTTCTATATGTGTGTAACGGAAATAATTTCAAAGTAGCTTTAAAGTAGGATCGAACCTAATTTAAAATATTTAAAGTTAAAAAGTTTTCCTAATAGTACATTAAGCGAATAATCGTTTTTGAATACAACTTTAAGTTATTTTAATTAATAATGATTAATCAAATCAGTAGTATTAAGATTTTTTGAACGCGGTTGAAAGATATTACATTTAAAACGATATGTATAATTTCTTTTACATCAAAAGTTCAAAGGCAAAATTTAGACATATGTTAATTAAACCATTATATCTCAAAAAGCGGTATTCTTAAAATTCTTAGAAAATGATATAATTCTGACACAACTTTTTGCCCTACGCATGTAAAATTTCACGTTAGACACTCATTTAGTTTAGAAGTTATGGACCAAAATAACATATAATTACTAATAACCTCTGCACTATACACAACAAAATTTAAATTTTAGTATCATTTTAAAGGTAAATATATTCAATATTACACATAGTAAGTTAACTTAATTAGAAAGTTCAAAGATTAAATTAGACTTATAACAACTGAACCATTATATCTCAAAAAATGATATGTTTTAAATTCTTAAGAAAATTATGTAATGTTAATATAACGCTTCTCCGTACTCATGCAAAATTTCATATTGGACACTCATTTATTTTAAAAGTTGTATAAAATATAAACTAAAGTAAAATTTTGTATATAAAATTTATTTTCAATTTAAATATGAACTCACAAAAAACATACTTTGAAATTAATTTTTGTACATATTTAAAATTTCGGACACAAAAAGTTAGCCTTTGCTTCAACTTGAATTTTTGGATGGAGTTAAATTATCAATATATATATATATATATATATATATATATATATATATATATATACATATATATATATATATATATATATATATATATATACGAATTTTAAAATATCCGCTTTTAAGATATGCAACTTTGATCTCTATATAATCACTTTTGTTCTTTCTAAGTAAATTTTATTCATGTCATTTTAAAGTCATTTTCTGTTAAATGATGTGAAAATTGGAATTCTACAATGTATAGTTTAGAAATAAAGCATGTATACTTTCATATTTCAGGACCGGAAAGGGTCTTCAGTCTTAAAGTTTGTGATTTGAGCAACACTAGAAATAGGTTAGGTTCTTAGGACAGCTGCCTAATCAATAAGAGACAGCTCACTTAGGTCCAATTTGGTCCCGTTGTGAAACCCTATTGCAATATGTTATATTTGGAGCGAATTTCATTGAAATTGGAGATATCAAATCCGAAAATACCTGTTTTTTGTCCGTTTTGGTATGGAGTATAGACTTTTTTGCATAAGAAATTTTTCATTTCATTTTGAATTTTTTTTATCTTAACAAAAGTCCTATATGAAGTAAAAACAACAAGACTGTTTTTTTTTTTCAGAAGAAAATCTACACATTGGATTTTTTATGACTTGTAGCTGCTAATGCTACAACATGCTGTAATACAAAAAAAAAAAAAAAAAAAAAAATACACATAGGACTCTTTGTCAGCGCACCGACGATTTCAATATAATTAAGTGATTTCAATTACTGTAGACATATGTATGTGTTTTTAATGTTAAAAAAAAAAATTATTTCTTATTAAAACAATTTGATTTCTTTTTTAATGAAATATTAAGACACCTCAGAATGCTTATTCTATTTATATTTTATAACTTATTTCTATTTATAATTTATAATCATTAAAAAAAACGAGACAAAAAATTTTAAGGTATAATCGAATAATGCAAAAGTAGAATAAAATGAATACTTTATTATCATAGGGAATGAGTCGTTTAACCATAAGTATATGGAAGTTATAAAGAAGGTTTTCAGAAAAATTATGTTGTAACCATATTATTTTAATACGGGATGAGTTACACAGTATCAAAGTTAACCACTTCGAACATTGGAAAATTTTAAGAACTCGTAACTATTATAAAATAAGGCCAATTTTGATGATCAAATTTTGTGAAGAGTTTGATAAAGAAAAAAACATGATTTTTGGAATTTTTGCCTTGACTTGTTTTTGTTATTTGCAAATAATTGTCGCAGTATAGGAGCAATAGTTTTTCTAGAAATGTCCTGTAGTTTTCACGATATTTTCTACAATAATATGCTGAGAAATTTTTTGATTGCCTCAATATTATAATATTATCATTCTCACAACTTTAAAGTGCAAAAAAGTGCATATTTTGCACTTTTTTGGCAAAATTACTTCCAAAAAAGTGAAAAATGAATGTGCTTTTAACAAAAAAAAAAAAAAAAAAAAAAAAAAAGCTGAATAATTTCTAAGCAAATAAAAATTTCACAAATTAAAAATTATTTTTAATATCTATTAGCAAAGATAAAACCATATTTTTATTCAAAAATTTTATAAGTATAGTTTTAGGAGAAGTAATTCAAAAACAATGGGCAAGAAGCATAAAAGCAAAAAATTATACAAATGACAGCAATAACTTAAAAAAATAACTTCTTTAGCTCTTTTCCAGCACTAAGTACTTCCTTATAATGATAACACAATGTTAAAATCATGACCTTTTCAGCTCTTTTTCACTTCTCTTCTTGCTGGGATGTTTAGAATTTCTATGCGAGCAAATTATGATTAATTTAACACAAATATTATGATAAAAGTAGGAGTCTTATTTTCACACGAAACAGTTTAGGGCTTCCCGGAATTCCTGGGATCACTGAGTAAAAACTATAATTGTCTCTTCTCTCACTAGTTGATCAACTGAGAATCAAATAGGATATGAATCTTTGCGTTAGCAGATTTAAAATAGAATTGTTAATGTACTGAGAAAAGGAAATATGATTAATTACTTAATCTACTTATTAAACAACTCGAATAAATATTGACTTACAATATATCGTGAAAGTGTTTTGTGAATATCGACACAATATTAAGAACTACTGTTATTCCTATTTAAAAGAGATATCAGAAATTATTATATTTAAAAAAAAATATTATTATTATTTCAACATAATTGTTATCAACATAAATTACCATAAATTTTGGCCAATATATTATAATTGAAACGAGAAAAATGTTAGGATATAATTTTAGGTAAGTCTTGACCACCCTAAGCTAAAGTCCGTTATCTATTAAATTTCTCTACAATATCCCTTATTAAATCCTATCAGATGTTCTCATACATAAGAGAGAATATTTTGTTTAGCTCAGTTTAAAATTATTTGACTAGTAATGATTTGTCGGACTTATTACTTACTTTTGTCAAATTGCTACGGGTCAAAAACCACGTGTTGTCTATACTACCGAAAATTTTATAACACATATCTAAAACGTTAAAAAAAATTGTTTCAATCAGTTACACTTTTTCACTTGCTGGTTTTTTGTGTTGACATTTTATCAAGATGTTTAGTTGAATCATCTAATGAATAATATAAATCATCTAATGAATTGTATATAAAAACTTTCTAATGGAGTTATCGTTAAGATATAGTTTCTGGAGGGATTTTTAGCTTAATTTTCTTTACAAAAATTAAGAAATCCCGGAAAAAATTCCCGGGAAAGCGGGACGTGAAAATTTTCAAATTTTCCGAGAATCCCGGGACACGTTCTCTAGATATAAGAGGCCATTTTTCTAATGAAACTATAAATTACTTCAAAATACTCTTTTGAAATTCTGATTTTTTTTCACAAATTGATACTTTTTTTAGCTGGTGTTACCAAATTGCCAAAATAACAGCAAAAAAATATAGTACGTACATAATAGCCTAAAGAAATGTTGATGTATGTGGTGAATTATGGTGCAATGTATTTTATTTAAACAATACATTAAACATTTTTCTGTAGACACACTTTTTGTATGTTGTGTCTTTTCCACACAAAAATATTTACAAAAATATACAACAAAATACATATAAAGTAGAAAATTTATTACTTGCACTAAATTTTTATATTTTATGTTCTCTGATATTTTAACTTTTTGAGTATTTTGTGTCTTATGTCCTGTTTGAAATGCACAAATAAATGGAAAAGAAAACCACTAGAAATTGTTACAAACATTATAGTTGTAGGAAATAAGTAAATAAGACTAGAAGGAAAAAAAAATATGTACACATGTATATAAAAAAAAACGGAAATGACCAATTTGGTTTGTTTAGGTCGTTGCCACTCGAAACTGCAATAAAAATAATACTTATATCCTACAAACTCGTAAGTGATGTAGACTCACATATTTTCAAACCAACCATTTCAGTATTCAAACATTTGTGTATCTATTTATATCTCTGTGTAGTTTAAATCGGTTGTATATGGAAAAAATACAACATTTTTGGTATTCGACAAAATTTATATATCTATATCTATATATATATATATATATATATATATATATATAATTAATGCTTTAAAAATTACAGGGGCGTTGAATACAACTAGAACTAATTCGAACTAAATTTAAAAAAAAATTACTAATTTTTTTCAAAACACAATTATTTTGCATGAACTAGGTTTTTAATAATTGAATTAGGTTCTTTCTCTCTTTTTATTACCTACTTATTCATCTACAGGGATTTAAATCATGTAAACCCGTGTTCTCTTATCCTTCCCCAATATCGAATAGAAATAAGTGGAATATTATCAATAATTTAATGTACGAAAATGATGATATTCAGGAGGTTCTTGATACATGCGATTTAAATGAATATTTTGTTGAAATAAAATAAAATAAATAAATTACTAATATCTAAGGTGGCCACTTTCGGAGGTCCTTCAACAATAACTATGTGAAATCTCATTGAAATATATTTAACTGTTCAAAAGTTACAAAAAATTATAACAAAAATATGTTTAAACAGCTATGCACTTATGTAAAAACAATGCTGCAGCACATATTTAATACAAAAATGAAGGAAAACATAAAAGTTTTGCCGAAGGTCAAGTTTATGCTAGTATTTGGTATCAGTGCAAAGCTTATAGTTTGAAAAATAATAATATATAAGGTGTTAGGACTTAATTTCTTAATTTATCAAATAGCATAAAATTTTGATGCCGAGTGTTATTTTTTAAAAACAAAAACTTAAATAAAATACTTATAAATAAATCTATCACCATCAAATTTTAGTATAATATGAAAAATTTGTACTTAAAACAAGATCACAAATAAATTCCCACTTTTTTATTCCCGAATACAAAAAATCATAGTTCGGGAAAGCTTCTTTTAAAAATTGAACTTTTTCAATAAAAATGTCACCTTGCCGTTTTCAGTGGCATGGCTTATTATATATTTTTTGCGTGTTTAGCAAAAATTTTTAGGTATATAATCAAAGTGTCTTTTTGCTTAGGCATTTTTGAACTCCACAAATAAATAAAAAAAAAAAAAAAATTGAAGAAATTCATATAGGGTTAGGGGAGATTGTTCCTGCAAATGCCAGGATTTTCTTTACATACATTTACGTTAAGAATTCTTTTAGAAACGTAAAATAAAAACGTGTAAGGTCCAGAGGAAAATAATGGATTTTAGACGAAATATCACCATATTGTTGAGAAAAATCACAAAAAATAACAATATTATTTATAACAATATAACTTTTTATAGGAATTACACGAAAATTATTTGGAATTTTGTACAAAATCCAGGCAATATTTTACAAGTCAAATTGAGCCCGTCATATTAAAAAACCAACATATATATATATATATATATATATATATATATATATATATATATATGTTCAAAAATGGGTCAAAATTTTACTTCGGTCTAAATATCTCTTAAAGTAAAAGATCACATATTATAAGGACTATCTATGTATGTGTGAGATTTTTTTCAATCAAATCATAAATGTAATACTGGAGATTTATTAAAAAAAATTGCACCTCTGATGTTCTTAGCTTATCTGTTTCCCAGCCAAGAACCTGTGCTCCTTCAAATCAATTAGAATGTATCAGGCCTTTGATGTGTCCAAAAAAAATGCGTTTAGATATAAATGTCTAGTTTTCTACAAAAACGGATTTATTTTGACAGATTAAAATAAACCACATCAAATCTCACAATAAGCTTTGTATAATTCTAAGAAATTTTTTTCGCAATCAAAAATGTTGAATTAAAATCTTCAAATTTTGCAAAATTTTCTAAAAGTCTTTAAAATTTTTGTAATCTAACATTTTGATGTACTCCTCCATACGATGTTAAAGCTAAAAAAAAGAAAAAAGAAATCAATTCAAGCAAGAAACCGATTTTCTGAAAGTAGTCCTGAGATAAAAAACTATAATTTTTTAAAAATTCACCCAAATTTTTTCAAAATTTGGAGGGCGCATTAATGTGATATATACATATATATATATATAGCGAATTTTTGAGGGCACGATTTTTAACGTTATATATATATATATATATATATATATATATATATATATATTTATATATATATATATATATTTATATACATATATATATATATATATATATATATATATATAACGTTACAAATAGTGTTGTTAATACAATGCTATAATCCATTTTACTAAAACCCTTGTTCCGGGTTATTATAACACTAACTCGATTTCATTGATTTAAATTTTTTTGTTTTTTGCCCATATGTTTTTTTTTTTAAACCTAATTTTTTGTGTAAAATATTTAAAGTAGGAAATTTATACTTGTTTAATACTAGTTTTTTTTATTAATGTCTGTTTTTGTATGTATTAGTACGCACATAAATATGTCTATGCTACTAACATACTTACATTCAAAATTGTTTTTAGTATTTTATGCAATAGTGTGATCAGTTATTTGTATGTATCATATCGTAAAAATCTATTGAGGTTTATAGTGAATCTTCTGTAAACTACACATTGGGTATTATAAATTGATTTAGAAACCTTAATCGCTTTTTCTCCGTTAGTTAATTTACATTACATTCTTTTTATAATTTGTGGTTTACATATCAATTTAATATGAACACAATTCACAAAGTAACATAATATATTAGGGTTGGTCAAACATGTGTAAAAATTTAGAAAGTCCTTATTGGAAAAACAGACTTATATGGAAATATCAATACACAAAATTGCCGGAAAAAAAGAAGTCATTATTAATGAATAAAATTTTCACTATTTTAAATGTAGAACTAAATGCAGATTTCATACTTTTTTGGTATTTATTTCACATTTTTTTTTTTTTATAAGACTGAAAATAAAAAGTTAAAAATTTTTAGGAGTTTCACACCTACACCACTTTAAAAGTATTTTATATTTTTAATTTATATTTTATAATAACTTCAAAAGCAATGACTAGGTATGCTCGTAATAAAATAGCACGTTATTCAAATGACAAACATGTGTTAAAATTATTCTTTCTGCAGATACTTTTCAGTATTAACTTGCTTAGAATGGCAACATTGCACATTGAGGTGGCCTTGAACAAAACTTGGCATTAACCAAATTAGCAAGTTTTAGTATGAGTGTTTCATATCGTTGAAAAGAAAAAGTCTTTGAGATATCAAACTAAGAAAAAGAAGTGTGTGTTTAAGGCAAATGTTTGTAGCAAATTTAGAAAACAAAATCATTTATATTTTTTGAATGATAATTTTTATATCTTACTACACCATAAGAAGATTTTGCTGATATTTGTAACGCATAAATAAATTGACGCAACATTCACCTTAAAATGTAATGCTCAACTAAAAATCTCTTCCAGAATCGAGATAGCCTTGTCCGTCCTTCCGTCTGGCTGGCTGTCTGTCAATGTAAGATATTGCAACGAAATTTGGCAAGTATATTTACTTTGATATAAGGACAAAATAAAAACAAATCTAAGATTTGATGCCTCGCGCATGGGTCAATAGAGCATAAACTAAAAAAGTAATTTTAGCTTTTTAGCTATGTTAATTTATTTGCAAAAAAATAATTCTTCAGTATTGACCTTTAGCCAAGTTTTATTAAAAAGGACTCTTCTGTGCAAGGTATTAAATTCATTGCTTCTCAATCTTTTTTTTTATATATACCCACAATCAAACAATAATAAGGGTATATTGGGTTTATTACTCTATGTGTAACATGTCGAAATAATCATCTAAGTAGAAAATCGGACGAAAGTGCGGTTTCCGACTCTTGCTATTTGCTTCATAATAATTATCTTCTACGTGCATTATGGAATACTTTTTTGGTATCCAGCTATTTGCCGTTTTATATTATTTAATTTAATAAACAAAAGAAGTTTTTGAATTATCTGAGTTTCGTGGTTGGGTCGTAGATTTTGTACGACAAAATAAAATGGCACTTTACAAAATTTTCTTTAATTTGGCTTTCATTTCCAATTTTTTGTTTCAAAATGAAGTATATGATTTAAAAATGCTCAATATCATTAAATTTTATTCAAGTTATTTTTAAATTAGAAAAATATTGATAGATGCGCCCATATTTTATGAAATCTTCGACCACAATACCGAAAGATGAAGGGAGAAAAATGAAGTGTATTCATTTCACTACAAAATTTTAGAACATTATGCTAAAGGAAACATTGCGTCATACAAATGATTTAGAATGATAATTGGAAGAAATTTGGGGACCAGAAACCCTAAAACTACGAAGTAAAATCATAACAATACCGCTATTCTCGCCAAAAGATAACGATTTTCATTATCCAAAGAAATAAAAAAAAAAATAATTATAACTATTTTTACTCTTACTGTCAAGGGAAAGCTCCAACATATGAGTTTTAGAAGTACCTATTCTGAGCAAAAAAATAAAGTGATTCGCAATGGAAAACTAATCGTTAAAGTCACAGAGTCATTCTAAGATAAAGTTATTTGATTGAGTCAATCAAAATTTTATTAGAAAATTCTAAAATCCAAAAAAATTTTGGAAATAACCATTGAAAAATCGAAATTTTAATTTTTTATAAAAGCAGCTCGTATAAGTAACATCTTTTAGAATTGGTACTTTTTAAAACAATTTGTTTGATTCTTGTATGGGTAGTTAGGGTAGTAATTAAAATTGCTTCTTTCTTTATCTCTCCGCTTACATAAATGAGTTTCTTCTAGTGAGAATTGCGATATCTTTTTACTTCATAATTTTCATTCAAAATTGTTTAACGAAATAATCCTTTTAGCCTAATATTCTAAAATTTTGTAGTTCAAAGACAAATATATTAACATCATTTCATTTTCTGGAATCAAGAAATCTTTCTGTATTGTGGTCAAAGACTTCACAATAATATGCGCGGATCTATACTTCTTTTTGAATTCTGATAATGATTTGAATAGAATTTAATGAAGAGAATATTAAGGTGGAACATTCTAAAAGCATCTTCCTTCCATTTCTTAACAAAAGCTTAGAAAATATGAAGCAAATTAAAAAAAAGTTTAAAGTGTCGCTGTATTTTTTCGTACAAAATCCACGACCAATACAACATTTTTCTCCAGAAACACGAAGTTCAGATAATTCGAAAACATCTTCTGTTTACTAATTTAAATAATATAAAACCACAAATACCTAGATATCAAAAAAAAGTATGCCATAAAGCATGTAGAAGGCAATTATTATGAAAAAAAAAACAGGAAGAGTAGTAAAGCGCAATTTATTTTGTCCGACAGTGTATTTTCTGGGTTCTAGTGAAAATCTAAGATGACCTAACTATATCCCTATGTACATCTGTCTGTCTGTTGAAAACTGAATGGGGTTCAGGGCGGACATGCTAGGTATACGAAATTTGGCTCAAAAATTCGTCTTATATAAGGTTTGTTTGGTATCGAAAATGACCAAACAAAAACAAAAAATAGTTTTGGACCAAATATTAGAAAAACAGGGTGTCTATACATTTAGTTTATACATTTCAACCGACATCTTTTACAAAAAAACTTGCACATCAACGAATTTTTACGCAATTATTAGAAGGACCAATATAAACTCGGAAACTAAAAAAGGGTGTCATCTGCTCACTTTATAGCTCACATCCCATATAAGGCCAAATTTTAAACAGTTGGTGGGTATATAGATTCAAGCAAGCCGAATATAACATTCTCACTTGTTTTTTAAGGTTTTCTTAAAATCAATATTTCTTTATTTTTTATTGAAATAACTGAAATTTGTAAACTTTAATCTCATTTGTTCTTCAGATATCTAGCAAAATAAATGATTTTTCAACAAGGAAATTGTCCAGAAACTTTAATTTTTCGCGTAGAAAATTATCTAGTTATATATACATACATAAAAAAAATTAATTGAAGTGGTGTTGCTTAGAAGTATAATTTTTCCCACGAGGAGGATAGCGCGTCTTGGGTAAAATTATATATATATATATATATCCTCCTCGTGGGAAAAATTATACTTCTAAGCAAATTTCAATTAATTTTTTATTATTTTGCTTATAAGGGGTTGTACCAACTTTAAGTAATTTTCATCACTTTAAAAATGCTAATAAATGTCGCACCCTAAAAATAACATAATAATTACTTTAAAGGTACAATTTCAGATGTAATAAATAAAAATTCTTCAAATGACAACCATGCGTTAAAATTATTAATTCTGCAAATATTTTTAATTTTTTTTTTCCTGGAGTATCAACTGTGTATTGCACACTTCATGATCAAAAAAAAAAAAAAAAGTATTTAGATGTCCACATTTGTAGGACTTAACTCTCAACAGGGTTCGAGATTTTCACTACAATCCCTAAAATTTGTATTAAGCAGTTGACAACGAAGTACACAATGATTATACTATTTATGATGATCCAGGATGAATTTCAACAAATTAATAAAATTGCAGGTCATATGGGAGGTGTATACAGGTTTACAAAACTGAAATTTGTGCACTCCTCTGCTAAGTTTTAGTCCTAGAAAATAAGGGTTTTATTTCGCTTATTACGCATCGTATATGTTTGGCATTACAATATTTTTAAAGTATATAATTTCCAAACATTTTGCTGAAGTACAATTACATGCACCATCATTTTTTTTGGAGTTAAAGTACATCATATGTGCGACTTAATGTTTTTTAATATCCGCTATATTTGAGGATAATATAGTAAAATTGTAAGGATAATAATATTGGGCATATTCTAAAGATATGTGCATATCCTTTGTTGCACAGTGTGTCGAGGAATCTCTTCCTGGTTTATGTTAGGATTACTGCATGTGTAGATTTTTCAATGAGGCCACAGCATAAAATTACAACAGCAAACTTAAACGACTTCGAGCACATTTCTCAGCAAGTGCAAGTTTTTGTTAACGTTTTTGTTAACGTTTAGACATAGCACGCATATAAATAAATGGTCGACTAAAATCACAATTTTTGTGTGATTCCTTATAACACTTATATGGGGCAAGTATGAAATAGGGTCCAATTTTAATAAAAACTTTTAGGGTTAATCCTCTCACTTGTTTAATGATGTGCCCGACTCTTGACTGTAATTTTTCTATGAAGTCTCAGAACAGAAAGAAATTTCTCAACAAATTGTATAAGATAAGTTAAGAAAATATCATTAGAAGATGGTATAATTATTCTTACAATTTTACTATGTCGTCCTAATAATAAAAGACATTTAATTGAACATAAAATGCTTTGTAACTCCAAATCTGATGATACGTAAAAAAATACTTGAGAAAAATTGAGGTAAAACTTATATTATATAAATGTTTTAATATTATTAAAATACGTACGATGCATAACAAGCGAGATATATGCAAAAGACTGTTTTTTGTGATATTTAACCTCAAATATCTCGCGTAGCGTACACGTGACTTTCGGTAACTTTTAAGACACCAAAACGAAGCGATATCCAAAAATTTGCAACGCTGCACCAAATTTCGAGGTGATGTCTTTTTTTCGTCTAATTTTTATGGGGTATGAATTTTAATTAATTCTAATTACATATAATATATATACAATTCCAAAATATCTTTCATAATAGAACTGAATTTCTAAAGAAATAGCTAAGCAAGTATCTGAAAAGTATGTGTATATCTCCCTTTGCAGTAAATATAGGAGCATTTTTGAAATACTTTCATGAGGTACACTAGTCTGAATGTTTTTTCGACAAAATGTGCGTATGTATGTCTCTATATATGCATGTATGTATGTATGAATATAACTAAACTTTCTTCATAATTATATTACATTTCGATAAATTTACAAATAAATAAAAACAACCAACAAACAATATTTAAATTTTGAAGAACTCTTTGCTGTTATATTTGAATTTGTAACTTTTGTTTAATTTTGTTTTCAATGTATAATTTAATTATATCTATACTTTACAAAATAAAAAACTTTTGTAATAAATATAAGTTTGTATGAAAATTATTCTAAAATAAACTTTTTTCTAAAAAAAAAAACAAAATTATGGAAAACTTACAAGATTTTTATATTTTCTGATTTGCTTGTTACCTGCCACATTATGTACCACAACTTAGAATAGCACAACTAACCACCCAGCTTATTTAACACAGTCATCAACTAAAATTTTGCTGAAAAAAAACATACACACACAGAATAACTACGTCCCCACAATATAAATGGTAAGTACTTTGATATACTTTTTGAAAAGCTTTTTGTTTTCTTCTCCTCTGGCTGTTTGTATCAGCAAAACTAAAAGAAAAGTTTTTGTTACTTCAAGTTAAATATAAAGCAAAAAATTACAAAAAAGTGGAAAAAATAAAAAAAAAAATACGCCCATTAACAAAGTAAACAATGCAAGATATTTTGTCATTCATTGTTTTCTTTTCTTCTTTGACGGGCTTATTAAAAAATAAATTTGAATTTAAATATAAATAAATAAATTAATTAATTATGCATTAAAGTTTAAAAGTTCCATTGTGAATTTTTTATGAGGTTGTCATTAATCATTGGACTACTTTTTGAACAAAAGTTTAATAGATTTAATGAAAAAAATTTTTTTTACAACGTTAAAATAATATTTTAACAGAATTATCCAGCAAAGCAAAAACTTTTTTAAAATTAAATAAAATTGTCAACAAATTATATATTATAGGCTTTATTGAATCCATATTTCTTGTCTGGCTTCGCAATTTAATCAATTCAATTTTCATTGCACATATGGATCTCACGAACAGATTTTCGGCTGAAAGTCTCGTTTTAAAAGTTCGAATTTTGTAACACCAAATATCGCACTCAATAGCTAACAATATGCTCACCTTTACCTTATTATTTTGTTACGTTATGTTGTTATTATTATTTTGTTATGCTATTTGCTGAACTACATATGTGTGCACATCCAAAGACAAAGTTTTATCAAACATTCAGGTATGTGATAAAATTAAATTTCGACCCAAAAACGATTTAAAAACGAAAAAAAAAAAATGTGTGATACACATATACTTTCCGATTTAATTTTCGTTTTGTTAATTAGAAATTTATTAATTAATTTATAAATAATAAATTAAATAATAATTTATAATTGGTTCTATGAAAATTACAATAAATTAGGTTGTGATAAATACAAAATTAACATATTTTTATCGTTTTTAAATCGTACACAATTTTGTTATTAAGAATTCGTTGCATTAAACATTTTGGTAAAAAAATAAAAAACTATATTATTAAAAGAAAAATAACACCATTTATATAATATAGATTGGGAATCAAGACAAATTATAAGATTCTGTAAATTCTTAAATTTGTATTCCTTGATATTTAAAACACTGAATTTTTAAGTTTGAAAAAATATAGCGCAGGTATCACATACATATAAATGTTTTATATTTTGAGATGGCACTTATGGTGAAGCGATGAATATTTTCATCGTTTCCAGTTAAACCGTAAGCCCGCATATCGGTTTTCAAATTTAACATTTATTGTTTCTGGATCTATCTACCAATTTCCAAAAAACTACACTTAAACCGTTTGAAGCCCGTTTATAGAGATAACCTTGATTAAAGAAAAATTTCTATATTTGAAAATCCATAATGGAAAACTCTATTTGCGAAAGGTTAAAAGCATTTCATTTTAAAATTAATATTCAGTGCTTTTGTTGAAAGCACCACAGCACCACAAAGAATCGCATTCATCTCCATTTGCGAAGGTTTGGATAAGCTGAAAAACCAGAAATGCAAATTTATTATATCTTCATATTTTTCCTGTTCAAAGTTTTTTTTTCAAAACCGGCCTTTGTCCTGAAGCAAGGAATGTCTTCCTTATGGCAGCTTTATCTAGAAATTATTTTCTTCTAATAATTTTCCTATTAAAAAATAAACATCAATTAAATCATTTTAATAGAATAAATCTAATAAAAGTTTACTTATTTAAGTTATGTAAGAAAAAAATTCAAAATTAATTTGTTGTGATTTCACAAGAAACATATAGAAGAGAAAAAAAATTGAAAATGAAATCGATCGAATTTCATCACATACCTGATTATTGAATATTAATCAATATATATTTGAATATCAATCAATTTCAAATATAGAAAATCTACAAAAATTTTTTAAATTAATTTTCCCTTATATCATAAATTACTCAGATCCTAAAATGTAGAAGCATATATTTGTAATCCCTGTTTATTAGTTAGACAAACGACAAAATTTCATATATAACTTTTTAACTAAAAAATTAAATAAATTCTTAGTATAAAAATGTACGTTTTATAGGCATAGTTTATATATATATATATATATATATATATATATATATATATATATATATATATATATATATATATATATATATATAATTTTTCACATGAACCACGAAAGAATATAAACCTGATTTTCAAAATACTTCTTCTTTCTTTTTTCACAATATTGCTTTATTGATCAATATATATCTTTTTATATAGTTATAAAAAAAAAATCCCTCATTTTTACCGAAAAAGTTACTTCCAAGAAGCGATTTAAGAAATTTTTAATTTTTCATAATAATTTTTATTTGGATTTGTAGGTGTTTTTGCATAAATAGCGTTGTAGTATTTACTCATATTGCAAAAAATTTTATTATCTTTTGAGTTTTAAAGCACTAAATTAAGGACAATTAAAAGGGAATATATCAGTCATTTAAATAATGAAATAAGATGATCTTTCGATGCGATTTTATTAATAATTTCTGTAAGGTTATTCGGGCACCGTGGGGCCTTTTCTAACATAAATGGATCTTTAAAACTACTGGACCGATCTGAATGAAACTATGAACATCGATAGAGGAGGCGATAGGTTTTTAGAATTTTGTTTGGTGGAGTGTGTGACTGAATCACGGACGGCGCTACTGTGGGCCAAAATTGACCATATCGAGAGTTAAAAACATATCGGATCTTGTAATTTTTACAAATATGAAGCGCTTTTAATTATTTTTATATTTCTGAATTCTAGTAAACAAGGCAAAGAAAAAAGTAAAGTTTAAGGTCAAAATTTGTACTATTAAAAATTTGGATATTTCAGGAAAATTGCAATTTTTGAGACATAATTTTTATTTTAAAAGTTATAGGACAAAAATGAAAAAAGTAAAAGCACAATCTTTCAATATATTATGAATGTAAAATTAGTTAAAATCGCTTCATTTTTGTAAAACTTTCAAGCTCCGATATGTTTTCACTCTAGAGATAGTCAAATATGACTCACTGTAGCGCCGTCCATGCTCAGCTACACAATCTTGCACAAATTCTGAAAGCATAACTTCTCCTCTATTTATATCCTAACATCCATCGAGATCGGTCTAACAGTTTAAAATATATAGATTTATTTCCATTTATTTTGCAAAAGGACCCATTGTGTAATGCTAAAAACAATTAAAATACTGATTGTAAATATATAAATAATCTATGTATATTTTTATAATTAAATAAATTAAAGAATTTAAATGAACAATAATAAATTATTTATATATTTTTAGATATATTTTTATAATACTTAAAATTTGAAACACAAGATTTTTGTATACATTTTCTACAGTGCAAAGAGTTCCAAAAATAATTTTCTATGGGGAGCCCAATGTTGAAGCTAATTTTTGATCGATATTAGCAAAATTAGATATCATAATTTTTACTTAAATAGAAACTATAAAAATGTATTTCAAACAAATTCACTTGAGTTCTCCTGAGGAAGTCATGGGTCATATTTCATTAATATATCTTTCAAATTATGACCTATGATTTAATCAAGCAACGATTAGACGAACTGACGGATGTCATTATTTCGTGCCAAATTAAACATCTGCACTATCACAAAAGCCATAACATTTCGAATATTGCAATGATGTACGTTATAAAAAAAACAATATTTTTATACCCACTATTAAAAAAAATGGGGAGTATATTGAATTTGTCATTCTGTGGGTAACTAGCGCAAATAATCCTATTTCAGTGCAGATAAAAAGTAGGCGATTTTTACAATTAAAAACTCAAAAATGATTAAGAATCATTGATGATCTTTAATTCCGAGAACTAGTTGTATCAAAAAGGGTCTGTAGAATAGGAATGTCAACAATATGGGAAAAATCTAAGACTCGAGCAAATTCAAAACACAGAATTTGATCGATATATTTAGATCATTATATTTTAGGAGCAAGGTTCAGAGTAAAAAAGGAGGAAAAATTACTTAAAATTGTTATTAATCCGGGGCCTTTTATTATCATTAAATTAATTCAAAATTCGCTAGGAATATAAATTTCTACCAAAAATTTGAGAAGGCAATTGGTGGAAATATAATTTATTAAAAATACCATTTCGGAAAACCCGGTCTTATATTTCAGACCAGAAAATAGCTAACAGAAAGGATAAAATCATAATTTTAATAAAAATAACATACAACAAAATTATTTAGAAATAAAAAATAAATCTTTACTAACAAATTTTATATAAAACCCAATAAGCATTTTTGCTGTAATTTAAGATATGTAAGTGCCAAGCATTAAGGTAAACTTGTGTTACACTTTAAATCAGTAGTGTTCTCCAGTAAAAAGGAAATTAAAATTCAAGCCAAATTTATTTCTCTTAAAAACTTTTAATTTTTTCAATCACATTTCATGTTTAAATTATTTTTATACTTGAATTCATGTTGGATTCCAGCAAAATTTTCCAAGGCTTGAATTTTTTAAATTTGAATGCCTATTGGGAATAACCTTTTTTATTCATATTAAAATGTTTGGAAAAATTACGAAATATGGGTAAAATTTTTTTTTATTTGCTTTCGCTTTGTATGTATTATTAATTTTTATGAGGATAATTTTTTTAAGATTTGTGCTAGTCATCAACTTTTATCACCGTATAGCATACTATTCCCTGCATCGTAGGGTGTTAAAATTTGGCAAAGATATTCCAAATAATATCCCTTTTCATAATTTAAGGTACATTTAAATATACGATAAACTTAGGTTTTCTTCATACATAACATTAAGTAAAAAAATAACTATTTTATAGTGAACTGTAAAAGTTAAATTTGGACACAAAACTTTCCTAGGAATCCAAAAATTATAGATTAGAGAACATTTTATACCACCTTAAGCTTAATTGCCTAACGGTGATGGTAATATAACGACTACTACCATAACAGATTGCTAGGACGATATCTCAGCACTGGGGAAATCAAGACTAATCTTCTAAAGAAATTTTATCTTTTTAGACGATTTTTAACCGACTTATTGGAACTAAAAATTAGTGGCTTGATAAAATTTCTTGGTGATTTTCTGTTCCGGAAGAACTTTTTTTACACCAAAACTTTTAAAATTATTTTAAGTGCTGCCATTTAATTGAAAATATAATTACTTAATTATAGTGATAGATTTTTTTACGTTCCTATTCTATAGGTACATATATAGAACTAATTAATGACCATCAATGATTCTTATCTTTTTTCAGTTTGTTATTGTTAACATCGTATTTGTATAGGTTTACAACTCAAAGTATTCGCAATGATTTGGCACTAAAACTTTTATTGTTTTACATAAAATTTCATCAAAACCTTAAACAATTTAATGTAAATATACTTGACCCTATTTTTTGTCCGTAACTGTATGTCTGTCTGACTATCTGTCTGTCAGCTGAAAGCAGAATAGGGCTCGGGGCAGGTCACCTAGGGCCACAAATTTGTTTCAAATATTTGCTTACGTAAGGTTTGCTTGGTATTGAAAATGGGCAAAATTGGTCCATAAACAAAAAAGTTATTAGAAAAATACTAGGAAAACAGGGTATCAGCCGTGTCTCCAGATCATAAATTTCCAACGACATCTTTTAAACAGAAGCATCGGATTTTTATACAAATAGTTCGAGTATCGATATAAACTCGGAAAACAGAAACAGGCGTGATCCACGCACCTCCCATATAAGGTGAAATTTTAAATGACTTTGGCACAAAAAGATGCAGGTGGTGGGTAGAACTGATTTAGCCAAACCGAATATAACATTCTTACTTGATACCAGCGTTGCCAGGAGGTGGAAAAAAGAGGCTAAATTGGACTTTAAAAAAAGTCAGAAAAGGCTAACAATTTTTCTTATTTAAAAACTTATTTTCATTTATTTATTTATTTATTTTGTTCTCATTTATTTCTGATATTTATTTTAAAGATATTGCAATAAATTTATAAAAAAAAAACTTAGAACGGATGCTAACAAAATGATCCAATGAAAAATTTACCATTTATAATTCGTTTCCAAATTTTTGGATAATTTCTCGCTTTTATAATTTCACAAATTTTTTCTATTGTTTATGAAGTTTATTAAGAAATAGCAGGGTGCTACATTTTCAATCGGAAAAGTGTAAATTTCGAGATATTGCGAAAAAACTGTTTTTAGAGTAATTCCTGCACTAGAGATATCGTAGCTTCATAAATTCTAAGTCAATTTAAAATTTTTGAATTTATTTAGAAAGCAGAAGGACGTAGTCTTTTAACTATGTTAATATACGACGGCTTATAATTCCCGAGTTAACATAAGTTTGGTTTCCAATGTAGGTAGGTATTTTAAGTAATTTTTCTTCATAATTTATCGCATTCATAGAATTATATATTTAATAAACAATAAATATTACAAATTTTAATTTCGTTACTTTGAAGGTAAATAATTTGGAATTAAAATCAAATGTATGGATAACCAGGTGGAAACTTTCAAAATTCATAAAAAGCTATGATCGCAATATTCCATGACACATCGTCTGCAACAAAAATATATTAGCATTTTATAAAAATGTTGAAGTAATGGCGAATAATCATATTATAAAAATTTAATGTTTTCTTTTATTTCCTGCGATTTCAAAGATACCATAATTCATTCTATAATTTAATATGCAATAAATTAAATATGCAATTTTGAAGCTGTTCCATTATATTAGCAAAATCTTTATTATTTGATGGTAATAGAGCGTTATATAAATTATTTGTCACAAAAAAATCTTTATTTTTATATAACCAAATTAAATTTAAATTCCCCAAAATGTCCGATATAAACTTCCCGTTATTTAACAAAAAAAATCAAGGAGTTCCTGAGAATTTGTTCCTGAATCTGAACCCTATTGTACAACTATTTTATACTATATTTAAGGGGTTTATATATTTGTTATTATATGTAGTATATTGCATGTAATTTAACATTTTAGTAAATAAATGTTTTGTGACAATTAACTATTTGAAAAGTACATGAAAGTACTTAGCAAAAGTACATAGCAAAAAATATCATCAAAGTGGAAGTCTACTCTACTTTTAAACAGAAATATCAATATCAATATCAATATCAATATGTCATAGTACGTATTATAAATTTTGAAGCGATAGAAAAAGTATAAGTAACTTTTTAAGAAAAATTTAATTTTTATATCCTACATTAAAGACGCACACTGGTATCATTCGCAAATAAATTGTTAATAAATATATATCTCCTAAACACCTAAGGTTATTTGGGAAGGCTTTGTTATAATATGAGATCAGCTACTGAGTATTAAAGTTGATCATGAATCACTATATTTTACAAATAAAGAACGATTTTAGTTAATTCAATATCTGTCCGGCTGGCTGGCTGTCCGTGCAAACCTTGTGTGAGAAGTACAGGTCGGAATTTTAAATATATTTTGATGAAATTTGGTACAAGGTATTGCTTTGGCACGAAGCCTATTGAAATTGGTTTTAATCGGTCTATTATTTCACCTAGCCCCCATCATATGGGTTTTTCGATTATATATGAAATGCTTTAATAAAAATCGGTATAAAGCAATTTTGCGTAAGTATCAATCTTTATGTAAAATTTTACAAAGACCGCTGCATAATTGACTATAGCTCCCATATAAATCTCTCTCTGCCAAAGATCACTTTAACTTGCATAAATCACATACAAATATTAGTATCAAGTTAATATTCGACACAAATAAGTTTTATATGAGTTAAACACACTGCCAATTTTTATGAGTATCGGTCCATAATTAACGATAGCTCCACATAGGGCCCATTTTCGACAATTACCCTAAAGTGGATTCATTGTCATATAAATATGAGTATCACGGTAATATTTGGTATTAGTATGTTTCATTTTAGAATTAATACAAATAACGGTCCTCAATTGACCGAAGGTCTAATATATGACACCTCATCGAATTTTTGTGCACATTCACAATGGTGTAGAGTATCATATAGTCGGCCTTGGACAACCTTGCTTTTTCTTTTGCAAATAACTTTGGTAATTAAAAGGCCTTGTATTTTTTTCTACACATAAAATTTATAGTAATGTTGGTGCATTACCAATGCTGGATGGTTGAAAGTGTTGATTTTTTTATTTTTTATTTATTTATTTTTATTTTTTTGTAAGGTTTCAAGTTTGCTGGTCTTTAAAAAAGACATTTTTTAATTAGGTATATTGGGATTCATGCTCAGCTAAAAATATAGATATAGGAGCATTTTTTTATGAAAATAATCAAAACTAAAATAACTAAAATTAATTTGCAAAATAAACATAATAAAGTTAGTAATATACAAAGCAAATTTAATTTTTGCAAATATTTTGCTTTTGTAGAAACATTAAATTGTGTGTAATATGGTATTATTAAATTAGTTATCCCAGCGACATTTTCGATGAAAACAATCTAATAATTCATAAAAAACAAACTGAAATCCCAAAAATTTTGTTTTTTTCGAATTTTATTCATAATCTCTACATTTATTTTACGTCAGGTGGAAAAGTTTCTGAAACCACATTTCATTTGTTAATCTCAGCTTAGAGATTTTAGAACTTATAGGCTAAGCTATATAAATCAGGTCAAATTCTGAAGGGTCTAGACTAACTTCCTAAAGATATATTTTATAAATGATCTTAGAGACCTTTTTTTTTGGGAGAGAACTACAGATACATTGTAGTTAGATATATTGCAAAAACTGGATCAAAGTTTTGCGATATTGAATTTTCAGCTTTACTCGCAGATTGCTGTCTTATTATAAAATATAAAAAATATATTTTTTAAGAAAATAATAGATCTCTGAAATTGGATTAGGAAAAAACAACTAAGTATTTTAAAAATTTCCATGTCAGAGGTGTCCTCATTTGAAAGTCGATAGCTCTGCTCTTCGGCTGTGACTGTGTAAATCTTTATATAAACCGGGACAGTTAATTAAATATTAAAGATTTATTCCCAAGATATTCCGATATTTCCTCACTGTGCAATATATAATAACAATTCGATGAAAAAACGCCGATTTTCTTTCGTTTATTATAAACTTTTGCACGCAAATTGTCCACGGATATTTATATCGATTTCAGTTTCTCAAAAACTAAAAAAAAAAAAACAACCAAAAGCATATAACTTTAAATATCAGTTTTTTTGGGAATTATATTTTAAAATTTGCTTATGTCGAACATTTAAAAAATAAAAACAATTTTTTTAAAATGCATTTTAATGCAATTACATTTTATAAATGCATTTTTCGTTAAATATGCTATTTAAAATCTTCGATTTTTTAACATATGTGGAATGTTTGGAGTCTTTGCATTAAAATAAGAATCCAAAATTTTTTGCACACATCTACTATTTTACTGTTAATATTTTTAAAATATGCATAGGTTTAAATATTTTATTTAAAAAAAATTATTGGGTTACTTTTTAAAACTTTATTAAAAGTAGTAAAATTTTATATACTAGACTAATTAGTATTTTAATTTATAGTAATCAAAACAATTTCAAATACACTTAAAGAAAATTAAAAAAATTAATGAATTTTCAATTGTAAAAATGCATCTATGAACTGCATTTATATTTTGCAAGTATCCAAAATTTACTTTTTGATATGATCTATCAGCATATCCAAAATATATTATATACTCAAAACGAAAACAATGGCCATTTATATGCTTTTAAAAAAATTAAATTTCATTAAGATACATTTTTAAAAAATCTTTCTTATTTTGATAATATTAGTATTAAGACCGACTTATGTAAAATTCAAACGCCGTTAAAATTACTAACATTCATAAAACCGTCCTATAGATATTGATATTTAAAGCTTAACCTGTTTTAATTTTTTAGGAAAATAAAATGCGATATAAAATCGCGAGTTTTCGCATTTTCACGAAACTGAAAACTGATATCGATAAATGGTTTAATGGAAATTGAAAAACACTTGTTAAAAAAATGCCCTATTCTGGGCGTTCTTTCACGAAATTGTCGATATATATATATATATATATATATATATATATATATATATATATATATATATATATATATATATATATATATATATATAGGTAGTAATTTCATTACTCTAGGTCAACTTGTTCTATTTGAAAAGAAATAGATTTATAAGAGGATATTTTTTTAAAAAATACATACAAAAAAAAAAAAAAAAAAAAATACCATGAAGTGTACACAGAATTTGACATTACGGAATATGGCACTGTAACTTTGTATACATTTTTTATATGACTTGACAATTTTTACCGTCAATATTCCATACTACATACGTACATTATGGTGGTCTCGTTTGTACGCAGATAAAATAAGATATCGGTGTTCCCAGCTTAAATGAAAGTTTACTTCATTCTAAGATACCGTTTCTAAAAATGTTCATCCTGACATTATCTTTTCGTGAACTGAATCAAATTGAAAAAGCTTTTTTATGGATTTTTTTTTTTCATATTTCTAAAGGTAGATTACAAAAAAATTTGCATTGCTAGAAATACCTTTGGGATGCGCTTTTAATCATGTAACAAAATGAGTCCGAAATTTTTTAATTTTTCACCAAAAAATTTAATTTTGAATTTTTTACAAATAAATAATTCAAAATTAAGACCAAAATAATACAATGTTATCCTCAAGCAGTTATATCAAAATGGTTTTTTCCGTTTTTTAAATTCAAATTTATTCGATCACTCTCTGTATGTTACTTATTAATAATAATTTTAAGTATTTCACTTAAACATAATTTATTTCGTTGTTTGTCAGTAGAAGCATAAATTATTATATACCATTTAATTCTTTCTTGTATAGAAAAATGCTTAATTCTTTCTTGTATAGAAAAATCTGTATATGAAGGAAAATTCCTAATAAAATTCAAACAAGTTCGAATTAAAAAAAAAAAATTAAAAAACAAACTGCTGGAGGATATTATTGTATTTTGTCTTATTTTTTGAAATATTTATGTGTAAATATTTCAAGTATAAAAATTTTTGGTGAAAAATTGAAAAATTTGGGACTTATTTATAACTGGTTACATATTTTTGCTAGTCATTAAATTCACGTCTCAAAGGTATTTATTACGATATCAGATATTTGTTTGAGCTGGGAGCATTGACACTTTTTATATTGGAGGCATCCTAATGTCCGTGGGTCATCCAAACATACATATGGGATAAATTGGCTCAAAAAATTTCCATTAAAATACATTTAATTGTTTAAGTGTTATGCCTACTTTTTATACAATTCACCAAATAAGTAAATAAATAAATATTTATTTTTCCGTATTTTTTATTTGCCATAACACTTTCAATGGCTTAATTGCTCAACGATTTCATAATGAATGAAAAATAAAAAAAAAAATAAAAAATTCTTGTACAACGCAGTTGGATCTGAAAAACTCAAAAACCATTTTATACGAATATTAAATGGGAATTGATAATAGAAATTTGCACACACACCACTAAAACAACAAACATTTCAAGTATTTACACATACACAAAAATTCCCACATATACATACAAGAACAAGATAAAGGTTAAATCGTAGTATAATGGTAGGAAATTGTTGTTAGCCATGTTATATTCGTATATTGGTGGAAATATTTTGCTCAAAGAACTGATTTCTATTTGTAATTTATAGTGCGGTGAACTTTGTGTGTATGTGTGAGCGTGAGGCAATTGGTCATTAATTAATGTGAATCATAAAAGGAAACGCACTACAATAGTTATAGCCAAAATTAATACTTTAGTAATTTTAATGAGTAGTTGTTTTAAGCTTGAAAAAGGAATATTAAGGATAATAGATTTAAGTCATTTGGAAGTTATTTTAAACATTTTATTATTTTCCAATAAGCAAAAAGATTGTTATATTATAAAATATTCTATTTAAAAGTAAGTAATTGAGAATTACGTTTATATTTCTTTTTTTTTAATAATGGGATACAATATTTTAATAGTTTCGTCTTTAGATAATCTGTAATTCCACATTTATTTTAAACATAGTGGATAGATTTTATATTAAAATAATATAAAAAGTGCTATACTTGGTTGTGATTAATTAGAAATATCCTTTATTCCCTGTAATTAAAAATTTTAAAAATATGTTGGTAAAATTTGATTTTTAAGGAAAATTTTTACTATAAATAAATTTTAAAATTTTTCAGAGTTTTATTTACTAAATTTATATGACAAACCTTTCTACAAGGCTTAATTATCTGTAATTCAGTAGAGCTATTCTAATAAAATTTAATTTAAAGTCAGAATAAAAATTTTATTTTCAAGATTTGGATAAAATTGAAATCACAATTCCTAAAAAATTCCTAAAAAGTTAAGAAACTACACACCTTTTTTTTCTTTTTTGGTATACAAGATTTTTCAAATATAAGCACCTTATTAACAGTCTAATAAAAATGTAGGTAGAAACCTTTAACGATTGTAACTAAACCAATACTGAAATTGTAGTCAGTAAATATTTAAATACTTTTCAAATATTTTTTGCGATTTGTTTTTTTTCTATTTCAATTCTGCAATTTTTTTCCATTTTGGTAATTTTTTTTTCGTCTTGGCTATTTGTTTTTTTCTTTTAGGTGATTTTTTCATTTTGGCGATTTTTATTTTATTTTTGTCAAGTTTCTTATATAAAGTATTTCATTTGTTCGCTTTAGCGATTTTTTTTTATATTCTGTCGTGTTTTTTTTTTCATTTTGAGGATTTTTCGTTTTTGAGACTGTTTTATTATCTCCTATTTTGTCGCGTTTTTTGTTTTTGAAACGTTTTTACTTTAGCTCTTTTTTTTTTATAGTAATGTTTTACATTACTATCAATATAAATCAGAAAATAACTTTTATATTTCTTCCTAAAAAAGTAAGATGAAAGTCATAACAGTTACGGTCCCTAATTTTAAATATCCAAATAAAAGAACAGTAAAACTTATTTATATTGATAATGCAAGTAAAATAATTAATTTTACATAAAAATATGTATTTGCTAAAAAAAAAAATGATATAAAAACAAAACACTTCTACAAGCAACATAAATTGATTATCTTTTTTTCTACCTTGTTTCTCATAATAAATAAAACACAGAAAAAAATAAATGCAATTAAAAATATAATATATTTTTAATTGCATTTATTTTTCTATTTCGAGACACCCTTTTTTTGAGGCTTAAAATATATATGCGAGTTTTTTTATATGCATTAGTAGCAATTTTAGCCATTTGTTTGTTATTGAACGGATGTATAGTGCGAGCGTAAGAGGGGTAAAGAATATTTTCTTAGTGTTAAAGATGAAATAATCAACTTATATGTGCCGTTTTTTACCAGTTGTGGTGGATGGTATAAAAATTGTAATCTGAAATGAAATTTTTAGGTATTGAGGTATTACATAAGTTGGTTAGGCGGTTGCTTTAAACAAACATTGGTGGAAACGATGACTTTGATGTGCTGAATATGAATCTGTTTTTAGTTTAGATTCTGTCACGTACAGATTCTTTTTATATGCACGGTAATATGACCTTATTAATAAGGTAGTCGCTTTAGTATACATCGAGAATGGTTTAGATAAATAAATCCCCTAAAGATGCTTCTTAAAATTATCTTCAAGTTATGTTAGTATCATTACTCGCTCAATAGTTTCGGATTTGTTCAGAAATTAGTTGTGAAAAAACAGCTTATCATGTTAAATTGGAAAAATTTGATTTCTTAATACTTCTTAAAAATTGAACAAGAAAAAAATTTAAATTTTCAGTCTTTTATTACTAAGGTATTATAAATAAAATAAACTATATTTCACGAAATTTTATGATAAAATATTGATTTTATTCATAATTATCTAAAACCGAATTTATGTGTCTCATATTTCTAAAGTTTGTTTTAAAAACGGGAAAACTGTTGATGCATTTTGGTATGTCCAACAAAATAACTAAGAGAGTCGAAATTTTGGATCATTCACCTAAAATCTTAAGGAAATACAGCCACTTCGACTTAAAAAATATAAAAAGATTGAGTTCAAACTTTCAAGAATTTTTTTGATTTATTTCAATTTTACAGATTCAAGCTTAAAATAGAAATTTTGTAGTTTTTTTTTATAGAAAATTTGTGCACATAAGTGAAATTAAATTTAGAGACAATAATTTAAAGGACAAAGTGATTCTCTGTAGGAAACCAGGCATTGAATACCATCATCACAAACTTCCATATAATTGGTCTAAATGGTTGTAAAATGTATGTTTTTCACTAATGGTAAATACTGTTATACAGAAATTGCCCAAAATATTGATTAAACGGAATTTTTTAATAAATGACACCTCCGAGTTAGAATGGCGTTAAAAATTTTAAAATGCAAAAACTTTATGCACTTTTTTTAAATGTTCACCAAGTTTCATATTTTTTAAGATAAAATGTAACTCTGGATTATCTATGAGTGCCGGAAAAGAATCATGGTTAAAATTGATAACGTGAAAAAAATTTAAGAAGTATTATTTATACCGGCTACGGCGGCATTCTTCTCCAAACACACTTCGTTTTCTGACAACCGCAGCGAAATAGAAATTACATTAATATTAACGTCATATGAAAGCGTTTTATTTGCTTAATACTACAGGCGTTAAAATATTTTAAGAACTTATAATTGTACAAATCAAAACTATGTTCTTCACATCAAAAAGCACATATTTCGCATTATAGTTTGAATTTTAAAATAATAAAAACTACTTTCGATGTAAAACTTATTACTAAATAAACTACGTTTTTAAAATTTTATGAAAATTCACTTTAAAAAAAATCCGCTTTTTGTAAGGAATGTTATTATAAATAGTAAGGTTTAAGCGACTAAATCTTTTAAACAGGTACTGATTGATATTTAATTATGTTTTCAGCAAATTATTCCAAAATATGTTTATTATTACTTACAATTTTAAGAGATTTTTACTAATAAACATTTTTTTTTATTTACAAAAAAAAAATAAAATTAAAAATTTTTCTTTTCAGTATATAGCGAAAAATATTAAGGATGTTATAATAGTTTGGGCATGTGCTGATAGCTCTTTAGAAGTTCTGTAAAATTGCGTTACATCGGTTGCTATAAAACAATACCTCTATATAAAAGATTTTTGTATGAGTATCCTACACCATCATAAGTGGTTTGTTTATTATGTGTTTGTGCTGATGTTTGTAACGCTTAAAAATAGTTATCCTACACCCACCTTGAACTATACCAATCGACTTAGAATCGCTTTCCAAATCGATCTAACGTTGTTGGTCTGGCTGGCTGGACGGCTGACTGGCTGTCCACGTAAACTTTTGCACAAAGTAAGGTCGCAATTTTAAAGATAATTCAATGAAATTTGGCACACGCGACTTTCATGATATAAGGACGAATCCTAATAGCCCCCATACAAATGTCCCCCCGGGATAGAGTTTAACCATAGCTTCCATATAAACCCTTCTTCCCACAGTCATCTTAACATGCATAAATCCCAAAATAATGTTAGTATCAAGTTAATATTCGACACAAATAGGTTTTATGTAAATGGAAATAACACTGAGAATTGGTCCCTAATTTAACATAACTTCCATATAAACCCACTTCCAGGAATCACCCTAAAGTACAGAAAATCATTTAGATGTTAGTATCAATACATTATTCTCTATTTCCATATTTTATTTTACATTTAGTAAAATTGGCCATAGATGTCACCTTCCCGAATTTTTATGCTCGTACAGAATGGTGTATGGTAACATATAGTCGGCCTTGAGCGACTATGTCTTTCTTTTTCGTTTTTTTAAGTTCGTACTTTAATCCTTAAAAAATTTTACGCACATTGATAAAATTGATTAACGCCTGCATAAATATTGCTTAATAAAAGAAATCGACGTTCGTGTCAGAACAAACAAAATTTTGAAAATATTTTTATTAAAATTCTTCAAAATTTTTGAAATTCCTCATATAAATAATCTTTATATTTACAGGGAAAATAAATTGTGTTTTTTTTAGTGGGCAGAAACTTATGTAGTCCAGATACTTTCTGCAATGTTTTGGTGGGCCAAAGCTTCTGAAGTCCGAATGCTTTACATTCACAATTGCTTCGCAACACTACTTATTATTTGCTTGTTGTTAAACAACTCCGTACTGAATTTTATTTTATGTTCACTTTAATAATAATACATTTTCTTTTATCTCTTTTTTATTAAATATATTTTCCAAAAACAAGTATACTTGTTTCTTAACAGAGTTCTTCAAAATTTATAAAATAAAATGAAAATGCGTTATATTCACTATGGATTTTGAATAGTTTGACGAGATTGTAGTGTTGCCGTGAGTTCGCGCAACTCTTTATATACACTCCGCATAATTGACATTGCATATGAAAGGTATTATATAATCGGTGTATATGTAGTGTAAATTTTAGTATAAAGATAATATTTGAAGTTATATCGGTCCACAATTAACCACAGATTCCATATAAGATTCCCTCCGAAAATCTCTTTTACACATAAGTATAGATACATGTTGTTTTTCTTGACCGAGTATAGCTTTCTTACGTGTTTTAAATTAATATAGATAAATGTTTGTGAAAGTTTTTTATTTCCAGTATGAGAATATATGTGTGTATTCTGGAATCATCAGTATTATTATACATTTCTTATATGTTATCGATTTCTTAAAAAAAAAAAAACGACGTCATTACATTTCCTTATATTTTCATAAACAAGTCCATAAAATACAAAATAATTTTTGTCTAAGACAAAAAACTTAGTGGGTAAAAAATCGATATTTTGTACAGTACTTTGTAATCTTAATGCGTAAATCAAAGTAAGAGCTTCATTAAATATCCAACAAGCAAACTAACAGCGCAAATAAAACTGCATACAGATTTATTTAACTTTGCTATGTTGTCATTCAATAAACAAAAACAACGGAGAACCCCCCACATTTAACATATAAATATTGACAATTTTTTTTTTGACCGCTGCTAAGTTGAAATAACAAAAAAATCGTAATAGGAATAAGAAACCATAGTGAAATTGTAATCTCATGACTGGCATCAACATCAACAACTTACTTCTGCTAATGATATTTTAGTTGTGACATATAATTTTGTTAGTGTATTAGTGGTGGTAATGCGAGGGTTGTCAGCCAGCTGCTACTTAAATTAAATGCTTAAAATATTTTTTAAGAATAAAATTAATTAAAAAAAATTTTATCAAAAACTATTTATTCTTTAGATCACTTTACGTTCTCTAATTTATACCTTACACCACAATACTGATGTTTAGAACGTCCAAAAATGTTGCTGCAACACCAATCTAAAATCGTGCAAGTGACTAGCTGAGTCAATTTAAAGATCTCACCATATGTCTGTTCCTCCATATAAAACTTGTGATTAATCTAAAACTTACAATCGGACACATGCCAACAACAAATCGAAAAAAGTGAAAAATAGACTATTATATCACCTAACCCCAATATAAGCATTTTCCCAAAATAGGATATTAACACTCATAAACAAATCGAAAAAAGTGAAAAATAGACTATTATATCACCTAACCCCAATATAAGCATATTTAAAACATAGCAAAAGTATGTTTCTATAACTAACCATAGTGTTACCGTTTGGCTATTTTAGTTGCCACTTGCCTCTTTTTCAACCACTTGGCCATTTTATTGGCCTCTTTTTTAAAATGGAACTAAATGGCGGCTTTTTAAGACTATGTGCTAAATGACTACAAACTAAATTGTTTGCAAGATCTCGACCCATTACGTATTAATTTTTGTGAAGAAATTTTGAGATTGCTTCGTAGTATATTAATGTAAAAAATGAACTGAAACTGTTGAAAACTAAAGCTAATGATCGGGGCAATTTTTTCAAGTTTATAGCTTGTAAAGTAAGCTTTTGCATATTTCACAAGTATTTTACAAAATGTTCAAATTTTTATATAAATTTTTTTTGTATAAATTTGCATATAATTAAAATCAATTTTATTTTATTTATTTTTTTATAAATTTTTGGGTTTTGTTTAACTTATCTGTACAAATTATTTTGTAAATTCTTTGATGACTTCGTACCTAATTATAAAGAAAAAAATTCATATATATCAAATATGATAATCAAATTTTATTTACATAAGTTTTTAATATTTTTAAATTTTTTATCAGAATTTTAAGGTTAGAAAAATACATATTTATATCAGAAAACGCAAAATTTGTCTGCTTTTCTATGTATATTTTTCTGCTTGTTATCCCATTTTTTCGTGATTTTGCAAGCGCATATATTTTCGAACATATTTAAACTGGTCCTGCTAATCATGAAGTTTATGAACAACTATTTAAAAAATGAAATGCCGAATTTTTTTGGGCCGGATTGGGAAAATTATAAAATTAATTTGATTAATTTGGTACTGATATCTTAATTTTTACTTTGCATCTTAGCAGTGTCTCGTCGGAAGGGCTTCTACATTATTTCTAATGAAAACTAAACTATCCAAAAGACTTAAGGATAACACTTGTGAATCCATGTTTTCAGTTCTAAATTTGTTTGACGGGCCTTTGTAAAACTGGAGTGCGGGTGAAAACCTCCTTCAAAATTTAATTAATAAAAATAGTACTTCATGTTAACTACTTATTATGGAATAGTCTTTATTTTTGTAATAATAAAAATTATTATAAAAAGTCGCCTTATTGGCGACTTTTTTCTTTTGAAATTCCTTTTTCTTACACTTATTAAAAATTCTTAAGAGCAACGCTGCTTCCATACAAGACCATTTCGAAATAATCAAGTATCACTTTAACGCCTATGTAAAATGCTGTAGGGTATTATAGGGTCAGGCTATGTTTATTTTTTTTTTTTTTTTTTGTGGTGGTTATATCACGACAAACGATTTCAATGATAATGTGATGAAAGTTGTAATTTACAGAAAAAGTCACAAGTAAACACAAACAAATATATAGCTAAAAACTACTACAAATTTGGAATGGTAAAAAGTAAATTTTCCTTAACTGAAAGTAAATGACAATAATGTCATAATAAAAACAAAATACTTTAAATTAAACATAGAAACAAAGCAAAAACTAAGGAATACTCCTTGAATTGTACTTATGTAAAGGAAATACAAAGAAGCTAAACATAAGCTAAATAAATAAATGAAAAAGAAGTGTAAGAATTTAAAAATAGCGCTGCAATATGAAGTTAATGCTAAAATATATTATAATCTTTATTTTCTTCGCTATAACAAAAATTTGGATGTATTAAGTTTGTTTGATGATATATAAAGGCTTTTGCTTAAAGACTAAGATATATTTAGATAATATTAGAATTTCATTAGAAACATAGTTTATATGGAAGGAGATTTAATTATGGTGAATTACTAAATTTATAAAAATTTATTAAAATCATTTCTAAAAAATGTTGCAAATGTGTGATCCTTATAAATATTATAACATTATTTTTTTGTGTATTAATCACGACTAAATGGTTAACCGAATTTAACGAAATTTGGCACGTAGGTAGTATCATTTCCGGAAGTGGTAATAGATTTTGTTACAACTACTTTAAATAAAAATATTTTTGAAATTTGGCACTTTATTAATGAAACTATTTATATGAAATTTGACATACAGACAGTGCTTGCTGGAGAATTTTATGGGTTACATTAGATCTTGATCGGATGTCACGTCCAAATTTTGCGCCCACTTTTTTTAAACTCTTAAACGGCTAAACCGATTTTTTTTAATGTCCACAGCATTATCTTGAGTGCCTAAATTCAAATATAATATTTTCTTTTTGAATTGGAGCAGAGGGAGTGATATCCCCCATATAAAGCAAATATTCATTATGGTTTATCTAAGGAACTGTTATAGTTATCCTTCTAAAATTATTTTTTACTAACATAAAAATATTTTTTGTGTATTCATTTGATATTGACTTAAAAGTTTTAAAAAATCCTAAAGAGAAAGATTAAAAGTAGTAATGAAATCTCTTATTCCGCTTCAGTTAAAACGAAGGATAAATCTTGATTTAATCAAACGTGAAAAAAATGCTGTCAGATCTAAAATGGGAGCATTCAAAATCTGGCAAAATTACCCAAAATCCAGATACTGATTTGCTGGGAATTTTTTTTAACAAAAATTAGTTTTTTTTTTTAAACAATACTAAAAAATCAAAGACTACCAAAAACGTAATTTTTTTATTTTTTTTTTTTTACAAAGCTGTATATGTTACAATTAAAACGAATCCTATTTTGGAAACATAAATGTTGACTTTATTTATCATTAAATGATGAAATATGATATTTTTGCAATTCCCCGTTTATATGTTTTATTTTTATTTTATCATTATTTTTAGCAGTTAGCTCTTATTAAACGCACAATTTTAATACCCACATTGATTATGGTTATATAAAATTTTAAATTAAATTACCTTTCTGATAAACCGCAAAATTTTATTAATATTGAAATAGAAATTTAGCAGACACTACCAACTCATACCTTAAAGCAAGAAAAAATATAAGAGTTTAAATTTTCATTAAAAATTACAAAAAATATTGTGAAAAACCTTAAAAAATGTGATATTTTGTGTAATATAAAAATATTTACGTCAATCCTTTTTTATATAACAATAAATGCAGCTTCGTAACATCTTCTAAATAATACCATTTTTAGGCATTATTGTGGGATGAAAATCAAAAATTAAAAAAAGAAATAAAAAAAAAAACGGTCCAGAATCAGATATACTGTGACATACTAAGTTAACAGAAACACTTTTCCCAGTGAGTCGCCTTAAGTTCTAACAGAGGAGAAATAAGATGCTTCCAAGTTATTTTAACATATTTTTCTAATCTGCATAATAGTTTTGAAGTAATTCAAAAATAGTCGTAAATTAAAAATAAAATAAAAATTTTTCATGAAAAATAAGAAAATTTTTAAGACAGCAAAAAATTCACCCACCTCCCATATATCCTAAATTATAAAAATTGTACAATTTATTGGCTATACATTTAGGAAAGGAAGGAATAAATTTCTATGAAAATTGGCTCAAGGCCACTCTCATACATCCTAAATTGTAGAAAGTGTAATTCGAATTGAATAATATTTGGTATGATTTATTTTTAATAAAAAGTTAAATGTTTCGTGAAATATTATAATATCTTTTCAAAGGACATGGTGCTATATACTAAATTTTTAACTTTATTTAAAAAAAGGAATATATTATTTAATATCGTAAATTAAAAGTATTTTTAGCTATAGATGAATGGTAGAGATGTATTAAAATTCTCACAAGAACAATATAACAAATAAAATTTAAATTATTTATTAAATATGTTACTTTCGCCAGAATATTAAATATTTTCTAAAATGTTGTAAAATTTAATGGACCTGTAAAAAAAGGCACAATGAAAAACAACATATATCTGAATGGCGTTCAATATTGTAAAACGTTTTCTATACAGCCCATATTAAATTATATGTATTTTCTATGCCAACTTTTGTACTATATCAATTTAAAAAGAGTCATTTTTAATGATTTTGTAATAAATATTTAAAGATTTTGAATTTATATATTAAAAATATTAAATTTGCAGTGTATTTCAGATAATTAATTTAAAGGAATTCATTCTTAAGATACTTTAGTATATCTTTACAAAACAGTCAATAACAATCGCGATTTTAATAGAAAAATTGGCAAAGAAAATACCAATGAAAATCAAAATATCAAATTTTTAGTTTCACCAAATCCTGTAGTGACTATTCACCATAACATATCAAATCAACAGTGTTAATAGCTTTTACTAAACCAGTTACGAAATTAAAAGATAATTGCGAATAATGTTCTTTAACTGTTAAATCTTTCAGGAAACTAACACATTAGTAAATTTTTTTAATACATATACACGCTTATTTTTACAGAAATAAATTGCATAAATATAATAGTGAGTTATCCTTGAATAAATTAAACTTCATAAAAATATTACGACATAAAATTCCGAATAAATCATAGAACGATATAATAACAGAAGTGAAAACATATAAGCCGCCGATTATAATATCATATTGTATTGCAAAAATAGTACCATTTTTATAAATATTTTGAAAAACTTCAAGATAGAAATATAAAAATTAAATTATTTAAAAAAAAAACATGCTGAGAATGAAAAAAATCATTTGTTGGCAGCATTTTATTACTAAAACCAAGCTTTTATGTACTTAATTGAAAAATATATATCCATAAGCAAAATTCATATAAGATGATTTTTATATATTTTATATTTATTTAGGACTTTTTTCTTATTTTAGCTGATTATTTTATTTATTATATTTAGTATATTTAAATGTAAAAACATAATTTTTGGTATTAAATAGCATTCAGAACAAAATGTCCACATTGGCGATTTTTATCATTATTTTTGGAAATTACGATACCAAAAAACGATATCATAATTTTATGGGAAAACCGTATCATACAGAATGGTACACGTTAGTCCATAAAAACTATCGTTTTAAATTCGAAAACAATTATCAGTAGTGATAATTTATATCACCTAGGTGATATCTTTTTATTAGGGTTAAAGAAAATAAAATAATAATAATCTAATACAAAATAATAATTTATTAATCTAATACAAAAAACTTAAAAACCTTTTATAAATTTTGTTATTGTACCGGCCTTCTTTCTATTTTTTTTTTATTTTAAATAAACGGGTTCCAGATTTGAACCCACAAGACTCGAAACTAATAGAGTGTAAAATTTTGGCACTAACGTTTTCATTTTACTCTCATGATTGTTGTTCAAAGTTCAAAAATTTAGAAAAATGACTAAATGTTACTAAACTTTTACCCATTCTTCTACACTTTTTGCTCACGAAATTATTATTTTTTATCTCATTCGATCTTATACAAACTAACTGCACTTTTGGAATAAATTCTGCATCATCTTTGTTATTGTGCAGATTTTCAACTGGTAAATACAGGGTCGATGAGGTTTGATGACATTTTTTAATTTTTTAAATTATTTTGTCCTTTTGGCGCGATCTATGCGTCCCTCAGCGGAATACAAATATTGAAATAAAGACTAATACTTGCTGTAATTGTAGCCATTCTGCTCTGTATCTCGTCGATGTGCCCGAAATAGTCAACGTGGTAGATAGTCTCAAAATTTGAAAAACAGGAGCAAAAATTTTTAGAAAAGTTTTTTTTGCGAGGCACATTCACAGTTTCATATAGAACTGCACGGATTCCTGCGTGAATATCGTTTTCTGTTATTTTACATAATAAAATCGAGGGAGCGTTAAAAATAAATTTAATACAAAAAATATAAGTTGACTTTTTGAAAATTATGCAAAATTGCACTTCTTTTGTATTTTTATATAGCAAATTGCAATTTGTACAAATCTTGGTTATATAAATATAATAACAGTGATAAATGTAATAGATCGGGTCCATAAATTTAAATCAGACAGTTTATTGACAGTTGAAAACATTACACTTTTGTCAAAACTGATTTTGCTAATATACATCTCATGGACAGCACAAAGTTGCATATTTAGGTGGTATTTGTAATGCCTAACGGAGATGGAACAAAAAATTTTACTTGGATTAAAAAAGGATCACAATTTTAAATAGCATTTCCTTGTAATAAAATCTAATAAAATATATTTTTGTGTAAAATAATATATAATTTAGATTCGATCCGAATTTTTCGCAAAATTTTTAAGAATGTTGATTTCTATAATATATTTTTTTAATTTTACTAGGAAACCATAACTATTACCATCAAACAATGAAAATATCGTAAATTTTATTTGGGTAATTCAGTAGGTTTTGATATTGCGCATAATTTTTACTAAAATTATACGTAAGATTCTAATTTGTACAAATGTTTATACGTTAAAATTAAAACCTCTATTACTTTCGCGCCCCCAACATGAATAAATTAACGCGAACTGATTTTGTATGCATTCAAGTTACTTTATATTTATACAAATGGATTTTGATGTGCCATCCAATTATTATCATTTTTTTTTTTTGTTTTTTTTTTTTTTTTTGGAAGTGCTAAAATCAAAAATTTTATATAATGGATCATGTGAAAAACTGGAAAAGTATTTCTTTGGTATATTTATTTTTTACTTACTACTAAAATTTTAGTTTGTCTCGAATTTGAATTGGACCAGTCTTTTGCTAAAGGTACTTCAAATATGATTAATATTTTTAAACAATTACTGCATAGTAATTTTAACTATATTTTGTATTTACGATTCTTCCCGATTTTTAAGCAGCTGTACAAAAAAAAAAGTTTTAAAGTTTTAAATGTTAAAAATACGAGCATAGTTTCACATTTTTAATTTAACATGTTACATGTAATTTGACCCATAATATCTCAAATACTAATTAAGATATTGCGGATTTCACTTATATGTTCTTTAGTAATAATGTAAAAAGATAATAAAATTCGGACCTCGAATCTAACCTTTTTTGGACAAGCTCATGACAGAATGCGTCGAATCTTAAAGCACTTTCTGCTGTAAAGAGCATATGCTTCATATTTTAATAAGAAATATATCATATGCATACGGGGCCATATTTGTTGTGTGCTAACACTTGTGTTTAAGCTTATTCTTATAAGTATGAAAATATCTCAATTATTTTCAGTTTTTGGCGAAATTGTCTTGAGTTTTTCTTTTAATTAGATTTTCGTTAATTTATTTATTTAAAAGCTCATATTTGCTGTAGCATACCTAAATCAAACATAACTAAACAAACAATATTCAAAAATATTATAGTTATAGTAAAACGTTTATTACGATAAGCTTCTGCCAAATGTTAAAACAATATTCTGTATATTATATATATTCAAACAAGCATAAATACACATATACCGTACGCAATTTGTCGTATGTATTTATGTGTATGAATGAAAAAAAAAAAAAATTAAAGATATAAATTACGAAATGAAAAAAATAAAAAATAAATAAATAAAAATAAAACTAAAAATGAATAAATATTTTCTTCTTATATTTAGTTCTAACAACAAACACATTGCATTTGTTTTTCAATATACATATAATAATTGACTACATAAACTTATATACAAATAATGCAAAAATTATCATAACAATAAAAAGGAAGCATATATACAAATCAATAAATAAACTTTCTAAATGAAAAAGGAGATTGCCTTTATTATCGTTATATATATTCTTAAACTTATTGGTATACAGTGAAAAAGCAAAAATTGCCAAATTAATGTTCTTTAATGATGTTGTATTGTTTTGTATTTATTAGTGATTTTCTATTTGGATCCTACCATCATTGTTTAGCTCTTGTTTTTATCATTATTATTTGCTGGCTTAAGATTTATGTCTATTCATGGTGTAATATAATGGTCATTAGACAACATGAAATTACGATAAGACAAATAAATACATAGAATTATTGTTAATGTTTCTGTTTTGTGGATTTTTCTTTCATTATATTTTTCTTGCTCGTGATAATTTAAATGAAATTTGAATGCAATAAACAAATAAAATTTTAATGATAACACTTCCTTATATTTGTTTATAAGAAAACTATAATAAAGTACAATTTTCTTTATCCATTTTAAACAATTGTAATAAATTTTGTCTTTATTATATTATATATAATTTAAGAAAAGTATAATTATATAAAGAAAATGAAATTTAGGTACCAGAACAAAAAATTGTATGCTTACATTTCAGAAACCGAATTTAAACCTCAAATATTTTTTTAATTTAGGTTTTTCAAGTTAACTTTTAATGCAATTATGTTAACAACACCACGTGGGGTAAAACAATAAAAACTCAAGATCTAAATTAGTTCCATGTGGTACTGGCAAGTACTCAATGATAAAAAATCAAAAAAAAAAAAATATTTGAAAATAACAAGTTTTTTCCTTTCTTTTGATTTGTTCACGTATTTTAGCATATGCGTCCAATTCCTCTAATGTAAGTTACAAACACTTGTGGAAATGGACAAGATTGTGTTCAATCAGTCTGTAGTTGATCAGTGTAAAATTAAATCAAAATTTTAAAAAATTTTAATTTTTTCAGTTTTTCGATTAGAAAATTTGTGTTGTTTTGTAATTATTAATGATTTGGGATATATATTGTTAATGTTCCCTCAATAGCAGCGCTGTAGGAAGTGCCCAAACTTGGGGAGAAAAAAATGTGAAGGGAGCTAAGAGATGCCTTTTGCGCGAGGCACACATCGTAATTTCAACGAAGCTAAAGTATGGCGGGATCAAAAAAAAATTTCCAAATTACATATTAAAATCGCTGTGGCGCTATCACATACTAAATTGCAAAAAAGTTATAACTGCTTAAAATCCATCTAAAATTTCGCGTAATTCATATTTGCATTTTCTACATTTTATGCGAAATTATGTATATTGTTCTAGTTAAGCGAAAAATGGGTTTCAATAAAAAAATTGCATAAAAAGTATTTATCACCTGAAATCACAGTGTCATACCTACGTAGTGAGACATACCTAAGGCGCTAATTTGAATCGGTAAAAATTTACAGCAATCTCTAGCTATTACGATTGCGTACATCGGAATCAATTGACATCCAAAAATAATTACGCGTTTCAATTTAATCCAACATTAAAAATTTTTGGTGAATGTTTTCTTATCGAAAAATTTATGGAACTTTTTATTTACTAAAAGCATTTAAATATTTTTTTTTTTTTGTGGTTATATGTGAAAAGTACGAATTAAATGCAATTAAAAAAATATTAAAAATTTATGTTACCTTAATTTTTATTCGATATTCTAAAGGAAGTTTTAAGCAGATTTGTGATCGCTATTATGTTCACTAATATAAAACTTCATTAATTTGAATTTTGTATACCTATGTGTAGGTTACACATGTGTACTTATTTTGATGTCGGGATTAAAATGCAAATTTTACTATTATTTTTTTTAATTTCTGATTTTTAACTTCCATAACATAAATGATCATTTCTTGTTCATTATTATAAATGAAAAAAAATCTTATTGTCAAATATTAAAAATATATGATGAAACTGTACTAAATTAAAAAACGAGAAAATCTATGCTTACTTTGTTCATAAAATTCGTTTAACGAAATATTACAAAATCATTAAAAAATCACACTTTCGGTGTCATCATCAATATCGCATCACCTTTATTTTATATTTTAGAGATATTGATATGGATTATATACATATGGAAATTTTTAAATGTTTTTTGGAAATGTCTTATAACTTTTACGTCCGCTAAAAGTCATTCACGCTAACAGATTTGAATATATATATATATATATATATATATATATATATATATATATATATATATATAAAAGAAGAAAGAAAGTGACACACGAACGAGTACCATAGAAGTACATGTCTTTAAATAAATGCATAATAAGTAAATTTTTTATTTCTTCAGGCCAACACTTTCAAATTTGGTTATGCAAAAAATTGTTTTTTTTTTGAACTTTAGTTTAGGAGATATACTTAATTAAAGTTAAAAAAATGTGATTCCTTATTCAAGTAGTAGGCAGTATATATATATATATATATATATATATATATATATATATATATATATATATACATATGTATATATAATTTTGTTAAATGTGTCTGTAATATGGCATTTTCATTTGCTTCATTAAATATGTTGCTACCTGCCAGCATATACGTAATATTTTATTGTAGGTTAATCATACGCCTATGGGACTTTATATTTTAATAATATTTATTACATTAGAGTGCGCCAGGAAACTGTTTCTTTGCGATTTCGTGCAAGACCTCTCAAAATATGTGTATTAATGATTAATGATTAATGAGCTGAGTATAAAAATTCATAAAAAATTCAAACTTAACTTCTAATTCTAAATGCAACAGCTTTCTTTGTGCATCACATTGTAACCTTAATCGCCACTCCACACATTATTTATTAGTAAATAAATAAGTAGTTTTTAGTAAATATGAAAAGAATTTAGTTTTTATATAGCTCAGTGATTTAAAGAGTATAACTAAAAAAGTCAATATTAGAAAACTCAACCTCCAACTAAGACAGATAACTTTTTTAATATACAATGTTTATTTATATCCCTATATGAAAACCATTTGCTAATATGTATGCTAACATGTATGGAAACAAGTTTTATAAAAATACAAGCCGATTTTGTTGTAGCAAGTAAGACGGCATATTAACAAATATAGTAATGCGTGGGTTCAAATCTCAACCCAGAAAAATGTTTTTTCTTGTGCGTAAAACAATCAGCATCCAAGACAACTGTTTTGGTGCCCAAATAAAAACTTTTGAAATTTGAACATTGCGAACAGAATTCTTCAATTATTGCACCAAAGGTGGAAGCTTTTTTTCATAACACTTTTCGCATAAAAAAAACGTTATTTAGTAGGTGAAATGTTTGCTGGGAACGCACAAAAATATACCAAGTGTCCTTCGCTTTTTATAATTTTTTTGTACGCAAATATTCTATTGACATCTTTATGGAAACAAGTTTTCAGATTCGTAAAATTCCTTAAACACGAGATTTTATTTCGTTTTTACACTTTCAAAAGAACTTAAAACATTTTAAAATTATACAACTTTAAACAAAAATATTTCTGGGAAGGTTTTGTGGAATTCGTTGATGTAAATATCGTTTAAATTGTGTTATATTAGCTTCAATACGAATATCTCATAAATAGTTAAGGTTTTTAAAAAAGACATCTTAATACGATTTAAATTTTTATTAATGAATTTTTCCTTTAATATGCTATTAAAAATTTTCGATTTTTATTATACTTAGAAAGTATGGAATCTTTACATTAAAATAAAATTCAAATCTAAAATTTGATTTGTATTTGCACAATTTCTGTTTTCTTAAATCTATTACAATTTTTTTTTTCAGTTATAGAAATTCAATTTTTGGTAAAATTTTTTAAATATAATTAGGTTTACATATTTTATTTAAAAATTTTGGGAACTTTTTGAAATTATATTAAAAATAGTAAATCTTTATGTACTAGAGTAAGTAGGGTTGCAAATACATGGTAAAAAACAATCTAAAATACGCCTAAAGAAAAATAAAAATTTACTGAATTGAAAATTTTCAAAAATGCATCTATAAAATATATTTGTATTTTGCAAATATTTTTGAACGAAAAGGATATTTAAGATACTCCAACTAAATTTTAAATAATAGAGTTGTATTAAAATGTATTTTTAAAAAATTTGTCTTCTTTTTGAAATGTTCCTGTTAATGCACATGAGCAGATTTCAGACGCATTAAAATTCACAAAGCATACCGGGAGTTTATGCAATTTAGTGAAACTGCAAGCTGAAATCGATAAATAATTTAATTGATCTTATGTATACAAAGTTTTATGGAAATTGAAAAACACAAGTAAAAAATTCCCTTTTTCTGGCACTTTCATGGAATTGTCGACATATATTTCTTCCAAAACATGCTCAAAATGATTATTTTTTTGATTCGCATTTCGAAATAAAATGCCAAACTTTTTTTGTACAAAATGTACTAAACTCATGATTTTATTTTTAAAATTTCAATATTGTGCTCATAAATACGCTTCGTTTGAGTGGTCATCTTATGATTTTTTTTTACAGAACATCTTATTTATTGTACATACATATATTATAAGTAATTAAAATATGTTAATTTTTTAACGCATGCATTATCTTATTACATATTATCTTTTACTGTTTTATTGCCCGAAAGGGAGCCATAAATAAATTGCTTCTCTACAACTTCAAGATCGTTACAAAATAATTTAATAAAATTCAATGTGAAATCATCGAGACTATTTTTTGATACTCATATTACTGTAATTATAAACGTGGCAAGGATATAATTTTCGGAGAAAAAATTCGAAAGGCTGCTATCAATACTATACACCAAAATGACCAAAAAAGAAAAAGTGAGCGACAAAAAGTAGCTAAAAATATACCAAAAAGTTTTAAGTTTTTATAATCATATAAGAGTTACAGTAAAATCTAAATCATTTAGTAAAATAAACTTCGTTTTGTCAATAAATCTTCTAAATAATTCCGTACGAATAGTTTGGGGATCAATGTAAACTCGGAACTAAAAACCCACTTTACCGCGCACCCGTTATATAAGGTGAAATTTTAAAAAGTGGCAGATGATGGGTATATATGATGCCGTAAAATAAATACCAAAACACTTCAATTGTATTAAGATTCTGTTGTTTGTATCATGTCATTATTCTTAACTTATAGTTTTCGGAATTTTCACATTATTTGTCAAAAATTTTGGGACCAAACTTACAGAGAATGACATTTGATAAAATTTATTTAAATGAAATAGTCTTCACTTTTTTAAGTAGGTATTTGGCGAAATAGCGTACTTTAAAAAATATATATCATTTTATAAAACTTATGTGATGATAAGACTAAATAAGTTTTCACTAAGTAATGGACTTTCTTTGAAAGATCTTAGGATACTTTGTAAATAATATAGTTTATTTAGTGAAAATTCTTAAAAATTATTTACTTTTTGGCATAAAAAATTGGCTAGAATTGAAATTAAAATGGCTAAGTAATTTTTTATTGGCTATATAGGACTGAAAATGGCTAAAATTAGCCAGAAAATGACTAAATTGACAACACTGTTATGTTCTGAGAGAAATTTTCATAATTTTTTAACCATTGAGAGTAATTGATAACAATTTTACATGAACCATCTTGAGAATCATTCCCAATATAAGCTAAATATATTTGTAGATTATTCCATAATCTTCCACTGAAATTGATGTTTATTGTTTATTACAGAAGATAAAATTGCTTTAAACATTTTTGTAGTGTGAAATGCGGATCGGAAAAGTACAGTCCTTGGTCTAAAATATCTCTATTGTAAAGATTTACAAATTTATATACTCCTAATAGCACACTTATTGGGTTCAAAAGTGGACTTTTTAGAAATACATTCGGACGTACATAATATGGTGATCATTTCATTTTAGAATAACTCGTAGTGAATAACATGTTATTTGTTGTTATATCCTCCAGTCTTTAACAAATATAATAACAACCCAATTGATTCAAAAAATATTTATGATCAGCCCGAGTTCTATGCAAAAATTTATATCGATTATCAGGATACACTATTACACTAACGCTTTATCAGAACTTCAAATTTAATGTTTTCCAACATATGAAGGAAGCGACATTCTTTATATGGCTCTTCATACAAAAGCCAAACACAGAAACGTTGTTTGTTTCAGAGATTCATCTTACCAACAGATATGATTTTAATAATGCATGTTACTCATTTCATTACACAAAACATCCTGGCAGTAAGGCACATGGGGTGCCGGAATAATAGCACTGTGTTAATTGCAAATTTTGATAAATATGATGAGTCGAATGTTGGCAGGCGTTTTAAAAGTTCGCGCTAGTATTCGCGATATTTGGGTTTGAACTTACTTATGAAAGTAGCACAAATAATAGAAAATTATAAGTAAAATAGTAATTTTCTATGTATATTGATTATTAGTTCGATTGAGTATATAATCCAATCATAAACTAATTAAATTGTAACCCGATTTTTAATGTATTTATATTTTTGTTTGAAAAGTTGCTCAGCAGTAATACTATTTAGCTTATTTACGAAATTATAGTAATATTTAGACGAACTAGATATTGTGCCATAGATGAATTCTCAAAAGATTACTTGCAGACAACTTTCATTTGCCTTCAATGTTCTTCTGTTAATTTAACACTAAGTTCAATTTATTTCCCTACTCTCTCTCCCCAAATCCCCGTTTTTCGATGATAGAAACATTGTAAGTACATTTTAAGTACTCATGCGACTATAATGCCAAGCACACTTAGTAAGGTTTCATGTTAATGAATTACAGAGGTAACTTTACAAGGTTCTAGTTGATCAAAAAATTGGCATGGATTTCGTATCTTGAGAACAACAAAAGCACTAGCCTGCTGATCATATACAAATTTCTGATATTGTAGATTTTGTCATATCTAAAGATAGTGATAGGAATTCTGTAACTACTGAAATCTTACATGATTTATCTTCTAACCAATTTTCAATATTAGCTACATAGTATGGAACAATTAATATATCTAAATCTGCTACGACTACTTTTTATAGAGGATGAATTGATTGAAATATAAAAAATACAGTGTATTTTGAGTGTAACAATATATCAACGACCTTACGTCCACTGAGGGAAAATGACGTTATTAAATCGGCAACGGTTGTATTTGTATTACCACCTTACGCGTTATTTATTAGGATTTGCGGTAAAGATTTTTTCACCATTTCCTTTTTACACAATTTGTAATTGCTGTTAACTAAATAAAAAAAATATTTAATAAAACTCTAAAAATTTGGACACCGTATAGCGAAAGAAGATTTTTAAAATTCCAAACCCAATATCTCGTAAACTAAAAGAGTTCCCAGTTGAACAATTTTGCTAATACATTAATCTTTTAAATTGTTTCAGATATAAAAAATTGGGATCGTTTATTTTCAAACTTGAAGTGTCAAAGTTTGGAGACTTGTATTCCAATTCAATTCTTTCAATTTCATTTCAATTCTCGAATCGTACACTATCTATAACTCAAAAAATTCGCCGCCGTAATTTATATTGCCAGCCTAATATGCTGGAAGTTTTGCACAGCTTAGTTACAAACATAGTATTGTTATTAAATTATGTTTGGAAATTTGTGAATTTAGTGTGGAAAAATTAATTATTTATGAAAAAATAAATTTATAAAAAATATGAATGTAATGAAACGAAATACTTTAACGAAAATATTTTCTGGAGAATATATTAAATATATTGAAAATTCTGGAAGAAATAAATATGGCACCTATTTTTGTATATTTGAAAGGAGAGTTTAAAAATTATATCTAACGATAACATAAAATATAATTATTTCTTGTATTGTTTAGCCACACAAGTGACATTTAAGAGTTTGCCCTATTTAATTATGGATGACTTAAGGAAGGATACGACACTGTTAGGCTTGCGAGCGGAGTTCAGAACGAAACTTTTTGATTGGAAAAAAAAGTAAAACTATAATTATATTTTTTAAATAGTATTTGTATACTTTTTATAATAACACTTATATTAAATATGACAACAAATAAAAAGCCAAATTTTTTTTGTTTTAATTTATTTCAAATAAGAATGGATTTAAAAAAAAGACGATGTGAATTCATTACCAATTCGTTTTCAAGTTAATGATGCGATATCAAGTTCAATTACTGTTGTGTTCAATTACTGTTGAATAGACCGTTTTCAAATTTAACACATGCGTGTCTGATATACTATTGATACTGAATTATATCATTTTAGACATTGCTGTGGCCATTATATCTCTGGGTGTCGATAACTGTTTCAGTACTGAAATATTCTAAGAGCCCAGTTTATAAAGAAACTATATGCTAATTTCCATTTGAGATACTGAACAACTTCTTCTTGAAAAGACAAAACTCAGAAGAGAATCAAAAGCTGAAAAGCTGAGACTGTCCATTGCAAGCAAGAAGAAAAGACCCTTTCAATTAGAAGAGGATTACCGAGATAAAAATTTCATCGAAAATTTGACAAATAAAAAAATCACTTACTATTCGCTATGGGGAGCAGCGAAAAATATTAAGCCATCAGAGAAGGCACAAAGTCTTTTAAGGGCAGCTGAGGGTATCTGGGTGCACAGTGCAGAAGTAAATGTCAATTTGTTTGTATGTCACCTAAGTACATTCTTTCAACCAAATCCCCCAACAAAGAATTTTTGAAAATTTTTGAGGGCGACGAATGTTACTACAAGAAATTATGATGACATAATTGTCGTTATCACTGAGGATATAAATACACTTGTCAAAGAAAATATAAATGTAAAAAAATCACCTGTCCATAATTAAAAGCTACCATACGTGGCAATAGTAATGTTGTCTATAAGCTGAAAATTAGGAGTCTTTTCAAATATCTTGAAAAACTTTCTAGATTATAATGATATCATAGCCAGGAAAGATTTAACTATACCATCATCCTATAAACCTAGTAGTCTACTTTCTTGTTTGTTGAAGCTATTTGAAGTAGTATTACAAAAAAGATTATACCATTATTGAAGAGCACCAATTAACCGGCGTAGTTGCTATGAAAAGATTGCAACTATTGAACAAGTTAATGGCCTAACTGGAGAGATTACAAAATATTTTAAATTAAAAAGTATTTTTACAACAAAGTATGATGTTCAGGTTTAATGTATAAAATGAAATGCTTAATTTAGAACTTGAGGTAAAAGTAGGCATTTCATAGGGAAGTGTCCTTAGGCCTGCCTTATATCTACACATCTAATTTGCCACTATGCGATGAGCTGACAATTTCTTCATTTGCTCACGACGTACACAGAAAAAGATAAAAATGAAATTCAATTACGAAGTCGCTACATCAATTAAATTTTGTTTGATTTTGCTATAATCATCAAAATGATAATATTTTTTAAGTAAAATAATTAATTTTTTTATACAAATTTCAATTATTAATTTTTTTACCAAATTAAATATAATGATGATTGAATTGGTTTCCAAAATATTATTAAAATATAAATTGATATAATTAAAAAGTTAATCAAATCTTATCATTTTCGTCAAAATACTTCCCCCAATAAAAATGGAAACACTTAATTTAAAATATTTATTACAAAATTAAAATGCTTAATTATTAAAATAATATCTTACAATATATATTTATTAAATTTTTAAAATCTTATGTTTATATTGTGCACAATTAGAAATAAAGATTACTCTGAAGAAAGCTTTATAACCTAGGGGATACATAACTATATACATAAGTGATTGATCATTTGAAAATCGTTTATAGTCAATGTACGTACTTACCGTTTTTTACAGGAATGAATACATCGCAGCTTTGACACACATTAGGACTTTAATTTTTCTGACCCAATGCTTTATTACCTACAAAATGACACATTAATTTACACACATATATATGTGATAGGTTGTTTGAAAATCAGCAATAATCAATAAAGGAACAATCTCCTATTAAAATACTCAATAAATATATCACAGGTTTGAGGCCTAAGGGAAATAAATATACAAATTAATATCACATTTCTAGAAATAACACGAAACGTAAGAAAGCGTATACTTACCAAATATTTTTAAAAATTAATGTGATAAATATTACCCTTAAAATATAAGAATATATTCATAGTCACAAATAACCACAAAGAATTAAAAATTCTGGATATTCGGATTAAAATTAAATTTTAAGCAAATTGAGGAGGAGAAAATGTCCACCCGTTAAACTCAATAGTATTATTATTTCCAGTCTTACTGTGTCACATACATCGGTATTCCTTTTTGATTGATGACTTACATGAGGCCATCGTATAGAAGCCAAGAAGTTAAAAGCTTCTAACCTTCATTGGATAATAAATAATCAATCAAAACATAGCCTTTGTTAATAAAGTTATATAATATCATCTTAAAACTAATTTGGACATATGGCATTCAACTGTGTATTGAACATTAACAGAGGACCCAATCAAAAGTTCTTAGAACCTTGATGGCTGCAACAGGGCATAAAAGAAACGAAAAAATCCATGGCTTAGAAGTACTACTTGTGAATAATGAGTTTAGAAATTCCAAATAAAATACATAGAGAAATTATAGAGTCTCTTGTAAGGCACCTTATAGGAGCTCGAACTTATTCAAGGCTTCGAAGAATTGACCTACAACTCCGCTAATATAAATGAGGCCCCATTTGTTTTTTCTCTGATCTGGTTAGAGAGTAATTAAATTTAGATTTAGTTTTAAGATTTCAATACTTATTGTAAGGCTAAAAAGTAGGCTCAATGAAATTTTTTACAAATAATTCAAGGACCAACGTAAACTCAGAAACTAAAATTGGCCATGCTCCGCCCACTTTAGTGCCCACCTCCTATAAAAGGTGAAGTTTTAAAAAGTTGTATATGGCTGGTAAATAGATTAGCCCAAGCCGAATCTAACATCCTCACTTGTTTAATTATGAGATTTAAAGATTACTTTCCCGTTCGCTTTTTTCAGTGAAATCGTATTGCAACTCAAAAAGTATGAATACTTAAACCTAGATACTTTGTTTATTTTTGAGCATATTCTATAAACAAAAGCTGTGAATAAAATTGCGAATTTTTCAATATTTAGAAAAATTACAAGTGTGGATGTTATATTCGGCTTCGCCGAATCTATATACATCGCCAACTTTTTAAAATTTTACCTTATATGGGAGGTGGGCGGTAAATTGGGTGGACCATGCCAATTTTTTTCCAAGTTTACAATCGCTCTTCGACTATTCGTACAAAATTTCGTTGATGTTGTACCTTATATGAGAGAGGAGCGTCAAGTGGGCGGACCGCAGAGATATCGGCCAAAAAATATAAACTGGAGTTACGACCGACACCCTGTTTTTATAGTATTTGAACCATAACTTTTTTGTTTATAAACCAACGTTCCTCATTCCAATCCCAGACAAACGTTATATGAGGCAAATATTTGAGCCAAATTCCGTCCGCACAGATTATATATATTCTGAGTCTTCATAAAAATCTAAGACGATCTCGCTATATCCGCCGCAGAATAGACCTTGGGGCGGACCAACTGGAGGCCGAAATTTTGCTGAAATATTTCTCTTACACAAAGAAAAAAATTATGAGTCAAATATTAGAAAAATAGTGTATCTAACGTAGCTTCAGTTCATACTTTTCTACCTACATCTCAAAAAGTTCAAGGAACGATGTAAACACGGAAACCAAACCCACTAACTGCCCACCTCCCATATAAGGTGAAGTTTTAAATAAGGGTAGCCCAAAGAATTTTGGATGGTGGTTATATAATATTCTATTATTGTTGCTTTTTTCCAAAGTTCAAATATATATATATATATATATATATATATATATATATATTTATATATATATATATATATTTATATATATACAAAATAAGTTTAAGTTTTTTGGTATATTTAATGAAGAAATTTAATTACAATACTTTAGTATATATATATATATATTGTTATTTTTCAATTTATAACATTTTCCTATCATTTTTTTGCTGGTTTCCAAGCATTCTTCTATATTTTAGGTCATACGCAATATGAAGCATGTATTCCAAGAACCGTATACGGGCATGTAGGGGAGATATACCAAAATCTAAGGCATCTTTATTAATAATAGTAGAACTGTCTGCAAGAGTTTGTGAAAATTTTGATTTTTCAATCCACATAAAAGGCATGTCCAGGCTGAATCAGTATACGTAATGACATTGCACACCCTTCCATCAACCATTGTTAATTGAAGTTCAAAGTGTACGTTAGCCATATATTTCAATGCAAATGGACTTAAATTTTCAATTGATTGATTGATTGATTGCACCAAACCAATTTTATGTACATTGTTCACTTTTATATATATATATATATATATATATATATATATATATATAAGAAAATTCAGAGGGTAGTGAAGGTGTTTGAATACTTTTTATCATGCGCTTAAGTCGAGTTGACAATGTAGCAGGAAGAATAGAAGAAAAGAATTTTTCTGCTTCAGCTGGTTGTTGTTTCTTCATTACACAGCCTTAAATGAATCCTTAGCTTCAGACTCGGATTGGGTGGACAGTATTTCCGGCAGCCTACTTTTTTTTCTGCCCCAGATGATCATACTGCTTAAGTAGTGGTTCTGCATTAGTGATTTTAATTTCCATGATGTTTTCCAATCAGGTACTTCAATTGAAACTTCCGTACGCAATTATTAACATTTTGTCATTTTTATTATATTTTTATTATAATTCGAAAAAATGTTCAACTTAATCCAATTCTCCAGTAACAGTTCTTGAATTCGTTTGTGCTTCACTAAAATGTATTAATGGAATATATAATTCCATTCCATTCAGCTCTATTCCTTTTAGGCATTTTCCAAAGAACCCAGCATACAAAATTATCTGTCAGTGTTATCGTTATTGTGGTAAAAATGTTAATAATATAATAATATATTGAAGAAAGCTTTCTAGGTACTATAAAACTACGCAATAGAATTCCACTGGTAAGTAATATATATATATATATATATATATATATATATATATATATATATATATATATATATATATATATACATATATATATATATATATATATATATATATATATATATATAGAATGCTGTAGCACACATTTCCCATAGAAATGAAGGAAAATGTGTAAAGTTTGAGCATTTGGCATTGAGAAGGCTATAACTTGAGAAATAATGCGAGGTTATAAATAGTAAAGTATTAGAACTAAACTTCTTCACAAAATTTATCAAAAAACGTCAAATTTTGTATGTTTAGTGTTGTTTTGTAAAAAAAAAAGAAATTTTAATTTAAATAAAATCAATACAAATAAAACTATAATTATGAAATTTTTGTATAATATAAAAAGAGTTATCCTCAAAATAAGAACATGAATAAATTCCCACTTTTTTATTCAGAAATTCCCAAAATCTTAGTTCGGAGAAAACTTGATTTAAAAATGTACTTTTTTCGTTATCTGAGGAGTGGCTTGTTAAATATTTATAATGTGTTTAGTGAACATATGTAGATATATAATCAAGGTGTTTTTTTTAATTCAGCTTTGACAGTTTTGAGCTCCACATACAAATAAAAAAATTAAAATTAGTGAAACTCTGATAGGATAGCGGGGAGACTGTTATCCCAAATGCCCTCAGATTTGCCTTACATGCATTTTCGTAGATCATTATCTTAGAAACATAAAAATTTTTTGGTCCAGATTAAAATAATGGATTTTAAAGTGAAAAAATATTACCACCATTTTGGGAAAAAATCACAATTTTCTTTTTCAAGATTTTATGACTCAATTTTAGGACTCAAATTGAGCCCATTAAGTTAAAAAAAAAAAAAAACTAAAACAAAACATGTCCAAAATGGGGCAAATTGTATTTCAGTCTAAATATTTTTTAAAGTAAAAGAGATATCTCACCATGTGAGGGTGATTTTTGTTAAGAATTATAAGGACTATATATGTGTATTTTCTTTAATCAAATCAAATCAAAATTATTTCTAAAAAAATTCGTTTTGGAGCCACTGTGTAGCAGCAAAAAGAAAAAAAAAAAAAAAAAAGTTATGATTTGAAAATTTTTTACCACAAAGACGTAACTTGCGAAAGATTTTTCCTGATAAATAAACTTTAATATTATTCTTTTTCAAAAATCGCACAAAAGACATAAAAACTAAAACTAAGTATTTATGAATTGAAACGTTATTGCTTAAAAAATGTTGTAAAATAAATATGGAAAATATTCAATTGTAAAGAAAAAAGCAGAAAAACTATACTTGCTTTTTATTTATGTAGGTATGTGTGTTTTTAATAAATATTCTTTTGTTATCCCCATCGCAACCCCACAGTTATAAAACCGCATACAAGTCTGTAAACGAAACATAATTTACATTGAAAAAAAAAAAAATCAACTGAGCAATAAAAAAATGCTCCTTAGTTTTTTTTCAATATTATACAAGCAAACAACTGTAAATAATATATGCAAACATATGTACATATATACATACATACATTCATACATACATAAATACATACATACATACATAGCGTTTTACTATTTTTCATTTCTTTTGTTGCTTTTTTGTTTGTCGCTGTATTGGTTAGTATTGAAAAAGAAATGAATAATGACACCCAGAGCATCGTTTGTTACATAAGCAAACACGTAGACTTACTCACATGAGTACAACAAACACAAAGTAATATTCAATTGAATACAATTCACAAAAATATATTAAAAAAAAAAAATTAAGAGAAAACAATAAAATATTACATGTATGTATGTATGTATGTATGTAAGTATGTATGTAAATATTTTTAACAAAATGTAAATCTACAAACGTTTTGTATGAGTTATAACTGCATCAAAATATAATAAAAGAAAAGATATATTCATATATGGGTAGTTTTGTATTAAAACATAATTGAATTTAATGATTAATACAAAACTTTATTGTGAAAGGTGAAAAATATTTAAAAAGTTTTTTAAAATTAAAAATTAACGATCACTAAATGATGTCTAATATTTGGTTAGAATTAAAAACCCGAGTTTTATGACATTATACCTTATACCGTTGTATAAAAATTATTTTCGGAAATAAACTTTATATGGAAGGTATACCACATTTACATTTATACTTTAAATCTCGTTTGAGTAATATTTCGAAAAAATAAAATCTATACCATTTACATATGTACCTTTAACACTTTTATATATTTTACTTGACAATTCAAAAATAAACAATCACAAAATAATTTATATGTATTCTATATTAAATGAAACTTTTTATTTATATATTTTTAATTAATTTATTAATTATTTAAAAATAATATTCGGTTTTTATTGTAATTTTTTTAATTTCTTAATAATATTTTTTTAAATACATATTTCAATTTTATTGTTGCATTTTACTTATACACTGAAAGAAAAAAAGTTTTGGATAGTGATAATTAAGTAGATTTTATCTGAAATGTGATTTAAACTAGATTTCATGCATATGTAATGTGCTACTTCGAGTATTTTTTTTATGAACCGATTCTAAAATTTCCTTTTACATTAGGAAATTTTTGTTATTTTTTAAACATAACTCTGTACATTTTTAACTTTTGGCAATAAATTAAATAAAATTTGCATGAACAATCTTGATAATATAAATCCATTCGCATTTTGTATATCTTTTTATTTATTTTTTTTAATGTTTATTAGTAACATTTATGACATTTAGTGGAATGCAGATGGAAAAATTAAAGCCCTTGCCCTTAAATATTTCTACTGAAAATTTTAATTAATTTAACTTTTATGTTAACAACCAAAATCAGAGACTTACCAGGTTAATGAGAAAGCATTTCTAGACAAGAGCTATCGCCTCACTTGCATTTCAATTACTGGCGCAATAAGGACCTGACCCACTTTAGCCCTGCGTGCTATTTTACAAATCCCCTCAATTCAACGTCCTTATACCAAAAAGGAACAAGATCAATCTTTGTGTTATGAAAATGTATATCAAGTTTGGTTTACAGACGGTTCCAAATAGACGAATGGCAACACTTGTCTGGTGTATTTGGCCGAAACATTCAAAGAGCATTATCAATGGGTAAACATCCTTTTCATTTTTCCAAGGGGAGATTTGCGCTATCTTCGCTTGCATTACAGAGTGATTGAGGATTAGATTGGGAGGTCTAAAAGTTTTTATCATGACCGAGAGCCTAGCTGTTTTAAAGGCAATAACCTTTTACGGGATCAGATCTAAACTACTTAAGGACTAGAGTATTCACCTGAAACATATTTGTTCGATTAACCGATAAATAAAAATTAAATATGTTCGATTAATTTAAATTAAAAAATTTCAAATAAAAATTTATTCGAGTAAGTTATTCCGCTTAATCGAATAATTCAAGTATTTAAAATATTTAAAAGATTTTCTCTCTTAACTAGGTTTAAAGATGTTTTAATTTTATATTTTCTTTTTTAATTTAGCTTCAAAATAGCTGTTGCAAAATTCTTATGAAATGATTGGAATGTAAAAGCAACCCCATAATATGGAATTATAATAAAAAATTCTATTTGGTAAAAAGAACCAAATATATGGCTAAGTTACAACGCATAGCTAAAGGATGTTTCTCAATTTCAACGAGGAAGAAAGATATAGTCGGTCAAGACCGACTATATGATACCCCGCACGGTTGTGTATGAGCATAAAAATTTGGGAAGGGGACTTATATTACAAAATAATGCGTTGATACTAACATCTAGATGATTTTATGCACTTTATGGCGAAGTGGTTTTTTATGGTAAATTATTGATCGATTCTTATAAAATTTGCAATGTTGTTTCTACTTACATAAAACATATTTGTGTTGAATATAAACTTTATACTAATATTCGTATATGATTTATGCACGTTAAAGTGATTTTTGAAAGAGGAATTTAAATAGGAGCTATGGTCAATTGTGGACGGATCTTCATAAAATTTGGTACAAAAACTGATACTTGTACTGAACTTCTTTGCACCGAATTTTTACATTTTTGAGGATTTAAACTCTATTTCGGCGGAAACATTTGTATGGGGGCTAGGTGCAATAATGGACCATTCACAAACCAATTTAATTAGGCTTTGTTCTTGTATTATAAAAGTCTCATGTGCCAAATTTCATTGGAGTATCTTAAAATTTGCGACCCGTACTTTGTCCACAAAATTTCCATGGACAGCTGTCCAGCCAGCCAGACGGACGGACATCGTTAGATCGATTTAAAAAGTGATTCTGAGTCGATTAGTATACTTTAAGGTGTGTGTGGGATAATTTTTTCTATGCGTTACAAACATCAGCACAAACGCATAATACCCGAACCACCTATGGTGGTGTAGGGTATAAAAATAAAAAAAATATGTATGTAAACGTTACCTTAAAAAATGTTAATGGAAAATTTAAATAATTCATTTTTTATAATTTGGGTTTAGAGATGATAAAAAGAAGGTTGACCTTTTTATATTAAATATTTCATAATACCCAATTTAGTCTTGCACTTGAAATCTCATTTGAATAAGACTTGAAAAAAAAAAACAAAATTTGCATTCTTCTTTCCTTTGACACTTTTGTAAATGTTGTTTGACAAATGTAAATTCAAGATATCCACTAAACCATTAAAATTGACCCTAGTTTCACCAGACTTTAATTGATATTAAATTTCCACTTAGTTATGATTAATTTTAATTCAAACTTTATTTATTAATTAATTTATTTTAAATTATAGAAATATTTGTTTTTATACAAAAGTCATTTTTATTTAAAACTTTGTTGTATTTTCGAATAGTATGGAAAATCTAAATAACATCTAATAAAATTATTTAGATTTTGATTGAAATCTTATTTAAAATAGATTTCTTGCAAATGTAAATGGTATACAAGAAACAAATTGGAGGATTTTAAACTTAATTAAAAAAAAGACAAATTTCTAGCTCTACGAATGATAATGCAATGGAACATGATGATGGCTTAAATGAAACTTGTAATATAGAAGGGATTTGGACTTAAAATTGAATTAGGTATATAGACTTATAATTTATTATAAGAATCGATAAACTTCTTTATCGAAAATAGTACAGAATTTCCCTTGAATTCATAAATGTGCCTTATTATATTTTTTAGGTGATACTGTTGGACCCATTTATTTAACTATAAAATATAGAGAAACAAAGGAGAAAATGTGCACAAATTTTAATCATATATTTTCACAATTCGCAAACTCTGTTGTACCGTTGTATTTATGTATCAAAAATTTTGTTTGAAAAATATTTACAACTAAATCGATACAGCAATACGACAAAAGTTCCGAATTGGGCAATTATTTTGAAAGGACTATTTCAAAAGGATTATTTAAGTATTTCATATAAATTAAGTGATCTCAGTTAATGTAAGCATATTTCTAATGTTTTGCTCTATTTTTGTATTTTATTAAAATTAATTCTTTTATTGGTTTTGTTTTCCTTTCTCATGAAACAAGCTCGTTTTATTTTTTAATAAGCATTTTGAAAATGAGTAAAATTTTAAATTACAATTTACTAGAATAACTCGAGTAATTCAAAAGATTTATTCGGTTATTCGAGTAATTTAAAAACAGCATTTTTGAGTTTTTTGAATAATCGAATAATGAAAAAGATGACTAAAATTAATACCCTATTAACGACTCTGTCACAGTTCTTAATGAACTTGCTGAACAGACTGAGCTGTTTTTTGGCATTCCTACAGGCTATAACAGGGAAAGTATAGGATCGGGAGTATCATCGTAATTCGCTTGTCAGTGGGATTCGATATTCGGTCTCAGACAGGCCAAGCTGAACGAGAGTAAACACTAACACTTAGTACGCTCAACAAAAGTCAGAAATTATTCAACGGACGTTGTGGATTGAGGTATAAACAATATATCCTAAGCAATATAGGTACCAAACAATTTAGATTTTGAGAACTGCGCATTGAGACTTCAGAGTATATTCTCCGCAATTGCCCCGCATTGGGGACACGAATGACAAGGTCTTATGGTAAGTTTGTATTGCCTCCAGCAGATATTTGCAGTCTCTCAACTACTAGCTTCATTCGTAGTTTTGGTGAACCGTATGACAGAAAAAAGATCAATTTGGGTTCTGTAGCATTGAGTCCATTATATAATAATTATAATGACATCCAAAGAGCAATATACATCCATACAACCAACACACCTGAGTATGTCACATTCGGGTGGCTCTGGACTGGCCCCTATAAAAAACCTCGAACTGTTTTTTTTTTCATCTATGATCTCTCGAAAGCTACCTTTCAGAAAAGTATAAAATCGTTTTAAAGAATTTTTTAATTAGCTGAGTGATGACAATAACTTGGAATCAAAATATACTATCAAAAATGAAATACATACCGAGGTATGCAAAAAACATCTATAACTTTTCTAAAAAAGATCTTTTAATTTTTTTTACTTCGCAATATTATCTACAAATATATGAATTTTTAAGTTAATATGACACCAACAACGGAATGTTATAGTAAAAAATACTATCGATGAATATATGAGTTATGAAGTTAATGTAACACCAATAACCAACAGCACCAACAAAAAATTATATTGCAAAAATGATTTACATTCCCGGATATGATGGAATTATATGTATCCTTCAAAAAATATTTATTACTGAGGAATATATGAATTTTAAAGTTAATGTGATAATTACAACTCAGAATATTATATTTAAAAAATGAAAAACATACCCGGATATGCGATTTTAAATATAAGTGTTAAGCAATGCTAATGGAACACTCGTCAGGTTCAAAGGTTGATTTCGCAGAAACACATTTGGATGGATATTATGAGATCATTATATCATTTTATAATGACCAAATAATAAATGGTATGTTGTTTGATATTATCTCCTTCAGTCTCCAGCGCATTTTTTTTTTAATATATTCGGGCATCTTTCTGTATAAATGTGTTCTTAATTCTATTATTCTTCTGTTGATCTTTTCTTTTTATACTCTTTTGGAAAGAAGAAGAATCAGGCTTCGCAACCGTATATACCTGTTTATGGTAAAATAAAAAAAAACACGTAAAAATCCTATTTGTTATTTAGTTAGGCAAAACCGTAGAATTTTTCTATTTTATCTGGATTCACTTACTAAAACGTTGTCCTAAAATATAAGAAGAACTTTTTGATAAAATTTATAAAATATTTAAAACTTTTTAAGTTTTAAGCGATTTTAAAGAGAGATATCTCGTTTTATCGCAGTTAAAACGGTATATAAAAATATGTATAGGCTTCAAAATCCTTATCATTAAAATTAAATTCGAAATTTTGAAATTGAAGAGGAATTAATTTATAAATATTGTATAATTAATTACTGGGGAAACCACAAATATGCAGTTGCATATTTTTTCCTGTATGTTAAATGAAACTATCCAAAAAATATTTATCTGTTTCAGAAAAAATAAAACATCTATGTACCGATTTGCAAGTGCATATTTATGTATATCTTAATGGCATATTTTCACATATAATGGTTTTTAGAACATATTTCAACAAGTTTGCAATCGTAAATTGCCTCGTTGTCTCTGTTTGGCAGTACCAAAGCAGTGAACCATAATTAGACACCTGCAGAATGGAACTCGTATTTTCTGTGCCACTACACACTTCAGCAGCATTCGCGGCGTCATGTCCATTTAGGTTTCATTGAAAGCTAAACAATATTTAATATATTTATTTTTTAAAATTTTTCATACCTCTTAGCTTTAAGATTATTTAATGTTTTAATTGAAACTGGATGTGTAAAACAAGTTCGGTAAAAATCGCTGAGAAACTTGACTTGTGACAACCAAGAAATTACTAAGTCTTCATTTTAATCAGTTTTGAAATATGATCTTTATGACAATTTAACTTTTAAACCTGGCCCCATTACTTTCGTCATTTGGTAAAAACTAATTATTTTTACGGGTGAAAACTATATAAATGTACAAATAAATCTGTTTGATAACTTCGCAACTAACGCAAAAGTTTAGATATAGATTGGTAAGGAAGTAAAAGATCAATAAAGCTATTGCGTGAAAATAAAAACAATTTTTATGGAAATATAAATGAGGGTTTTTGATAGTTTTAGTTTTGTTTTAGAACTTCAGTGGTCTTTAAAGAGCATTTTTTATTTTAAGAGCACATTTTTTCATTATTTATAGCTTACATAGAACAGTTTTTATGCAATAAATTTGTGATTTCCCTGATCATTAGTAATTTGGAATATGTACTCGTATATTAAATATTCTAATATAGTTAAAATGCCACGTCCTTGTGCCTTTTAAATCAATTTTAAAATCAAAAATTGACTCAAAATTTATTGAACTATGAAAACTTTAGTGAAGTAAATTTCCCCTAAAAAGATTTTTTTTGAATATGTCAAAATTTAAAGGGTGTTTTGAAATTTAAAAAAAATTAATTCAACAATTTTTTCGCTGGATTTAAATTTATTTTCAGTTAAAAGTTTTATCATATTATTTCTCCCACTTCCAGAAGCAAGATTTATTATTTTTTTATTTCTCAAAAAAGTATTATATTAAAATATAATATTATATTACAACATGCATGAAAATTATAACACTAAAATATAACTTCTAATTATTTTGTACATTTTCAAAATTATATTAAAATTATAAAATATAAATTATATTTCAACATTTAAGGTGCTTCTTTCAAATTTTTATTTATGACATTTAATGTTTCTGAATATTTTTTGTCCGAATTGAGTGCATAAAAAAAGTTGTATGAAGTTGGAAAACAATTCGGACTCTTCGAAAAAAAAAATTAAGTATATTATAGTTGAATTTTCCGCAAATCTATTTCTTTATTGCTAATATTACCACCTTGAAGAATGTAATTGATTCTAGAATCATTTTCTGGATCTGCAAAAATAAAAGAAATTTATGTATTTATATACACATGAAATTAAGAAATATTTAATCTTACCAAATTCCTCCCGAAAGCTAGCTTCGATTTTTTTCAGACTTGAAAATACTCTTTGAAAGGTGTTTTAGATTAAAAATTTTGTTATATTTTTTGCCTCTTTTGCCGGTGTTATAGTATTCCTACTATTATATGATTACAAATTAATACTTAAATTATTTCTTAGCAAAAAATGTATACACGGCGATTCTTCTGAAGGGAAAAGTGAGTATATCTCTTTTTCCATGATAAAGCATTGGAAAATAGATACGTTAAATTAATAATATTTATTTGATCAATCAGCAAATTACGATACTTTGTGTCGGTGTATTACACCGTACCACAGCATTTTTCACATATCATGGAATCCATATACACATGAAAGCAGAGTCATTTTATGATAGGCCAGCGTAACCAGTTTTTCATTTCGTGTTCAAAAATCATTTTAAAAAGACTTTTAAATTTCAAAAATAATATTTTTTTTTTTATAAATTTCTTTAAAACCTGTCACTTGCTCAATAGTGCCGATGTAGGCATCAAAATATTGAATAGGATTTTGAAACTACAGTAAAATTATTTGTTTAAACTTTTCTGGGCCTTATAATGTCAAAAATGTCCTTCAAGCATTTTATTCTTAACATTTTCCAACAAGTACTTCTGAAATTATTATAAGTTTAAACACATCACAATATGTTTTTTTAGCCTCAGATTTTGTCCGTTTACTTTTGATGTAATTTTTTTTCCGTTTTTATGTAAATTTTGTTTTCGTTATATATATTGAAATTTTAATTATCGTGTAATAATAATTGACACAGTCGATTTTTTAGACCTAAGCACAAAGCCTATAGAAAATCGCTTTTGTACTATAGTTGTATTAATTATCTGCATATTTTTATAAAAATCGGAAAAGGAACATTTTCTTTGGAGTGGTTAAATGCATATTTGACTATAGTTTTCATATGAGGCCCGCTCTCCCCAGAAATACTTTAACGTGTATAATATCGATAAAAAAATTAATATCGAAATAAAATTTGAAGAGGGTTAATGTTTTAACTGATTAATTTTCATAATTTTTTGCTATGTTTTATGATTATAGTTTAAGATTAAACGAAGCAAGTTTGTAAGGGAGAAAATTAACATAGCACTTTAACATTTCCCTTAGAAATGGATAAATTTTTTATAGCGAGTCGCCAATTGAAAGCAATACATTTTCAACATAATTGCTGATAAAGAAGCGAATGTTTTATTTATAATAAATACCTATATTAGTTTCACGTATTATTATCTTTGTGCATCGTAGTAAGCATTATTTCCAAGCGCAAAAAAGTATATTTATTTTGCAATATATCACATCAGTAATATGCAGTGGTAGAGATATTTATAATGGTTTATCTAAAAAAATATTACATTTAGAGCCTTCAATCTTTGTGGAAACTATTTTCTTATCACAATACATTGATCAAATGGAAGTGAATGGGAAATAGATGGAATCTAGGGGAAAGGATAGCCGCCATACTAAGCAAATATTAATTTTCGCATGTCTAAAAGAGTATTTCAGTGAAACTCTTAAACATTTATAGAAACAATTTTGATATCAAATTTCTAATAGTTCCAGTTGCAGTAGTTAGTTACGTGTAATCTTCAATAGTATTAGAATAAAAAAATTTAATTTTCTAATAAAGAAAATATGACAAAAACGTTATTAAAATCTTAATATTCCGCAACTGAAAAGAAATTATTTAAATGAATATTCTAGATTCCAGTATGCCTCTACTACAATTTTAAGTTAATTTTCTTCTAACGAAATTTTTGATAATGATATTGAAAAAAATATGTATTTTTAGAGGTGTTTTGAAAATGGTGAAGCTCACGTAAATTTAAATATTAGGATGCAATATTTTGGGAACCATATAAGAACAGACCAATCTTAAATTCTAAAATTTTTTAAAGAAATTAACGATTTTTTCTTCTTGCTAAAATTAATTTTATACTAATGAATTTACTGAGTACTATTTAGCACAACACGTTTTCTGACTAATTTCTTTTATCAGCTAAACTATATTTTAAATCAATTATAATTTTATATTGATAAAACAAGCTTGGTGTTTATTTTGGATTTTATTTATTTTATTTATTTTTTTCTTTTTTTTTTCGTATGGTCGGAAGGACCCGTCGAAATTTTTAATTACAAAAATTTTAAAGACTCTTAAAATGTAGTAAGATGTTCAGATTTTACTTTACAATTTTTGTTGCCGTAAAATGTCTTAGAATTATGTAAAGCATATTGGATTACTTGCTGAACTCTATTTTAATTATTATTTTTATCTGTCAAAATAAGGAGATGTTTTTATCTAAACGAATTTTGTTTGGACACATCAAAGCTGCAGCGTAAAAACTATCAAAATATAACTCAATAGTAAGATTTTGTCAAGGTTTATCATAAAATTAAGGCGCGCTTAACAATTACGAAATTTGTAGATTTGCATTTTCGCAATCTTAAATATGATGACGTTTTAAAATCTTCTCTAAAATTAAATTTATTTTTCTATAGCTTAAGATTCAAATGGTTCAAAAGTGGCAATTATCTTTTAAAATCAATCTAGTGAGCTGTCAAAGTTGACACAATATTGATGATTTCGAGTACAGTGGGAAAAAACGAAATGTAGTTGAAATCGTCAAGTTATATTTTCATTTAAGCCTTCTAAAAATGAAACTTTTATAAAAAGTTCTGTTTAGGTTTCAACAAAACCAAAATGGATAAGACACCACGAATGCTGATGAAGTGTGTAGCGGCACAAAAAATATGTATTCCATTCTGCTGGTATCTAATTATAGTCCACAAACCCTGGTACTGCCAAATTGACACAACAAGTCAATTTACGATTGCAAACTTGTTTAAGTACTTTTCACATTTGATTGACCAGATCTTTTACATTGGGTAGTATTGGGCTTACATTACATTATATTAAAAAAGAAAAAAAATAAAAAGCTGCGCATATATTGCACCTTTTTTAGATATTTCATCATATTTGTAAAAGTTCAAGTCTTCTGGAAACATTCATTTAGCAAAAAACATTGTAAACTGACTGTTTTTAACGTAATAAATATGGAATTTTGATTTTAGTTCTGCATAGAATTGTTCTTTGGTAATTAAATATATACTTTGCAAATTACCAGAGCGATCGGGCATCGTGAAATTTGGAAATGCATTTATATTTTACCCTTTTACAGTTTCTTCAAAAATCTATATGTTAAGTATTATTTTTTGTATTTTATTATAACAAAATCGTAACCAATACACAATTATTTATCAGCAAAAAAAAATAATAAATAAAAAAAAATCGGTTAAAAATGGTAAAGTTATTACAAATTCCTTCAACCATTAATGTGCTTCAGAACATATACAAAATGTAAAAAAAAATATATATATATTTCGAAATGTTTTAATAAAATAATAAAGGTTTTCATCCAAACAATACCCCTTAAAAATGATTGTATATCATTTGTTGAATAAAATATATTTCTGTACTTTTTTCTTGAATTTTATTTATTATTCATTTGAACATGACAAAAAATAATAATAATAATTTTATTTGTTTATTTCAAATTTAATTTTTTAGTAAGCGTAAATATTTATGAATTGTGTAAGTAATTTTTCAAACAAAGTTGACAAATTTTTTTACGACCTCATATATTTATACAGTTTGTGAGCTATATGAGATCTTTATTTGATTGTATGAAAAGCCATAATATGTTTATTTCAACTTCATTTATAGTTATTTAAATATATATATAATTATTTGAAAGATTTCACTTTTCAATTTTCATTCGCATATTCATTTATTTTATTTGAGCTATATAAAATAATGAACCGATTTTAATCAAATTCACCGCAACTGATGACTACATCAGTATAAGTATATCTTAAAAACTACCATCTGTACTTTTATCAAAATATTGTCAATTAATAACGGCTGACTTAATCCATTTCCCACTACTACTCGAATCCGTTAAGCAAATTTGGTGTAGGATCTATTTTAGTAACTGCGAATCGAAAAGTGTAGAATATTTTTTAGGGAAATTATTTTTATTTGTTATCTAAATTTAGCTTTATTATTTAGCAATTTTTATATTAATTACATATATTTAGTGTGAAGCAACAAAGTTGAAGATGCACCATTCCAACGGAAATTTAAGGCATTTAAATACTGAAGTAAAAGATTCAAATATTAAATAATTGCTCATGATGTATAAAAAATAATTATTATGATGTATCACACTGAAGCATTTGGAAAATTAAGCACAAGCAGTTAATCAAATGCAGCATTTAATTAACAGCCTGTGCATTATTTCAATTATCATTTAGATATGGTGATCACATACGCCAAACCTTGGTATTTTTTTACAGGTGCCTTAGTCCAATGTCAAGTTTTTCTTTAGCTAATTAACTTTTGGTTTCCATTTGTCTCATAGGCTATTTATTTTCACCTCTTTCAACTATGCAATTATTTTTGGCTGCGTTCATCGTGGAACTGATAAAATTATTTCATAATGGCAAACACTACGTTTGCTTCAAATATAAAGCTAATTAAATCGAATTTGTAAAACTTGACTGCGCAGGAGGAAATATCATGTATAGTTACATAGTCAACAGTATACCAATTGAAACACGATTTCTATAATTGGAACATTATCCGGTCAAAGGAAAAAATATAATCTACGGTGGGAATATTCCCATTTGGATATTTCTGCCATACTCCGAATATTCCTTTGGGTATTGTCTTCTTGCCGCTTTAAATAGATTATTTTTTATATTATTTTACACAATTTTAACGCTTCCTAGCATTTGTTATCTATTTAATTCCACTTGATTGAAAAATAAAGTCAAACTGAACATTTTGAGTTAAGAACATGGGAGATATTCTTTTCAAAACATTATGAAATCTGGTAACTATTCGCATTAGTTCTTAGAATTAAATAAAAATTAATAAAAATTACAAAATATATTCTTAGTAATAAAAATTACAAAATTTGTTTACCTTTATATAAAATTTGTTATAACTTTTTGAGAAAATTTATAATATTGATTAATAAAATACAAATGGTTTCACTCATTCATATCTTGCATATTTCAAACAACTCTTCGAATTTTAGTGATCATAAGTAAGTTATTATTTCTGTAGAAAATGCAATATATAATTAAGCAGCATCGATCCTTTATTGGAGATCCATTGTGAGAAATTGTAAAAAATATTTAGTGTTTATTTTTAAAATTAACACAATTTTATAACGCAAGAATATAATAATTTTAATTGCTTATGTAACCTTCATTATATATTCGTTCATCAATAACATTTTTCTTAAATATCTTCTAATTTGCATAATTTTAATGTTAAACCTTTACAATTTCCATGTTTGCGGTGTGTCACCTTGAGTAAATATAACTAAAATACATTATATCTAATTGACCATTGGATGCGTTTTCGCAACACCAAATTTAACGAGCTTGATGATCCTATTCCACTATTTGTCTTATTTTCTGATATCTTTCCTATAGCTTGAAAGGCAATTTTTCAAATTATTTATTAAATTTTAAAAAAGCTCTATTTTTTCTTTTGACCCGCTCTACCGGTGTTAAAAATTCCGCGCAATTCCGATTTTTTTTCTAATTTATTTAGCCAGCATTCCAATCTAAATACATATGTATAAAACTTGATCATTAGTATTATATAAGTTAGTTATGGTATAGGTTAGGCTATAGTTGCGAAAAAGATACAATGGTCGAAAATGAATTAAGAACAAAAAAAACCCAAAATTGCAAAAGTTTACCTTTTTCTTTTTTTGTATGTGCCCGAATTAGTGAAACAAAATGTAAAGGAAGTAATTTTTGTCAATTCTTTAATTAAGCGCCATTTTCAAACCATTGAAACGAATATGTGTTCGTCAAATAACATCCTAAAAATATCTTTGACTAAAAATTCTAACAACAGACTTTTAGTTGGCAAGTTAGCTTTCCAAATCTAATTTAGGCATGCCAAAAAAAAATACCACCAAATGCAAGAAAGCGTAAAGAGCCTATCGTAATGTGACAAAAAAGTAATAATAAAAAAATAAATAATCGTATTCCACTTATTAAGAAATGTTTAAAAAAATGTCAAAAAAATGAAGGGTTTTCATCATTTAAACTCCTGTAACTTTTAAACCATTAAGGATATTAATTAATTTATTTTTTTGACTCTTAATAAAGAATATTGAAATTGACAAAATGTATATATATATTTTTTTTTTAATTTGGTTGGCAAGTTAGCATTCCCAATGAAAATACGTCCAAATACAAAATAATAATAACAATAAAAATAATAATAATAATAATAATAATAAAACAAATAAATAATCGTATTTCGCTTATTAAAAAATGTTTGAAAAAATATCCAAATCAATTAAGGGTTTACGTGATTTAAACTCCTGTATGTTTTAAACCATTAAGGATATTAATTAAATTTTTTTCCTCACTTAATGAAGAATATTGAAGTTGACAGTATTGTGAGTTTTTCTATATGTGGTGATAGTCCTGCACAAGATTACTGAATGTGTGGAATTATAATATAAGTAAGTGTAATTTTAAATTTTAAGATTTTTTTTCTTTTTTAATTTTCAACTTTTATTCGTGATAACTTTTTGCCTCCTCTTGATTCACGCCGACGGATTAATGTGCAAGATAAAAAAGTCCGAAAACAATGTTAGTCGAATTTTAAAATTTTTGTGATTTTTTTTTTTTTTTTTTTTTTTTGGTCATATATAAGAAGCTTTTTATTAAAACTCCAAAACTGATCGAATTAACATAGTAACAATTTTCTGTAGTATGAAGTTCATAATAGTGAATCAAGTTTATTCACAAAAATAAATAATATATAATTTATTTCATACTTCCACAACTGAAACTCCCCTGTTAATGACAACAAATAAAAATATTCTTTCCACAGACAGTTGTAACTATATGCAAAAGTCAAGTTTTAAAAAATCTATATATATGTATATAAATAATTGTGTATTTTTCGCTATACTGCCTTTTTATTTATTTATATTTTTCATTAAAACCCATTATATCCTGTTTTACATGCCACACCAGGTCATGCCAACGAGTTAAGTTTTTGGCCAAGTCACGGAAGGCAATTCGAACCTATGATATACATATACATATGTAAATATATATATATTTTTTTTTGTTCTTGAGTGTGTAATTCTTTTTCGTATGTATTTATTTCGGAAATGACTTTTCTATAGATTTTTAATGTAGCTGCAATCAATAGCAAAAAAAAAAAAAATATAAAATAAAAGTGTGCATTTGTGCGTTTGAAATGTGTCTATATACGGAAAATTTAAAATATTTGGTTACTATTGTGAAAGGTTAATACGACTAAAATAAAATCTTATAAAAACAAATAATCTCAACCATTATTTTAAGACTTTCACTTTAATAGTTATTTATATATGAAAAATATTAATAAAATATGATAAGGAAGTCATATTCACAATATATTATGTTTTTCACTATAATAGTTCTTTAAGTGTGCTATCTCAATTGCGTAACTGGATGAGTAAGTTATACTCACAATAAAGACTTTTACTGTAAGATTTGTCTTACTTGTTCAATTTACATTTCAATTGTGGAACCTGGCAAGAAAATTCTTCTAACGAAATCTTTCGCTATAGTAGCTTTATAGATATAAGATAATTAATTTTTATTTTATGAAGTAGCCTTTTTAATTTTCGGAGCTTATAGAATGATGGCGTGAAAATTAAAAAAATATTAAAAAAATATTAAAAAATTAAAAAAAGATTAATTTTATTTTTTATTATTATTATTTTTTAAGTTTTACTTCAAATCTTACAAACGTTCTGCGCGCTGCATAGTGGAAAACATTGGGCTTTTTCGTATCTAAAGTCAACAAGTTTTTTGATTTCAAAAAAGCTGGCTATTGAAAGAATCATGATATTTTGATGTCATATGAAGTGTCGAAAAAAAATTTTATTGAAAGAATTAGCATCAGTGAAAAGCTGTTGAAACGCAATGAAATCGAACCATTTTTTGAGTGTTTCATTACAAGCAATAAAAAATGGGTTCAGTCCGAGAATGTGAAGTGAAAAAATCATGGTCAAAGGCCGGGGACCCTTCAAAAACGATTTCAATTCCTAGTTTGACGGCAAACAAAGTTATGGTGAGAGTTTGGTGGGATTGGAAGGGAATTATCTATTATGATGCTACAGCTTGGCAAAATGATCGATTATGAATTCTGAATTCAAAACTCGACCGTCTGAATAAAGTAATCAAGAAAGAGCGACCAGAATTGACTAACAGAAATGGTATTATGTTTCATCATCATAATGCCAGACTACACACGTTTTTGATAACTCGCCAAAAATTGACTGCACTTGGCTCGGAAGTCTTGAGACACCCACCGTATATTTCAGACCTTGCATCGTCTGACTACTATTTGCTTCGGCTTCTGAGAGACTCTCTTGATGGTGAAAATTGGTCAGCTGAAGAGCATTTTGAAAATCACTTGGCCAAGTTTTTTTTACCGATAAACCACAGATAGATAATAATAGCTAATTTGTACTTTTTATATGACCTATTAAAAATACTATAAAAAAAGTTGAATAACCTTAACTTTTTTGAATACAGTGACAATTATGGCAAAAAATTGCAGCTGATTTTAATATATATTATACCTGCCAGATTAAGTCTTTAATTCATCGGCGGTTTTGTCTGCACAATCTACCTATCATTGCCCAGACAAAATTCATATCAAAATTTAGTTTAACCTCTTAAAATGCATATACTTTTCAGGTGTCAATAATTTGCAAACGTTAAGATATTATAAGGACTTAACTAATCTAAATAGTATAACACTAATACAAAATAAAATGAAATGCAAAAAAAAATATGCAATTTTTATTTTAGTAAAAAAATTTATAAATTTTACAGTTCAATACACCGAAACGCAAATATTATTTTTGGGTGCTTTCTATAACATTATTTCAATAACTCGGTAAATACTACGTTTTTTAAGAAAATAAGCTTATTTCGTGATCACTTATTTTTCATACCTTATATCTCTTATCAAAATTTTATTTTAATTTCGATAAAAACTTTAAAAAACTATTATTATTTAATAATAAAATCTTTAGTAACTCGGTAAATAATAGGGGAGATTGGATTAATAAAATACCCTCCTAAAAAATGGAACATTTGTATAGAACTAATTATTGTCTAACGTTTTGCATAAAAACAGTAAGTTATTTATCTTATGGTATTATTTTTCAGCACTTTTTTATTGCATGATATCTCAACTTTACGCCAATATAAATTTTATGTAAGAAATCAGAAATATGCAAATGGCATTTAGCTACGGAGCTCTATAATATTTTCCACTGTGAGGTGCAGATGATTCACTTTACCAATAAATATCAAAATGACGATGAAGATATAAAATGAGTATAATTTTTTTATATACATATACTTGCACATTAAAGATATTGTGTTGCCGCTTTTTAAATAAATTTGTATATATGTATATAAACATTTTTTAAACATTTTTTACCACTTCAAAGGGACAATTAAAAATACATTTTCAGCGTTAGGACAATAACAATGACAATGACAACTATAAAGCAAAGAATGAAAAAATATAAAAATTCATTATATTTTTTCTATTGAAATAAACAAATTTTTTTGTGACACCAATTTCATATGTTCACTTTGGCACTAAATGCAGTGAAATAAATGGTGAACATGTGAACATAAAAAAATTAAATTCAATTTCAGACTATTTAGGGATTTATTTAAATAATTTGTTTAATACAAATAGTTTTTTATATACAAACTCTAGGTTTATGTAATGCTATAGTTGTTTTGTTTTTTAACAGAAGTATTTTTATAGCATTTTTTTGTTTCATATAATTTTTATAGTGTTACTGGGCGTATGTGTAATGACCTTTTTATTTTCCTTTTTCATTTAAAAAAATAGCAAGTAAGCACTTGCCATTTCCATTTCTAAGGAATTTTTATCAATAACATTTTTTGTCCTTCTTTTATTTTTTTCTACATTTTTTAAGTTTTATATTTATTTAAATAAAATGTTAGTGCAGAATATACATAGAAAAAATAAATTAAAAATTCTTTACATATCATTAAAATATATGTATCATTCATTCCATGAAAGAACTCCCAAAAAATTTTTTTAAGTCTTTGGATTTGTTTGCCTCCATTTTTATTTTATTTATTTATTTTTAATTTTTTGTTTTGAATATTGAAAAACTTGCGAATTAATACACGATTTTTATTTTTTGGAAATTTAAAAAATAAAAAATCGAAAAACCATGTAACTTTAAACACCAATATCTCTATGAACTGTAAATAGATTTTAACGATTTAGATCACATATAGAAGCTGAATACATTTGTTTTAAAGCCGTAAAACAATAATAACAAAAATGCAATTTTATGATGTATTTTTAATAAATTCTACCCTATCTATTATTTTCTCCTTCTGATATTATAAAAATCATAATGTTTACTTAAAATTCTAATACAAATTGTTCTGGAACATAAAAATTTTAAATATTCTCACAGATTTTTTCTTATAAAAATAAAAGTTTTTAAAAATGTTTGCGTTTTTAATTTTTATGAGTTTATTTTAAAACAAATTTTAGTCATAATCAGAGCAAGTTAAAATATGCACGAAAAAACTAAAATATGCACTTGAAAAGGCTCGAAAAAACTGTATTATTAAAAAAAGAATATTTATAAAAAATATATTAGAAATGTACGGAAATAGACTAACAGTCGTAGTTATAGTTACTTCTGCATTTTTTTCTTTACAATTATATTGGAAGTATTAAGAAAAACTTACAAAATAATTTATACAGATAAGTTAATCAGACATCAAAATCATCTATAAAAAATTACATTTTTGTTAAGAAAACTAACTTTTTTATTGATTATATGCAAATTTATATACAAATTTAAAAAAAATACATTTTTTGTAAAATATGCAATCATAATGCTTAAAAAATATGCCCTGGTCATGCTGATGTACTGTGTTATAAATATATAAATAAAATATTTTAAATCTTTAAAATACATCTGAAATAGCATATTTGTGAATGTATCTATAGAAAAACATTCTTTTGAATTTTACAATATCATTTACAATACTTGTTGTACTAGAATTTGTACTAGTTTTCAAGTCAATAAAATCCTGCGTATAGTTAAAGAGTTATGAACACTTAAAATTACGTACAGTTGAATGAGAACAACAACAAAAAAGATTAATAATAAAAATAAAAATATTATTAAAAAATTAAAGCTTTTTGTGAAAAAACTCGTGGCCTTTCTTCCAAAAAAGTATTAAAGATAGTAGATGAACTTATTACAGAGCAATTATTATTGCATTTTGTAGTAAAGATATTACTTTTAAACATATTAAAAAATGTTAAGCGAAGGCGTAGAAATTTTTCAAAAATGCATTGCAAACCTGCTATTGCATTATGAGTGCATTCTTAAATAAACATTTACTTTTGAATTATTGTCCTTAAGGAGGTCTCATCTGGCCTTCATTGGAGCATTGAATCATTAAAATCCATCTACATCGTATAGATATTAATATTTAAAGTTACATACTTTGACGTATTTTTTTACTTTTTTTTTTACATAAACTTGCGATTCTTTAGAAATTGGAAAAAATTGCTAAATGGCTAAAAAGTTTATACGCATACTAAATATGAAAAAAGTCAGATAAACCCATTAAAAAAGTCTTAATTTTTTATAAATCTTTCTTGGAACGAACAATATATATTTTTATGTATTTGTAAAAATAAATTGAACACATGTCATTTAAATATATACAATAAAACTACATTTACATTTATTGAGGTTTTTTTCTTAATTTTTTGTACGAAAAAGTTTTAAATCTTTTTTATAGCATTTATTACTTAGACAATAAATGTAAGCAAAATTTTACTATCTAAAAGTGTATTTTTTTATCTTTGTATTACTTTCAAAAGAAGACAAAGTAAAATAAGTATATAACTGGTTTAAAGGACAATACAAATTTGGTAAAGGTATAGTTAGATGTATTTTGTAAGTAACATTAAGTGTATATTGGGATAATTTTGTAGGAAAATGTATGACTTAAAGAAGCTGAAACTTCAAATGTCATACTGCTACTCACCACTAACTGAAGCTTAAATTATTTATTACACTTATGTTGAATAATTTTATGTGCAGACCAACAAAGTGCACATTTCTAATATTTTATTTATATAGTTTTTATTTATATAATTTATAGTTTTGATGTTAATTAGAAAAAATTAGTTAATTAATTAGATGTTAATTAGAAAAATTAGATAGAAGCAAAAACGATTTGATATTTAAAATTATATATATATATATATATATATATATATATAGAATATATATATATATATATATATATATATATATATAAAATCATATATAATATATAACATTATTTTAAACTTCTCAATGTTGTCATATACCTTAGAACATAAATATATCTCATCAGTTAGTATTTCATAGAAATCCTTAATGGGATGAGTGTCTGGAACTCAATTCTGGCCGCTAAAACAGCAGTATATTTTACGAGCCAAAAACGGTTTTGCCGCCCGCGCTAGTAATTTCGACGCATTATTTTGGTGAAGTTTTAAATTTTTGCATGAAGTTCATCACATAAGCTTATACTGCCTACACAGAAAAAAAAATGGATTTCAGTTACGAAATTCAATTAAAATTTTAATTGATTTTGCTCCAATCATTGAAAATTAATATTAATTAAGTAAAGTAAATTGAAATTTAAAATGATTTCAGATAAAATTTTAATTATATTAATTTTATCCTTAAAATCGATAAATATAACAATTAACGCGATTAGAATATTAACTGGATCTCTACCACGCTCAATATAAAATTAATCTTTATTAAAATTTATTTTTAAATTGGCAAAAATTCAAATTATCGTAATTATAGGTGTAAGGTCGATAAAACCAATCATCTGAAAGAGACAACTATTTTGCAGGACCAGTTTAGTAAAATGATGATCTATAAAATTAAATAATATTAACACATTGACTGATATGCGATAGGTCGTTCGAAAAATATTGGTATTATTTAATTATCTGAAGATTTTTCCAAAGAGCAGCTGTAGCAAATACCATGTGAAGCAACACCAATTGCAGTAAAATCGAACATTGTTATTGACGTTAACATCCTCCCATTATAAATAAATCTACAATATAGTAATATGGAACTCTCACTAAAAAAAATATCTAAAACGTATAATTACCGAACCCAAATTTATTATTAAATATTATATGTTAACTTTTGCGGAAAACTCAACATCTTCCAAAATTTCTGTTAGTTTCAGCAATTCCAGAAAATAACAGGAAGTTTTATTCTTGAAAATATATGTATGTATGTGTATTTAGCCTTTTAAAATTTTTGTATTTCTTTATTTTTTTTTTTTATTTTTTTGGAAAGCTATGACAATTTTCTTGTTTCCTTTTTGTAATTCATAATTGTTTAAAAAATTAATTATATAAATTAATAAGGGTACTCATTTAAACACCTAAGTTTTCCATTTGTGCAATTTTGCAAGTTTGCGTGACATATTTCATGAACCCCCTTTTCAAATATTGTGCAATATTAAGTAAACCGTTGGATAAATTTCATGAAATCAATGATACATGCAATGGTTTTATTATAATTAATATAACTACAATTTTTTTACATTGCAGAAATCTTGCGAGACTATTTAGTCTCACAAACTTGCGTAGTGCAATTGTGCATTTATAAATCAAGTGTCTTTTGTTTATATCTAAAAATTGCTAATAAATTCGATATAAAAAATTATATCCATGTTAATTATAATGAAATCATTGCATGCATCTTTGATTTTAAAAAAATTTTTCAATTGTTAAAAATTATTTCATATTTTCTTGTCCTTAATATTGCATATCATTTGAAAAGGGGTTTCATGAAAAATGTAACGTAAATCTGCACAATTGCACAAATAGGAAACTTAAACGTTAAACGAGTAACCTTAATATTTTTTTGTGAAGTAAATTTATGTAGTCCTTTGAACTCATTTTGCTAGGTATAATAAATATTTCCTCCTTCTCTATACAGCTCAAGTCGGTTTATATTACGAGAGATTCGCCACTATGATTGCGCTAGAAGCATGCCCTTTATGGACATTGATTACCCAGGCTATGTTAATGATGAACACTTGGAAAATTCAAATAAAACATTTTTCATCTCTCATGCTTATGCACTCATGGCAAAGTGTAAATTTTTGTACCATAGTATGTTATGTCTTTGCCATCCTTGCATTATAATTTTGATATAAAATCTCTTTATTATTTGTTGCATGAGTCCAGTTATTAAAAGAAAAAAATAATAACAATTTCGCCATTATTTTCCTATAAGTCACGCTATTTTTTTTGCAGCAGTTGATTTTGGGTTGCTGCTAAGATGATCGATTATTAAGCTTTTTGCAGAAATCGATTATCAATTAGTTCGAGTAGTTGACATTTTGAAAAAAGAAACCGTTTAATGTTTTCGAAATTCTGAAAAAAGGGTTAGCAGGTTTTTTTTGCAGAAGTAAATATTTCCTTTGAAAGACTATATTTAAAAAAAAACTCAACAAATTTTATAATATTCAAGTTAAGATTTATAAAAACAATTATTAAGCAAATTTTAAATTTGTACATCTTTTAAAGTAAATTAGTTGATACATAAATATTCACAATTAAATTCTTAAATTTGTGAAATTAAATGGTTAATTTATAGCAAAAAATTAAGTGAACCAATATAGTATTATATTCGATTAATTTATGAATACTTGTGTTACAATAAACACTTCACAAATGTCCAAATACCTTTCGCAATTTTTATAAAAACCTTTAGTTTCATAATCAAGATATTAGGAATACCTAAATAGCAATACTAAGTATTCCATAATTATAATACATTTTTTTAATTGTAACTTTTGTTACTTATTATATATTATTTCTGAGAAAGTCATATTGAAATACATATAGAAACTCTACGATTTATTCTTCGATTTGACTATGTTGATGATTTTCCATCAAATTTATCTGCCAAATATGCTTATAGAGTTAATTTCAATTTAAAATTAAGATATATTTATAAAACATAACAAGAAATAAGCTTTTTAAGTATTAATCAATTAACAAAATTTTCCTAATATTATGTTCACACACATTAGTCTTTTGCTTGTTTTTGAATGAGTTTAAACATTACAAATAAACATTACTGTTCACATATCATTTTATTATGTTTTGCCTTTTGGTCTGTTTTTCGTTTGAAAAAAAAAAAAAAAAATATTTTCACAAATTTTTGATTTATATAAAAATTTTACACACAATCACTTTCTAATTCAAAAAATAAAATTTTTAAACAAACAAAATTTATGAACAAATATAAATTTCATTCATAATTTTTAATTTTTTTATCTGTTTGACAATTTTGACAAATTCTTTTTTTAGCAATTTTTATGTACTAAAAATACTAAAAATTTCTTCCCTTTATGGAAATTTAGTATGTCTTTCGTGTGTTAAATACTCGTAATTAAACAACTGGAATCGAGATGTTTTTTGGATTGGAAATATATGAAAAAACAAATCAATTTGTTTGAGATTTTTGAGAAAACGTGTCGTTTTAAAAAAACTTCTATATGTGAACATATGTGAACAATTTCCATTCAAATATTATTATTTATTACATAAGCTTTTTGAAACAAAGTATTATTTTAAAAACCAGTTTTTTGTGTTTAAAAAAACGGGTTTTTTGACACACGAAATATTAATACTTTTAAAAAACCGACAGGGCTTAATTCGAAAAATAAACGCTTTAAAATTAGTCGGAAAACCTAGTCGATTACTCTAGTTTATTTTATTATTATTATTTTATTATTATTACTATTATTTTTTTTTTTAATTTTGACAAATATTATAGTATACCTTTTTTATAGATACTATTTTGCAAACCTTTACATAAATAATGAATTATATTTCTTAATTATTCCAGCACTTCCTCCAAAAGTAAAGTAAATTGTGACAGCTTTTGGCTATAAATTTAACTATAAAATGAAAAAATTAACCTCTTAAAGATCTAAGCAACTAAACTATACCCTAACTAATTATTAATTTAACTTTAATTTGTTAAACAGTTCAAACTGTGGACTTTATAACAGTCCGTTAATTAAAAAAAGTCGATTTGCACATATAATTATTTTCTGTTTAAATTTAGCTAATGTTTTTTTTATTATAGCGTTGCTACAAATAAAATGCCAATAGGAATCTAAGATTTTGCAAATAGGCATAATAGATAAAAATAGAAAAAAATTATAAGCCAAAAAATATTTGCGCTCTTGGAATATATAATAACCAGAAAACTAATATTTCACACATAATTATTTGAGTGGGGTATATCAGTATATATGAGATAAAATTATAATTTAAGCAGATGCACTCTAGTATAATTTATATAGACATGTAAAAATATCAACTTATATTGTAAATAAGGTTAGCAAATTCTTTTTGACCTCAAAATACCTTAGCAATATTGTATTGAAAATAAATAACGATTTATTTAAATTTGGACGAAAGGTTTTAATATCTAAATCATAGAACTTTGTAATCAGCCTATGAAATTACTTAATTCAATATTATCTTCAAATAATAAAAGAAAATTTTCGCTGCAAATATTTTGCAGAAAATTATTAAAAATGTATGTCTTATCGAACAAAATGAAATCGCACTATAATTTAACCCAAATTGACCTAGCGTCCCCATATGATAACGCAAGCAACGGTTATGTATAAAACTATATAGCATAGAAAATATTATAAATGTTGAAAAAGTCTGGATTACATTTCATCATACGAAAACATGTTAAAAGTAATAATATGATTGAAACTTATTTATGTTATGTATTTGAAAACAAATGATCCTTTTTAAACCCTTAAAAAAAATATTGTTAAAAATGTAAATAAATAACTACATGAAAAAGTAATTCATATATTTTTTGACACGGTGTAGCTTTTAAGAAGAATATTATATGATTATTATGTAACCAAGTTGTACTATATTTTAATATATTTTAATGGCACAAATTAATAAAATATATAAAATATTTTTTTTTATGAACTACCTGCATTACCATATGGATGCGCCAGGCACAACATATAATTTTTTTTTTTTGTAGTATATTCCTTAGAAAATTTTGTTAAGATATATATTTTTATTTTCTTTGGTATAAAACGTGTTTTCCTGAAAAATTGTTCATCAATGAAGCTTTGAAAAATTTTCGATTGTCAATGATGAATGTGTCTGAAGTATTTTCATGGAATGGCCTAAATATTATAGTCGTTTTAGCTACAAAGGTGACGTTTCTAATAGTAGTATTTCTCGTTTAGTCCTTGAAATATTCCTTTAAACCAAAATGTGATTGTTTATCATATGTTCAATCATAAAGAAAGACTTTTACATATCTAAATGGCATTTGTAGAAATTTTTGGTCAGCTTCAGGGTAAATAGGTGGGAGATCTTAGTTAATTTGAGTTTAGAAGTCAAAAAGCCATCTCTAAATGACTATAAGTCAACCAATATTCAAAAGTGGATTTCTAACACAATAAGTTCTGATGATAATGATGAGGATCATCTTTTAGTACCAAGAAATAAAATAAGACGTTATATCGGTGACTTCTCTAACTCAAGTGGGTATACTTATTGGTGAATATTCGATATGAAAAATATGTTGCTCAAAACTATTCTAGAACTAATATTAAATGACATCTTAAGAAAATTTGCCAATAAAAACTACTTTTTTGAAAAAATTGCTAATTTTCTGCTAACAAAAACAATTTCTATAGAGTACCTGGGGCGCCCATATGATATATAATAGGTAAATTATCTTAGGCCCCATAAAATTTGGAAATATCATCAATATCTGAAACAAAAAACGTTACTGGTCAATTTGGGTTAAATTATTTATAATTTTAAATTTCACTCAAAATATGATACAATAAGTAACAGTGCTGTGTTCGAACGCGCGAATTTTATATAAACTTGAAATCAAATGCAGTAATAAAAATAATTTTTCAAATTTGGTGATGTTTAATTTTTTTTTTTATTTATTTTTCATTTCCTGTTGTTAATTTACGTAAATTTCTGACCGGTTTCAATTTTAGTAGTTCTTTAGAAACCTTTTATTTTGAGAGATTGTTATTTCTGACATATTTTGTGATATCTTTAAAATAACAAGTGCAATTTAGGTACAAAGGATCAAAATCTCAAAAATTTTGTAGCTGAAGCATATGACCCCAATTTTGACCTATAGGCGAAATTAATCACAAATATTAATGTTTTTGTATTTTTCCTTTCCTGGCCAATATTTTTTTCTTCAAAATACTAATAAATAATTTTAAATTTCCAATTTTCTTGAAAATGTTTTGCTTTACCGGAAAAGTTAAATGCTCTTTAATAAATTTACATATGGATGTATCAAATAGCTATAACTCATACTTTCAACTTTAAAAGGCGAAAGATTTTATATTAATTTATATATTTTCTGCCTGCGTATGTATATTTAATTAACTCATTAAAATCGATGGTGTAAGAAACACAACAGTTATCTATTCGGTAAGTCATACCTACAAGTTGAAATTACACAACTTTATTAACATCATAGGTATTTAGGCATTGATAGATAACTATTTACTGAAAAGACGGGTATTATTTGTAGGTATACATGGGTATTTTCACTCAGTTATGAATAAAATCAGGATTTGTACATCACTTTTGATTATACATAATTTATCTTATTCATAGTATTACCAAGTTTGTGACAAAGCATTAAAAACTGAAAAGTTTTGCGCCTTTTGTTTCTTAAAATAAATTTTACGGAAAAAAATCCTCTTTTTTTCAACACTAATTGAAAAATAATGTTAAGATAACTTGAAGATAAATCGTCTGCATCCTTTGGTGCTTCATTTATCTAAATCGTACCAAAGTAGTTATATTATTGTAATTGCCTTATTAATAAGGAAATATTAGACATTTCAATAAAAAAAATCAAGATGTAATAGCAAAGAAAAATTAAATCATATTTAAATTAAATTAAAGCAGATTCCTTTTCATCACGTAAAATTCCATAAAGTGCACCCACTTATTTCGGTTTAAAGGAAGACAAGAAATGTGTTTTTTTTATTTTGCCGTTCAGTGGAATAAATGAATTTATTTATATATATATATATATATATATATATATATATATATAATCACGGTAGAAAGTGATACAAAAATACCAACATTATCAAAATTCATATTTATTGATACTACGGACAATAATAATAATACAAATTATTTATTATTTACGATTGATATATATATATATATATATATATATATACATTTTTTTGGAAAATCCTTTTTTCTGAGTTCAATAAAATCAATTTGCACTCGGTTAATTTCATAGAACTTTCTGGAATATGTGGAAAACCAATTTTGATTTTATTATAATAAAAAAGAAAATACATTTCTAAGGGTTGTAATTAAAATATTTTTGTAACCTCTCAAAAATTAAAACTTTATTTTAATTTTTAAAGTTTTTGGATGATACAAAATATCTATTCACTTTTTACACTACGCATTACTACATTAAATACCAAAACAGAAAATTTTTTTGTCGCCTTACCTTTAAAAGAGTGTTTTTCTCAAATAACTTCAAAAATTTACTCACAGCTTTCAGAAGAAAAAATCTGATGGAATCATTATTACTAAAAGTAATTTTAATATGTTATCAATTACAACAATGCACAGTGGGGCAGAATCGAAATTTTTTCTAAATAAATTTGTAATTTCCAATCGGCTAGTTGCATACAGTTTCACACAGGTATAGAAGAGGAGTATACAATTTTAAATTTGGAAGGGGGCCTTCCTTATTCTTCAGCAGCGGAACTACTGGGACACAAATTAGGATACCTCTAACATAGACAATTTTTCATCGTTTGCCAATTTTGTGTTTCTTATCCGATTTAAAATATTTTTACACCCTCTTATGTCTCGGCGGAATATCTATTTTCTAAGTTACCGCTAATGAACAATAAATTGTCCAACGGACTTAAGGTCAACACTTGTAAATCCATGCTTTCAGTTCTAAATTTGTAAGACGGGAATTTGTTAGATTGGAATCCAAAGTGTTGAATTTAATTAATAAAAAGAGAATTTGTTTAGGTATTAAAGCAGTTGACCCCTTTATTTTAAAAAATTATCTTTTTGGCGACTTCATTTTTTAAAATCCTCTTTTTTGGGATACTCTTTAAAAATTCTCAAAAGTAACGCTGACGCCAACTTAAAAAAAAGTTTGTTTTATTTCTTTGTTAGCAAATTTAAAAATGTATCAACATTTTTATAAAAGTGATAAAAAATATTACAGTACAATAAAAGTAGGCGAAAAAGAGGCATAGCACTCATACAGATTAAGTTTTATATTATGCAATATTTTATATTTCTTGTGTATATCTAAATTTATTTGAATTGTTTTAGCATTAAGAAAATAGCAAAATTTATTTATATAAAGTGGGCTAAATACTGGGCGTGGCATTCAACTTATATTTTAACCCATAGTTTTCTCCACAAAATACTTAATATTAGTAAATTTAATTTTGATTTTAAGAACAAAATTATTTACAAAAAGTAGGGGTGGAATTTTGATTAATATTAAATCCCATATTCTCTTTCAGAGGATACACGGTATGTATACGTCCCAAATATCTGTTAAATTAGTTGCATATTATCATTATTATGAAAAGTGGGTGTAAGAACGAAGCAGAATTTAAAAAAAAAATCTAACATAATATGTAGGAGGAGCTTTGAACTTTTTTAAATAACATGTATACATAAATATATTGAAATTTACTGATTTAAATATTTTTTATTTGAACATATAATGAAAAAAGTGCTCCGCAATATTCGATGTGCTATAAAATCTAAATTCGAACTTACTTCGTAATCCCTTTGGAGATTTTAGTAATCTGATTTTATACTATCATTCCACGTTGGAATCATTGAAAAAATATTTGATGACCCAACATTTTTCGCATAGTGTAATCTAATAACAATTTTATTCACTTTTCCCATTCAATTTTATGTAAAAATTGCATTACAGGTATAATGAAGCTAACATTATTTCGCTCTCATAAATGAAAAAACTCAAACAAACTTTGTAATAGACTTTATAATTATACCCAACGCCACCATAGGAAGTTGGGGTATTATGCGTTTGTGCTGATGTTTGTAGCGTGAGTGTAATCATCCAACACCCACCTTAAAGTATACCAATCGACTCAGAGTCACTTTTTGTGTAGATCTAGCGACGTCCGTCCGTCCGTCTGGACGACTGGCTAGCTTTCCATGTAAACTTTGTGCACAAAGTGCAGACCGCAATTTTATATTTTTAAGTTTTATATAAAAGTAGAAATCACAGTGACAAATTTTGTGAGGATCGCTCCATACTTTACCATAGCTCCCATATAAGCCCACTTTCGGGAATCACCCTAAAGTGCATAAATTCATACAAATATTTTATTTTATACTTAGTAAAAGTATCGGTTCACAATTGTCCACGTGTCTAAGAATTTTGATGGACATATACAAAGGTATGGGGTACAATATGGTTGGACTTGAGCGACTATATCTTTCTTACTTTTTTCTACTGAATAACACTGAAGTTGACAAAATATTGCATATACCAATTTTAAAGGAAAAAAAAAAAATGATTTTGTTGGTGAAACTATTTTTATTTCGGTGAGTCGCTCAAGCTTGACCATATTAAATTGATTTTTGGTAGTGGGACTTTTATGAAAGCAATGATCAATTATGGATTCACCTTTCTGAAATTTTATTGTGTTATTTACTTCATAAAAATATAAATAGGTATGGCGTCATGATTTATATAATGTTTGTAAGTGTCATATATGAACTAAATCTAACTCTAAAGACCTATTGTGATTTCTTATGTGATGTTTCATAGAATAAATGATATGTATTATTTTATTTTACTAGACTTGATATAATTAAAAAAAAAGATTAAGACAAAAGACTTACCCAATTATATATCAATAAGTTTTTGTTCCAGCTATTGATAAACTTAAAAGTTGAGAGTGCTGGCAGGAGATGAGAAAAAAAAAGAGACTAAATTGAATTTTGGCTAAATGCCAAAAAAGGCTAAAGGCTAGAAAAAAAATTTATATTTTTCTAAATTTTTTTCTCATTCTCATTAGTTTTTGATATATTTTTAAAGAAATTGTAATAAAAATATCAATAAAAAATCGTGAAAAAAAATTCCCACATAAATTTGGGTTACATTTCATATGAATTTTCGATATTTTTGAACTATAATTGCTTTTTGATTAAGCATTTCCAAAGTTTTTGTTGGTTTTTCGCATTAATACAATAAATAGTCTCTATGGTTGGTGAACTATATTTAAAAATAATTATAATAGTCGACATAGTAATTCCAGATTTAGTTAAGGCGCTATTAATTTGAAGAATGAAGTACCGCAGGCAAAATTTTTTATTAAATATAAAAAATTTCCACTTTTTGTATACTACTATAATACAAATAAGTATATCACTATATACTATAATAAATACTAAAAAATGCTTAAATTAATAATTCTGTAAAAATAAAATTAGTAATAGCAAATAAGAAACTGGTTACTTCGTCGTTAGCATTTTTAAGGCAATTTTAAGAATCAAAAAAGGCTAGAAAAAAGTGTTAACTTAAAATATATAAAAAGTTCAAAGTTCTAAAAATTTCCCGTTAATATAAAGAACTTATCTTCTGTTGAAAATTATTAATATTATTAATCCAAGGAGGCAGTTTTTTTGTTTCGTGTTTTATTTATTTATTTGTTTTCTATTCTATAAAAACATAAAATATCCCTGTAAGTTAATTTAAGAAAAACATAGACATATAAATTATTTATTAAGGGTCGTTTTCCACAACACCAATATAATGGCAAAGATATAAATAAGTGAGTATATAAAATTTTTTTTTTATAGTTACAACAAAAAAAGGACAGCTTTGTCCTTCATTAAAACTTTGTTCTTGTTGTTTAAAGGGAATACCAGGATATTAAACATATGACATAGTTTGTTTTATACAATTTTATTACATTTCATATATCTTTCATTCCACGAGAGATTTATAAAAAAATTTCTATTTTTTTAAAAAAAGGGTCTTCAGATTTTGTTCATATTGGGGAGCAGTTTAGTCGGTTTCATTATTATTTTTTCCAATTTCAAAAAAATTGCGATTTATTCGTGATTTAACTTTTTATAAATCATTACAATTCAACTACTTCGTAACGAAATAGTTGAATTTTAATGATTTACTGATCTAATGAAATTTACAAATGCACTCACTCATTGTCATTTTTGACAAAATTTCAACCTCTTTGATTTTATTTTTTTTTTTAATATGTTTGAAAGCAATACCTATACTATAAAATGCAATAATAATTGTTCTGAGAGAAGGTGATGTACTACTTTTAATATTTTTTTAGAAAAACGACCACATGTTTTTTCATACAAAAATTTATCTTTTTCATAATTTCTGACTTTATTTTATTTTATTTTATTTTATTTTTTCTTGCTATTCTCATTCAGTAATATATAAATTTAAGTGTACATAACTCTTTAACTGTAAGTCGGATTTTATTGACTTAAGAAGTATAAAGCTTATTACAATGCATATTGTAAATTATATTGTATAATTCACAAAAAACTTTTTGCTAAAGATGCACTTACATCAGGAATGCAATTTTGAGATGAATTTTTAATAAATTTCTATCCTTTTTATTTTCAATATTTTTACATAATATTGAGTACAGATATATTTGCAATACAGTACGTTATCACTTATTCTGAAATAAAATGATATTATACCACAAATAACAGATTATGAAGTGCTGACTTAAATTAATTAAAAAAACTCACAAAAAAAATACAGAAATTAAAAAAAAAATTGTATGAAAAAATCTATAGAAAAATCTATAAAACATTTTTTTAAAAATCATCTTGTCCCAGAACAATTTACACTGGAATTTTTAGTAGACGTTATAATTTTAATAATAAAAAAGGGCGACAAATGTTGTCAAAAATACATCTTAAAATTTCATCTTCATTATGAATGCATTTTTAGGTGATAGTATTATATTTAAATTACTACACATAAAGAGAAATATTGGTGTTTAAAATTACAAAAAATGTGTATGCAGAATACTAACAAAGTCCGAAGACCTAACAAAAAATTTTAGGCGTTCTTTCATGGAATGAATGATTTAATATGCATAATATGAATATTTTTTTAATAATCTTATTTTGTCACATATTCGTCAGAATAATACTACCTGCCGTCAATAAAAGAATGTGGAAAACCTTAAACTTAAAGATCTAGGAAGACAAGGTTTAGTTCTTATACACAGAAAAAATTAAATTTCGTAATCTATTACTAAATTTATAAAACTAATTATATTTTTTACTGAAATCGAACCTATCACTGAATTAGTAAAATCAAATATTGAAATTCGTAAATATTTTATTGAAATAATTAAAATTTTTTTTTTCTTATTAAAATATTTTTACTAATTATAAATTTGAATAGTTTAAAATTCTTAAGAAATTCAATAATATGGTTTATTAAAATCAATAAAAATAGTATTAAATTTTTTGCAGATTTTCAAAAAATTTTTATTTTATATTTAATAATTTTTACATTTTCTGTAATATATACAATAATTCGGATTGAATGTTAGTATTGTATTTTATCATGCAAATGCATTTACATGAATTGTATATAATACTAACTAATTAATGGAGACTTTTTAGATGAAATATAGTTTAACGGTTATACACAGTGTATAGTGTGTAGATAATATGTAATTATTCTGTTGAAAAATAATGGTGCCATAACTAATAGTTTATGTATTCATGTATAGTATTATATAAAATATACATGACACTATTTCCTAATTTCATTTGTGACCAAAACCATCTAAAACAGAAACGCAACCGTTATCAATTGAAACATTTTCTATATGAATTCAACTTACATACCTTTAAACGGATTGAAATATCTAAGTTTCAATGAAACCAAATAGATAGGATATAAAAAATGCGCAGATAAATATATTTTGGTACCGCCAAAAACCCTACAACAGGGCAATTTACGATTGCAAACATATACCATTTTGTTAAGGACCACTTCCGCTAAAGACCATTTCCGCAAAATACTTTAAAATACAAAAATTAAAACACATTAAATTATCTTCAAGAAGTCCAGTTACTTTCGCATAATTATATCACGAGAGGGAGCTACGTATTCGGGCAAATAATTGAAAGGACATAGTTTAATCGACTTGGGGATTATACAGAAATATACAATAGACCTCATCATTTATGCGATATAATGCTATAATGTTTCATATGCTTTTGATTCATCTAGAAGATACACAAAAGTAAATTGTTATATGATGGATTTTATATTTTTTTGTGTCAAAATTTTTATAATTTTATTTATTTTTATATTTTTAATTGTCAAAAAGCAAGAAATTGTTACTGTTTTTCGTATTAGTTTAGAATGATTTACAAGCAATAAAATAATATATTAAAATCAAACAAACTTTTTTATAAAATTTTATTTAAATTTAAATAATGATTTATTAAAAAAATTCTAGTCATAATTTTTTCTGTGCAATAAAATAGAATATTAAAACCAAATCTTATTTTTATTAAATTTAATTTAAATCCAAATAATGATTTATTTAGAAAAATTTTAGTCATAATTTTTTCTGTGTACCATATTAATTAGTATAATTTATTCATATCATTCAAAATTTCTTTTAATTTACAAACACATTAACTTGACTCAAATATGTCCAACATTTTAAGGTGGCTACAAGTGGCACATAGCTCTTTCATTTCTGTTTAACTTAATTTATAATTATTACCTTTAAACATTTCTCCTGCTCATATAATTCTTCCTTTCATGTTATTTTACGCATCACTTAATATTTTTGATTAATATTGAAGACTATATGTTTATCATATAGAACATTTTCAAGTTTTCTGGGACAAAAAGGTATTATACCACAAATAACAAATTATAAAATGCTATGACTAAAATTAGTATAAAAAAAAAATTGTTTCTGTGTGAAAAAATCTGAAGGAATATTTTTTTTACTATTGTACCATTTTGTATCAGTAAATATTATAATTTTTGTAATATCAGAGGTAGACAAAAATTGAAAGGGTAGACATTTTTCAAAAATGCATCTTAAAATTGCATATCTATTATGAATGCATTTTTAAATGATGATATTATTTTTAAATAACTGCTTTTAAAGACGACATATTCATCTTCTATATGTAACTCATAAATAACTAAATTCCTTTTACAGCTAATAGAGATATTGGTGTTTAAAGTTACACCTTTTCGATTTTTTTCTTTACTTTCAAAAAATTAAAATCGTCAATAAATTCGCAAGTTTTTAAAAATTAAAAAAAAAAAAAAAAAATGGAAATATTAAAATGACTCCATAGGTTATTCGTATGACAAATATTAAAAAAATCCGAACACATAAGGAAAATTTTTGGGCGTTCTTTCCAGGAATGAATGAATGATATATATGTATATTTTTTTTAATACTTCCTTTTAGTACAAAATGTATGAAACGAAAAATAAAAATAAAAAGTTTTTTTCTTTAACAAGAAATCCTTGTCTTATTATATTTTGAGTGTGTGTATATGATATTTATTTATTTTTCTAGACAGATTTCAAATGCTCGTCTTTCTTTTTAATATATATTTTGTTTTTTGAATTTATAGATCTATACTTATATATACATTAAGGTTTAGTTATGGATTGATGAACATTATGAACTTTTTACTTATACATAATAAATACTTATATAATTTGGTTATGATAATTTAATTATATTTATTATAAGTATTTATGTATATATTTGTTTTTTTTTTTTTAATATTAAAGAAGATTTTGATGTTTTAATAGGTTAGGAAAGAAAAAGTAGGAAATTTTCCATATCGCCTAGAGATTAATATCTTTATTGCTACTTAGATTGATAATAAAAATTATATTATGTTATATTATTTCCTGTAAAAGTCTTTAAATAACATCATATTACTACCGGCGGTGAGCGAGAAACAAAACAAAAGAAGACTTATAAAATGCCATTAAATATTGTGGACAATAAAAAGATAAAAATGGAAAAAGTTAAGTCATAAAAAAGAAGCATAAATTAATTTGCCATAAAATGTTTGTTGTTGCTGTTGTTTTAATGTTTGTAAAATATGACTATAAAATTTATGAAACTACAACACTCTAGAATGAGAAGTATCCATTAACCCATTCCGAACATATATACAAAAACCAATTTTGAAATTCTCAATACGTGTTATCAGAAACTTTTCACAAATTTTCTCTTAATCCTTATTTAAATTTTTAATATAAATTGAAAGTATAGCCGAACTTATTACAACTTCTTTTGGCTAAGTTTCTCTGCAAATGTATTCATGATTCTCTTATTCTTTTGTTGATTTTTTTTTCTTTTCAAATTTGTTTGGAAAGTAGAAAAATCAGGTTTTTCAACTGAATATGATTGTTAATGTTTTGGTCAAATATAAAAAGAAAATTAATAAAAATCACAACTTTTCGAGTTGAGCTGCAACTTATTATTCTATGCAATAATTTTTAAAAGACATTTTTGTTGTAAACATAAGATTTAGTTTTTAAAAAACAAAAACTGTAGAACTTACTCGATTTATCTGGAATAATTTACAAAACTTTCCATACGTTTCTCATTTTTCACCAAGAGTATACATCAAATCAAAACATCAAATAAAATACAATACATTATCTTAGAATATATAAAGAATTTTAGAATCAGGTATGTGATGGAAATCAATCGTTTTTAAATCAAACGATTTGAAAAGTTGTGATGAATTTCGATCGATTTTAAGAATAATTTTTGAAACAATGCTTCATTTTTCCTTTACAAGACATAGCACGACTGAAAACCAAAAAAATAGTTTTCGTGCAACATACAATAAAATTTTATAAACAGTGAGTTTACTGTAATTTTCATCAATAAAGAAAACTTAAAAATAAATACATCACATATTTTTTTCGATTTCAATTCATTTGGTTTCTGAAATCGATTTCCGTCACATACCCGAATTATTTGAAAATTATTATTATTATGCATTCCATTCTGCCGAAATATTTTGTTGTTACGTTTTTGCCATATTCAAAAGCGTTCATTTATTTTCGTTAATTAAACCGGGGGTTCTTTTAATTGAAAATAATAAGACGTCAGTATCATTTGCTTTTAAATCCAAATACAGCTCTGCTTATATTGCTCACGTTATATTACACAACTGAACTGCAAAGGATGTCAAACTTACAATACAATGGAAACTTGACTTATTCAAGACAAATTTACTACTCAATAGCAACTTAACGACCGACTTCACTAATGAATATTTAACGTCCAACCCAATTCATAAACTACTTTTATACTAGTGCCTAATTTCTCTACAATCTTCTAGTAACATCAAGAACTATATAAGAGCTTAATAGTAACAACTAAGTTTCTCATTTACATAGAAACATCCTATACCAGCGGCAAAAAGAAATAGTAAAGAGATCTTCTAGAAAGACTTTTTCAAGGCTAGATGCCCTTTCTCAGATCTTCTACTTGTAATCAGTGTTCATGTATTTTTTACATTTACATTTACATTCGCTACTCGATACAGCCCTTCTCAAAGCCCAAACAGAGCTTTTAGTATAACTAAATGAATTCCTATTATCTTTTGGAATTTGATATTATTTCGTTAATGATTTTGAATAGTTCTGTTTTTGCCTTAAGCAAAAACTGTTGTGTTCTGCTTGTTTTTTTTTTTTTTTTTTTTTTTGCAAAGATTTTTTGTTAAAACAAAATATATTAAAAAAAGTATAGCTTCTTACTCTCCTTCAAAAAGAAGGGAAATAGAAAGTTCAATCAGATATATTAAAAAGCCAGAATTTTAGAAGCAAGAAAGCATTCTTGAATGCCTTACTATAGCAGGCGGGCTAGCATGAGAAACTGCACTTCAAAGAAGGTGTAAATAAAGCTTCTTGAAAACCTGCATGATTGAGGCAAAATTTTTACTGCTGGGATATAATCAAAGTTCTTACTAACACATAAACTATCATAGCAACACAAGTTTCCCACTGATACATAAACTAGTTAACAAAAAGCTTTCTTTATCATTATAGTTATAATTGGATAATAAAGATAAACAAAAATTTTAATAAACAGATGTTAAAAACTAGAAAATTCGAATATAAATATTTTAAACTTATTAAACTAATTTTCGAAACAATATAATCACTTTAATTCAAAGCCAAGAGTTTGTGTATTTGAAATATCCTTCATTCCATGAAAAAGGCCCAAATATTTCCTGAGGTCTTTTAATTTTCTTAATATTTGGCATACCATATGGAGTCATTTGAATATATACATTTTACTTTTCTTTTTATTTTTCATTCAATTATTTATTTTATTTTATTTTATTTTTATAATTTTATTTTTTTTTTTTTGTTTAATTTTTAAAAACTTGAAAATTTATTCACGACCTTTATTTTTTGAAAAGTTAAAAAAAAAAAAATTAAAAAGTGTGTAATTTTAAGCAGCAATATCTCTATAAGCTGTAAACGGATCTTAATGACTTAAAGAACCTGAATATACTCTCTTTAAACGCAGTAATTTGAAAATGATATTATTAATTAAAACTGCATTCATAATGCAAATGCAATTTAAGGGTACATTTTTGAAATATTTATATACTTTCAATTATTTTTTCCTTCCGATATTATTAAAATTATAATGTTTACTAAAAATTCCAATATGTATTGTTCTGAGATAAAATAGAATAAAGACAGGAATAGAAAAAGAAATAAATAAAATGAAATAGCACAGATTTTTTCATACAAAAATAATTTTTCATTTTTAAATTTTTGTGATTTTAATTTTTTAAGTTTATTTTAAAATTTATTTTAGTTATAACATTTCATAATTTGTGATTTGTGGTATAAAATCTTTTTGTCCCATAATAACTGGGTTATAAATATATTTGCCTTCAATATGAAGCAAAAATATTTAAAATCAAAAGGCATTCTTGTTATGACTTCATCTTCAGCAAAAACATTTTTTTGCATTTTAGAATATCATTTTCAATATTTGTTTTTATAAACTTTATATCGGTTTTTAAATCCAACGTATAGATAAAGAGTTATGATCACTTAAAGTTAAATAATAAGAATATTATGAAAATATTAAAATTATGTTTTTATGAAAAAACTGGTGGATTTTTTTCCAAAAAAGTATTAAAGATAATAGATGACCAAGATAGTTATTATTATATTTTGTAGTAAAGATTACTTTAAAACATATTAAAAAAAAATCGAAGTGATAGAAATTTGTTAAAAATTCGTTGCAAAACTGCAATTTCATTTTAAATAAACGATTTATTTTTGAATTATCTCCTTTAAAGAGGTTTCAGATGGTCTTCATTAGAGCCTTGAATCATAAAAATCCTTCTACATGGTATAAAGATATTAACAAGTTGCGTACTTTTTCGAAGTTTAACTTTTATAAAAATATAATACGTAAATATACTCACGATTTTTTAATTGGAAAAGATAATCATGGGGAAGGCTAAATGGCTCCATAAGTTATATGTGTAACAAATATGAAAAAAATCGGATGACCCTCCTTCAAATGAATGAACTATATATATATTTTATTTTACGGTATATAATCTTGCAAATTTGAAACTCATAGAAAAAATGATTTCCTTATATATTTTATTAACACAGTTGTTTCATTTTAGATAAAAAGTTAATTACTATATTCAAGTAAAAATAAAATAAAAGAAATAGTAAAAATAAAATTCAAGTATTTTTTTTTTTTTTTTTTCATTTAAATTTTTTAACTCATTCAATCATCTACTTGACTGATTTAATATATTTTTTTTTTTAATTGGAAACAAATTTATGTTTTTCATTTTGTACTATTATAAGTAATTGATAGAATCATTTTGGTAAGAGGTGCAAATTTAAAAAATTTTTTAAATTTGAATTGAATTATTTTGGTGATTTGTGACTTTTTACTGTGCTATAAAATCGTATTAATTTTTATAAATTATAAATCGGAATAAATCTATATATTTTCGCAAAAATAATTCTAAAATATCATAACATAGACTACAGGGAATACTATAAACCAGACTACTGACTAGATCACTAACTATACCATAGAATAAATAGACAGTAGACCAGACTGCAGAGTAGACAATATACCAGACTAGACTATAGACCAGACTAGACTATAGGTTAGACTATAGATTATACTATAGAATAGACTGTACACTACACCACTGTAGGTACTTGGGGTATTACGGAATTGTGCTGATATTTATGAAAGAAAAAATATTGGGATTCCTACCGCTAAAATATATCGTTCGACACAGAAACACTTTCTTGATGACATTTGGCTCGAATAATTATTTTTGTACAGGTGTGAAGTCTATTTAAATTGGGTATGATCGGTCCACTATTTCACGTAGCCCCACATATATGTCCTCCTTGAGTAGGAGTCTAACGGTCATAAATGTCTTAGGAATTCTAATAATTAAGAGATTCAACACAAACGATTTTAATATAAGTGTATTTTATATAGTATAAGCATATAGTATAAGTATCTTTATGAAGATCGATTCATATTTGTTCGTAGCTCCCATATAAACATTTATTCCAAAAATTACTTTAATGTACAAAAATCCCATATAAATATTATTATTGAGATAGATGTGATCAAGACATGGGCACCTGCCATGACGGCCTAACCCCACGGTGGTCTTACCACTGGGTGAGGTCAATGCGCCCACCAACGCCCCCGTGCGCCTGTTAAGAACACACAAGTGGCAATTAGAGAGACTCATTGTCTGGATAAGTCCACTCCCCCTTGCTTAGGAGTTGGAGCTATCTAACCTCCTGTCGCACTATTGGAGACATGTGTTGCAATGCAACACCACATCGGAACTATAAACCCCTTCCTGAGGTTTAGGTCCCAACCATCAGCAACCACGTGACTCCCCAAAGGGCCTCTTCAACAGCCAGTCCAGTACGATAAGACCGACAAGCAGGTGTTGCGGTACCAGGTGCTATTGGCTCCTCTCTCCGGTCAGGCCCCGAAGGTTCTTTTCTCCTAAACAAATCCAGGAAATGGTACACATATATATACTTGCCACACTGCTACGCTCTCTAAGACCCCAGAAAAGTCCAGGCAATTATACACCTATATATACCTGCCACACTGCTACGTATATATTTTATATAGTATAAGTATCTCTGCGTCAAATTCTATTGATCCATAATTGACCGTAGCCATATAAACTCCTATTCCAAAAATTACTTTAAAGTACAAAAATAAAGTATAATATTATTAAGACACAAACAAGTAAACAGCAAAATGTAAAATTTTATGGGAATCAGATGGAACACATGTTTGTTTTATAGAAATACAAACTAAATTTATTGCAAGAATTGATCCACAATTGGCCACAGGTCCCATATTATACCCCCTGCGAAAGCACTTTGACACAAAATCACAATGGTGTGGGAAATTATATTTTTCTTACTTGTTTCTTGATATCAATATTCATCGCCGTATGAATACTTTAGCGAATATTTTAAAAAACCAATGGAAAATATTTTATTTGTTTATGTTTAATAACTGGCCAGAAAAACTTTCCTGTTCATAAGGGTTTAAATCAGATGCTCTTGTAAATGTGAATACTTGTTTTTTTTATAAATAATATGTCCACATTTTTGTATTTGTTTTAATTCCCTCCTCCATAATGACCATAAATCGATATTAATGACATTTTGCAAAAAGCCTACATATACCTACATACAAATATATTTTTCTATACAAGGATGCAGTAAGTTACTTTAGTGCCAATGTATGTATGCATGTATGTATGTATATATGTATGTAGGTATATATGTATGTATGTATGTATGGATGTTGCCACCTTTTGTATCTTTATATATTTACAGTTTAAACATATCTTCTATCCTGGCTATTATTACCGCCACCATAATCAACGTTGTCAGTCAGCAGCACCATCATCATCATCAGTAATATTACATTCCACTACCACTCAGCCTATATTGCCATGCTATTGCTAGCCATTATAAACGTGTATGAACCATTATAATGGTTTGACTGCGGTTATGCGTAAACAGCTAACACCTGCTGCCAATGACATTAACGACACCTATGAGAGAGTATGAGTACTTTTGTTTTTGCTATTTTCTCCAATACTTATTGTACTGTTTTTTTTTTTTTTTTTTTTTTTTTTTTTGATGCTGCTAACTGTTATTATCAATAATGGTACTCATATAGACCATATTGACCTCTATTTTGAGTAGTAAATGACAATTTTGTGTTAAAGGTATAAGTAAGTATTGAATTAATATATAGGAATATAACATTTTTGGGTGACTTAATCTTTACGTATGATTACATATTTTAAAAGTTTGTGAGTAAGTAAAAAATAAAGTTCAGGCTAAAACTGTGCTAAAAATATATACCTTAAAACATAACAAGTAAAAATTTATTGTACAAGCAAAATTTTTGATATAGCAATTAAAGTTGCAATCAGTGTAAGTTTATCAAGCTTTTCATTTGAAAAATAAGCTTTTGCATATTCCATAACTATTTTACAAAAAACGTTTTTTTTTTTTTTTAATTTATATATAACGAATATAAAAATTAGTTTTCTTAAAAAAATGTTATTTTAGAAAATTTAATCAACTGATTTGTATAAACTATTTTATGAGTTTTGTACAAATTGTGTACGTTTGTACCTAACAGCTGAACTGCTAAACCAATTTTCTAGAAAATTTCACAGTATCATCTTGTGAAAGCCAGAATTAAAATTTTGAGGAAATAAGTTTACAATCATCCTTTACAATTAAGATGAAAAGGGAGAATATTAACCCCCATACAAATAAAATACTGATTATCGGATAACTTAAATACAATTACAGTAAAAATATTAAAATTTGACGGAAATAATTTTCTATAATGTCTATAAAAATTTATTTACGTATCTTTTTGCTTATTTATTTATTTATTTGTTTGTTTATTTACTTACTTATATATAGACAGATTAGAAATATAGTAGATAAGTACTAAAGTTAAGTTAAAACAATATTAGTAGAAACTAAAAGAAAATTTTATAAAATAATCTTTTCTTTTGAAAAAAAAGTTCACTAGTTTGGTTAAAAATTTTTTCGTTGCCTTAATAAACTTATGTCCTTATTGCATCCGTACTATTAAAAAACTTAAATTAAAAACGAGGTCTGTCTAGAAGCGTGTATACATAGGTTTATGTGAGTGATGTAGTAAACAGCCTTCTCAAAATGTAAAACGTGACTATGAGTAATATGTACTCTACCAGTGAGTGATTACATATATACTTACAAACTAACGAATTTCTACTTCAACAATATTCTGTTCGTCCTTCCGTCCGTCCCCAGTGTAATTTATATGTGTTTAGCAACAATTTTAAGATTTAATCATAAAATTGTAACCAAGTTTTGCAGTGATTTTCTTCCATTTTGTATGTAGTTGTTGGGTTGTTGCTGCTGTTGTACCTTGTTTATTGTTACATACAATTTCATGTTAAATTAGTTGTATTCACTAGCAAGTCGTTTATATTTTTAGTGACAAAAATTTGTTCAAACACGACTGAGGTGTTAATAACAAAAACTTACTAGTATTTACTTTTTTCATATATTTTATCGACACCGTAGTGGGTGTATTAGAATATGTATGTATCGTTTTCTCTCTCACCCACTGAATTGATCTGAAGGGATGTCCTTAAGTTTGAATGCTATTAAAAAAACAGCTGGTTTATGTAGGGCCATTTCAACGTCAACCATTTTTATAGTACCCTGGGGATATTTAATTATTATTTTTCTCACTATAAGGTTATTTAAAGTTTGTTTAAATATTTAAATTGAATTTTAAAGTTGTTAAATTTAAAAAAAGCCCCAAGTACATCAAAGCGAAGTTCATTAGGGTTGCTTCTCTATATTTTTTTTCTTAAAGTTCTTCTTTATATTAAAAGCATATTTATTTGATAATCAGGTTAATTTTAAAGATGTGTTAAAATTTAAAATTGTAATGAAATATGACAAGTAAGATATTTTAAAAATTGAGGAAATAAGATTGATAAATACGGTTTTAAGGTGTGAAATTGTTAATTATATAACTGACAAATTTGATTAGGTATTCTTTAATAATTATAGTCAGGTAAGTTCAGCTGGAATAGAAATTATAAAGAATGAGATTATTGAGACATTATTAATATTATTATTATTAATATTTTACCTTAAGAATTGAAAAAAATATTTATTATAAGTGCTTTTAATCATTTAAGCCGGCAATAAATATATTGAAAATATATTCTTTTTATATATTATATCTTATATTCGTTAAATTACTATTTCTTAGCTTTTCTACTACTGCTTGTGATTATATAATTAACTAGATATAATCAAACATATTACAAATAAACTCATGTATATTATTTGTTGTATTATTGCAAATAATTTAATTCAATCAATAAAAATAAATCAAAATCATTTCTTCTTATCGCTATCGATTAAAACAAATCAGCTTACTTATAATAAGCATTCCACCTCAATTTATATACACTTACATGCACAAAAATTTTCCTACATAGCAACAAAAACAATAACTGATGAACAATATCGTCGGTGCGCTAACGAAAAATTCTATATTTAATTTTCAATCTGAAAATTTTACCTTTTGTTTACTTTAAATTTTTTTCTGTTTTGAAATAACCGGATTAGGTCCGATGGTATCAAAGGGGTTAATATGTAATTTTGTATGGTTTTCGATATATATATATAAAAAGAAAAGATTCTCAAAAGCAAATAGAACTTTTCATCTGCACATCGACTATATACTACATATCGAGGTGCCATATTCAAAACCCTCCATCCCGAAAAAGGAGCAACAAATTTGTTTATTTCTCTTACTTCTCAAGTATTTAAAAAAAATCTTTTTCAATTTTTATTTAAAACCATGATTATAGCTTACATATACTTTATTTTTAATATTTTGGAATTTTAAAAAGATATAGAGGCTTTGAACTTTTTAAATATTCAATTTGTATCTGTACTTAAAATGTGTATAATAAAATAAAAAGAAAAGATTTACACAGAAAAAAAAACTGGATTTCAATTACGAAATTGCTTATATCTACTAAAATATTTTTGATTTTACACCATTCAACAAAATGATAATGCTAATTAAGAGAAAACAATTGACTCTTTTAAAAAACGTAATGTATTTCAGCGCCTGGGAAACGCATTTACATATCACATACAGTCAAATGATATCTTCTCTACAGTCAAATATTAGAGAGACTAATTTTAGAATCTACACCATAAAAGAAAGATTAAACGACTGTTTTAAAAAATCTTCAATAATAATTAAAGCGCATTTATCTTTAAATAAAAATATTATAAACAATTTAATGAATACTTTATAAATCATCGACGCAAATGCAGGCCTTAATCCTGATTTTAGAAATATAAGTAATCTTATTAACCAATAAAAATTTATATCTACCAATTTAAAATATTCCTATCCTTGAAAGAAATAAAATCTTTATAATTTGTATCTGTACTGTATAATTCGGAATATACATAAACAACGAACAATTCATAGTCCAACGTCAACGATATAATTTGGTGAATGATTGTTATAACACTAAGAGTTATTACTAAAATATTCAATTAACTTCGCCCGATAACTTGACGAAAAAAAGCAAAATATCCGTGTAGTCTTTAAAAGAAATGATCTTTCAAAGAGAGAGGTATAAGTCTTTAGAAGAAGGATTTGAACATTTCTTGACGAATGAATAAATTGTAAGCGTTGTACTAAATTGAAGTAGTGGAAGCTTTTATAAATTTGTAAAATGTCAAAAGAAGTTTCATTGCTAGGTAGTTGGAAAAAGAAAATCCGTGAAATTGAGCTATATATACAGACACATGTTGTCACCGTCTGTTCCCGTAAGATGTACATGAGAAAACCTCTAAACAATAAGAAATTTGAGACATTAACAAAGCGTGAGCCACTCTACATCTTATGTGATAAGGAAAATACATATTAAGTGAATACAAACGACGTAGTATAAAATTAATGTTGGTACAAATTTTATTAATGTGAGATGTGTAAGAAATTTTGTCATAAAGCAGAACTCCTAAGACTTTCATTCTATCGGCACACTCAATACATTCCCCATTTATCTGACCTAAAAAATTATCAGGAAGCGTACTACCAAATTTCATAATTTTAGTCTTAGAAAAATTAATAAAAAAACGATTTGTTTATATCCACGTTACCGCTGTACGCAATGTGTCATTTATTAAAATTTGCAGTGCATCAGATGAAAATTCCCAAGAAAACAAAATCTGTATATCATCAGCGAAAGCATTAATCTCATTCGAGTTGAATATATTATTTAGATGCATTGAAAATAGTAATGGGACAAGAATCGAACCTTGAGCCACACCGGAAGTTGTATGATTTTGTTGGGATCGGGCACCATTAAAAATAAATTACGCGGCAAGAATTACTGTCAAAGTTGAACTAAGTAATGCTAAATTTTTCAATCATTCTAACATGATCTTATCGATCAAATGCCTTAGATAGATCTAGGGATACCAAAACAGAAGCATTGTTTAGATTAATATTGTCCCTAATTGCTTCAGCTATAGCTAATAGCACTGCAGACGTGTTACAATTCCTTTGAAAGCCAGTCTTGTATCAAGTAATGTGTTTTGAAAAATAAATTGATTAATTTACAACTTAATAATATGGTCAAAAACTCTCGAAAGAGCAGGCAAAATACTTATTGCCCTCAAGTTTTTAAGTCCATAATCTGTTCCATTTTTTGGGATTGGAATTGCCTTTGAACATTTCCACCTATCTAGAAATTTCGACGTAGTTACAATAGAATTGAATATATGGAGAACTTGACTTGATGTGAGAGACAAAATTAATTTATAAAATTTAAAAGGTATTCCATCTACTCCGCAAGCATTTGTGTTAATCTTATCAAATGCCATATAAATATAAGATTTACTAATTCGTGTGAAGAGAAACTTCCATGGCGGTCATTACTTAGAATGCTTCTTAAATCGGAAGAAGTACTGGCGCAAGTACTTACGTTTGGAGACACATAAATGCGTACACCCCCACTTCTTCCCTCCAACCGATCATTACGACAAAATGTAAATGACGAATTCTGCATCATGTTACTAAATTCCTTAAATTTTAAACAAGTTAGTGATTTGAAGAAATAAAGAATTAAAATTAAAATATAATTACCACATATCTCGCAAAAAACTATTACAACGTAAGTCCTAATGACTTTAAATGAAAATAGGTGGAACAGGTACATGGATACCGCCATGGATACAAAGCAAATATAATTCATCGCATGTACGTAGAACTATTACAGCATGTATAAATTATTTAGTAAGAAATTATATATATTAAGTTTGATATTATAAATTAACTAGTTTATTCCGGTGCGCTGTGCCACCCCTTTTGATGCCATAACTAATATTTACTAATTTACTACTAACTAATATATTAAAAATTGGGTATTTAGATATGCGAAATTAATACTTGCTTGTATAGGTACCATACCTACCACTGGTCCTATCCGACCTATTTTTTATTTCTTCAATACAAATTGATAAGAAAGTAGATTCCATAAAATTTGAAGGCTCTCACCATGATAATTTGTAACGGAGAGTACCATTCCTCCTGCCCGTCCTATTGTCATCTAAAATTAAAGAGGTTCATGAGAAAGTTATTCCTACACAATGTTAAGATTTCTGCCGTAGATTTTTAATATTTTCGTCGTATGGTGGTACCATTTCCCCTGGTCCTATCCGTCCCAATTTCATTCTAAGTTTGGAAGTTAATGAGAAATTTTCTGTAAAATTTGAAAATTATACAATGATAAACTTTGAAACAAGAATTTTAGCTATCTTATTATTTTTTGCACTTTTTGGTCGCTCTATGTGCGCCCCTTGAGAAAGTAGTATGGCGGAAAACGATATACCTCTACTTTTGCAATTTTTGCTTAGACAAATCTAAGATCCACCATAAAAAATATCAAAATATAACTAAAGTGCGCCTTATATAATTTACAAAACTTGTATAAGTTATGGACAAAAATGCATTTCATAATCTCAAAATTTATAACGTTACAAAATCTTCTTTAAAATAACTTTCTTTGTGATCTAAAAAGTTTCTGATTATTTTTCTATAGTTTAATCCAAAAACAGTTTTAAAAATAAAACTATGATAAAATGGTGAAAATAGTTTTAAAATTAAAAAATTTTTTGTACATTGCATAGAACTTAAAGAAGGTGCTGAATGTTTGTCAAATAATATCGTAAAACATCTTATAGTAAAAATTATAGCAGGAAGTTTTTAGTTAAAAAAAAATAGCTTTCCAAATCAAATTTAGAATGTCCAAAAAATCGCAGACAAATAAAGAAAAGATAAAATGGCATGTCGTAGTTAAATAAAAATAAATAAATGAATAATCGTATTTTATTTACTAACAAATATTTTAAAGAACATGTATTAAAATCACTCTATCTTAGGATTTTATGAAACTGCGCTTTTGCTGCCTTATATTCCCTATAATAACGCTCATCTATGATATAAATTTCAAATGAAAGTACATATTCTTTCCAATTATTCAACATTTTGTATTCTTATATCTAAAAAAATATGGCGGCTGATACTTCTATAAAACTGCCCTACCCATTTTCACATCAATTGTAGAACTTGACAAGAAAATTATGTCCACAAAATCTCGAGACTTTCACTGTAATGGCTCCTTAGGTATGCGATAATTAAGATTTAATTTGCATGGAGGCTAACACTTCCCAAAAAAAAAACTTTCCCCCAAAAAACTTTTTCTTTAATAGATTTTCAGCGTTAAATAATTTTTAATCCAATAATAATTATTGTTTTCTTTGCATGGGGGATACCATTTCCTCTGGTCCGATCTCAAAATAAAGTAGCTTATTTGAATTACTTTGATTTCTAAATTACTAACTAGTTTAAAACTTAAAAAACCATACATTAAATGATAATTAAAGATGGTGAAATTGTTAAAATTACATTGAAGAGCATTTGCAACTTATTTTTTCTCTCCTTCGTCGATATTGCTTTTGGTTTTCCTAAGCCCCTATATAAGATAATGTCTTCGATTTTGTACAGAAATTTCGGAATTATTTTTTGGAATGTTTTTACGCAAGAAATGATGAAAACTGACAATTGGTCAAAATGCATTTATAGACCCAACAGTGTCGATATGACATCAAATGATGGAATAGGATATACAAACTTCAGTAAAATTATTCGCTTAAGCTTTTGCGGGCCCTATAATATAAAAAATGTTCTTCAAGCAGTTTATCCTTAAATATCATTGATATTTTCCTAAAAATAATTCTGAAATTATTATACACAGGAACACATCATAATATGTTCTTTTTAGCAATATGTTCTTTTTACAACAATTTAAATTTTATAAAATTTTAAAAATGTCCTGTCGGTGTCTATATAAATTTTGTTTTCATTATATACATATATTGCAATTTTAATTATTATAATAACTGGCACAGTCGTTCTTTATACCTAAATACGAAGCTTATAGAAAACGGTTCAAATTGGTCCATTATTTTACCTTGCTGCCATACAAATTCTTCCCAGAAAACCGCTTAAGTGATCATAATTATCTTAAATATTTGCATATTTATATAAAAATTGGAAAA